>CM053773.1:182532803-182551372 GCA_028658325.1 Potorous gilbertii | reverse complement strand
AGATCTCCCCATGTTTTCTTGAAAGTGTGGGAGACAGGCCAATTGTTTGGATCCTCGAATTCCAGGGTGAGCTGCTTCTGCAATCCCAGCCTTTGTTAGCCTCCCAGAACCTAAAGTGTTACCTCTTCATGGCCAATATCTGAACTATAATGTTTAGTTGAAAATTTTCTCAAGTATAAATTCCTTGTCCCTTGTTCATCTCCATAGAACACTGCAATCCTTCCCACAAAAAAAGCCTAATGGAGAATACTCACAATTTATTTTTGCGTTTGAATGGACTCTTCCTGGGGAATCAAGTTCATATCAGACAGTATTGCCCCAAGGGTTTTGAGATAACCCTCATTTATTTGGCCAGGCTTTGGGAAGGGATTTAAGGGACCTGAAACTACAAGGCACTAGCTTAATTCAGTGTGTGGATGATATTTTTTTTGTAGCCCCACCCAGGCTGCTTCTTTGACTTGCTGCCACAAAAGCCCTTAATTTCTTGGGCACTCAAAGCTACAGGGGTTATTTGAACAAAGTCCAGATAGCATGTCAGTCCAAAAAATATCTGGGCCATGAACTCATGCCTACCTCTCACTCCTTAACCTCTGAGAGCAAAAGCACTAAGAAACAAGTTCCAGTTTTTTTAGGCATGGTAGACTCTGGATTCCTAATTTTGGTTTTATTGCTAAACCTTTTTATGCCTCTACTCAGGGCACTGACTCAGACCAGGTTAAAGCTTTTGAGACTCTGCAAACTAATTTGACCACCACCCCATCACTAGCCCTACCCAATCTAGAAAAACCTTTCACTCTGTATGTTGATGAAAGGAGAAGACAGGTTATGGGAGTCTTGACCCATATCTTAACACCTGACCCTAGGTCAGTTGATGTTTTTATTTACTCAAAATATGCTTTCCTTGTTCTATATACCCATGGAGCAATCTGGAAAGAAAGGGGATACCAGACAGAAAAATACTCCCCTATCAAATATGCCCTTCTATGTTTTGGTCTTGCTATAGTCATCTTTAATTCTCTCCAGAGAAATCGTCTTTTATACCAGTGAAATTGTCTTTTCTTTATACTCCTTTTGCCCCTGTTTAGTCCCTGTCTGCCACATTTGTCTTTTCCAGAGTGCAAGCCATCAACTTCCAAAAGACTGCTCAGGCTACATACCCCTTAAACAAGACCCATCAAGGCAGAGACAGCTCTACACCCATTGCCAGCAGGAAACAACTTCAGAAGTTGAGACCTTCACCCTTTACCCCAAAAGAATTGAAGGGGGAATGATGGGGTAGAGACTCTTGGAACCTCCTTGAATCTCCGCACTTAACCTGGCCTTTCATACTCCAATCTGTTGCCTTTGACCTAGTCTGGCCTTCCATTGTCTATCACCTTTTGATTGCCTCACCTATCTCTGATACCTCCCAATTGCTTCCAGATTGTTTCCCACCCTGGATTACATCACTAGTTACCTCAATCCCATCAAGATCCTCCTTGGACCCTCCTCCAAGACCACTAGACCATCTCTAGACCTTTTCCATGGACTTTCTGTATATAAATTCCATCTTGCCTCCATGAAGGCACTCAGATTCAATCCAGCTCAGATTCTGTCTAGCTGAGATTCTATCTGGCCCACCTGTGAATACAAGGGTTACAAATGCTTAGGCTCCATAAGAGTCAACCGAATATGTCGAATCTTCAATAAATTTTTTTTCCTTTGGCTTTAAGAAAGCTTGAGTTGAATTCATTCGAGCAGGACCTGGTATGTCAATATTGGTCCCCAGCATCCCTAAACCTCAACAATATCAATTGCTTTAATAATACACAAACCAAATTTTTAGCTTTGCAATCTCTCATTTTTCAACACCTATAACAGCATTGATATATTCTTTTTCTATTACAATGAACACATTTGATCCTATGACCTGCCCTACAAGACAAATACTCTTGGATCGGCTCCCTGTTTTCCTGATCCTCATCCCCTTCCCATATGACCCAGGACTGACACTCTCTAAGCTTCTTCCTTGTCTTTCTTCTTCCTACCTTATCTCAGAGAAAACAGTAAACAGGGATGAGAACACAGTGTAGTTGGACCTCAGATCACGGATTTAGAGTTGGAACTGTACTTAGGATCATCTATTACAATTCCCTCAATGTACAGAGGAGGAAACGAAGGCTCAAACAAGTTTTGACTAAGTGAAAATAACAGGCAGTAAGCTGCTGAACTGGGATTCAAACCAAGATTCTTTGACTCTAAATCCAGCATTTTTTTTTTCTGTTCTGCATTGCCTTTGCCAATGAAATTATTTGAATTGAAATTAAATGAAATTTTGAAGAACCAATTAACAACACGGACAGAAGTTACACTTACAGGCTTCAGATTAACAGGATCTGAAATACAGAGCAACCCACAATGACTCTGGGAGAACCTTAGCTTTTGCACACATATTATACTGCAACCAGCAAATAAGCAAGGAGTGGGAGAGTGTTCTAAATAGTTGTGTGTGCGGGAAGAAAATCCCCAAACCCAACCACTGAACACCTTGTCATGGAGGGTTGTGTCTGTATTATCAGTGTTAGGGAATGGTTACACTTCTTTCGCCTGCTTTATGGAGAGAATTAAAAGAGTTGTTAGAATAGGGGGCTGCTGAGACAGTCACAGGGACACTGTGCTTCATCTTGTCTTTCTTCAAGTAGCTGGGAGGAAGGAGGCTGGCTGTGGCAATTGAGAGCAAAGTTACTGGAGCTTTGACACTAAGTAAAGGAAGCTCAGAAGATGAGGACTTTTGATATAAAATTAATGATGACTTTTCCTGTCACTTTAGTTTCATCACTTGAGTCTCCTGGAATTTATGTACACTGTCACCAGATGATGGCACCATACTATTGCACAAACAGTATGGGATGAGTGGTATGCTCAATTGCCTAAGACAGAGATGACTACATATTTTTCTTTTTCATAAAATACACAACTTTAAGAAATAGCTACACTTAAATAACTTTAAGCAGAAAAGCAGATAGTTTTTGAGGAACTTTTTAAAAGAGGGTAAAAATCTAGCTTGCCCCCTTATCCATATATTTTCTTTTCAGCTGAATCCAGGGCTAATTTTATGCACAGACCATTGTCTCATAACTTACCCTAAATCGTTTTACAAACTGTCAAAACCTTCCTGGGCTGGTGTGAGGGAACTTACGAACAGTTCTAGAACTATAGGTCAACTTGACTTCAAAATTCCTGTTAATTCTGTCAGGACTTGGATATTTGTTCAACTTAGAGAATCACCTCTTTTATGCCATTCTGTCTGTCTGAAACTACTTTTCAGTCACTCCTATCTCCTTCTCTTACAATTCTGCCTATTAAAATTCTACACATCAGTTCCTTGATGGATGGATCCAATAGATTAATCTTTTTCAGGAAACCATTTGTGATCTTTCCATCTAGAAGTGACCTTTCCTTCTTTTGAAGGTCTATAGAACTTGTACCTCTTTAACCACTCTTTCACATTTGTATCACATTATATTTTCACATGTATATCTTAGTTTCCATACTGGATTGTAAACTTAGTGGAAGGAGATACTTTGAATTATGTTTTATATCCTCCATAGTATCAAGCATATATCAGGCAATCAATATATATAAATATTTGTTGAGTCCTGAGTGAAAATCAACTAAATATAACAGTTTGTAATAACATTTTGCTTTAAATTACCTTCTTTAATTAGTGCGATTACTTAAGATTACTTAAACTTAACTGTTTTAATGGTTATTTCATATAATTCTTTATACATTATGTAAAAGATGAAAAAATTCATGGTTAAATATGAGAGGACTATAGCAGAATTATATCTTTTGAATCTCAGAGAAGGTCCATGCCTGGATATTCAGGACATATGCTGGAAGCACCCTTCCACCAACCAGTACTAGCATTCCTAAATTTTTGAGAGATAAACCTTTCAAAGCTAAATTTCACAGCAGGGATCATCTAGTAACATAGCTATCACAGAGTCTCTCCAGTGTGAATTCTTTGATGATTAATAAGGTGAGAGCTCTGACGGAAGGCTTTACCACATTCATTGCATTGATAGGGTTTTTCTCCAGTATGAATTCTCTTATGTTGAATAAGGGATAATTGTACAGTGAAAGATTTCCCACATTCATTACACTCATAGGGTTTCTCTCCGGTGTGCATTCTCTGATGCTGAATAAGCTGTGCTCGCTGACTAAAGGCTCTCCCACATTCATTGCACTCATAAGGCTTCTCTCCAGTATGAACTCTCTGGTGCTGAGTAAGGTTAGAACTCAGAATAAAGGTTTTTCCACATTCGCTACACTGATAACGTTTGTCTCCATTGTGGATTTTCTGATGTTGAATAAGATTAGAGTGTTGACTGAAGGCTTTCCCACATTCACTGCACTCATAGGGCTTTTCTCCAGTATGAACTCTCTGGTGTTGAATAAGGTTAGAGCTTAAAATAAAAGCTTTTCCACATTCACTACATTTATAGGGTTTTTCTCCAGTGTGAATTTTCTGATGATGAATAAGTTGTGAGCTCTGACGGAAGGTTTTACCACATTCATTGCACTCAAAAGGTTTCTCTCCAGTGTGGATTTTATGATGCTGAATAAAAGATGAGCGGTCACTGAAGGCTTTGCCACAGTCATTACATTCATAAGGTTTCTCTCCAGTGTGAATTCTCTGATGTTTAATAAGATTAAAGCTCTGACTGAAGGATTTTCCACATTCATTACACTCATAATGTTTTTCTCCAGTGTGTATCTTATGATGTCGAATAAGGCCAGATCGCTGACTGAAAGCTTTTCCACACTCATTACATTCAAAGGGCTTCTCCCCTGTGTGAATTCTCTGATGATCAATAAGATTACAGGTCTGGCTGAAGGTTTTTCCACATTCACTACACTGATGGGGTTTGTCTCCATTGTGAATTTTACGATGCTGAAAAAAGGATGCACGTATATTGAAAGCTTTTCCACATTCATTACATTCATATATTTTCTCCCCAGTATGAATTTTGCTATGCTGAATAAAGTAAGAATGGACACTAAAAGCTTTCCCACATACGTTACATTTGTAAGGTTTCTCTCCAGTATGTGTTTTATGATGCCGAATAAGGCTAGAGCTCCGGCTAAACATTTTTCCACAGTCATTACACTCATAGGGTTTCTCTCCAGTGTGAATTCTCTGGTGCTGAATAAGGGTTCTGTTTTTGCTAAAAGCCTTACCGCATTTGTTACATTCATAAGGTTTGTCTCCATTGTGAATTTTATGGTGATGAACAAAAGATGAGCGGTCACTGAAAGCCTTACCACATTTGTCACATTTATATGGTTTCTCTCCACTGTGAATTCTCTGGTGTTTAATAAGGTTAGAATTCTGGCTAAAGGATTTTCCACATTCACTACACTTATAGGGTTTCTCTCCAGTGTGAATTTTACAATGCTGAATATAAGATGAGAGAATAGTGAAGGCTTTTCTACATTCCTTACATTCATAGGGTTTCTCTCCTGTGTGAATTCTCTGGTGTTGAGAAAAGGGTGTCCATGCACTGAATATTTGTCCACATTTGTTACATTCATAGGATTTCTGTCTAGTGTGAATCCTCTGGTGTTTAATACCATTGGAGCTCTGACTGAAGGTTCCTGCAGATTCATTACTTTTATATGATGTCTGGCCAACATGAACACTCTGAGGTTCACTAAGAATTGCACTTTGCCTAAATGCTTTCCCACATGGTTTAGCTTTATAGAGTTTCTTTCCTTTATGAACTTTCTGATGGCTAGTTAGGTTTGCATTTTCTTTGAAGTTTTGGCCACATGTATCACACTGATGGAGTCCCTCTCTTGTTGGAACTCTTGCATGTCTAACAGATCTTGAGTTCCTACTGATATTTTCTCCATATTCATTATATTTCTGGCCTCCTTCCTTTGTGGGTATTTTCTTGTGGACCATTGGCTCTGGTCTAAAATTTTTCTTCTGGGAAGATAATTTCCTTAATCTCTCCTGCAAAGGTATTTTCTGACATTTCAATCTGCCACTATGTTCACCTTTATCAAACTTAGGTCCTCGGAGACTATTTACTTTGAATTTCCTTGATAAAGTCCCTAGTGGTTCCATTTCTTCAGACATTTCTTGTTTTGGAGTAAATAACTTGTTTTTAATCTTAGCCTCATAACCTGAAACAATAACAGAATACAAATGGTAACTTTATTTAGGGAGAGAGGAAATTGATAACACAGGAAAAAATACATTCTAAATGAAAATAAGCATCTTCTACGAGGATATGACATTTATAAATCTCAATACTATCCTTACAGTCTTGGCAAAAGACAATGGTGCTGGCAGAACAATAGAAGACAAAAGCAATGGGAGGTATAGTGGACACAGAAGGCAGAGTAAGCCTGGAGAATGAAGATAGCTCACTAGGAAGGTTGGTGTGGGTAAACAGGGAAGCAATTTAATTAGGGGAGGTAAAGCTAAGTAGAGAGGAAGGAGCTGAACTGAGGATAAAGGAGATGAGCTCTCAGGAAGTTTGTAAAAGATGATTATAGCAGATAGCGAGAGGAAAGTATTAAAAACAGCATATACCTTCTACATATTCTTCCCTAGAGAGCTTGTAGGAAAGAGATGTTTTAGATAATTTGCTTGAAAATGTTAAATCAAAGTTCGTATATGTTCATTACATATATCAATAGTGCAGTCATATCAAAACTTTTAAGCATTCATCAAAGTCTTGTTCTCTGAAAAATCTTAAGGCTAGGGTCACAAATACAGTCTTTTCAGTCACTGAGCAGCAGCTGATAGAAATTTTTACAAAGTTCAAAAACTGACTAGAACGATGAAAAGTACAAAGCAGGGATGATGTTGAATTTTAATAAGAAACATCAATACTTTAAAATTTTAAAATAAATAACCTTTCAAATATATTTATGTAAGTATGTAGTATTCATGCTTCTAAAGTATAACTGCACTACACTGGACTTTGGACACCCTGTGTCAAAGACAATGAGAGGTTGGTTGGAGGAGATAACCTCTAAGGCCCCTACTGGTTCTAAATCTGTGGTCCAATAAATAATACCTGGTGCCCTTTAAGCACATAGAAGATATGTAATAAATGAATACTCAAGGATTAAATGAAAGGTTTTTTCTTACTTACCTGAACAATCAGCTCTCAGGGCCTCTCTCTCCTTAGCTTCCTGCTTGTCCAGGACCCATGGCTCTTCTCCTTGCTCTAGTCGAGAGATCATGTCAGGTTTGGGCACTAGAAATCCTACTCATGGGAAAGGAAAAAAGGACTCATCAGTCTTCAGACTCAGAACTGTTCTGAGCTCATGCCCAAGGGCTGGGTCTTCTAGGAAGCGGTAGAAGGAGATAAGCAATAACCACAAAGATGAGACTAGAAGATCCGGAGCAGGTCTGAGTATCCTAAGAATTGTTTTCTTGAGGGAGATACTTGGGGTGTGTGAGGTGAGTGTGAAGGTCAAGGGGTTGGTGATGTGAGTACACAGAAAAATTACCTCATATATTCTATCTCCAACTAGGATAGAAAATTCCATGATGTTGGTGGGGACTTCCAGAGATAAGGCAATAAAATCTGGAACTTGGAGGAAAAGGAAAGTGTAGACTTAGGAAATATTAAGGAAGTTTCCTGTACCCAATTCTACAAGGACCAGGTCGGAGCCCTTGGTACTGAAAGCAGACACAGCTTACATTTGAGTCCAGAGACAATGAGAAATCTCTAATTCCTGAACTCTGAGGTAAAACCCAAATGACAGCTTCAGAGCCTACTTTGGACAACAAAAAGAAAGCCAAGAAGTCCAGATGAATCCTAGGGTTGAGTCTTACCTAGAGAGACTATGTTTCCATAATTTTCCATCATCACATTCCTGTACAGATCTCTCTGAACTGGGTCCAGAAGGCCCCACTCCTCCTGAGTGAGGTACACAGCGATGTCTTCAAACATCATGGAAGCCTGAAACAACATATTCCTGCTGAAAATTCCAGCTACAAAACAGACCTAGTGTGCCTGGAGGTGAGAGTTGGTAGTTTGTGGTAAAGGAAGGTGCTTCAGAAGCAGTAGATCCAGTCTTTGGGTGCAGATGTTTCCAAATTTACCTGTGAGTATGTGTATAGTCATGTGCATGTAAGTGTTGTTGGATATCCATATGAAGAGGTAGAGGTGTGTGTCTATCCTCTTCTTGCTTGAGAGATGGGGTAGACATGGATACATTTTGGGGAAACAAAGAGAAGTTATGATGAAAAGAGCATTGAACTTGCAGGAGACTTGAACAGTCAGCTCTCAGGGCCTCTCTCCCCTTACCTTTCTGCTTGTCCAGGACCCACAGCTATCATTTGGGTTCAAGTCCCAACCCTTCCACTAACAAACCTTGTGATGCTAATACACATTAATCACTTCTTACAGTTTCTGCTTCTTCTCTTTCTTTAAAAGAGAGGCTGGATTGGTTGGTCTCTAAGATCCTTCTCCTAAACCTTAGAGTGACTTCAAGGAAATTATAGGGCAATCCCCTCCTACTGCTGCCAAAACATTGTTACCTTCTCTCTGAATTGCAACATGATAAATAGGTAATACACAAATTTTGCCTACCTGGAAGAGAGTACAACTGTCTACAGATCAATTGGGAGAGGCAATAACTTCTCTGATGACAATTTTTTGGTTTTCTGTCTTGCCTTACCAATGTGGGGAATTAGGGAAGACTTCCTGTAGGAATTGGCTTTTAAAGTGGCTTTTCAAGATCATGATATGCATTGGGGGGTTGGGGAGAAGAGACTAAATGTTTTTGAGAGGAAAACTGATATGACCTGAAAGACTACTCCGTCAGTGAAATGTAACATCTTGTTTCTAAGATATCTTCTTTGACTCATTCATTCTTTAGGATACACTTATTTGGCTACCATTTAAGTCTGTATTTTTTGTTCATATTTCTTTTATCCAGTCTCCTATGTTTGTAACTTTGGAGTTACCTTTGACCCTTCTTTTTCCTTCATCCCCCAGTTACCAGATTCTGCTGATTCCATCTTTTTAGGTCTCTCACAACCATTTCCTTCTTTTTATTCCCACTGCAACCACCCTAGAATAGGAACCCTCACTCTGAAGGAGGCTTAAGTAGAGAAAGATGAGCTCAATTTTGGACACAATGTGTTTGAGGTGCTAGTGGAACATGCAGGTGAAGATGACCCATAGGCCTCTGAAGAGGCTGGTCTGGAGCATGTGCATATGTGAATGAGAGAGAACAAATGCATATACAGTATTTTATTTCCAAACTCCTGGGCAAAGAATTAAGATCTCTGGTCTTGGGGTGGGCAGTACAGCTCAAAACTGAGGAAAGAAGCTGAGGCCACACTAAGACCATAACACAGTAAGTGGTTTTCAGGAAGGACAGCTCACCTGGTGGCCAACTGGTACCGGTTCAGTTGCCATCATCTGTTTTCTCAGGATGCCCTCAGAGAGATTGGCAGGAATCTGAGGAACAGTTAAAACTAAAAAAAAGGAAGGACCCATGGGTGAGAGTAGATTACCCAAGAAGACTGCTCCACTATCTCCCCTTTGGCTTCCCTAGTCTTCCCCTGGAAGTATCCAGGGACCTTGTGATAGATTCCCCTTCCTATCCTGTATTAACAACAGAGCTCTAAGCTTAACAATTGTGCAATTGACAGATTGGAAGGGTCACAATTATGTATATAGCCAGTTCACATGCCGGACAAGGTGTGTGAATATTCATAGGTTGCTCTGTCCCAAGAATATCACAGAATTCCATGCAAGGATTAAGATGAAAGAACATCCAATCTGCAATGAGTACTGGATAGAATCTGAAGTTACTACCTAAAATTTCAAGAAGCCCTATAGTTTAAAATATATAAACATATATCTAATGCAAAACAAGTATCCTGTATCTTTGAGTTCCCAGAGGAATTAGGGGATAAAGGGCAGTACAACAATAGCTGTAAGGATAGTGAAAGGAAGTTCTTACAAGAAACATAAATGATAAATCACCAAATGTGAAAATGATTCAACCCCTTTAATGACTATATATGAAACAACTGAGATACCAACAATACTTCAATGACTTTGTAATTTTGTTGATATGAATGTTTCTGCCATGATATAGATTACAACAAGAATCACTGAAATACTCAAAAACCCGAATAATGTCTGAAAGAATCTATTATCAGAGATCAAATTTTGTCTTGGAGAACAGATGATGAAACATACTCCCCAGTCACAATAGAGATGAAGGATTATGGCAGCTGAATGTTGCATATGCTGACTGATATGGTTGTTTTGTTCGTGGATATTGTTCAACTATTTTTCTTTATTATCAGGGAGAGTTTGATGTGGGAGGGGGAAAGCTTATCATCTCAGGGGTGAGAAGTACAAACAAGGATGAAATTATTGTATGTCTACTCTGTTCAAAATGCCCAAACATCAGTGGTTTGGGGCAGATAAGGTAGACTCTATGAGCTATCATTCCATCTAGCTACAATTTCTTTTTGTCATTCCATTTAGGCTAAGAAAATCAAAATTGATGTGATTTTGTTCCTTTAGTAGTTTGTCTACTCATTAGCCAATGGACAAGGATCTTACATTTTATCTTACCAACAGTCAAGCTGGTAGATTTTTTTTCTACTCTATAATACCTCTGTAGAAGTAGACAAAGACTACTCAGGACTGAGGGCTAGTTTGTATTTTCCTTTGTTTCATAAATTTCCTGGGCCAAAGAGTGCATCATTAGATATCTGGCCTACTTGCAATGAACATCTCCATATTTAGTGAGGATATTTCTCAGAAAGTAGTTTGTTGCTTTAATCTACTTGAAGTCTCGCCAGCATGAGCAACCCTGCCAGAGTATACTTTGCTGTGGCACAGCCTTTGAGGATCTGGATCCACTTCCCTCCAGGATGAGGCCCTGGAAAAAGGCTTGGTGGAGAGTCAGGGAGAGGGAGAAAACGTACATGACTTCACATAAAGAGGAGCAAGTAGGAACCTCACAGAATCAGAGAACCTCAGAATTCAAAAGTACCATAGAGGCTATCTGCTCCAACCCAAATCCCCCAAATAATACCCTTGACAACATCTCCAATAGGTGGTCAATTAGTCTTCACATTATGACTTCTAAAGACGGAATACCCACTATCTGAAGAGCAGCTCATTCCACTTCTGAATAGCTCTAGTTAGAAGTTCAAAGTAAAGATCTGCATATCAGCAACTTCCACTCATTGCTATCAGTTCTGTCCTTTGGGACCAACCTTCAACACAACTAAGGTATCTTAAATTTTTTCCTCTCCAGGCTAAACATCCCCAGTTCTTCCCATCAATTTTCATACAGCAGAATTTCAGGGGTCCTTACCAACTTCCTCTAGACATGTTCCACATTACCCATATTGTTCCTAAAATGAACTGAAAATAATACTCCAGGGGTGACCTGAGTGGGATAGAATACAGCATGACTCTTTCAGTTCCCATGTTCTAAATCTTCTCCATTACACTATTCATACTGAGCTTTCAGCCTGATCTTTTTCACACAATGTACATGGATGACTTCAAAGCTGGAACACCCAGCATTCATCTAGAGCAAAGCACCATAAAATATTGTATTATCAATACAAACATCTCATTTTGTCCTTACAGCACTGGGGGATGTGATATTATTGTACCAACTTAACCAGCTAGGAAACCAAGGCAAACAGAGGCTAAGTGATTTGCCTGGGGTCATACAGCTAATAAGAGTACGAGGACAGATTTACCCTTGCGTCTTACTGACTCCAGGTTCAGCCCTCTATTCACTGCCCTACCATGGAAACATACATCTTTGACAAATGCCCTAATTCCTAACAGCTAGTGTCAGTCACAAGAACCTTGCTATCCTCTACAACTGCAGATGTTATCAGTACAATGAAGCTGAGAGCTAGGTAACAGTACCAGGCATTAAAACCTACTGATGGAAGATGCAGAAAAGGAGAGGCTAGAGGTGAACAGTAATTGCCCAGCAGGATCAGAGGCATCTTAGGCAAAAGATAAAACAATAGATGATGTTCTTTACCAGTAATATAGATTATAAACAGATCATTTCAATATTTCAGTGACCTGTCGGTTCATTTTGTGTGGGTGCTTTTTTTTTTTTTTTACCGAAGCAAATAAAAATTTTTCTATCCCTTAATTATAGGATTATAGTTCTAGATCTGGAAGTAATCTTAGAGGTTATCTAGTTCAGTGCCCTTGTTTTATAAATAAAGAAACTGAGACCTGGAGAGGTTAAGTGATCTGCTCAGACTTAGCTGTGTTTTTTCCATTGCAACAATTCCCTACACGCATGAATATTACAACTTATCTCCAAACTTTTACTTTCACACTTAAACAAACTTGGATGTCACAAGATTCTAATCAACAATTCTGACCATCAGAAGCGGTAGAAAATCTAGAAATGGTGAAATGTTCTCCAAGACCTCCCTTTAGATGAGAGTTTAAAATATCAAAACTGATTTCAAATCATTATTTTCCCTCCCACTTACAATGAAAGGCTGGCAACTTATTATCACGTTCCGTTTAGAAACCTGAAGACTGTTGCCGAATCTCACTTTCCTTAGTGAGGTATGTCATGATTTTCTTGCTTCTAACCACTCCTCTGCCTCCTTCACTGGTTCATCATGTTCCTTATGTAATTTCCTTATTCCATTATGTCCCTTAATGTAGATACTAATTAAGAAACTATCCGTGGTTTTCTCTCTAGACTATCTTCCTTGGTAATCTTGCTCACTCCAGCTTTTAAACAAAAAAGATTATCAAAAAGGATTAGAAACATCTAAGGATCTCTCATCTTTAAAGACATATCCAGGAGAAGGGGGTCAATGGTGGTATCATAGACTGAAATAGCGATGGCAGTTTAAAGGAGAAAAAAAATTTGAATTGGGATGTTTTTTAAGTTTGATGTGCCCATTAACATCTGGGTAGATAACATGTGGGTAGCTGGAGATGTCATTTGGGAAGTCAGAAGCAAGGTCAGGCCTAGAAAAAGAAGTTTGGGAGTTATTTGCACAGAGGACTCTCAAATCCCTCCTACCATGCTCATAACTTTAGGGTTATCTCTGAATTTTCTCTTTCCATTGACTACCAATTACTAGGTCCCATGGATTCCATTTCTGCAGTAACACCCAAATCTGCCTTCTCCTTTTTACTCTCACTGCTACTTACCCCAGTTTAGGTCTTCATTGCCACCTGTCTAGACTGTTGTAATAGCATCCGTAAGGATCTTCATAACACTAGCTTTTGCTGGTAGGTCACATAATAAGAATTAAAGGATATAAACAGGTGACTTTGAAAAGGAGAAGAAATTATCAATAAAGACATGAGAAAGTATTCAAACTCTTTATTAAATGAATCCAAATTAGATCTGTAATAACTATCTTATACTGAGTAAATTGATAAAACTTAAATGTTGGCAGATCTGTGGAAAATTAAGTATCATACACTTTTGATGCAGTACTGAAGCAATATGAAATCACAGAATGAGGGTTTAAAAAAGAACTGTCATAGAACCTATACAGAATTGTATGCTGTTGTGGGGAGGGAAGGGGGTAGTAGGGGAAAGGTGTGGG
The DNA here is from genome assembly GCA_028658325.1 of Potorous gilbertii. Lineage (NCBI taxonomy): Eukaryota > Metazoa > Chordata > Mammalia > Diprotodontia > Potoroidae > Potorous > Potorous gilbertii. Next base: position 182,537,760 of record CM053773.1, on the reverse strand, counting down.
GGGGATAAAATCTTAATTTTAAGGAAGTGATTGTAGAACATTAAAAAAAATAATTAAAAAAGAAAAGCAAAAAAACTATTCATGCCCTTTGATCCTATTACTCAGACTATATCCTAGGGATATGTAATGTTCCATCAGGCTACCCTAGTTTGCATCTGTAGGTTAGATCTCCTAGGGGACAAATTTTCCAGGTTCAAGGTTTTCCATGGGTCTATACTCCTAAAATTATTACTTACAATCCCCACCCCCAGCCACACTGAAATGCTTACCTTGCCTCTGTTCACTTGGAGGACACAACTAGTTTAAAGCCAAACATTTATTGAATTGTGAAAACAACAGTTAGTAACAAAATATAAACCTCATAAATGAGTGTTGTACATGCCTACAAATACACAGTTTCAGAAGGAAGAGTAAGACATAACATTGAATTCAATGGAAAGACACGTTTACCTCCTATGAAATCCTTAAACTATGTCTATTGGGCAAGCTGGCCCTCTGGACTTTTTGTGGCCGCTCCGGGCCTAGCTGCTTGACTAGTCTTTGCTGGATTCAACTTCCAAGTTCAGCTGACATCCTGGCATAGGACCTTGTTATGCTCTCTCAAAAAGCATTGCTGTCCATAACCCTATCATCAACAGGAGCCTCAGCTGAGGCCTGGAATCTTCTGAGCAGGATCCACACTTCAGGCACTGGATTCTCAGGTCCTTGTTTCTACAACTCAAACTTGCTGCTGGGTCCAATGTCTCCTATAGCCATATCCTGCTGTAATCCTTACCCCATGATCAATGGTGAACTATGGAAAAAGCCCAAGGGAAAAGGTCAAAAGCATCTTCAAGAACTGGGTTTTTCTCCACTACTTGTTCTTTTCTGGAGTCCTTTTCCTAAAAGTTGATTGTCATATCTATTTTAAAGGAAACAAGGGGGTATGGCTGATTCTCACACCCCCTCAGCTGTCTTCAAGCCAGTGGCCAACATTCTATAATTCCATTAAGTTGTCTAAGTAAAATTTCTTGTTTTGATCAAAGAGATCTACTCCCTTCATAGATACATGATAGGGGGAGTGGGGGACGAAAGAATGGGAAGAATCCTATTTGTATAAAAAAATTTTGCAGTATTTTTAGTGCCAAACAATTGAAAACAAATCAGATTACCAATGATGGGGAATGGTTCAAGCTCACACACAAAGTTGATGGAAAATTATTGTGCCATTGTGCCATAAGAAATGAAAAAGAATACAATGAAATAATGAAAGACATTAGGAAGTCATGCAGAATGATCAAGTAGAATAAAAATATTTATTTCAAGAGTGCTTTAAGCTTTGCAAAGAACTTTATATAAAGATGCAACCGGTTGTAGAAAGAATGCTGGAATTTTGAGTTGGGAGATACATGGCTTCAAATTCTGCCTCAGACACCAGCTAGATGAGTACAGACAAGACCTTTAACCTCTCTCAAGCATTTTTCTCATCTAAGAAATGGAGATAATACTTGTGTTATCTACCTGGACTCTAAAAGCACTCTAACCTTGATTCTCCTGTCCCATTGTCCTTACACTGGGTTACCTTGGTTTTTCTTCCTCAGACTTTGTTCACCTCAGTGGAGGAAGTCATAACAACCTGTTGACTGGGTGGGCCCCATAGTTATGTTGTCTAATCTTAGCCAGGTTCTCGCAGCTGCATAGTAATCCTTTTATTTTTCCATCATCATACACCTCACATGTACTGTTCTAAACCTTTTCTTTCTCTCATTTCTGACACTTCTTTCTCCCTCAATCCCAGCAGATGTTGCATCTAACTTTACTAAGAAAACAGAAATCTCAACATGAGTACTCTTTCCTCTTAATTCAGGACCTGAAATCCCTCAACATTATCTCCCAGTCTTTCCTTTGCTGACTGTTCTTTTGCTTGCCAAAGGCAAACTCTTCAGTTATGCCCAGATCCCATTGCCTCTAGGAGTTTGCTTTTTCAATTATTACCTCCCTTCCCTCAATTTTCAATTTCTTCTTATTTACTACTGGCACTTTTCTAGCTATTGACAAATATGCCCAGGTCTCTCCTATTTTTTTAAAGCGATTTATTAAAAGCAATAATAAAACATTTTATTGATGTTTTTCATCTTTACATTGTGGTCACTTCAATCTTCCTCTCTTCAGACTGAACTTTCCTTTATAAGACAAAACAATTAAACAAAAATATCCATTACAGTGAGTACAAAATGTGACAACATACCCAATATTCTAACCTAGTAGTCCCCTTCCTCTCTGCCATAAGACAGGGAGATCTATTTCATTACCAATTCTCCAACACATCCATTTCTTTTTCAATTATATTGAGTTTTACTTTATTTTAATGTTTTTCCCCATTTACAGTGTTTCATTCTCTATTTTTTCTTGGTTCTGCTTAGTTTGTTCTGGATCAGTTCATACAAACATTTTCATGTTTCTCTGAATTCTTTATTGTTTCCCCCATTCTTAAAAACAAAACAAAACCAAAACACTTGATACAATGATCGGGTCAGTCAGTTTTCCCTGGATCCAAAGGTATGGACGTTTTAGTCACTTTCTTAGCGTAATTCCAAACTGCTTTTCAAATTGGTTGGACCAATTCACAGCTCCAATAGCAGTTTATGAGTTTTTCAGTTTTTCAACAGCCCTCTACAACAAATCAATGGCCTCTTAATTGCAAAATCTGGATGGCCTTTCCTCAGTCTTCATCCTTCTTGACCTAAAGGAAGTTTTTTTATATTGTTCACCACACTCTCTTCTTTTATACCTCCTCAGTTTTTGTGACACTGCTTTATCCCAGTTTTCTTCCTATCTGTATCAGAAAAACACAAACTCCTCATCGTGGCACTAAAAGTCCTTCATAATAAACTCTAACCTATCTTTTCTGACTTATTTCACATGGTTCCTCTAAAATGGCTTACTTGTTGTTTTCCTATATTTAACATTTAATCTCTTTGCTTCAAGTCTTTCCCCAGTTCAACAATCTATTCACACAGCTACCAAAGGGATTTTTCTTAAGTGCAGATCTGATCATATTACTCCCCAATTCAATAAATTCTTGTGGCTTCTTAATACCTAGGATATAAAAAATAAATTCCTCTTTTTGGCATTTAAGGCCCTTAAAAATCCAGGCTTACTATACACTACTCTCCTTAACTCACACTTGGGCATCTAGCTGGTGCAGTAGATAGAGTACCAGTGCAGGAGTCAGGAGGATCCGAGTTCAGATGTCACCTCAGACACTTGACGCTCACTAGCTGTGTGACCTGTGGCAAGTCACTTAATCCCAATTGCCTCATCCTGGGTCATCTCCAGTCATCCTGATGAATATCTGGTCACTGGATTCAGAGGCTGGTGACCCACACAGCCCTCCCTTCACTCGGGGAAAAAAAAGTCAAGTGCAAGTCATGTCATTATCTCTCTGATGGCATGGTCTTCTTTGGCAACGATGAACACACACACAACTCACATTATTTAAGCCTAGTCCAACTGGCCTTTCTACTGCTCTTCACATATAGTTTCCCATTTCCTGATTTCATGTCTGTGAACCATTCCTTATGGCTGAAACCTATTCCCTTCTCCCTTTTCTTTTCCACCACACTTTTGTCTCATATCCCCAGTACCTAGCATAGTGCCTGGCACTCATTAAGTGCTTAATAATTGCCGATTAACTCTATCCCTTTGCTCTTTTCCGCTCTACTCCTTAGAATCTCCAGTTTCCTTCAAGACACAATAGCTACCTGGAAAGGGATACGTTCTAGGATGTAAACTCCATAAGAAAAGGGACTGTTTATTATTTTTGTCACTATAGCCCTGATACTGAGCTTGGTAACTTACAAGTAACAGACTCATGTTTGTTAAATTTAAGGCTTAGAACGTTTCTCTCACAACAACCTTGCAGGAAAGGTATTTCCCTTATTTCCTTTTTCGTTCTGATCTGTAATTTGATGGGAAACTTCCAGTGTGGAAACTTCCTCCATTGATGTAAATAGACAACCGTTTGGGAAGTACTCCAAAACCTGGAACAGATATATTTGGGTTACACACAAACCCATACGTCTTTAAACATACTGAATGACTGAAAGCAGGGTCAAAAGGCGTACCTGCCCCCAACGGGCTCACATTGCACGGGGGAATCAGAGGTCTTCCTGACCTCAAGGTCAGGGCTCTATTCACTTTGCCGCCCCCATCTGGACACGGGAGGCTCAGCGGGGCTCAATGACCCGCCCTCGCTGCCATAGGTTCCGCTCGGTCACGCAGCACCACGCCCGCCCCCTGCCCCCCGCCCCCCGCCCCCTGCCCCCTTCCCTCAACCCAGAACCTTCTTTTTCTCTTTCTTCTTCCCTCCCTAAGGGCCCGCACTCACCCCCGGCTCCCGTATAGCAGACGCCGACACGCCCCCCACGCCGGGATCTGAACAGCCCTGGCAGGCCGGAAGTACCGCCCTCAGGCTTCCGTCCCTCGGGAGGACCGGTCCAATCCCAGTCCGGGGCGCCGGGGGGCGGCTCCATGGCGTGGCGAGAATTCTTGGGGTTGGTGGCGGGTTCTCTTGGGTGGTCACGTTGCTGGACAGCTCGACCCGAGGGGCAGGGAGCGCGAGCATGCGGATCTGACCGTCCCGGATCCCTCGTCCGGGTGGAGGGCCCCCAGAGCTTCCCCTCGGACATGGTACAGGCCTTCCCTCCGTGTCCCCGCGAGCCCCCTCCCCTCGCTGGGCCGGAGAAGAGCGCGGCCAGGCGCGGCTGGCGGGGCTGGAGAGTAAACCACCGAGCTGGCGAGGCCTCCGAGCGGCCTAGAGCGGTCCTCCCTTGGCCTGCCTGGCTTGGGCACGTGCCGGAAGGGGCGGCCCTTCCTGTCCCCTTCTTTGGTTTGTAGGGGCTGCTCCGGAGCTGAGGGTGAGTCGGGCTCGGGCCGCGGGGGGCTTCGGTATCTCCAGCCCCAGGATCTCGATAAA
>CM053773.1:182508613-182532303 GCA_028658325.1 Potorous gilbertii | reverse complement strand
TCAAATTCTGTTCACAAGTAGAGGAGGGGAGGAGGGTATGTGGAAAGAGCCTTGGACAAACCGCTTAAACTGAGCCCGGGAGGGGCCTCTGGGAGCACCCCGAACCATGGGTGGGAGGTGCCAAGAGGCCAGTTTGTAAAATGCGGGTGTCACGCCCTTTACACGGTCGAGGGGAAAGACACGACCCGGGGTGTTCTTAGAGACTAAGTTCGGGTTTAAGTTAATAAAGCCTGTATGTTTAGCCTGAAGAGAAGTCTCAAGAAACAGGGAAGGGGAGGCCCTGTAGCTGCCTTCAAATTTTGGAAGGGCTGTCGCGTGGAGGAGGTTTTAGATTTGCTGTCACAGAGGAAGAACGAAATCCCGAGAAGCCAATTAGGGCTTGATGTCATGAAAAACTTAACAAGTAAAACCCTTCGAGCTTGGAAAGTTAAATGTTGAATTTGTTATTTTATGTAATTATAATACGTATATGTTGATTATGTTTTATTTATAATATATTGCATTATGTTATAATTGTATATCATGTTACAAGATAAGCCAGGGCAAGGAGGGTTTCCAATAATTGTGCACCCCAACACAGAAAATGGTGGGGAGAGGAATAGTTATGTAAATGTATAAAACCATACATTTATATTGTTTTACAAAGTGTTCCAAAAGTCTTAGTTCAGTTTTAAGCTTTAGGATGACCAGTATGGTACGTAATTATATTTTGTACTTAATAATAATTTTATTTTCTTCTTAAAAATAAAAGCAAGCTCTACATAATAGAGATTCTCAGTTTCAGGCACAAACCTCTCCTTTTGTTCATTTTGTTTGGTGTTTAAGATAGTTCTTTTTTAAAAGAGAGGGGGGAAAAGGAAAAACAATTAGAGCTGCCCAAAAATGAATGGACTGCTTCCTGCAGGTTGGATTCCCACTCCTTGGAGGTCTTTAAGCAGAAACTGGATAACCACTTGTCAGAAATGTTAATAATGAGGATTCTTTTCTTATGTGGGTTGAACTAGATGGCCACAGAAGTCTCTTCCAACTCAAATTCTATGATTTTTTTATGCCATAGTAAACACTTATACATGCTCAGTGACCACGCTATAAGTCTGGGTTATGTTCTGGTATGTTTAATGATTTTGTATTGTCTTTATGATAAAGTACAGATTCCTCAATTTGCCGTAAAGGTTGTAAAAAACCTATAATCTACCTCCGGCATACCCTCTCCTCTTTGTTTCTTATTCTACAGACCAGCCAAACTGTTTCTCTTTCATCGTTGCATTCAGTTAGACTGTGAGCTCCTTGAGAGCAGGGACTGTTTTGCTTTAGATTGTAAACTCCTTGAGGGTTAAGGACAATTTTTTTTTAAACTTGTATTTGTATCCCAAGCACTTAACATTAATGCCTGGTATATAATAGGTGCTTAATAAATACTTGTTAACTCCACTTGCATTCCATCTCCTGTTTTCATGAGCACAGGTTATCTATACCTGTAAAGTACTCCCTCTCCCTACCCCTGAATCTTTATCTTCCTTCCATGCTCCATTTTCCTCCACATCCCCCAATTTTTGTGCTTTTTTTCTTCCTAAAATTACCTTCTCTTTATCTTTGTAGTTGTTTTATGGCCAGTAAAATATCAGAACCTTGAGGTCAGGAATAGGTTTATTTTTGTCTTTGTATCTTGAGCACTTCATCCACACATACATATTCCTCCCATTTCTAGTTGTCTGTGACTTGTCATACTTATGTCTCACTGACATTTTAAACTGAACATGTCCAAAACTAAACTCATCTTTTCTTCCAAACTTCCCTATTACATTTGAGAGTACCACCATCCTCAGTCACCCAGGCTCACATAATTCCTCACTTTCTCTCACCTCCCATTATCCAATCAGTTACTAAGGTTTATTGATTTTTATCTTTGTGACATCTTTTGAATATATCCCCTTCTCTGCTCTGACACTTCCATCACCCTTGTAGAGGCCCTCATCACCTTGGCCTTGGTCCATTGCAAGAGTTGATAGTTGGTCTGCCCACCACAAGTCTCTCCCCATCTCAGTCCATCCTCCACCTAACTTTCGAAGTGATCTTAAAACCAAAGTCTGAACATGTCATACCATGCACTCGGACTCTAGTGGCTCCCTATCACCTCCAGGATCAAATGTAAAATCCTCTGTTTGGAATTCAACACCTTTCATAACTCAGCCCCTCCCCCCTTCCAATTTTATACCCTACTTCTGACCAGACACTGGTCTCATTATTTTTCCTTGAACAAGACGTTCTATATCTTGGCTCCATTTCCCAATGATTGCCAAGAATTCCTTCCTCATTTCGGATTCCTGGCTTCTTTCAAGTCCCAATTAAAATCTCACCTTCCATTGGAGACTTTTTCCAGTTCCTCTTAATTTTAATCCCTTCTCTCTGTTAATTATATCCTAATTCTGTGTTTAGCTTGTTTGGACATAGTTGTTTACTTGTTGTCTCCCCTTTAGACTGTGAGCTTCTTGAGACCAGTGGCTGTCTTTTGCCTCTTTATATCTCCCAAACGTAGCCCAGAGCCTGACATATAACAGGCGAAACTGAGGCAAAAGTGAAAAGACTTCTGCCCTCAAGGAGTTAAAATGAATACAGAGCAATTTTTTATGGGTCCGGGATTGGGGAGGTACTTATTGCTGAGGAGATCTGGAAGGGCTTAAAGGAAGGGCCTCTTGAGCGGAAACTGAAGGAAGGCTGGGATTCTAAGAGGTACAGATAAGAAAAGCATTCCAGGCTTGGGATACAGCCTATGGGAAAGCAAAGAGTAGAAATGGAATGAATGTCTTAAAGGAACAAAAGTCCAATTTGTCTGGAACCGGAGGGAATGGCAGTGCTATGTACTAAGCTTGGAAAGGCCTTCTCCGTAAAAACATTCCCCCTCAGACTTTGTGTGGCACTTTATTTTGGTTGGTTTTTCTTCATTCTTGAAGAGGACCACAGTGACATCACTATGTTGGACTCAAGGTACACAGTGTGTGTCTGACTAAGGTTGATTAGACCAATATGAGTTCAGAAAGCTGTATCACAGTTCTGGCACAAACAGTCCATATGCACATTTGAAGTGGAGATGTTTCTAAATTTGAATCTCTCTCTTTTGAACTACTGCAGTTCTCCTTTGCTTATAGAGCATAACACCTTCTTTGATGCGCCATTTAGGGTGCTGAGCAGTCGTAAAGGATCCCAAGTCACACAATTGATTGCACAGTTCTTCCGAGAGACTTTGAGAGGGGCCTTGTATTCTTCTGACCTCCATGTGAGCACTTGCCTTATGTGAGTTCTCCATAAAATAGTCTTTTAGGCAAATGTACATTTGGCATTCAAACATGACCAGTTCATTGGAGTTTTGATCTTTGCAGCAGAGTTTGAATGTTTGGCAGTTTTGCTCAAGAAAGGACTTCAGTGTCTGTTACCTTATCTTGCCAGGTGATCTTCATAATTTTCCTAAGATAATTCAAAGGGAATTGATTGTGTTTCCTGACATGGTGATGGTAAACTGTCTGGGTTTCACAGGCATCCAACAATGAGGTCAGCACAATAGCTCTATAGATCTGGAGTTTCTAATAGAAATGGAGAGTCTAATAACTCTTCTCTCCCACACTTCTATCCCACATTATTCTAGTTGTAACTTTGTTACAAATTAGAATATGATACATACATTGGAAAGATACAGACAAAGTAAGATGAAGGAAACATCTTTGGGGTGGTGGGAGGTGGGAAGGTAAGGTGGAGAGAAGGGAAGGCTTCATGAGGAAATTAGTATCTGAACTGGTTCTTAAAAGGTCATGAGATCCTGGATTTAGATCTGGAAGTGCCCCTAAAAAAAAAGAAAAAAAAGAATTTCATTAGGTTGAAAGCAAGGAGTATGGTGTATTCAAGGCACTGTTTTCACATCTCTTCTCCCAGTGGTATTTATTCCCCATGTTTCTAATATTATCTAATATCTCATCTTCATTCTTTTCCTTCAGAGATTTCTTTTCCTCAAGTTCCTAACCATCCTTTTGAAGAGAACCCAGGAGAACTAATGATGACAGCTAAACTCTTACCATCAAGGCCCCAGGTGAGCTGTTCTTCCTGAGTTTCACTTCTTTGTCCTAATGTGGCCTTGAGTCTTCCCTTTGACCAAGGGGCTTCAGTAACTCTTTATTGACCAGGGATCTAAGCCCCAGTTCTTCATCTCTCCCCACCCCCAATCCCCACCAGTGGCTAGGACCGAACTAGCATAAGTGCTTCTCTATTGCTTGAAACTTGTAACCTTCTCTGGCTTCTCTGGATATTGCATTTATCTCCCCAATCCCCAAACCTGATGTTGGTTCCTCTTTAGATCCACACCATTCACTTCCTAAGACAAATAGGGTTTCAGGCAACAAGCCCAATCTGTGTCTTTGAAAAATTTTTAGAAAATTACTTTTTCCTACATGGGGGGGCTCCTGGCTATGCGTTGTTAGCCGTAGTATGGAGTTAGAGGAGATAGTCTTAAATTCTTTATTATTCTAAAATGATATAATTTCCTGAGAAAAAGATCATATATTACCATTGCCTTAGTCGTCACATATGCACTTGCCCCTTCCCAAACCCTGTGCATATGCCTACACATATTTTGATACATACCTATGTTGATTGAAAATGCTTATACTCACAAGCACCCACAGTGGCAAACATATACAGGTAGATGATCAGATCTTGTTGCCTTATCCTACTAGTGGAACTGTTCTTAGAACTGCATTAGGAACTTCTTTTTTCAGGTAGACATGATATTTGAGGATGTGGCTGTGTACCTTACCCGCGATGAGTGGAGCTGTCTGGGTCCTGCTCAAAGGGGTCTCTACAGGGATGTGATGCTTGAGAATTATGGGAACATAGTCTCACTAGGTAAGACCCTGCTCTCTCAGTACCCATATTTGAGCTTCTTGGCTTTGTGAGTAGTCATGGGGGTTTAAAGGATATAGTCAGGTTCAGGGATCAGATTCTCAGTCATGTCTGGGCTCAGTAAAGGCAAATTTCCTACTGTTCTGAAGCCCCAGACTTTGTGTAGAGCTGAAAATCGTGAGTATCCAGGAAGCTGTACTTTTTCCATCTTCAGAACTGCTTGTTAGAGCCCTGAACTTGCTGCCCCAGGCGTAAATCACAAAATCTCAGAGTTGGAAGGGAGTTCAAAGACCATTTATAATTATACCTAAATAGGAACCCCTTCTAAACTATTCCCAATAAGCATTCATTTAGCCTATTCTTGAAAAACTCTACTGATGGGGAACTCATTACCTCATGAAGCCAAGGCAGCCAAGTGGCCATTTCTAGCTGTTAAGCTTTACCTTATATAGAAGGAAATATGTGCCTTTTTGCTTTCTCTACACATCGATGCTAGTTCTAGTCCCAAGATTTAATAGGAACATCCTTTGAGATTTGTGTTCCCTAACATTCTAATGGGAAACAAACTGATTGTTCCCTCTGCTTATGTCACCAACTGTCTGACCCTTCACTGCTGCTCAGACTTTCCCAGGACCTTCCTATCATGGCTTCTCTGGATATTGCATTTTTCTCCTCCATCCTCACAGACTGAGGGACAGGAACTGAGTTTAGCGTAGTTTTTTGTTCCCAGGATATTTACTAGTTCTCATTCCTTTCCTCATAAGCAGGATTTCCAGTGCCCAAACCTGATGTGATCTTTTTGCTGGAACAAGGAGAAGAGCCCTGGGTCTTGGATAGGCAAGAAGCTAAGGGAAGAGATATTTTTAGAGACAGCTGCTCAGGTAAGTGATTGAAAATTTTTCCTTCAGTAAGTGTACATATATTTACAGAGTATTTCCTGTTTGCTCATTGTGTTACTAGGCAGGGATCGTGGTTTCACTGAGCTATTAATCTGAAAAACACATTGGAAGTTATCTAGTCCAAGGTGCTGAGGCTCAGAGAGAATATATGATTTGCCTAGGAACTAGTTAATTTCTAGCCTTTGAACGTAAGAATCTTGACTCCAAATCCAAGATTCTTTCTACTTATACCACAGCTACTTCCAGGTATCATAAACCAATCCAGGCTAGGGATGACATTAAGTTATCAATAAGTGATCTGTTGAGAATCCTGAATCAACTGGTGACCTCCAAACCTAATTTAATCCCCAGTGTGAAGATGAGGTTATCAATCACAGAAACCGGTGGTTTTAAAAATAAAATTATTTTGCCCTTTTTAGTCTCTCTCTTTAGCTCTTTATAGGAATTCTTATTGGACTTATGTCCAATCTGCACTTTTCTTTGATGTTTCAGGAGTAGATATTTTCAAGTCATTATCTTCTGTGTCTGTCTTTAGCTTTCCTATCACTGTAGTAGTTCTTTATGGTCAAGTTCTTTTTTTGTATCCCAGTTTTTCAATCCTTTTTACTGACTTTGGACTTTATGTTAGTGTTGGGCTCTGCTCACTTCTGAGGGGCAGAAGGAATGTCTGGCCTGAATTTCTGGTACTTTCACAGCTCAATGTGGGGACTTGCAAGTTTTCACTGCCTCCAAAGTACTGTGATCCAGAGAATAGTCTGTTTTCTGCATTTCTGGTCTGAACTCTGCAACTTTCTGAGTCAAGTTTTTGTCTGTTGACTTGACTTGCGTATGTAGTTGAGTTCCTGTAGACTCTCACAGTACTCAGTCACTGTTAGCCTGATGAGAGGTTCTGCAGTTTTAGATCAACTGAATTGTGATCTCCCCTTTGGTCTTGGTCTCCTGCCCTGGATTTTCCATTGCAGACTTATATACTGGGCTAAAGATCAGAACTAAATCACTGCCCTGCCCCTGAGCTCAAAGCCACATGACTAAGTTTCCAGAATTAGTTTTGTGCTGAATACTCAGCTAGGGCCCTATATTCAGTCATGGTCACTCTTCTTTGCATTGGATCTATGATCCTGAACTGGGAAATTAGTGATAGAGTTGCTAGATGTTCCCCAATCCTGCTCCCAGCACTAGTTCAGGGGCCCCTGGGATCTCTTTCTGCCCCTGTTCTCTATCTTAGTTCCTTTTCTGTCTTTGGGCAATAGAATCCTGCCAATCCAAATGCTATCATGCTGCACTCAAGGTCAGCCCTTTACCCCAGTATGTGCAGTCCTCTCTGTCTATCTTCTTAAACTAGAAAAATGACTCACTATAACTTCTTGACTTTCCCAATCAGAATTTGGTCTGACATGTTTTCTAGGTTGTTGTGGAGAGATGTGTTGTGAGAGCTAAGTGAAAATGTTTCCTCTCACTCTGCCATCTTGGCTCCATCTCTGCATGGAGACCTTCTTTGTTAACATTGGAGAACCATAGTAAACATGGAAAATGCACAGATTCTAACTTTAGATTATGAGTTAAGTTAAGCTGAAAGACAGGGGAAAGAATCATATACCCATGATATCTACCAAGTCTTTGTTTTGTGAATATAGGACTCAAGAAACAAAAATGTTAATTCATCCTCTGTTTAAGCCCAAGGGGCTGGGTTTAAAGGAAGTAGGAGATAATTCCTGCTTACATCAGCTGAATTCTAGATTGCTGGTTGTTATATTTATCTCTGAAAACTTAGAATCCCCCACCATTTGGGGAGCTGTTATATTAGTTGCCATTTTATATCTCTTGGCTACTTATGGAGCGTTCAATATCTCTTATCTCATTTAATCCTCAGAACAAAGCTGTTAAGCAGGTTGTACACCTCAGACTGTACACTTCCCTCACAAGACCCTAGTGATGCCAGTGCTTTGTAAACTTTAAAGTGCCACAGAAACTTGAGATGTTCTTAGCCATTAGCCTTACTTTATTCCTGGATGAGGAAATAGGTTCAGGGAACTTGATACTTCTCTGTAATTACATAACTATTAAGTATTAAAACTAGGCCCCATAGCTACAAATCCAGTGCTGTTTTCCAACTGTACCATAGTTCCTATCACTAATATTTTCCTTGCTTTTTTAGGGTCCTCAAAAATCTCTCCATCCCTTCTTGTTTTGGGAGGAACAGACTCCATTGGACTAAAAGATAACTTAAGTAATTAAGGAGACCTTTTAAAAAATGCTTTTTTAAACCAGTATAAAAATTTGGATAATGGTTATAGAAAGGATCAAGAAGTTTGCCAGTAACCCTGAGCTTGATCTGCCAGAGCTTCTTCCTAATTTTAACTGATCATCTTCCATTCCTTCCTCCCCCTCCCACTTCCCTTATGCATTAGCCATTCTTAAATGCACTGGAATCTGGTATGGATGGTGATAGGCAGGCATCTAACTGATGTCTTTAATTTCGGACTTTTCCATGAGGTAGCCAGGTGGCTCAGTGGATCAAGCACTAGGCTTAGAATCAAGAAGACCTGCATTCAAATCCAGACTCTGACAGTTACTAGCTTTGTGACCCTGCTCAAGTCATTTAACCACTTTTTACCTCAGTTTCCTCATCTGTAAAATGAAGATATGAAATTACTTATAAAGTGCTTAGCACAATACCTGGCACATAGTAAATGCCATATAAATGTTAGACATAATTGTTAGTGAATAATACCTTGTGCTGTTATTTAGTGAGGTCATAAGATCATAGACTTAGAACTTCAAGGGAACTCAGGCCATCTAGATCTTCGTTACCCTTATTTTATAAATGAGGAATGGAGGCCCAGAGAGGCCTTGACAATTCTTAGAGTACTTTCATATGTATCATCTCATTTGATCTTGACAACAGCTCTGTGAGATAGATGGTCTCTATATTATTATGTCCATTTGACAGAAAAATCTCTTTGAATACACAAAAGCAAAAGTAGCATACAAAGATATGACCCTGAACTGGCCATTAGGAGGCTTAGATTCTAGTCACCTTTCTGCTACTGATCTAGCAGCGTGACCTTGGGCAAATCTCTTAATCCTTCAGGACTCAAGTTCTCCCCTCTATAAATGAGAGGGTTGGACTACATTTTACGTTTTAAACAATCAATAAGCATTTATTAAATATGTGTGAGATGCTTTGGGAATACAAAGTCAAAAGCACTTCTTATCCTTGAGGAGTTCACGTTCAAATGCAGGAGACCATATATAAATGGAAGGGTGAGGGTGATTGGTAAGATCAGTTAATCTCCCCACCCCACTTAGCCCTAATGTCTTTGCCTGGTGAAAATAATTTAAACTGAAAGTAAACTTTAAACTAAAAAAGTTTAACTTAATTGATCTGAGATGTGAATAATGTCAGGAATCTAAATGTGAATAATGTCTGGAAATTTCTCTAGGTTTGATAGGAATTCTGTTGAGGAACTTGGCCACACTCGGTGAAGTGTATATAAAACCACAGAACTAATTTGGAATCAGCATAGTGTAGGTGGAGAAAAAGAATCGGGACCTCAGGAGCTAAGGGAGCAGCATAGGAGCGAATGAGAGGAGAAAGGGTCAGAGAGAGCTACAGCAGAGAAGTGAAAGATTGAGGAGGGTAATCAGCTCTAGAAGCATCTCTGAGCAAGACTCCAGTTGAAAACTCCTAAGCTGTGCTTTTTAACCTGACTTCCTTTCCTGATGCCTAATAGTTTTTTTTAACCTAAATAGTTTTAGAAACCTAAATTTTGCTTCCACTACAGAGAAGTTAAGGGTTAGCTAGAGATAAATGGGAATTTAAGGCAGAGTTCCAAGCTTGTGCCTAAATGTTAGGAGTTTTCCTAACTGAGCACTCTGTGTGATTGTGCTTACTCCTAACTTTTTGTTTAAATATAAAGTCCTTAAAGCAGAAGGTTGTAAACTCTTGCCCAAGAGCCAAATATAGCCCTGTGCCAGTGAGGTAAGCATGATTTTTTCATTTTAAAATAAAAATTTCATTCTAAAATGTAAAAAACATTCTTAGCTCATGTTTGGCTAGTGTACTGTGGTTTGCTGACCATTGTCCTAAAATATCAGAAGAGGAAACCATATGGACCTGAAGAACCATTATATTGCCACTAGACTTAAAATAAGCTAATTATTATATCAGGGTGAGGGTGATTGTTGTGTTTGTCCTTTGGTTTTGAAGAAGGCCATGACATCAGGGAAATGATAACATGACTTGCAGTTGACTTTGATTTGAGTGAGGGAGGGCTGTGCAGGGTCACCAGCCTCATTTTCTCCTCCAGAGCCATCTGGATCCAGTGATCAGATATTCATCAGGATAACTGGGGATGGCTCAGGATGCAGTGGGAGACCCTGGCCATTTTAGGCCAAGGCATTTTCAGGTACTCATTGAGGTAATGCCCATTCAGTGAATAGGCCTATTTAAGAAGTAGTCAAGGGATGGTCCCTTTAATTAGAAAAAGAAAACACAAATCAAGGTGGAAGAGCAAGACCTTCAGGGTGACTGTTTCAATTATATTTACTGTAAGCCAGAAGGTTCCAGAAAACAGCTGTTAAGTGGAGCTTGGGCAGGGACCTATTGTGGTTCCATCCAGGCTTCAGAGTGAACTGGGTTTAAGGAAGGAAGGAAGAAAGAAAGGAAGGAAGGAAGGAAGAAAGAAAGAAAGAAATCCAGCTAGAAAGAAATCTAACTAGTAAACCCCAAGTTAACTGGGCAGCTTCTGGACACCAAAATATAATAATATTTATATAATTTATATTTTATTTATTTATAATATTTAATAATAATATTATATATTATAATATTTATATAATAATTATATCAAAGTGAGGGTGATTATATCTATAGAAACAAGAGGATAAGGAAGTAGAGAAGTGATACTCTCATTCACTGTTGTTACATAAATAGGTATATATTAGATAAACAGAGTAGATGGAAGGCAGCCTTAGAAGGAGAGGTGGTTATGGTGAGGTGCAGACTGGAAAAGACCTTCAGTGAAGGATGGCATCTGAGCTGAAACTTGAAGGAAGCCCAAGATTCCAAGAGGCAGAGGTGAGGAGGGAGAGTACTCTAGGCATGGGAGACCTCCAGAGAAAGGCAAAGACTGGAAGTGAAGGATTGGACCAGATTGTGAAGAGCATTAAATGCCCCAAACTTTGTATTTAATCTTGGAAGTAAATAGGGAACCTCTGGGATTTTATTGAGTAGACAGTGGAACTATGCTTTAGGAAAGACACTTTGATAGCTTATTAAGGATGGATTGGAATGGGGAGGGATTTGACCAATTAGATAATTTTTGTAATAGTCTAGGTGGTGATAAGGGAGTGAACTAAGATGTTGGCAGTGTAAGTAGAGAAAAGAGGAAATAAACAAGGGATGTCAAAGTAAAAATGATAAGATTTGACAAAAGATGTTTATGTAGGATGATTGAGAGTGAGGAGTTAAGGATTCTACCAAGATGGTAAATCTGGGTGACTGGGAAGATGATGGAGCCCTCCTTCAGAAAAGGGGAGGGTTGTGGAGGAAGAGAGTTCCCTATTGAGTTTAATGTCTACAGGATGTCCAGTTCAAGATGTCCAAGTGTATACAATTTACTTCTTGCATTTGAAAGTCTTAATATCTAGGATGTCCCAAATGTCCGAGTGTAGTTTAAAGTTATTTAAAGCTGTTAAAGCTTAAGGGTGCATTCAGATTTTTAGGTCACTGTATATCAAGAGGAGTAGTGGTGTGGTAAGAAAGAGCCTAAGAATTGAAGTCAGGAGTAATTTCAGTTTGGATAGAGCCTTTCGCACTTAATAGTTCTGTGACCATAGGAAAGTCAAGCTCTGCAAACCTTAGTTTTCTCATCTATAAAACGGGAATAATAATAGCAGTACTCACCTCACAAGATTTTTCCTCAAATGAGGTTTTTCATGTAAAAATGCTTTATAAACCTTATTACATTTTATTAGAAATCTTCTGTCAGGTGGGCGCTTTGTTTCTAGTTCCATTCCTGATACATTCAGAGCAACATTTACTGATAGAAAAAAATATTTTACAGCTAAAAGACTAATTTCTTTCAAATAAATTCAGATTTGGGGTTCAGATATCAATGTGTTGACTTTAATGAAGTCACAACTTTATATGATATTTTTCATTCTTGTGTAACATGATACATCAAGAATCTGCACAAAGCAACTCACATATGACAGGACTTAGGTATCCACAAAGATTAATTCTTGTCATTATTAGATGTACTTAATTTGCCTACTGTCTCCATTTTCCACTTAGTTCACCTCCGTGAATTTTTCCATATAACTAAAATTTACTTCTTTAAACTTCTAAAAGTACTTTTATTGTAAACATTTTGATAGTAATACTTATACAACTTTTTTTTCCCTCTTAATCTTTCCCCTAGTCAGACCACATCTGGAATATTGTTTTCAGTTCTGGACATCACATTTTAGGAAATACTTGAATAAGGTGGAGCAGAGACAGAGGGATAGCCAGAAAGTTTACAAAATCAGAGACCGTGCCATTCTAGGATCAGATGAAGAACCTAGAAAGGTTTAGCCTAGAGAAGAGAGGATTTAGAGGGAACACAGCAGTTTGATTTCACTTATTTGACTTCCACTTATGTGGAAAGAAATAGTAGACTTATGAGGCTTGGTTTCAAAGGGCAGAACTAGGAGCAGGAGCTGGGTAGCTTCAAAGAGATAGATTTTGACCCAGTTTAAGAAAGTTCCTATTGATTAAAGTTGTCCGAAAGTGAAATAGGCTACTTCTTAAGGTAGTGAATCCCTATCACTGGAGGTTTTCAAACAAGAGTCTGGATAATTCCTAGTTAGGAGGGAATTCCTACATAGGCGAAAATTGGATTAGTTAGCTTCTGAGGTCTTCCACATCTGAGATTGTATATTTCTAAACAAATTATATTGAACATAATTTAACCATTTCTTGATTACTAATAGTGGTCATCATAAACATTAGTTTTTGGAAGAACACTGGTCTTGCCATCAAGAAACTTAGGTTTTAATCAAAGCCATGTCACTAATTTCACTTAAGTGAGTCATAAACTTTTTGGGCCTGATTTTCCTCATCTGTGTTGTGAAATATTAAACTAGTAGATGGGATCTTCACCTTTTTTTGTGGCATTTTGTAACCCTTTTGGCAGTCCAGTGAAACCTATGGTCCCCTTCTCAGAGTATTGTTTTTAGATGAATAATACAAAATATATAGAATTATAAAAAAATTATATTTTATGTACAGTTATTAAATATTTTTTAAAAACAAATCTCCACTGGTTAACCACTGGACTAAAGGATTTTTTAAGGTTCTTTGCTTTTTGACTGACAGAAACCTCTGACATTCTATAATTTTATGATTTTTTTGTCTCCCCAAAAGACATTTGCTTCATTAATTTTGTCTGGTCCTTGCCCCAATAATTTATTTTGATAAAAAATAAAGCAGCATGTAATATCTGAATTTTATGTTTATTTCAGTTCATAAAATTATCACTGAGAAGTTACCTCAAAAGCTGGAACCTTCTACAGAAAAGACATTGCATGAAATGACATCTAAGAGAATTGTGGGGGATGTCTTCCAGGGATTTGACTTTGGAGAAGCCTGGAACTATGAAAGAGAGTTAGAGAAACATCAGGAAAATCTTGGAGTTGGGATACTGAAGAAATCCTTTTGCCAAGATAGATATTTCAGAGCAAACATGATGTGCAAAAAAACTTCTGTGGGTCAGAGAAACCAAATGTGTAATGAATTTCAGGGAAACTTCAGCCTGAGCTCAAACCCTGTTAGACCCCAGAACATTCTTACACAAGAAAGACTTCAAGAATTTACATATGACTTGACTTGCAAACAGGATTCAAACCTGATTAAATATCAGAGAATCAGTATGAGTGAGGAGTCATGTAAACCTAATATATGTGAGAAAGCATTCAGAGAGAGTTCAACCTTTATTGAACGCCAGAAAATTCACAGTGGAGAGAAACCTTATGAATGTGATAAATGTGGGAAAACTTTCAGTCAGAGTTCTAACCTTATTGATCATCAGAGAATTCACACAGGAGAAAAACCTTATGTCTGTAGAGAATGTGGAAAAGCCTTCAGGCAGAGCTCCAATCTCATTAAACACCAGAGAATTCACACAGGAGAAAAACCCTATAAATGTAATGAATGCGGGAAAGCCTTCAATCAAAGCTCTAATCTCATTAAACACCAGAGGATTCACACAGTAGAAAAACCATATGAATGTAATGCGTGTGGGAAAACCTTCAGTCAGAGCTCACATCTAATTAGCCATCAGAGGATTCATACTGGAGAGAAACCATATGAATGCAGTGAATGTGTTAGAGCCTTTAGTACTCGATCATCCTTCATACAACATTGTACAATTCATACTGGAGAGAAACCCTATAAATGTAATGAATGTGGAAAAACCTTCAACCAGAACTCTAACCTTACGAAGCACCAGAGAATTCACACTGGAGAGAAACCTTACCAGTGTAATAAATGTGGAAAAACTTTTAACCAGAACTCTAACCTTACTAAACATCAAAGAATTCATACTGGGGAGAAACCCTACAAATGTGATAAATGTGGGAAAGCTTTCAGCGCTCGTTCATCTTTTATGCAGCATCATAAAATTCACATTGGTGAGAAACCCTACAATGAATGCTGAAAAACCTTCAGCCAGCACTTTTTAGCCTTAGTGAAAACATCAAAGAATCCATAATGGAAAGAAATCTTAAAATGTAATGGTTGTGAAAAGACCTTCAAGATAGGCTCACTTTTTATTCCACAGTTTAAAAAACATGGTGAAAAAATGCCCAATGAAAGTAACAAATGTAAGAAGGCCTTTAAGTGTAATGATTACAGGAAAGCTTTTAGCCAGAAAGGAGACTTCTTTGTCATCAGAGATGTTATTCTGGTGACAAACCCTGTGTAGGTGATGAATTCACAATGAACATAATTCATAATGAAAAGAAAACCTGTCACTGTAATGAAAAGTGCAAAAGACATTGGGAAGAGCTCTGATCTTAGTAAATATCCGAAAGTTTACACTGGGGCAAAGCTGACACCAGGAGAAAGTATAGTAACCTTGGGCTTCGTTGAAAACCATGAAAGTCATACTGGAGAAAAAGTAAATTCTTTGAATGTAGGGAAATCTCCAGTAAGAGTTCTAGAGGGTTCATTTGAGAGAAATCTGATAATGAAGATATTTGGATACACAGGAAGGACCTGTGATTTCATCAGAGTGAAATCCATCATCTTTATATGACTTTGTAGATAATTTCTGGAAGGCAGCATTTGAACCTAGGTTTTCTTAACTTCAAGCCTGGTACTCTGTCCACTATACCATACTGCCTCTAACTTGAAATGAAGATAATAACTTGTTGATAGATCCCTTTAAGTTTGTGAAGTGCTTTATAAACATCTTGTTTGAGCCTCACAATAACCTTGTGATGTACTACAAATATTACTGTTCTCATTTTACAAATGAGGAAATAAGCTCAAATATACAACTTGCCTGAGTAAAATAGTTGTAAGAGTTAGGATTTGAACCAGTGTCTACTTAACATGAAGTCCAGCACTTTATCCATTGTACTATGTTGTCTTTCCTAATAAATACGAGCTATACATGCACCATATGGCATAGCATCTAAAGGCTAAAGGAAAATCTTAATCAAAAGCCAGAACAGCTCAATGGTAAGAAAATAATTAGAATAATTAGAACTTTATTTAAAGAAAGTTAAAGAAGAACATCTATAACAATGCTGACAAAACTAGATTTGATAGCTCTATACTGATTATAGAATAGGAGTAATTTGCATTCAATCAAAAGTGATTTAGAATGGGAAATACTTATTTTTTTAAAGTTATTTTTTCCAATTACATGTAAAAACAATTTTTTTTATTTTGAGTTCCAAATTTTTGCCCTTCCTTCCTTCCCCTCCCCTCTCTTTGAGAATGCATTTTGATATAGATTATACATGTGTAGTCATGCAAAACATTTCCATATTAGCCATGTTGCTAAATAAAACACGGACAAAAAAACCCCAAGAAAAATAAAGTTAAAAAGTGTGCTTTGATCTGCATTCAGACTCCATCAGTTCTTTCTCTGGAGGTGGATAGCATTTTTAATCATTAAGCCCTTTGGCATTATCTTAGATCGCTATATTTTTGAGAATAGCTAAGTTACTCACTTAGCTATTCATAGTAATTGCCATTACTGTGTACATTGTTCTCCTGGTTCTGCTCACTTCACTTTGCACCAGTTCATATAATTCTTCCCAAGTGTTTGTGAAACCATATTTCATGTCATTATTTGTGGCACAATAGTATTCCATTACAATCATATACCACAACTTGCTTAGCCATTCCTCAATTGATGGGCATCCCCTCACTTTCTAATTCTTTTTCACTACAAAAAGAGCTGTTATAAATATAATTCTGTACATATAGGTCCTATTCTTTCTTTTAAAATTTAAATCTCTTTGGGATACAGACCTAATAGTGATATTGGCAGTCAATGAGTTTGCAGTTTTATAGCCCTTTGGGCATAGTTTCAAATTGCTGTCCAGAATGGTTGGATCAGTTCACAATTCCACCAACAGTGCATTCATGACCCAATTTTCCCATATCCTCACCAACATTTGTTATTTTTCCTTTTTGTCATGTTAGCCAATCTGGTAGGTGTGAGGTAGTACCTCAGAGTTGTTTTAATTTGCATTCAATCAAAAGTGATTTAGAGCAAATTATGATATGGCCATCTGATTTTTCAACTTTAGGTATTTTTATGAAATTGATAGTGTGCTAGAATTTGGTTGTTGTCCTTTGTCTTTGAAGGATACCAAAGCGACATCACCATGATAATGTGAAATTTCAGTGTGTCCAACTGACTGATGAGACCAGTAGGAGCTCGGAATGCTCTTCCACAGGTTGGACACAGATAGTCCATGTGACTTAAAGAACTTATGAATAATTGTAGAAAAGAAATATTAATCATAACAACAATCAATGAAGGAAAATAGGTATAAGGATTGCAGACCATGTTGAAGACCAACAACATTCTAATTAGATCAAAGAGCAAATCATAGAAATAAAAATTGAAACAACATACTCAAAATTTATGACTCATCCTTAGAGAAAAATTTGTACCTCTGAAAATAAAGTAGAAGTAATTTTTTAAATGATAATAAATCTAATAATGAAGAATTTATGTAATTAAAGTAGAAAATCAACAATTCCCCAAACAACAAGCATGTAAGAAGAAGTTTTAGAAATCAAAGAAATAACATTGACAAAAAGGCTCTGGAACTGATGAATTATACCAAATTCTGGATTTTTAAAAGAATAACAAAATCAGTAAGCCATTAGCAAATATGACCAAAAAGAGCAAAGTTAAAATGCCAAAATCGATGAATATGAATTCATAACAGGAAATATAGATTATCAAAAATTACCATGCCAAGTAAAAACAGCATTTAAAGGAAATTTCTTAACAAGCATTTATTTTGTCAAACCCTGTTATACCCTGAGAATAGAGAGGCAAAAAAAAAAAAATTCCCCAGCAGTTTATGTTAAAGAAACAACATGCATGTTGGTATAAAATTACTATAAAATAAAATTTTGGTTACTTTTTTGGGGGGGGGTCATTAGTAACTGATCAGAGTAAAATCCATCATCTATATAAGATTTAATAGATAATTTCTATGAGTCAGCATTTGAACCTAGGTTTCATAATTCCAAGCCTGGTACTCTATCATTATACCACACAGCCTCTAACCTGAAGATAATTTGTTGATATGGCACTTAAAGTTTGTAAAGTGCTTTATAAATATCTTGTTTGAGCCTCACAATCGCTTTGTCATATACTACAAATATTACTGTTCTCATTTTACCAATGAGGAAATAAGCTCAGAGAAATAAACAACTTGCCTGTAGTCACGTAGGCCTTTACAGGGGAACTGATGTTGAGCTGAAAATCAGGGTGCTAAGGGAGTGAGGAAGAAGCACATTTTAAATAGGAAAAAGCCTGTGCAAAAGCCTAGAGATGTGATACCGTCACTGAGAAACAGAAGTCCAGTTCAACTATACCTTAGAGTGGGTGAAAGTGAGTAGTTTGTAATAACCTGGAGTAAGTGATGGAGCCGGATTAAAATGCATTTGGGTTTATATTGGATCCTAGAGGTAATAGGGAGCAACTGGAATTTATCAAGTAGGGAATGATATGGTCAAACCTGTGCTTTAGGAGTAACTATAAATATAAAAACTATAGAAATAGAAATACCTTTTTCTCGATTTAATTTTTTATTGATAGCTTCTACTTTTATGTCCCATATATCTGTCTCTTCTAAGAATTTCAATCAATAAACATTTATTAAGTGTATCCTCTGTGCCAGGCATTATACTAGGCACTGGGGATATGAAAAGAGGCAAAAGACAGTCCCCTCCCCTTAAGGGGTTTACAGTGAATGGGGGAAGAACTTAAATTATTTTATAATATGGTCAGTAAAACTAAGCAACATAGGAACTAAGTACGATATTAATCTGATTCACATCCACAAACCTCCCACCCCCATGCAAAGATGGGAGTAAGATATATTCTAATCTTTTGAACAAGCCTGGTCATTATAATTCCATGGCCTTCAGTTTCAGTTGTTTTGTTCCTTCCATTTATAGTTGATTTCTCCTTATTTCATTTTGTTTAAGTTCATATAAATCCACCCATACTTTGAATTGTTCATAAGAAATATCACTTTGGTAGCTATGTGAAGTTGACACTTGAAAGAGAAATACCAATTAGTTCAGCAGAGGTCAATAAACAAGTGCCTATTATTTACCAGCCACAATACTAAACAATGGGGATACAAAGAGGCAGAAGCTTTAAGGAGCTTACAATCTAATGGTGTTGATGAAGGACTGAATTAGGCCAGTGACTTGTAGGAATGGAGAAAAAGGAATGTATGCAAGAAATGTGGAGGTAGACTTGGGGGGACTAGGACAATTTGCTGTGAGGTAATATTTGTGAAAGTGCTTATCACAATGCCTGGCATATATATTGTTGAATTTTTTCAGTCAAGTTCAACTCTCTTTGTGATCTCGTTTTGGGGTCTTCTTGTGAAAGATATATTGGAGTGGTTTGCCATTTCCTTCTCCAACTCATTTTACAAATGGGGAACTGAAACAAACAGGGTTAAGTGCCTTGCTCGGGGTCACACAGCTAATAAATATACGAGACCAGATTTGAACTCATGAAGATGAGTCTTACTAATTCCAAGCCTGTACTTGGTGCACTGCACCAGCTAGCTGCCCATAGAAGCTATATAAATGCTCATTCCCTTCCTTTCCTCTTATATGGGGCAAGTGAGAGGTGTTCAGGATCACTCTTAAGATTATGAACAAAGGATTGGAAAAATGGTAGCATCCTTGATGGAAATGGGGAATTTCAGGAGAGGGCTAGGTTTTAGGGGGAAAAAAATAATGAGCTCTGTTTTGGACAGGTTGTGTTTGAAGTGGCTATGACACATCCAATTCAAAATATATATGGGCAGTGATATGAGCCTCAGAAAAGTAAAATATGCAATAAAATAAAATGTAGTAAAATAAAAAATATGTAATAAAATAAAATGTAGTAAAATAAAAAATGTATAGATTTTGGAATTGTCTACATAGAAATGACAGTTGAACTTGTAGATGTTGATAGGGCCACCAAGAAAAAGAAGAGAAGAGACCTGGAAAGAGACTTGAAGTAGGGGTGACCTAGCAAGAGAAATAGGAATAGTGAGAATAGCAGGAGGAGAACCAAGAAAGATGAAAACCTAGAAAGGAGCAAACCAGAAAGAAAGTATGGTCAACTGTATCAAGTACTATAGAGAGATTGAAAAGGATGAGGATTGAGAAAAGGCTTTCAGATTTAGCAGTTGAGTTCATTGGTAATTGTGGAGAGAGAACAGTTTCACTTTAGTGATGAGGCTGGTAGATCAAAAGGTATAACTGAAAGTGACTGAAAGAAGGGGAAGTGAATGCAAAACTTCCCTAGGGGTAAGTTTTTACCCTAGGAAATAGCTACAGAAATATCTAAGTTGACAAGAGAGGAAATAAATCCTAACTATAATCTCAGAACAATTGAGTGAGCCATAAATTCTATAAAGCATTTGAAGAACAATTCATCTGTATGCTATATATATTATTCCTCCCAAAGAAAGATGGCATTCCACCAAGCTCATTTTATCAGAAAAATATGGTCATAGTACCCAATCAGTGAAGTATAAGGCAAGCAAAACTATAGATCAATACGTCAATATCAATGCAAATAATTTAAAGAATTTATTATCAGTCTGACCAAAGTTGATTTATACCAGGTATAAAAGGGTAGTTCAAGATTTTAGAAAAATAGCATAATTAATTATTAATAAAATTGTGGACTCTGTAAAAGCCTTTGACAAACTATAAGACATATTAAATATGCCAAAAAAGCATAGTATTAAAGTGCTATTTCCTTTATAAAAACAAAACTCATGTGAAACCAGGAACTATCATTATTTGTAATGGTAAAACATTAGGAGCTTTCCCAATTATTGAGTAAAACATGAATGCCCCCTGACAATTATTTGATATTAGAAGAAACACTAGCTCTAACAGTTAAGGCATTGAGCACAGGTAAGGGAGGATAGTATTTTCTACTGGAAAATACAAGATAATTTAAGGTAGGAGAGGACATTAAGAATTAGGAGAATCAGGAAAGATTTCATGGAGGACATGGTACTCGAAATTGAATCATGAAGGAAATTAAGAATTCTAAGATAAAGCGGTAAAGAGGGAGAGTATTCTAAGCACGGAGGATAGCCTGGAGTTCAGAGCCTCCCTGGACAAAGGTTTGGGCATGGGAAATGCAGTATCATTTAAAGTGGTCAAGTAGGCCAGTTAGGCAGACAAGCAGAGGGGTTTATATTTGATCCTAGTGGCAATAGTGAACTCCTAGCATCTTGAGGAGGGAGGTGATATGGTCGAACCAAATTGACTTTTCAATACATCATTCCATGCTGCCTATTCCCTTGAAAATTAAAGAATAATTGGAAAGGGGAATCTAGCTTTAGCAGATCTCAAATTATAATGTAGTAACTATCAAAACTATTTGGAAAAGTAGACCAGTGGCGTTACTGGTTGACCTTCATTCTTGAAGAGGACTAAAATGCAAGAGTAAAGTTAGAATGTGTCCAACTGTGACTGACCAAATCAAGATGAGCTCAGAATGCTTTATCATTAGGTTGGGCACAAATGGTCCATGTGAACATTTGGTGTGGATTCTCTAAATCTGTGCATCTCACATTTCTTCCGTGCTATATCAATTCTGCTTTGCTATAGAGCACAGTACCTTCTCTGATGAGGGCACCCCATGCTGGGCAGTCCTGTGCCAATGTTTTGCATATCTCACAACTGATTCCAAAGTTATTCAGAGAGACCTTGAGAGTGTCCTTATATCACTTTTTCTGACCACCATGTGAGTGCTTGCTTTATGTGAGTTCTTCCTAAAACAGGTTTTTGGCAAGCATACATTTGGCATTTGAATAACATGGCATCAGTTAGCTAAATAATGTCTAAGTGACTATTCAACAAGAATTGCTGGGAATCCTAGAAAACAGATTGGTAAGTTTAGAGTAGAATTTTACCCTATATATTACAATTCCCAAATTGATAATTTTAAAATTAAGTCAAATGATAAAATAATAGAGAATGGAATTCTCTTTCACATCTGTAGATTAGGGAAGAATTCACAACTCAATTTGAGACAGAGATTGCTGTAAGACAAAATAGACCATTTTGATTGCACAAAATTTAAAAATGTGCAAAAAGGTAACCAGTAAAAAGAAGGAAAGAAACTGGGAAGAAAAAGTCTAACATTGAAAATTCATAGGGAACTGACATCTATAAATGTACAAGCTATTCTCAAATGGACAAGCCACAAGATATGAACAACTTTCAAACTATTGTTTGAAACAACAAAGTGGTCATCCAACCATTTGAAGTAGGGTTCAAAATCAAGATTAAAAAAATGAAAAATTTAAAACTCTGAGATCTCGCCTCATGGCCTTCAAATTAACCAAGATGGAAGTAGTCAGTGTTGAGGAGACTGTAGAAAGAAAGCCACACTAATTCGTTGCTGGTGGAACTGAGAATCAGTGTACTCACTTTTGAAAATAATTTGAAATCATTTGAAAAGAACTACAAAATTTGTATACTTTTAAAATCAATGATCTTAGTATTGGATTAATGTCCCAAGTAGATCACTGACAGAAAGGTCCCAGGTGTACCAAAATATTATTAATAGATGTTTTTGTAATAGCCAAGGGCTAGGGAAAAAAGTTAGTGCTTAACAATTGAAGAATTGCTAAAAAAGGTGGTGTACAAATATAATGGAATGGCACTGTACTATAAGCAGCAAATATGAAGTATTCAGAGAAACGGTAAGACTTAGAGGAACTGAGGTAAAGAAAACAGAATTAAAAGAACAATGGGTCCTTCTAAGGTATAATCCAGGGAGAGCTGTGGTCATTGCTCTTGATCTTCCCTATAGTTTTTTACCCAGGAAAGGCCCTTGCTCCTCTACAGCCACAAGGGCTAGTGTTCCTCTTGACCCTGCAACTGTGACAAAGTCTCTTGTTCTATAGTCACAAGCTCTAATACTCCTCTCTGCCTTGGAACTTTAACCATGGCCCCTGCTTCCTGCTTTTCTTTGCCCTGGAACTAAGACTTAGAACTTAATTTCTTATTCAAGCTCACAAGGATATTTTGTTGACTTTTTAGTGAGGGAGAAGCAAATCTTAAAGATTTATGAAACTGTCAATTATTCTATTATTGTATTTTTAAAATATAACTTTTAGAAAATCATATTAAGGTATCTTGAAATTCAGTGTTTAAAAGGGCCTAAGGTTAATTCTTTTAATCACATTTATTCTTTATACTTTTTTATAATGAAGATATAGTATAATATAGTATAATACTCCATTATAAAAAGAAATTTTTTTGGAAGTTATTTTAAAAATTGAAATGTGGAGTCATAGGATTTAGGTTTGAATCCTGGCTCTACTATTTGCCTCCTGTATGAATCGAGGCAGGCTACTAAATTTCTATATCCCTCAGTCATCACTTTTGTAAAATTGAGGGGTTAAACTATATGATCTCTATGGTCCCTCCCAACTCTAAGATATTATGATTTTTATTAAATTCATAAAGATTCTAGCACTGGGTCACTTTTTATTCATTTGGGGAAAAGTCAGACATAAAAAATACAAATTTCAAGGGGAGCTCACTAAAAAGTCAACAAAATATCCTTGTGAGCTTGAATAAGAAATTAAGAATTCCTTATAAGAATATAAGATCATTCCAATAAAATCGGCCTAACATATAGAGAGTTGAAAAGCTCAGTGCTTGGAGATGTCCGTTCCATGAACTTCTGAAGGTTCTTGGCATAATATCTGGGAACTAGCCATTCCTGGAATACGTTTGTTTAGGGAGAGGTGGCTCCCCTCCCTAAAACATACTACACTGATAAGGAGACCGTCAAGCTTCAGACGAATGAAATACATCAACAAGGACATGATCCTTAAAATTAACTTTAGCTACACCTGTTGAAACCCCTTTTTTTTGCCAAAAAGCTTATATAACTACAATTGGCACGAAGCCTTCTTTGTTTGGATACCCTATAAAAAAACCCCGATTTCTAGCAGCCCCTGAGATTCATCCATGGGAAGGACGCTTCGCCCGGAAAAATCTTTTCCCAATTCAAGTTGATTGAGGCTGCAACGGGGCTCCCAGCCGCTTGAGTTTTGAGGTTCCCTTGAATTGGTGATGTATTCTCTTCCTATCTATCTTCTTAT
>CM053773.1:182355172-182508513 GCA_028658325.1 Potorous gilbertii | reverse complement strand
AGTATTATTCATGTTCTCTAGCATGAATTTTATGATGATGAATGTTTTGAGCAATCAGTGAGATTATAATCATAGTATTTCCCCAGTGTGAATTTTCTGATGTTTAATGAGATTAGAGCTCTCATTGAATGTTTTTTCACATTCATTACATTCATAGGGTTTTATCCCAGTGTGAATTTTCAGGTGTTTAATGAGGTTAGAACTCAGACTGAAGGCTTTCCCACATTCATTACACTCAAAGAGTTTTTCATATTTATTTTGCTCATTAAGATCTTCTTCACTATGCATTCTTTGGTGCTGAAAAAATGATGAATGCATACTGAAGGTTTTTCCACAATCATTACAGTGATAGGGTTTCTGTGCAATGTGAGTTCTCTGATGTTTAGTAAGATTAGAATTCTGATTGAAGGTTTTCCCACATTCATTACACTCATAGGGTTTTTCACCAGTATGAATTCTCTGGTGTTTAGTAAGATTAGAGTTTTGGTTGAATGTTTTTCCACATTCATTACATTCATAGGGTTTCTCACCAGTGTGAATTTTAAGATGTCGAATATAAGATGAATGAACACTAAAAGATTTCCCACATTCATTACATTCATATGGTTTCTCACCAGTGTGAATTCTATGGTGCTTAATGAGGTTAGAATTCTGGTTGAATGTTTTCCCACATTCATTACACTCATAGGGTTTTTGTACAGTATGAATTTTTTGATGTTGAATAAAAGATGACTGTGCATAGAAGAATTTATAACATTTCTTACATTCATACCGCAGCAATTCGGTATGAATTCTCTGGTGTCTGATAAGGTGTGAACTCTGACTGAAAGCTCTCCCACATTCTTTACATTCATAGGGCTTTTCTACAGTGTGAATTCTCTGGTGTTTAATAAGGTTAGAACTTTCACTGAAGGCTTTCCCACATTCATTGCATTCATAAGGTTTTTCACCAGTATGAATTCTCTGATGTTTAATAAGGTTCGAATTCAAAGTGAAGGCTTTTCCACATTCGTTACATTTATAGGGTTTTTCTCCAGTGTGTGTTCTCTGATGATCAATAAGGTTAGAGCTCTGACTAAATGTTTTCCCACATTCCTTACACAGAAAGGGTTTCAGTCCACTGTGAATTCTTTGATATCCAAAAACATTAGAGTTCTGTCTGAATACTGTCTCATATACATTAGATGTATAAGGTTTTTCTTCAGTATGAATTCTCTGATGGCTAATTAAGTCTGAATTCTTTTTGAAGCTCTGGCCACATACATCACAAAGATGAGGTATTTCTTCTGTAGGAATTCTCAAATGTTTACTATAGTTTGAATTCAGATTGAAGCTGCTATCAAAATCACTTCCTTCCTGGTCTCTCTCCTCAGTGGAGGCTTTCTTATGGATCAGTGCCACTGGTGTGAACTCTCTTTCCTGGAAAAAGAGTTTCCTTAATTTTTCCCCTCTGAAGTTTTCCAGATCTCCCTCAAATATGCTCTGATATTCAAATGCTTCTTCATACCCAGGTTCCAGGGAAATATCCTCTTCAAGTCTTTCTGACATCATGTGCCATAATTCCATTTTTCCAAAAATGTCCTGTTTTAGAGGTGATTTTTTTTCAGTTCTGTCTTCACAATCTGAAACAATAAAGAGAAAACTCAAGTGTTATTCATACCTTATTCTGGAATAAAGGAAATAGGGAAGGAACAGGCTAATCCAAATGAAACAAATGCCTCCTAAGAAGATGTGGTATTGATGGGGTTCTTGTGAGACTCAAATAAGATAATTAATGTATATAGAGAATTATATAAATGTCAGCTAAAATCAGTAATACAACTCAGATTTTTGTATCATTTTCCTCATAACAATCCTAATAAGTAGTATTGTGTCCATTTTACAGATGAAGAAACTGAGGTTCAGAGAGGTTACATGACTTGCCCTAAGGCTATAAAAAAAGTAAATGTCAGAGATGAGATTGATGCAAACCCAAGTCTCATGTTTCTCTAAGTATAGTTTTCTTTCTACTATCACCCCACTAGATCAAGTCTGAGGGAAAAAGAGTAAAGTGGGGAACCAAAGTAGAGGGAGAAATGGTGAGCACAGTGGACAAACGGAGTCCACAGACTAAGTAGAGCCCATGGAAAAAGATGGGAAGTATGACTGGGGAATGAGGAGAAATGGGGAGCTCTGATATGAACGGACTTCACCAACATTTCAAAGACATATAAGCAAAGCTGTGTACTACATACTAGGATGATAATGAGGAACGCATGTAATGAAGATCATCTTTGTCTTCAAGAAAGAACACTTAGGAAGGCAGGGAATAAGTATTTCTGTAGCATCAACTATGTATCAGGTATTATACTAAGTACTTTATATATATTACCTCATTTAAATAAATAAACATTTATCAAGCACCTATTATGTGACAGTCACTGTGCTAAGCAGTAAGGATACTAAAAAAAAAAAAAGATAGTCTCTACCCTCAAAAAGTTTACAATTTAATAGGGGAAACAATGTGCAAACAAATATACACAAAGCAAGCTATATAAATAAATAGGAAATAATTAACAGAGGGAAGGCACTAGAATTAAGAGGGATTGGGGAAGCCCTTCAATGAAAGATGAGATTTTAGTTGGGACTTTAAAAAAGCCAGGGAAGTCAGTGGAGGAGCTAAGAAGGGAGAGCATTGCAGACATGGAGGGCAGCCTGGGAAAATGCCCAGAGCAAATAGATAGTGTATTAGTTGTGGAACAGCTGGGAAGCCAGTATCACTAGATTGAAAAGTAGGTGGTGGGGAAGAACAAGCCCGGAATGGCAGAAGGGGGCTAAGTTATGAAGGGCATTGAATGCCAAGCAGAGCACTGTATATTGGATCCTGGAGGCAACAGAAAGTCACTAGAGTTTGTTGAGTAGTGAGGTGACATAATTTAGAAAAATCACTTAAGTGACTGAATGGAGGATGGACTGGAGTGGGGAGAGACTTGAGGCAGGCAAATACATCAGCAGGCTATTGTAACAATCTACTTGTGAGGTGATGAAGGACCTACACCAGGGTGGTGGCATTGTCACAGGAGAGAAGGGGGCATATTTGAGAGATGTTGCAAAGGTGAAATCAGCAGGCCTTAGAAACAGACTGGAAATGGGGGAGTAGTTATTCACTCGTATTTTTTTTTTTAACATTTTACAACTTATTTAATGGAAGAATTTAAATTAATGTATGTAGAGAACACATATACATACATATTTCATGGGACCAAACTATCCCTTCCAGTTCTAAATTTGTAGGAGTCTAAGACACAGTGAAGAGAGATTGCAGTGAAATTTTGAGAGTACAGATGAGAAGAAAAGTTACAGATGTGATTCAATGTGGTTAAATATAATCCAATTTTTATTTCTAAAACAATAGACTTTTGAGTATTAAACTCCCACCACATATAAGAATCAATTGAAAAAACTGGGCAAGTTTAGCTCGAAAAAGAATAGACTTAGGTTGGAGGCATGATAGGGCCCTTCAAGTACTTGGGAGGCTGTTATGTGGAAGAAGGATTAGAATTACTTTGATTCCAGAGGATAAAACTAGCAGCAGTAGGGGAAAGATGCAGAGTTAGATTTGAGTCTGATGGAAAGAAAAGAAAAATTCTAACAGTGAGAGCTGTCCAAAGGTAGATAGTTCTGCCTTGGGAGGTAGTGCATTTACTGTCACAGGATGTTTTAAAGAGAAGGCTAAGGAATCCGTGTAGAGAATGTTTTGTACTCCTATTAGAATAGTGGCTAGAGAAGATGATCTCTGAGATGCCTTCCAACTATGAAGTTCTCTCTATGGTTCTACAACCTAGGAAAGAGCCACTGTAATAGCTTGTCAGGCTTGCAAAGGCTGAAAAAGATATGACCGGGATGCATAAAAACACAAGGATAGAAGGGTATAGTATAACTTTCCTCATCAAATCCCCGAACTACAGTGTTTGGTTTGAAGCACACAAAAGATATTTTTAGCTTAAAAAACATGTCCTGTTTTAGGGAACATGTAATAAAAAATGTGTGTAATTCATTAATCAAAAAGATGATCGAGGCCCTAAATATAACTTTGTTGATGAAGTTTCAAAATCAATTCAAGAACAATAGATATGGCATAGCAGTACTAGCTGCCATTCCCCTTGACCGTGGACTGTATTATCCATTTCAGAGGGTGAGATCAGGCACGTACTCCCTGAGGGAACTTGGCTCCAGCCTGCTCATCATCACAACCTGTAATCATTCTTACCTAGCCCCACTCAGTCTTGACTCCCTTCTCTCTCTTTATGGACTAACACAGGTTCACTGTCTCCTCCTGAGGCTCTGCCAATTCCACAGGTAACTGCATAGAATGCTTCTGGCACCTTTAGGTCATGGAGATCCTGTAAAGTCCCACACTGAGAGAAAATGTAACACATCTCAGACCAGTGCATGTCCTGGAAGTCCAATTCGGACACAAGAGTAAATGGCTGTAGGGACAGAGATTAGCAGCAAAGAATGCCCTTTGGAGAAGCCTTGTAACTATGTTCCCCTTGTTGAGGGAGTTAATGATTTAGGTTCCCAGAAACAACTGGTTTATGTGTCTTTTTCCTTCTAAAACAGTGGGAAACACCTAGCTCCGAAGAGTTTTGAAATGGATGTTGGAAAGGGTTCCTAGCCTGGTCAGAAAGCCAGTCTTTCTAGAGAGAAATTTAGGGAATGGAGAAAAATTCAGAGAAAGGTTAAAGGAGGTTGCTCATTTCCTACTTTTCACAGATCATATAGCCCAGACACAAAGAGCAGAAACTCTGCAAACAGAAAATCTTATCTCCGAATCCAGATGAAATAGGAAGCTTAACCTTAAACTGAGTTCAAATCTAATAATTCTCCAGCATTTTGTTCAAAGAGAGTCCCCTCTGGGAGGCCTACTCCTTTCAGGTAGAGTACACAGATATATCTGCAAATGTTTCTGACATATGAAATATGTTCCTATTACAACCCTGAGATCCGTTCTACTAGATGAAAGAGAATTTAATATTGCAAAGATTCTTCAGTGTATATGTGCTTCTGCTTTTAATTATCATTATATGTCTGTTTCCAACTTACCTATTTTTCCTCTAATTTTTAACATCTCCTCTTTTGTGCTAATTTGGTGGCTTTTTAAATTTTCAAAAATTTATATTGTTAATCACTGTTTCTATTTCGTCAATGTATAATTGTAGATAACATGCTTTTTCACTAAGGGCTGCTTTAGCAGAAATCTTGGTATGTTAGTTTAGTTTCTTTCATTATTTAGGATTTTACTGTTAAGTCTCTATTTGGGTTTGGTTTTTTTGTTCGTGGATCATTAAACCCATTACTATTTTTATTATATTGTGGCCTGTAAAGCCATTCTATATGTAAAGTCATATATCGGCCATTCCTGCCTTTATATTAATAATCATGTGATAATAATTTAATAACCTCAATAAGAGTCAAAGCCTAAACTCATCAATCTGACTGCTTAGCTTTGCCCTAAAAATGCCCTTTCTTGGGTCAGCAACTTCAAAGACCAGATAAGGGAGTTTTCTTCCTGTTTTTGACAGGATTCCTGCAACCAGAGTGGTGGGACTTTTCTTATCTTGGTATTCAGAGACAGAGAAACAGATCTGCGGGGAATTCCAACTGATAACTACTTTGTCAATTTGTAGTTACAACTTATTCAACTAAGAAAATTCCCTTCTCATTGTATAGTTGAAGACATATGGGGACCATAAATCTAAGGGACACAGACATCCTGGGAATGTCCTAAAACATATTTAAGCCTGGTCATTCTTTTTTCAGTCAGCACTTGCATTGTGGCTCCTTGTATGTATAGGTTAAGCTAGCTTCAGCTAGTTTTAAGGGAATAAATAGGAATTTACATATCACTTAGCCTGTTTGCCTCTTTAACCAAACTTTCAGGCTGACTATGTATAGATACACACACATACATATGTATGTGTATATACACATATACACATGTGTTTTTGCATTATTTCTATGCCTTAGTACATGATCAGTTCTTTGTAACAGTTCCATGTGGTGCTAAGAAATGCGTATATTCCTTTGCAATTCCATTTGGATGACCTAAGTCTTTTGGCTTAGTTTCTCCAGTTCAGTTCCATATTTCCTTTCCGTTTGTCTTTCTGTTAGACTTGCCCAAACCGGAAAAAGATTGAAATCTCTTGTCATTATTGTGTTACTATGTCTTCTTATGGCTCAGATGTTTCCTTTATGAATTTGGATACCAAAACATTTGGAACGTAGGTTTACTGTGGATATTGGCTTATTGTCTACTGTTCCTTTCAGTATGTTTTCTTGCTTATCCCTATTTTTTGAATGTTTTTGCTTTGTC
The DNA here is from genome assembly GCA_028658325.1 of Potorous gilbertii. Lineage (NCBI taxonomy): Eukaryota > Metazoa > Chordata > Mammalia > Diprotodontia > Potoroidae > Potorous > Potorous gilbertii. The sequence continues at coordinate 182,502,158 of CM053773.1, read as the reverse complement.
AGATAGCATGAGTGCATTTTTTGCTTTTTTTGGATTCATTTGATGAATCATAAATTTTATCCATCCCATTAGGGTGAGGGTTATGTCTTTGCTTTTTAAATATGTTTCTTATAAGCAAGAGATTATATGGTTTTGTTTTCTTATCCTAATCTGTCACTTTTTTCACTTTATTGGATTAATACATTCACCCTTAAAGTTATGAGAATTAGGTTTATATTTTCCATCTGTCTCTAATTTCTCCCCCTGCTATAAAACACATTATTATGTCCTTTATTTATTTTGCTTAACCTTTTCAGAAGTGACTGTGGGGAGAGTATTCTGGGAAGATGGCAGAGTAGGTCAGAAGATTCCAAGCTCTCCAGATTTCCCCCACAAAGAAAACAAAACAACTTCTCAGGGTGAACATAAAGTGGTAAAAATAGACAAGATTTGGGTCAGAATAGTAGTCCCCCAGAGACAACTAAACAGAAGAAAAATCCCAGAATGAGGTTTGGTCTTTGTGAAAGGTAAACACTTCCAGGGTAATACCATTAAAAAAGTACACGGGGAGAGCCAGGAGGCTAGATGGGTTGGGAGGTAGCCTCAGGCCTCAGTCACAGGAATTTTCATTTCTTGGACAGTGTGGGCAGGCAGCTGAGCAGAAGATTGAGAAAACCTGTGCTGATAAGGGAGGCCAGAGTCTTCCAGCTCTGTGATGCCGAGATATGGCCTTGGGCAAGAAGGAAGCAGCACAGGCCTCAGTGCAGAAGTAATGTGGAAGGGACACTGCTGGCTACGTATACTTACAGAAGGGCAGAGTCTTTGGTTTTGGTTCTAGGCCAGAAGAGGACCCAAGGCCAGAAACATGCCCCTCCTCCCCCAACACCACACCCAGGACTAGCAGTGATTACAAATTGTTATAATTTAAAAAAAAAATTCAGGCAAACGAGAAAGAACCTGATAATCCTTTAATATAAACTTCAGATTTTAGTAAAGGCCAGAGCTTGAAGAGTCTGGACCTTGACAATCCTTTGACATAAACTTTAGATTTTAGTGAAGGCCAGAGTTTGAATTAAGAAAAGCCTGGACCTAATAGTCTCCTTGGTTATCTTAAGTAAACTCAGAGAATGCCTTTTGGTGTCAGCAAAGCAAATGAGACTGACTTAGTAACTTCCTTACCAGACCCTTCTCCTGGCATCTTAGTGATGAGGAAAAACACAGATGTCCTGGGTCGTAATTTCAACTTTGTCAATTCTATTAAGATATTCTTTCTTGTGTCTGCAACTTCAAGGGCCTGTTCATTACAGGATGTCTGCCACCAGAGTGATGGGATCTTCTCCTTTTTGTATGTCATGGAGACATATGCTACAGAAAGGAATTCACACAGCTTGGGATTAGAAAACCAATTGACACTACTTTGTTAATTGTCTTACTAAATTTACAATTTATTCAACTAAGAGAGCTCCTTTCTCACGGTAAAATGTACTTAAGACAGTCAATTTCTGTACTGAATCAGCCAGTCCTGATCCTGGCTCTGAAGCGCTACAGCCATTATCTTTAAGAGAGAATTAATTAAATAATAACACATGCCTTTAGCCTGAAGTCTTTTCTTCTGAGTTTTCAGGTTACAAACCCAACCATAGAAAAGTTACTATAGGACTAGAGAAGACCAGGGTTCATCTTCAAAGGAGGATATGAAAGCAAAAATAAAGTCTCTCCAGCAAAAATAAAGTCTCTCCTACCTCAAAAGGTAACATTAAATGGTCATGTGCCCAAAATAAATTCACAGAAGAACTTAAAAAAGACTTTAAAAATCAAATGAGAGAGATTGAGGAAAAATAAATCAAGTTAACTAACTGGAAAAGAAGATCCGGAATCTCAGGGAAGAAAAGGTGACTCCTTGGTAAAAATTAGAATTGGGCAAGGAGAAGTCAGTGAAATTGTAAAAGATCAAGAGATAATAAAACAAAATATAAAGAATGAAAAAAATAGAAGAGAATATGAAACATCTCATTAGAAAGACAACTGATCTGGAGAACAGACCAAGAAGAGAAAACATAAGAATAACTGGACTACCTGAAAGCTATGATCAAAAAAAGAACCTTGATACAGTAATACAAAAATAATGAATGAAAACTGTGCTGAAATGTTAGAACAAGAGGGGAAAGTAAAAACAGAAAAAATACACTGATTACCACCTGGAAGAGATCCTATGAGGAAAACCTACAGGAACATCATAGCTAAATTCTGAAACCCCCTGCTCAAGGAGAAAATATAACAAGGAACAAGAAAAAAACAATTCAAACCACAATTAGAATCACAAAAGACCTAGCAGTGACCACTCTAAAAGACTGCAGGTCTTTGAACACTACATATCAAAGAGCAAAAGAACTGGGGTTACCACTGAAAATATACCTAGCAAAGTTAAGCATAATCCTGAATGGAAAAAACAAAAGGATATTCAATGACTTGCTAGACTTCCCAATTTTATTGCAAAAAGACCTGAACTTAATAGAAAATTTGACATACAAGATCGAAGCCAAATATAAACATCAAAGACTAATTACGAGGGTTTCCGTAAGGATAAACTGTTTATTATTTATATGAGGAAATGTAAACTGTATCTGAGTGTAACTAGTAATTGGGTAATTTGAAAGAAAGATTGGGGTAGGCTCACAGGTATTTTTTAGGAGAAAGTAATTTTCTGCAAAACTTTAAGTACTACAGAAACCTGAGCTTTTTTTTTTTTTTAAATCTCTTTGTGGATCATGAAAAGAGATGAGCACTTTACAAAGCTGAGGCCAAGGCGGAGTCTCAGGTGAGAGATTATGGACAAAAAGGGATATACGATTGGTGTTGGCTTCAGAGACTTCCCCTGGGTCACCACCTCCATTCCCTTCCCTTTCTAGAGTCGGTGTGGGTGAGCTTATGCTGGGATCTAGGAACCACTGGGAACATGGCAGGGGGTCAGAAATTATCCCTCAGGGAAGAGGGTAGGGGAAGAGCGCTCAGCACCTCTTACATTCATCACTTAAGAGAATGCGGAGGGGGACGCCCCGGGAAATGAGGAGGCAGGGTAGGGTCGGCCTGGTCACCTCAGTGGCCGGCTCCAGTCCGCCAGAGAAAGAAACCGCGGACAGACCCAGCGAGGGAGGGAGAGACCTCTAGGGCTCTGGAAAGTTCCAGCAGGGCCTGTGGCGATAAGCCTGGGAAAGGTGTCCGATCTGTGCCAATGCCCCAAGTCAGGGGCAAGTGCCCCAGGAGTCTCCTCGCGGACTCAGAAGGGACCCACACCTGACCGCGACCCCGGCAAGGGCTCCTCCTGCCCTGCAGGGCAGGGGAGCCCACCGCTGGCCCTGGCAGCCGTCCCCGCCTCGGGGATGAGCTCCATTTCTCCTGTCTGTCCAGTTTGCACGTCGCTGCTTGCCCGCGGTCTCTCCCGTTAGACTGTGCGCTCCCGGGGCAGGGGAGGCCTTCACCTTCACCTTCACTTCTCTGTATCCCCGGGCTTGGCCCTGCAGGGCACACGGTAGGCACGTAAATGCGGGCTGAGCTGACGTGGCCTCCGGCCTCAACTGCCCCCTCTCGGTATCTCCCACCCCGGCGCGGGACGGCCCTTCAGACCCTGGGAGGGCTCAGCAAGTTCAAGCGCTCCCGCCCTCGGCCTTCCCTTCCCTCCTCCCCAGTCCCCGGCCTCCGCCCCCTCCCCTCCAGGCCAGCCCCTCGGAGTCTCCCGGAGAGCGCGGGCCGGCGCGGGGCTGGGAGAGGCCCCACTGGAGGTGCGCCGCCCTTCGGCGCGAGCGCAGCAGGAGCGGGGGACGCGGTTCGGGTGTTGGGTCCTCCCCTCGATGGGCGCCCCGGGCCCGTGACCCTTCTCGGCCACCGTCCCTCCCCGCGGGCCCCGCCTACCCCTGCGGCCTCCGGGCAGAGGCGCGAAGCTCTCACCGCCTCCCTGGGACAGCCCGACGGGCGCCAGCCTTGGCAAGGCCCGGGACAAGCTCCCCCCGGAAGTGCGGTCTAGCCCAGACCGGATGCGGCCCAGCGCGCTCCTGGCCTCTCTAGGCCGCAGGGAAGACCGCCCCCCCGTTTCTATGGTTACCCCCCTCCAATCACGCCTCTGCGCCTTTTCTTCCCCAGAAATTCTCCGGGTCCGGGCTCTGGTCACCCAACTTGCACAGTTGCCACCCTGCGGAGCCCGAGGCCCACGTTCGAGTCCCAACTCCGGCATTACTGACCCTGTGACCACGGGCAGGGGCCTTTCCTTTTCCAGGCCCCGTCAGGTTCTTCCTCGGTGACTATGGCTTAGGGCCCGGCTGCTTCTTGGGCTCACGGCGGGGAGCCGGCCTTGGTGGTGTCGCACGCCTGAGGATGAACTGATCGCTGACGGCCGTGGTAGCGTCCCCTGGGGGCAGCTCAGCCCTGCGCTCAAGGGGTGCCCGCGAGGAGCTCCTGGGCCCTCATTACTGGGGATCCTTCAAGCCTTTGCGGACCTTCCCGCCCCCACCCCATTCTTAGCTAAGAGCGTAGCATCCTATTTTACCGAATAAATGGAGGCCTTTGGCCCAGAGCGTCCCCTTCTCCTCGCCTCATGTCCTGTCCTTCAGACGCCTTCTGCCACCTTCTCCTTCACCTGTCTCAGATGACATGACGACTGTCTGCCCAAGCTAAGCCTTCGACTTGTTCAGATGATCTCATTGTCTCATCGCCTCTGTCATCCCTACTCTAGCCCTTTTTTAAAAATTTAATTTATTCATTAAAATTTTTATTTTGTTGAGTTCTGATTTCTCTCCCTCCCAACCCTTACCCCCACCCACTGAGAAGGCAAGAAATGTCTGTCACTTATTTTCACTCTGTCTGCTGGTACATCTTCTACTGCCTACAAACATGCCCATGGCTCCCCCAGTCTGAAAAAACCTTCATTTGACCCTATCCCCATAACTACCATCCTACATATCTCTTCTGCCCTCTTTGTCTCAACTTCTTGAAAAGGTCATCGACTTTCTCTCCTGTCACTGTCTTCTTAACTCCTTACAGTCCTGGTACCGGATTTATCATTGCCGATGATCAGTCGTCAGATCCAATGGCCTTCTCGCAGCCCTCATTCTCCTTGACCTCCCTGCAGACTTTGACATTCCTGATCACCTTCTCCTTCTTATCGCTCCTGGTTCTCTTCCTGTCTATCTGATCACTCCTTCTCAGTCTCCTTTGCTGAATCCGCTTCCATGTCATATCCTTTAATCTTAAGTGTCCCTCAGGGTTCTTTCCTGGGCCCTCTTCTCCCTCTACACTATTCTAATCGATGATCTCATCATCTCTCATGGATTTAATACTATCTCTGTGCTGATAATTCTCAAATCTACCTATCCTGCCCTAAACTCTCTGCTAACCTCCAATCTCATTGCATCTCCAACTATTGAAGGGTTAATAATCACTTTAGTCAAGCACATGTATCAATCCTTTAGTCAAGCACATATATCATTCACCTAGTTCAGGGGACTCACCCCCTGAACTTCAAAGAAAATAGAGAAAAATTAAAAGTCAACATATATCTTCCTCTACCTGAATCCAACAGACAGGTCCAGCTGTCTGACTACAGTTACCAGAGAGGGAAGCGTGCCATCTAGGTTCTCAAAGGCAGGGGGGGAGGGGGGACTCCTTTAGCAGCTTCCCAGAGTCCTCATCTGGCCAAACACTTCCAGTCAGCAAACCCCAAATAAAACTGTACCTCAGAGTGTTTATACATTTTTTAGAGCCAGATGGCATCACATCCCTTGAGAAACTCAGTTATCCTCATTAGCAAAAGTCACTGACCTTCTAGCAAATCTTCCTAGGCCCAAAAATGGGTGGGAAAGATCCTCCTCAATCACATTCAAATAGAGGCATTATACTTCTTGATTACATCAAAACAAAAACTGCAAAAGATCCTATTTTACTTGCCATTACACCACAGTAGCCTCTGTGAATATGCAAGTGTCAGATCCACCATGGTAACAAAGAAATTTATACATATCACTAATCCAGGGAGCACTGACATCTCTAAGCCTTCCCTTTCTTAGACCTCCCCACAAACAAGTTCCCCTAGGTAAAATTTCTCTCTCCTCTCTCTTCTGTTGATGGAGACTTTATAGATAATAACTACCATGAATAATAAAAATCAACTAATTTTTTTCTCATCCAAGTCCACATAGGACTAAATGGATCTCAGATTAAGAACCCCTGTACCATAAGGTTACTTAGTACACACATATGTACACCTTTCCTTTTGCTATCTCTTAAGCAATTAAGGATGTTCTTCTGGCCTTTGAAGTTTGCTGCCTAATCTTTAAAGGATTCCCTAATCCCCAATTGAAAATGCAAATTTTCAGCCTTTCTACTTGAGGCTTTAGTAAATTATGAGATCAATTTAGGTTGTCAATCATTTCGTTTGTATCCAATGGCTATATTTAAATATCAACAAAGTTTGTAAAGCACCTTTTAATACACCACAGTCACGGGTAGGGGGTAGAATGTTAGAGGTACACTTGACACACAAAAAAGTATCAAGGAAAATTTATTAAAATAGAGTTCAGAGGAGGGAGTGCCTTCTATGTTAATATGAATGGGTAGCTTCCCAGTAAGGCTACAGGGAGTTTACCACTTATTCAGACTAATGGAAGCTTCTTATACTGTTCCAAATTTTACACTCCATGCCCAATCATCCCTTGGCCACATGACTTCATGTTCTCCTCTCTAACGGGCTTTCCTTCAAACAGGTCATCAAGCCTGCATACAAGTTTCTGACCTGTACCTGACCGTGCTAGGTCACAGCTCTGTAGAAACAGAACTTCTTTGTTTGCCACAAACTCCCCCCTTTTTCTCTTTATTAAAATTTCTATTTCCACACCTAAATCCATCTGATACCTCCTCACTTTCTTTCTTATATGAATTCTTCCCTTCATCTATCTCCCCTTTATATGAATATGGGAAGGCAGCAAAGTTGACTGATGCATTGACAAATTACAAGGGGGCAGTACCCTTTCATAAATACAGATACAGAGACTCAGAATAAAAAGGAAAATCAATGAATTGTCCTTTTAGAAGTTCCATCTCATACAGCAATCTGGGGAGGAACATCATCTGATGGAGTTTTCTAGTCTGGATGCTCATTCAAGGTGTCTTCAGCACAGCATCTCAGCATCTTCTTTTTATCTTTTTGTAGAAATTCAGATGTCCACTCTTCTACAAAACTGACCTTAATACAATTTTAGATTACAATTCCAAAGCTTTATATGTTTGTCATTCTCATAAAATCAAAATTGGAACTTTGGCCAATTGCCATGTTTAAGAAATTCACATTAGAATCCAGTTTTTATATTTTACACCAATCCACTATTCATTTTCCCCATCAGGAGGATGAGATTTCACTAAGGAATTAATAACAGGCTCCAGTACATACTTAAATACAATAAGTACTCATTTTTAACACAGTACATATCACGTCATAAAATAATTCCAACTTCTGGTCATGTGATGCTTCTTTTAAAGCATTTACAAGATAGACCACAAACCATTCTTCTTTTAACATTATCCAACTGAGACAAAAATAATATTAACTATGTATGCCAACTTCACAAGCTCTTGACCTGATTGTCTCCATATTATTAGTAAGAATTATAGGACCCTAACTTATTGTTGTTGGTCTAAAATCCTAAGCCTAATAGCTTAATTTTTGGACTTAACCTCAGATGTTTCCTTACCAACAATCTATTATTTAATAGATCTGGTATTATGCTCACAAAATTTTGATCATAGGAAATTGCCATTAGGGACATTTCAGGGAAACAGCATCTCCCTAACTTAATGTCATTTCCAGGCAGGAGTAGATTGTCAAATGGCATTTAACCAGGCATAAAGTCTGTGAGATAGGAGAATCCTACCTCAGGTAGAACATTTGTTCTCCCAACCTTCCCATGAAGTCACCTTTTTGCAGTTCATATTAGCATCTCACAGACTTCCTGGCATCATAGATCAGTGGCTCAGACAGCCTTTCTCACTATCCACACCTGGAGTTAGACTCAGAAGAACAGTCAGTTAATAATTTCCATAAAATTTTAAAATAGTAAGCTCCAATAATCAGTTTCAGTTATTACTATAATTTCACATTGGTTAAGGAACATCTAAAGCAAGTCTTAAGTAGCTTGCATGCCTTTCTATACTTGTTCTAGTTTCTGATTAAATAACCATCATAAAATCAAATTTACCATTAAAACCATAAGCTATCACTCTAATAGATTTACATGTTTCCCAAGCTTCTCTCTCCCTTTCTAACCATGCTCAGTCTAAAAGAATTGTTTCTTTCTAGCTGCTTGCAATATTTTCTCCTTCACCTGGGAACTCTGAAATCTGACCATAACATTCCTATAAGTTTCTCTTTTGGGGCCTCTTTCAGGAGGTGATTGGTGGATTCCTTCAACATTTATTTTACCATCTGGTTCTAGAACATCAGGGCAGTTTTCCTTGATAATTTCATGAAAGATTATGTCTCAGCTCTTTTTTTGATTATGGCTTTCAGGTAGTCCCATAATTTTTAAATTATCTCTCCTGGATCTGTTTTTCCAATGGGATGTTTCACATTATCTTCTATTTTTTCAGTCTTTTGGTTTTGTTTTGTAACTTCTTGGTTTATCTCATAGTCATTAGCTTCCCTGAACTCCATCTGTCTTTTAAAGAACTATTTTATTCAATGAGTTTTTGAACCTTCTTTTCCAGTTGGCTAATTCTGCTTTTTAAAGTCTCCTTCTCCGCATTGGCTTTTTGGACCTCTTTTTCCAATTGAGTTAGTCTATTTTTAAAGGTGTTATTTTCCAAAGCATTTTTTTGGTTCTCCTTTAGCAAGCTACTGACTCGCTTTTCAAGCTCTTCTATGGCCTGAGTCCATTTCATATTCATTTTGGAGGTACTGGAAAGAGACCTTGACTTCCTCTAACAGTATGCCTTGTTCTTCCTCATCTGAAAGGATGAAAGGAGATACCTGTTCACCAAGAAAGTAACCTTCTATGGTCTTATTTTTTTTCCTTTTTTGGGCATTTTTCCAGCCAGTTACTTGACTTCTGAATCCTTTGTGGAAAGGAGGGTCCTAGTGCTCCTCCTCCCCCCAGCACTGTGTTCAAGGCTGGGATTCATATCAGCTGCTCAATTCCCCCAGGGGTTTTGGGTGGAGGTGGGGCCACCACTGAGGGCTGAGGTTCAGATCAGCTGCTCAATTCCTCCAAGGGCCTTGGGTGGGGGTGGGGACGTCACTGAAGGCTGAGGTTCAGATCAGTAGCTCAATTCCCCCAGAGGCTTTAAGATGAGCTGCCTGGACAATGGACACAGGCTGCTTCCACAGCCACTGTAGCCACCTGCTGCCCCTGCCTTTGCTGCCACCTCAGGCCAGTGCTGGGGGAACCCTACTTCCCTCCTGCCCAGCTGGAAAAGCCCGCCCACACTGACCTTTGGAGATTTCTTTGTCACTTGTGGGTTGAGGGATCTGGGACCCTCTCTGCTGGGAATTCTGCCCCGGAGGTCTGTTCAGGTCCTGTTCCTCCCAGTACTGCCCAGGGCTGGGCTCAGCTCTGCTCAGCTTTCCATGAGATAGACCTTTCCTGTTGGCCTTCTAGGTTACCTTTGGCTGAAAACCTCTTTCACTCTGTTGTTCTGTGGCTTCTGCTGGTCTAGAATTTGTTGAGAGTCATTTTTTACAGACATTTTGTGGGCTGTGGGGGAAGCACTAGAGTATATGCAACTTTCTACTGTGCCATCTTGGCTCTGCCTCTTTGTAATATTTTTATGAATTTAAAAATATTATTCTAAGAAGAATTCCATAGGTTTTACTAGACTGCCAGAGGACCATGACACAAAAATGGTTAAGAACACACACTCTTGGTTACCTTCCTTCTACTGTGTATTTATATATTTTTTGAGGCAATGGGGGTTAAGTGACTTGCCCAGGATCACATAGCTAGTAAGTATCTGAGACTGGATTTGAACTCAGGTCCTCCTGACTTCAGGGCTGGTACTCTATCCACTGTACTACCAACTGCCTCTGTGTACATTTACATGGAGTCTTCTCTATTAGCATGTAAACTCCTTGAGAGCAAGAACAATTTTTGTGTTTTTGCTTTTCTTTCTAGCATTTAGCACACTGTCTGGCAGAGTGGAAGTTTTTAAAAAAATTTTCACGTTATTCATGTTATAAAGAATTAGAACCAATGGGAAAGAAAAAGAAGAAACAAAACAAAATTAAAAAGAAAGAAAATAGTATGCTTTGATTTGCATTCAGACTCCATAGTTCTTTTACTGGATGTGGATAGCATTTTCCATTGTGAATCTTTGGGAGTTGTCTTGGATTCTCGAACTACTGATAAGAGCCAAGTCTGTCAAAGTTAGTCATTGCACAATGTTACTGTTACTGAGTACCCTTGTTCTCCTGATTCAGAGTAAGTTTTAATGAATATTTTTGATTAGTAACAGAGTGGAAATCAGAGAGGGAGCCATATTTTGTTAAGATAAAAATATTCTACGGTTTTGGTTATATTAAATTAAAAAGTTTTTGCACAAAGTCAATGCAACCAAGATTAGAAGGGAAGCAGAAAGTTAGGAAATAATTTTTATAGCCAGTTGTCTCTGATAAAGGCCTTATTTCTAAAGTATATAGAGAACTCAGTCAAATTTGTAAGAATACAAGTTATTTCCTAATTGATAAATGGTCAAAGGATGTGAACAGGCAGTTTTCAGATGAAGAAATTATAGCTATTACTAGTAATGTGAAAAAATGCTCAAAATCACTATTGATTAGAGAAATGCAAATTAAAATAACTCTGAGATACCATATCACATCTATCAGATTGGGTAACATGACAAAACAGGAAAATGATAAATATTAGAAATGTGGGAAAATTGAAACACAAATGCATTGTTGATGGAGCCATGAACTGATCCAACCATTCTGGAGAACAATTTAGAACTATGTCCAGAGGGTTATAGAACTGTGCATACCCTTCCATCTGGCACTACTACTTCTAGGTCTATACCCCAAAGAGATCATAAAAGTGGGAAAAGGACCCAAATGTACAAAAATATTAAAGCAGCTCTTTTTATGGTGGCCAAGAATTGGAAATTGAGGTGATGCCCATCAACTGGGGAACTGGGCTGAACAAGTTGTGATTTATGAATGTAATGGAATACTATTGTTCCATAAGAAATGATGAACAGGTGGGTTTTAGAAAGACTTATATGAATTGATGCTGAATGAAGTAAGCAGAACTGGGAGAACATTGTACACAGTAACAGTAACATTGTGCAATGACCAACTTTGAGACTTAACTCTTCAGAAAAACTCAATGATCTAAGACAATTCCAAAAGGCTCATGATGGAAAATGTTATCCATATCCACAGAACTATAGAGTCTGAATGCAGATCAAAGCATACTATTTTTCTCTTTTTCGTCTTTCTCAGTTTTTCCCTTTGGTTCTAATTCTTCTTTACAACATGACTAATGTGGAAATGATTGTGATTATACATCTAGAGCCTTTATCAGATTGCACATGCTGTCTTAGGGAAGGGCAAAAGAAGGGAGGAAAATTTAGAGCTCTAAATCTTATAAAAATGAATGTTGAAAACTAAAACTAAATAAAGAAAAAGGACAAACAAAAAAAAGATAAAAATATCCTAGAATAGTGGTGTAAAACTCAAATGTATATAAAGGTCCTTGTGGCAGCATATTGACTTTGAAAACCACATATTGTTTTGTTGTATTTTTATTTGTTTTGTTAAGTATTTCCCAAATTTGATCTGGTTGTGGCCTACATTCCTTGGTGAAAATTTTAACACTTTAATCCTAGGTCTGACTCCTAGGTTTTAATTTTTAAAATATTTTTATTGATGTCATTTTTTTATATCATCAGAACTTCCCCCAGTATTTCCCTATCAGAAAACTGTTCCATATAAAAATGTTTAATGACATAGTCAGCATAACTAATTAATACATTGAAAAGGCAAGAAAATATGTGCAATATACTCCATTCATGAATGTCTCACCATTGTAAGGGGTATGGGATATAGGTATCTTTTCATATCTCTTCTTTCATTCCTGTTCTCGTAATTTTGCAACATTTACTTTTGGTTTGTGATTTTTCTTTCCATTTTACATTATTGTCATTGTAGATACTGTTTTACTGACTCTACTTAATTTTACATCAGTTTACATAGATCTTTCCATGCTTCTCTGTATTTTTAATTCCTAACAGCACAGTAACATTTTATTACATAGACATATCACAATTTGTTTAGCCATTGCTTAACTGATAAGGTGAAAACTGAAGTTACGACTTTTGGGTAATATGTGTGTGTAAATTTTTTATATATCTTGGATTCCAAACTTTTATTAGAGAACTTTTTTATACAAGTTTTTTTCTCCATTTGACCACTTCTGTTGTTAGTCTAGGCACACTGATTTTATTTGTGCAGTTTCTGTTTCATGTAATCAGTTATCTATTCTATCTTTTGTAATTTCCTTTATGTTTTATTTGAATACATTTCCTGACTATAGCAGTGAAATGTAAACATCTCCTTTTCTTATAATTTTTTAATAGCATAATCTTTAATGTTATGGTCACATATGGCTTTCTGCCAGACTGCTCCACAATTTTCCCATTTTTTAATCAAATAAGGAGCTTTCTCCCCCTAAGTTTTCTTTTGATTTAGTTCTATTGTTTCCAATTCTCCAGTCTGTTTTTTTTTAAACCGGTATAAGAGGGTTTTGATGACTGCTGCCTTGTAATTTAGTTTGAAGTCTAGAAGTGCTATTTCTCCTTTGTGCCTACCTCTGATTTTTTCCCACAATTTTATTTTTTCAAATTAATTTGATCAATTTCTATGAAGTATATTTGATAACTTGCTGCAGCATTAGAAGTATAAACTAACTTTAGTAGTATTGTCCCTTTTACTATATTGGCATGATCTGGATATGAGCACTGATTTTCCTTCAGTTTCTAAAGTTCATTTCTTTGAGAAACTTTATAATTAAAGTTATATATGTTTTTCGTATGTTTTGATAAGACTACTCCCCAGATATTTTATCTATTCCATAGTTATTTGGAATAAGATTTCCTTTTTTATTGCTTCTTAGATTTTTTATTACAAAAAAGCTATTACTTTTTGAGGGTTTATACATGTCCCAGTTAAGTATCTTTGGTGATGCTCTAGAGTTTCCTATCATTAGCAAATAAGGATAATTTTATTTCTTCCTTATCTATCTTTATGGCTTTAATTTCTTGCTTGTCTTATTGTTAGCATTTCTAGAACTAGTGGAGAGTGGGCATCCTTGCTTTGTTTCTGTATTTTGTAGGGATACTTTCTAGTGTATACTCATTGCATATGAAATGTTTTTGGCTTTTGATACTTACATTTTTAAAAAGGTCCCTGTATACCTAAACTTTGATGGATTCTGAGTGTAAAGCAGGTTTTGTACTTTGCCCTTCAATTTATTCAGAAGCTATAATTTTCTCTGGTTGTGGTGGTCACTGAACTAAAGGAGAATCTGGGTGTAGTCTACTCTGTCCCCCTATCAAACCTCCCCTACCCAGAAAGGCAGCTTGTGACCATGAGCCCTGGGAGCAGTGGAAGTACTTAGCACAGCCCAGTGCCCATGTAGGAGGCTGTTAATAAAAGTTGGCTGTTGTGGGAAACAAATTTACATTAAATATTTCTAGGTAAAATTAAGGGTAATGAATTTGGAAAACAGAATGGAGTCTATTTGAAAAACAAATTGTTATTTTTAATGAATGAGAATAATTTTAGCACAAAAATCCACATCAACCTCATGAATTAACCAGTAAGTGCCAGGCACTTCATCTACATAGAACAAATGACAAGGAAATAAAATACACAGCTGCACAAGCATCAGTATCTACCTGGAATGCAAATTAAACAACATCCAGCTAGAAGGTAGGAAGCAGGAGCACAGTAATCTTCTTTTAAAAATCAGGAAAACAGTAAAGACCATCTACTGTTTAAAGAAGCATGTCGTAAGAGTCTATATCCCTACCATCAAGATCCGTCTTCATTCTTCTTTCTCATCAGGAGAAAGGAAGACAGAAAATCTTTTTTAAAAATCTTCCTTTCTTTCTTGTCATTCTCTGATGGCTGAAAGGAGAAACTATGGAAGGAAGTCATAACTGGCAGCTAAAACAAACTGCTTTGGCTGTGATATCAAATGAAAGTAACAGAAACGCAGAGCTAGGAGAGACTACTGCAATAAAGAAAAACAGAAAATAACTAAAAAGAAAAATAGCTATGACATCTTTGTCATTACCAGCCAAGGCTCCAAAACAAACTATTTCAAAGAAGTGAGCCACATTCCTTAAAACAGAAAGGTATTTTCACAATTAGAGCATTTAAGCATATAAAAAACTGCTTTTCATTAGAATATATAACTTAAAAGGGGCGTAGTATCACTCTTTAAAGCTGAGTTAAAGGGCAAAGAGGGACAGGATAAGAATGAAAACGAGAGGATGCAGAGAGGTACTTAATTGTATATCCCAAAATCTGGTTGTTTAAAAAAGTTCCTCTACCACACTATCAGTAAACCTAAAGAAAAATGCTATTAGATTGACAATGATGGAAAAAGAAGAGGACAAATGTTGGGAGTGTCTGTGTTTGGAAAGGCACACTAATGCACCACTGATGGGCTGGTAAGTGGTTCAAGGCATTCTGAAAAGCAATTTAGAACTATACTACAAATGTTCACTAAACTGTGGTCTTTAAACTCTGACCCAGTGATAATACTACTAGGCCTATCCATATCCAACGAAAATCAAGAAAGAAGAAAAGTACTCTACTGTACAAAAAATTCTATAGCAGTCTTTTATAGTAACACTGAATTGGAAACTAAGGGGTGCCAATCAATTGGTATATGACTGAATACACTATTGTGCCATGAGAAATAATGAAAGGGTCAGAGGAACCTGAGAGAGCATTTGTGAACTAATGCTGAGTGATCATAAATCAGGAGAACCATTAATACAATGACTACAACGTTGTAAAGGAAAGTAACTGGGAAAGACTTAAGAACTCTGACTAACATAATGGCCAATCATGAGTAGAAGGGTAATGATGAATTATACTTCCCACTTCTTGGTGGAGAGGCAATGGACTAGAGGCACAGAATAAGACATTTCTAGACATGCATGGTGAATGTGTTTGTTTTGACTAAATTTATTTGTTAAAAGGAAGGATTTTTACTTTTTTTTGGAGGGAGGGAATTATGGAGGCAGTGGAGGGTGAATTGATGGAGATCCCCCAAAACAGGAAGAGTTAATGAAACATTTAAAAATTATATATAAGAAAACAGAAAGAAGTTCAGAAGGGGACACAGATAGGATAGTGTTAGAAATACCATGTAAAATTTAATATGTACTTTAAAAAACAAGCTGTCTTCATCAGAGATTCATGGTATCATATACAGTCTTCTTTTTCTTTACTTTTTATAAGGAAATTTTCATATTTGTTGATGTTTTATCAGGTCCATAATAAAGTTTTTATAAAGTTTTCTCTCAATTCTTACCAAATTAAAATGCAGTATTTGCTTAAAGTTACTTAATTTAACTGAGTTAATAAAGACATACATTTGTGATATAAGATAGTGTGGAGGTTAACTTTGATTAAACAAAATTCAATATTTATTAAATGCCTACTATGTGCAATACACTGCCCTAGGTGCAAGAATGAGTAGCATCTTGAGCAAGAGTATTCTTTAAATGGTCAGGTCAATCATTCACTTTTGTTTTTAAGTTCATATGGCTGCTACCATACTGACACTGGTAGAGGCATAAATCAATGACATGAACGGTGTTTTGAGAGGCAAGAATATCACCACCTTTAGAAGAGAAATTGATAAACTAAAATTTTGACTTGAAAGAATTGTCACAAGGTTTTCTCCTGTGATACTGAATAAAGCTGGAGTGCTGGGCAAGGACTGTACCACAATAATTAATTCCTGTGCTTTGTTTCCAGCAAGAATTCTCTTATCTTGAATACCAGATGCCCTTGTACTAGTTTTTCTCCACATTACATTCATGAGATATGAATTTTCTGATGTCTAATGAGGTATGAGCTCAGAATGAAAGTCTTTCCACATTCTTTACATTCATAAGGTTTCTCTCCTGTGTGAATTCTCTGATGCTGAATAAGGTTTGAATATGCCCTGAAGATTTTCCCACATTCGTAGCACTCATAAGGTTTTTCTCCTGTATGAATTCTTAAATGTTTAATGAGGCCTGAACTCAGACTGAAGGCTTTCCCACATTTGTTACACTCATATGGTTTCTCCCCAGTATGAATTCTCTGGTGGTAAATAAGAGATGTACGATCACTGAAGGCCTTCCCACATTCATTACACTCAAAGGATTTGTCTCCACTGTGAACTCGTTGATGATTAATAAGGTAAGAATTTAGGATGAAAGTTTTCCCACATTCCTTACAAGAATAGGGTTTCTCTCCAGTGTGAATTTTCTGATGTTGAATTAGGTTTGAGGAGACATTAAAAGCTTTCCCACATTCACTACACTCATATGGTTTTTCTCCAGTGTGAATCCTTTGATGGCGAATTAGGCTTGACCCCTGGCTGAAGGCTTTCCCACAATCATTACATTCATATGGTTTTTCTCCAGTATGAACCCTCTGATGCTGAATAAGGTTTGAGGATGCAATGAATGTTTTCCCGCATTCATTACATTCATAGGGTTTTTCTCCTGTGTGAATCCTCTGGTGTCTAATGAGGCTCGAACTCTGTTTGAAGGCTTTTCCACATTCATTACATTTATAAACTTTTTCTGTGCGCTTTCTCTGACGTTTAACATAGGTTGAACTCTGCCTTAAGGATTTTCTGTATATTTTAGGTTTATAGGATTTCTCTTCTGTATGGTTTTTCTGATGTATAATTAGGTCTGAATTCTGTTTGGATTTCTGGCCCATATTATCATACTCCTGGGGTTTCTCTCTTGAGGAAATTCTAACAGGGTTAGAGTTCAGACTGAGGTTTCTTCCAAATTCATTACATTTCTGGTCTTTCTCTCCTTCAGGTGGATTTTGATCCATTACTACCACTGACCTCAAATGTCTCTTCTGAGAAAGGATTTTACCTGCAGAAGACTGCAAACCTTCCTTTGACCAATCATCAGATTCACAGGCTTCTATACATTTGGGTCCATGGGGAACATCCCCCATGAGTCTTTCCAGTATCATATTCTGGGGTTCTACTTCTTCAGAAATTTCCTGCTTTAAAAATAGCTCTTTATTCTCAGTGCTGGTCTCACAATCTGAAACAAGGAATAAAAAACCACAAATGTTACTTTTTTTTCTATTCCTAGAAAAAAGAATAGAGGAGGTGGGAAAAGGGTCTCCAGAACACTGATATTTCCCATAAGAGTGTCACTACTATTAATAAATATCAATATCAACCTCAGGTTACCAGGGACAATGTACTCCTACTGGAGTATATATAGGAACAGTGACCAGAGGGAGGACTAGCCTAAGATGGGAGCTGGGAATAAGTAGGAATATCAAAAACAATAAATAGGGAAGGGGAGTTAATAAGATGAGTAGGCTCTTAGATAATGAACTAGTTCAACTTCCTTCATTTACTGAAAAGACAATGGAGGTCCATAGAGGCTAAAGGGCATGTGTTCAAATTCGCATATCAAGTACCTAGGCCATATATGGAAGAATTTATTAAATTCTGGACACATTTTAGGAGGGACATTAACAAACATGATGTGTCTGGCACAGTCTGGCTAGTGTGGTGAGGGGACTTCAAATCATGTCATATGAATAACGGTAAGAGGAACTGAGGTCATTTTAGTGAAATCTTAAAAAGAACATGATAACTGCCAGTATATGAAGTTATATGGACAAAAGATAAGATTAATTCTGCTAATCCAGGTGAGAAGTAGGACCAATGGGATAGGAAAGTAGATTTAGGCACATTTATAAGGAAGAACTTTTAAAAATTAGGGCTATCCAATGAACGTACTGCTACAGGAGTACTAGAGGCTATACCTGGAGGTATTTTTTTTAAAAAGGCTAGATAATCCTTTCTTAGGATTACTGTTATAAAGGATATCCTTTAAAATGAAATTCATAGTTATATAGCTGCTCTCTGTGAAGTTCTTCTCAAATCAAGAAGTCTATGGTTCTATGGCATGTTAGATTAATAGTTCTTTTTTTCTTTCTTTTAAAAATAATTACTTTTTTAAAAATTATTTTTAAAAATATACTTTTTTTAAAAAAATAATTACTTTAGTAATCAGATGTTTACTTCAGTAAACATCAGGGAAATACTGTAGACATTTCAGCAAGGCTTCTTAACAGTCTAATGACATACATGTGGTCAGGCTGCTAATCAACGGATGACAGAACAAATCATTTTGTTATTAAATCATTTAAAGTTCTAACTCAAAAAGTGTTAATCAATGGATCAATAAAAACCTCCTTAGAGGGTTCTGAGTGCTATATGCTTTTGTGTTCAGTTATATTATATATTTAAAATGTGTGATGTTGATAAAGATCTAGAAGGTATATTTATTTAATCTGTCAAAGCTGACACAGTAAATGAATAATGCTAATTCACATTTACAGAGTACTTGAAGGTTTACAAAGCACTTTTCTCAAAACAACTCTGTGATATAAGTGGTGCAAGTATTACTAATATCATTTTGCATTTTCTTTTACAGAAAAGAAAATCCTGGTATCTAGAGACAAAGGCTTTGCTCGAGGTTGAATAGATGTTGGAGCCTGGACTCAAATTCAGAGAACTGAACTTTCCACTATCAAACTTCTATAGCTATATGCTGAGTAAAACATGAAATTTAATAAGACCTAAAGGGCTAAATCTGAACTTGGATTAAATTAATTTTCAAAACTACATAATGAAGGGAAATAGTGAGTAGTTTATGTGAAAAAAAAAACAACCTGAGAGTGTTTAATTGATTACATGGTTAATGTGAGTTAAGTGCTCACAACATCAATTTAGAATACACCAAGAGAAACAAAGTGTCAAAACCTGTATTAAAGCCAACTTTCGAAGCCATATGGTGTTTTTTTTTGACTCTGGGCCCAACATGGATATAATTGCAGAGAGTAGGCCTTATTAAAATATAAAGGTTTTGATTATATACCTGGCAATGTACTGTATGTTAGTCATCCAAGGGTCAACTTTACTATCTATGATGACCCAGAAAGTGTCATGATCGGAAAGCTGGAATTTTGGAGGAACATCATGAGGTCAGTAAATGTGAATCTAATTCCTGGGAAAATTTCAAGAACTGATCATTAAACAGATAATCAACATCTAAAAGGGAAGCACTAATTACAAGGAGCCAGCATAGCTTAATCTAGAACAGGAGATGTGATACTAACTTCATTTCCATGTCTTGAAGAGGATTACTCAGCTGGTTTACCTCTATTTTAGAAAATCTTTTGCTGAAGTATCAAATCCTATTCTTGTGAAAATGATGGAGAGATATGGATTGGACATACTAAAATCAGATAGATTCAGATCTAGCTAGATGTAAACAGTTCAACATCAAGAGGAGGGTTCTAGCAGAGAGTCACAGGATCTGTGCTTTGCTGTGCTATTTAACATTTTTATTAATAAGTTGCTTAAGGTATAGATGGTATGCTCATCAAATTTGCAGATCACAAAGCCGGGAGGATAGATAATGCAGTAAATGACAGAGTCAAGATCTAAAAAGATCTTGACAGGTAAGAGTATTGAGCTGAATCTAACAAGATGAAGTTCAATAGGGTTCAAAGGTAGTCTTGCAGGCATGGGGAAGTAAGGTTAGAAGGTACTCATTGGGTATTATCTATAATACAGAGTTTAGTTCTGCTGTATCTGGTACTGTTGACCACTCTCTTGCTGGATACTTTCTCCTTTCTGGTTTTCTTGATACTATCCTCTCCTGATTTGCCTTTTTCCTGACTGTCTCAGTCTTCTTCGTTAGTTCAGTAACTATATCATGTCAAGTCACTGAATATTTGTTAAATGTCTACTGTGTGCCAGGTACTGTGCTCAGTGCTGGGATGTCCTCTAACATTGAATGTTTTCCAAAGTTCACTTTACCATACTCCCCAGTTTCCCAACTATTCATTTCTCATGAAGTACTCCTCCAGCTCACCTCAGATACATACGGAATGATCTTGACCTTGCTTTCACTCAAGTATTCCACTTTCATGTTCGGTAACTCTGAAACTCCTTCCTCTGATCATAATCTGTTGTCATTTCACTTCTATTGTCCAACTCCAAATCCTGTTCTTTGTACTCCCCATGACTCCTAATCCTTCCACCACTTTCTCCCCTTCTCCATCTTGCTTTTAGTGAACCATTTCAACTCTATATCATCCTCTTTTCCTAAGCCTTTTGCCTCATTATCAAATTTCTGGTCTAGCTAAACTTCAGGCTTGGAATATTCTTAACAACTGTAGCATTCTCTCCTATCACATGCTGAAGGAAGTTGGGGAAAAAAATCATGAAAATTGTGCTGACTGGATCCACTACAAATTTATGTAAGAGATAATCTCAACTGGGCCCTCACTGTGGCAAGGCAATCCTTTTACATTCCCCTAACTGACTCACTATCCCACTCACCTCAATAGCTCTTTTAAATATTTTCATCCCTCCTCAAAATGCTCATGGTTCCCTCTCTTCATTGTCTCAGCTAAGAACCTTGCTTTATATTTCACTGCAAAAACTAAAGCCATTAAGATTTCTCTTTTCACCCTTTTTCCTCATCTCACATCTCTCAGATGTCTTCTGTGACCTTCTACTTCACCCGTCTCACATGAAGAGGTGGCCCTTCTTATTAAGGTGACCTCTACATTCATAAGTAATCCCATTTTCTCCAGTAGATTGCTCCCTCTATCATCCTTAGTTTCTGACTAATCTTCAATCTCTCCCTGTCTAATGATTGCTTCTCTGATACCTATAAACACGCCATATGTCATCCTCCATCATTCTTTTAAAAAATCTCACTTGATTTGACAGCCCCACTATCATCCTACATCTCTCCCCTCTTTCGTAGCTGAACTCTTCAACAAATCCATCTAAAATTGCTGCTTCCACTTCCACTTCACCACAATCTCTTTCAATACTTTTACTGGCTTCCACCCTCATCTTACAATGGAAACTCCTCTCCAAATTTATCAGTTATCTCCACTGTCAAATCTAATAGTTTTCACTCAATTTTCATCCTTCTCAATCATTCTCTTTACTCTGGGTTTTCATGACATTCTGGTATTCTTCCTACCTGACTGACCATTCCTCAGTCTCCTTTACTGGATCTTCATCCAGGTCATGCCTGCTAATCATGGGTGTGACCTAAGGTTTTGTCTAGGGCTCTATTCTCTTCTCCCTCTATACCATTCCACTTGATTTCATCAGCTCTTATGGATTTCATTATCATTTATAAGCAGATGATTCCATGATTGATTTATACAACCCTAACTTTTCTGCTGACCTCCAATCTTGTGTCTGTAACTGCTTACTGGATATTTTTTACCTGCAGACATCTTAAACTAAACATGTCCAAAACTGAACTCGTCATCTTTCCCCTGAACCCTTCCCACTTCTAAATTTGATATGCCGTTTGAAGGCACTACCATGCCACTTAGGCATATGAACAAGGTGTCATCTTTGACTCCTCACTCTCAACACCCCCACCCTGTACTCCATTTCCCCCTTTCCCATGGCCATATGCAATCAATTGACAAAAAAAATGTCAATTTTACCTTTGTAAGACTTCTTGCACATATCATCTTTTCTCCTGACACTGCCACCCACACTAGAGCATGCACTGATCACTTCCTATCAGGACTACTACAGGAGCCTGCTAGTTGGTTTCCTTGCCTAAAGTCTCTCCCAACTCAAGTCTATTCTCCTCTCAACTATCAATGATCTTTCTAAAATGCAAGTCTGATCATTGTACCCTGCCCCTCTTTGTCCCCTGCCAATTAATTCTAGCGGTTCCATATTACCTCCAGGATCAAATTTAAATCAGGTTTGGCTTTTAAAGATCTTCACAATCTGGCCCCTTTCTACCTTTATGGTATTTTTACACTTCACACCTCCCTCCAATTGCAATCCAGTGAACACTGGCCCCCTTTCTGTCCCTTGAAATAGAACCTCCCTCTCTAGATTCTGGGCATTTTTACTGGCAATCCACTATGTCTGGAATGCTCTCTCTCTTCATCTCTGGCTTACTGACTTTCCTGGTTTCCTTCAAGTCTCAGCTAGAATCCTACTTTTTGCAAGATGCTTTTCCCAACCCCCTTGTAATGGTAGTGCCTTCTTTCCAAGACTACTTCCAAGTTGTTCTGCTTATATCTTATTTGTATATACATGCCACTTTTGCTAAAACACAACATACACATTCCCAAAATCCAACAATAAAAACTAGAACATTTATTTAGGAAAATGGACTTAGGAAAACAAAGCTCAAAAATTTCATCCATGACACACACTAAAGACAAGAACCTAATATAAAACAGTAGCTTAGTTTTATGAATGTAAAATGGTTAAGACACACATAAATACTACAATAAATATCAGCCATTTTTATGGATGCACTTGACTTTCATCTGGAGCTGCACAAGCAAGTTGGGCAAGCTCCCAACTCTCAGTTTCAGTGATGGAAGAGACTCCAGAGCTCATCTAGTCAAACCTATATTGTACAGGTTTCCCCTTTACAATACCCTAAGATTGGTCTTCTCTCTGTGAAGGAAAACTGTTCAACGCTAGAGAAAGTCCATTACAATTTTGGAGAGATCAGTTAGGAAATATTCCCCCTTCATTGAAAAAAAAATCTCTCTCTGAAGTTTCTAACTGCCCCGTATTTTGCTCTTTAGGACCAAGCAGAATGAATGGATTCCTTCTCCTGATGAACAACTTTCAAATGTGTCTCTTCCAAGTCTCTTCTCCAGGATAAACACTTTCTGTTCCACCAATTCTCATATGTCCTGGTCTCCTGAGTCTGGTCACTCTTCCTCTAAATGCATTTGTTTGTCAGCATGATTTGTGGAATATGAGTCCCAAAATATTCAATATTCAATATGTGGTCTGTGTTTAGTGTAAGGACAAGAGCAATATCATCCTTATTCTTTATACCATTCTTCTACTAAAGCTTAAGAATATTATTAGTATTTTTGGATTCTCAGCATACTGACTCATACTGAACTTGAAGTCCCTTAAAATTCCCAGATTTCTTTTATGCAGAGCATCAAAATAAATGTGTTTAATGACTACAACTTTCTTATTCACTCACCTGAGCAGTCTCCTCTCATGATCTCTCTCTTCTCAGCTTCTTGCATGTCCAAGACCCATGCCTCTTCCCCTTGCTCCAAATAGGAGATTACATCAGGTTCACACACTGGAAACCCTGTTTGTGAGGAAGGAAACAGGGCCTGGTGGTTTGTCTGGTACAAAGAGCTGTCCCAAGCTCAGCCTCAGCCCCTGCAAGGGACAGAAGGGATGAGAAAGATAACATCCAGGGAGGCCTTAACAGGATGGACCAGTTTAGGCAAATATCCAGAACAGACCTTAGGGTCTTGAGCCTGGAGTTCCTAAAAAGAATTTAGAAGAAGAGGTGCAAGCTCAGGGAAGAATTAATGAAGATGCCCATTCCCTACCCAGCAAGACCAGGCTTGGGGCTGGTGGAGAACAAATTTCCTGTCTGAATTTAGATGTAATTGGGAATGTCTAATGGTAGAAACTGAATTCCAGACCAAATGAGCCTTCCTTAGTCAGTGTTCATCCATAAGGATAGATGATAAGAAGCTTGTATCTGACTGGGGAGAGACCTTACCCAGTGACACAACGTTCTCATAATTCTCCAGCATCACGTCCCTGTAAAGGCCCCTTTGTGTAGGATTTAGAAGACTCCATTCTTCATGGGTGAAATTTACAGTCACATCCGTGAAAGTCACCAACACCTGAAACAATACATTCTTGTTGTAGTCCCACCACTTGGCCCTAGAGATAGGGGAGGAGGTGACATATTTAATGGAACTGCAGAAATGAATTAGAGGAAAGCACACCTTATGGTATAAGTTATATACCATTCATAAACATGCAGAGTGATACACATATTAGGTAAGTGTGTGTATGTCATCTGTATTTATGTATGAAAAGTGCAAAATGGAATGTATAATGGTAAAAATGTATGCACGTGCATTGAATATGAGGTATATGTCTCTCAAACAGGTTTGGTAAGGAGATAGTGAACAGGGAAATCATAGGAATGGATATGGATTTTAAAAAGTGCAAAGAAAAATGAAGAACTAAATTCTGATGACAATTAATTCCACTGGGAAAGACAAAAGAGTCTAAATGATGTGATGTAGATAATCAGGGAATATACTGACCAACTCTAATTTTTGAAAAGATATCTAAAAGTTAGAAGTAAAGGCAGTTAACTGAGTATGTATACAAAAAGGTGGCATGGTCCCTAAGGACGGAATCAGGTGTATCAGAATGAGCTGAGACTAAGGATGGATACTAAGTACAACAAAAAGGGCATTTTAAGCCCTATCGGCTCCACAGGAATATCAACGATGGAACTGGATTAGTATTCAGGATGGGAGGGGGACAATAATGGACAACTGCAAGAAGACACAACTATTTATCCCTGCTTTTGCCTCTCTTTTCCCTACAAAGGAGAATGGCCTGTAGACTGGAAAATACAGTACAAAAACGGTTAACAAAGAATTGAAATCTATCTGAAAAGTAAGTGAGGAGAAACTAAGAGAATTCCTACTTGCCTTCAGCCAAGTTCAAGTCATCTGTCCCAAATGAAAGTAATGAAAGAAAATGTGTCAATAACTGGTGAACTGCCATCTGTAGCCTCTGAACAACTATGAAGAGCAACTCATATTTATGAGATACTTCAAATTGAAGCTGAGGTGGTCACTTTGCCCATAGTCATACAGCCAATAGTAATCAGAGCTGAGATTAGAGCTTAGATTTCCTAATTCTAAATAAAACATTTTATTTTTAAATTATTTTTTTTAATTAGTAAAAAAATCTACACTTCCCAGCCCCCGAAATGAAAATGAAAACAAACCAACCTTGACACAAACATGTACAGTCAATAAAACAAATTTATGCATTGGCCATGTCTAAGGAAGTGTGTGTGTGTGCTTCTTTCCATCCCATTCTACATTCAGCTCTCTATCAGAAGACAGGTAGCATGTTTCATTATTACTCCTCTGGAACTGTGGTTGGTTATTACACTGATAAAGAGTTCGTAATTCTTTCCAAGTTGTTTGTCTTTGCCATGCTCATGTTATTTTATAAATTGTTCTCTTGGTCCTATTCGCTTTGCTCTGCATCAGTATATAAACATCCTCCCAAATTTCTATGAAACCATTTCCTTCATTACTTCTTACAACATAAGAGTGTTCCCCAACTGATGGCACTCTGGTCAAATTTTCATTCCTTGCCATTTCATAAAAAGCTATATATTTTTGTATACCCTTAGGAGTTTGTTTTGCTTAGGATTAATCCCTCCTAATTCTTCCTTCTCTCCTTTCCCTATTTCCTTGTTGAGTGGAATACGAAATGTATTTCTGTTCCCAACTGTGGGTTTTCTTCCCTCCTTTGATCAGTTTAGATGCAAGTGACACTTGAACACAAGTGTCAGCTTCTCCCCTCCATCCCTTCTTCATCTGTAGAAACTATCTTCATTTTGTGAGACAATTTCCCTAACCTTCCTCTCAACCCTGCCCCATGCATTTTCTCCCCCCCTTTCCATTTTTCTTTAAAATAATCAAAATTGTTAACACCTGTAATTTTGTCTGTATTGATTGTACAATGCAATTAAGTTTATGCTGTACTGATTGTGTAACGGGGTCTGTATCTGCCCAAAGCCTTATCCTGGCTATACTCGAGTTGAACTCAGGAATTTAGTTTTCCCTCCGAGTTAGTTTAACAATATAATTAAGAGTGAAGTTATCTCTCATACTGGTAGCCCCTGGGATACCTCCAAGTCCCACAAGTCACCATCTCCAAAAGATCTCCTTTCCAGTCCTTGTGAAATTAGGAGATTTTTATCTCTTCCAAGGAGAAAGCAAATCTGGTGGTTTTGATCCTCTAGCAAAGATTACAAGATGCAGATGGGTCTTATAAAACAATGAACACTTCTTAATTGTCAAAGAGAGGCACGGTTAACCTCACCTGAATGCCAGCCAATTTTTCTTATTATAGCCAGCTGTAATTTTCCAGGACTACCAAGGCCCTCTTCTTTCTTGTATGTCAATAAAGACGGTCTCCTTCTTTCCATTAGGGTTGCTGGCTTTACTGAACTGGCCAATCTGACCCACTTTGTTAACAGTTACATGCATCACTGTTAATAAACTGATTTTGCTTGGAGTATGTACCTCAGTCTACCTTTATTAAATTTACTCAAGACATTCTTTATGTCAGTTTGTGTTTACTTTCTTACGTTCTTCTTAACTCCTGTGTTTGAACTTCAAAGATTCTGTGTATCTCTGGTCTTTTAAATAGTAATTGTGAAAAAACATCTATTTCACTAATAACCCATTCTCCCCTTGTAGAATTATACTACGTTTTGCTCCGGCAGTTAATGCACAGTGGATAGAGTGAGGGGTCCGGCGTCAGGAAACCTATGTTCAAATCCAGCCTTAAACAGTTACTACTTCTGGGACACCGAGCAAGTCATCGAACCTCAACATCCTCAACTATAAAATGAGAATAATAAAAGAGCCTTTCCTGCAGGGCTATCATGAAAATCAAACGAATGATTTGTAAAAAATAGTGCTCAATCCAGTACCGGGCACACAACAGGCTTTATATAAACGCTCCTCCCCCCAAGTTATTCTTGGCTTTGTCTTCTGGATTATCATATTCCAAACTGTTTCTTTATGATTGGTGGTTGCTAAATTATGTGATTTTGATTGGGACTCCTTCGCCATTCATACAGCTGAATTCTTTCCTTCTGGCTGCTTGCAAGTTTGTTTTTTTTTCCTTTGACCTGAAAGTTCTGGATTCTGGCTATGATGCTTCTGGGAGTCTTCATTTTGGACTTCTTTCAGGCAGTGACTAGTGGACTCTTTCCACATTGTCTTCAGGTTCTATACAATATGGACAGCTTTCTTTTAATATTGTTTAAAATGTGATTTCTAACTTCTTTTTTGGGTCATGAGTAAATACCATGATGCTTAATTATTTCCTCCTCTATCTGTTTTCTAGGTCAGATGTTTTCGCTATGAGTTATCTTGCATTTTCTTCTATATTTTGACTTTGTTTTAATATTTCTTATTGTCTCATGGAGTCACTGGCTTCTATTTGAGCCATTCTAATTTTCTAGGAGTTTGTTGCTTGGATGAGGTTTTGTACTTCTAGTGCCAGGTTTTTAATTTCCTTTCCAATTCTTTCTTCCACAGTTCTTATTTCTTTTCCAATTTTTTCCCCACTAGCACTCAATTTCATTTATAAAAGCATTTTTTAACTTAAAAAAAACCCAAACTCTTGCTTTATCTTTTCTGAGAATTCTGACTGAATTTCTGTCCAAGCTGTGTTGTACTTTGAGACTTTTCCTGTGGATGTTTTGGAGTCATTTTCTTCTGGGTTTGTGCCTTCATTATCCCTCTCAGCGTAACAGTTTTTTATGGTGGGTTTCTTTTCTGCTTATTCTTCCAAACTACTTTCTACTGGACTTTCTGTCCAAAGGTTTTGCATATTTCTGTAAGGAAGATCTAGGCTGGTCCTCTAGCTACTTTCTTGGGGATACTGAGTATTTTGTTATTCCAGTACTGCAGGAATATCTCAAGCTGGGGATCTTCAAGCATTCATGGAGTGGTCTGATCCAGGGCAAAGTCTGATTCCAAAAGTTCCTGACCTGGGTTTAAGTTTGAGCAACAGTAGACTGCTGCTAGACACAGCTACTATCAGCTGGGTGGGAAGCTCTCCTGGTTCAGTGACAGAAACGCAGCCTTCCTTTTGTTCAAGAATTTGTGCCTTGGTTATTCCTTTGCAGGCTTCAGTTGGGGCTAGAAACTGGAAATGAGTTCATACTCTGTTCTTTAGGTCACAGCTTCCTCTTGTTGCTTTTTCTAAATTTCTTCTTGTCTGGTACAAGGGATAGGGTCTGCAACCACTCTTCACCATGATCTCAGGTTCTTTCCTTAATCTACCCTGGATTTGGGTAGTAGGTGAAAAGCTGCTAGCATTCACCTATTCCTACATCCTGCAAAATTTTGCACCCAAGCATGGGTCTAGGCCTCATCTTGCCCTTCAGCTCAGCACATGGATGCTGGAATGTTCCACAGATCTGTCTCCCGATGCCAATCTGGGATGAAGAAAGGACTTTCCCCCCCTAGATTTCCCAATCAAGAATCAGTCTGGTGCATTTACTTCATCTACCTGAAGGCCATTTGTGGGAGCGAAAGAAGTTGGCTGTATTTTCTTCTGCTACTCTGCCATTTTGATGGTGCCCCCAAGTAAAACAAATTTTCACTATACCAAATTATATGTTACAGGAGTGGAGATGGGCAAATAACTCAAACTACAAAATTTAGAAGAAGGATAATTCTTTAAGCCATGCTGGTAAGTAAGATGCCAATTTCTGAAGAAATATCCCAAAGGATTATTAAAAAAGGTGGTTTATTGTTACATAAAGGGAAGAACCATTTTCCATGAGTCAGCATGGTTTAATAAAAAATGAGTGTCATCCACACGGTCAATACATTGGTAGAAGTGAGGAATGCAATAGCCATAGTATATCTGAACTTCTAAAAGATACAGGACAAAATCTCATATAAGAATAGTAGCTTCCATTAAAAGCATACTGGTGCTTTGAATTAGGGAGGTGATAGTCATGTAAATTTTGTTCAATGTATCCCATTTTAGACATCACATTGGGACAATGAATTCTGTTTCTGGGAGGATAACCAGGTTGGGCAAACATCAAGATTCATGACTCCTGTCTTCAAGTATTGGGAAAGCCATCATATGATAACTATTAGATTCAAAGGGAAGCAATGGATGGAAGCTACAGAGAGACATATTTCAGCTTGGTATAAGAATATTTTCTGTAACAACAGGCCAAGAAGAGATGAAATTCTTCAAGGGATTGTGGGCTCTTTATCACTGTAGGTCTTCAAGTGAAGGCCGAGATCCTGTTGAAGTGGTTTCTGTTTAGGTTCAAATGACAGCAGATACCTTTTGAGATTCTGTGATGGGAAAAAGGACTTCTGAACAGTTTACCCTACATAAGAGACAGGAGGTTCTTTTTCTGGAGAGGTAACTTGGGTTTTATAAGGAAGAAGCAGCTTTGTGTGCTCCACAGGATGAGGAAGAAACTCAGGTAGCACCAGAAGACATTTTTTTTCTGTTTAATATTAATAACTAACTTTTAAATAAAGTCTTTCAAGTTTGCAAAGAATTTTATAAAGTCATGTCATTTGAGCTCCACAAAAACACTGTGTAGTATTACAGGTGTTATTATTCCTGTTTCATAGGTGAGGAGACTGAGGCTCCATGAGGTTAAGGGATTTAGCCAAGGTCACACAACTGGGTGTCCAGAAGGAGGTCTTTAAATCAGAGACTCCTTACTCCATGTCTAGCACTCTACTTTCTGCCAGCAATTCTCAAATATTTTGGTCTCAGAACCCTTCACGCTCCTAAAAATTACTGCGGCCCTTTTGCATTCTTACAAAATTACTGAGGATGCCAGAGAGCTTTTGCTTATGTGGTTTATATCAATCATTGTATTAGAAATGAAAATGGATTCTTGAAATATTTATTAATTCATTTAAAAGATAACAATAAGCTCATTACATGTTAGCATAAATAATGTTTTTTTTGAAAAATAACTTTTCCAAAACAAAAAAATTTAGTGAGGAAAAGTGGCATTGACATGACATAGTTTTTTAAAGTATGTCTTCATAGAAGACAGCCAGATTCTCCTATCTGATTCTGCATTCAATTTGTAGCAATATGATGTCTTGAAACATATGAAGAAAATCTGGCTTCACACAAGTATGTAGCTGGAAAAGGGAGTATTTTAATAGGCAAATAAGGTCTTAGCATTTTTACAGAAATGTTTTTAACATCATGGTCCCTCTGAAAGGGGTTCAGGGACTCCCAGGGGTCTGTGGACCACTCTGAGAACCACTGCTCTAAGCCTTTCTTTCACAGGGTAAAGAGACACTTGTAGTTGGTAACTCTCTGCTTGGTAATAAAGAGGAAGCAGTGCCCATCTAAAGTGATCAATGAGTAGGAATGCTGGCTTCCTGAGGCATGTAATAGGGATATTCAAGAAAGCCTCCTGAGAGACTTCTCTGACCTGACAATGACTACTCAAATGTCTTTTGATTCATGTGGGAATGGACAGAGTCAGGAGGAACCTGGAAACTCAGAAGTCACTTCTTCCATGAAACAATGGCCTTTCTCTGCAAACCTCATGGAGAACTTTGTTTTCTAACTTTGATGTACTGATCATGTCACTGTGTGAACACCATGAAGGTAGGGTCTGTAGTTTCTTTTCTTTCTCAGGACCCTGCCACAGGGCTCTGCTCTGTTCTGCAAACGGCCAAGATGGATGAGTACTGATGGAGTGGAGGAATCCCCAGCAGTTAGCACACTTACTAGCACACAGGCACTTAATACTTGATACAAGACTGATGAAGGGATTCTAATTAGAAAGAACAAGCAAATGAATGGCTACATGGAGGCAAAGAATCACTAAGGATTAAGAAATTCTGGTCAGGACACCTAATGATCTAGAGGCAGAGGACAGGCATGTTGCCAAAATGCTTCCAAATCACAGAATTTCAAAGTCACAAAGGTCATTAGAAGACATTTTTTTCAATACCTACTTGTCAAGAATTCTCTTTACAACAAAATCTTTCACCCAAAGATTTAACTGAGGGGAACACACAACGTTCCAAGGCAGGCCAAATCTTTGCTTTACATCAAGCATAAATCTGTCTCTCTGCAACTTTTTCCTATCACTCCCAGCTCTGCCCTTGGGTCTAAGAAGAACCACTCTAATTTGTCTTCTACATGATAGCTCTTCAAACATCTGATGATAGGAATCTTTCTCCCTTTAACCCAGACTCCCATATGCTTATTTATTTTTATTCAGGCTAAACCTTCTCAGCTTCTGCAGACAAATCTCCTATTGTGTAATATCCAGTCCCTTCACCGGGAGCTTTAGAAGAGAAAAGTAAGATCTGAAAGGTGAACAGCTAGATTAGATTGTGTCATCAAAATGGGACTGGATTTTCTGGGCCACAATAGAAGACAAAGAAAGGAACTAAAAAGCAACCTAAATAAATGAGAAATATTAAGAAAAGTGTTTATACAGTTTAGAAATACTATGGAACAAGTTGAAGGGCCTGTGAGAAGACAGAAATGTTAACATACTGCTGATGGAGCTGTGAATTGGTCTGACCATTCTAGGAAGCAATTTTGAACTGTGTTAAAAAAGTCACTAAACTATAGCCTTTGACCAAGCTATTACCACTACTAGGCACATTTCCCAAAGAGCTCAGACAAAGAAGGAAATAACTGAGAAGTACAAAAATATCTATAGCAGTATTTTTTATAAGAAAAGAACTTGACTAAACTAAGTTACTTATTCAGTGCCATACCAATCAAACTGCCAAAAACATTACAGCACTTGAAAAAAATCATAACAGAATTCATCTGGAAGAACAAAATGTCAAGAATATCAAGGTAATGAATTTAAAAAAAAAAAGTGGATTGGTGGAATAGATTAGATATATGATGTGTGGTAATAAACACAGTAATCTAGTATTTGATAAACACAAAGATCTAAGCATTTGGTACAAGAGCTCATTATGTGACAAAAACTGCTGGAAAAACTGGAAAGCAGTTTGGCAGAAACTAGGTATAGCCAGCATCTTATACCATATGCCAAGATAAGATTAAAATGGGTACATGATTTACACATAAAGGGAGATATCATGAGCAAATTAGGGTACATGAAATATCTGAATAAGGGAAGAATTTATGACTATACAGAGAGCATTATGGGAAGTAAAATGGATAATTTTGATTACATTAAATTAAAAAAGTTCTGCACAAACATATCCAATGCAATCAAAATTAGGAGAGCAGAAACAAGGAAAAATATTTTTTATAGCAAGCTTCTCTGAAATTTCTCAAATATACAGAGAATTGAGTCAAATTTATAAGAATATGAGTCATTCCCAATGACAAACAATATAAATAGGCAGTTTTCAGAAGAAGTCAAAACTATTTATAGTTAAATATTGGGAAAGAATATGGAAAAATTGGGACATTAATGCATTGTTAGTGGAGTTGTGAAATGATCCAACCACTATAGAGAGCAATCTGGAACTACAGCCAACAGGCTATAAAATTTTGTATACTCTTTAACCCAGCAATACTAGGTCTGTATCCTTAGGAGATCAAAGAAAAAGGAAAAGGGCCTATATGTACAAAAATATTTATGGTAGCTCTTCTTGTGGTGATGGCTAAGAACTGGAAATTGAGGGGATGAATGGCTATCAATTGGGGAATGGCTTGAACAAATTACTATATATGATTGTGATGGAATACTATTGTGCTATAAGAAATGATGAGCAGGATGCTTTCAGAAAAACCTGGAAAGACTTATATGAACCGATGCAAGGTATAGTGAGCAGAAATAGAGCAGTATACACAATAAGAATATTATATGATGATCAATTGTGAATGATTTAGCTATTTTCAGCAATACAATGATCTAAGACAATTCCAAAGGATTTATGATGAAAAATACTATCCACCTCTAGAGAAAGAACTGATGGAGTCTGAATGCAGACAGAAGCATATTCTTAGAACTTTCTTTATTTTTCTTAGTTTTTTGGTTTGCTTTCTTTTGCAACATAGTTAATAGAGAAATATGTTTTGCATGACTGCACATTTATAACATATATAAAACTGCTTGCCATTTCAGAGAGGGAGAAAATTTAGAACTCAAAATTTAAAAAAAGAATGTTAAAAATTGTTTTTACATGTAATTGGAAAAAATTAATTATGAAAAAGAAAAAGAAAAGAACTACAAATGAAGTGGGTGCCCACAAATTAAAGAATGGCTATATAACTTATGCTATATGAATGTAAATGACTCTTCACATTTGCATTGTACAAAAAGATGAAAGAGATGGATTCAGAGAAACCTGGGAAGACTTAAATGTACTGATAGAGAATGAAGTAAGCAAAACCAGATGAACAATTTTTACAACAACCAGAACACAGTAAAAACACAACTGTGAAAGACTTAAGAACTCTGATCAATGAACAACTCTGAAAGTCTTATGATGAAGCTTTCCACTTCTAAGGGGAGAGGTAATAGACCACTGCTGCAAAGTGACACAACCAATGTAACACAAATGTGTTTTGCATGACTACACTTTTGTTATAAGGGAGAGCTTTTATGGGGGGGGATAGGAAATGAAGGTATTTGGGGGTACAGTGAAAGTGATGCCAAAAAAAGCAAGAGAAGAAAGAAAAGCACTTCAATGAAACATTTTAAAAATAGACAGGAGACCAAAGAGGGTCTCCTGGGGGGAAATAGACAAGCAAGGCAATGTTGGTACTACTGAAAGAAATAAGCTGTATGTAATAGATTTGCCATTTTATGTACAATCCAAATATTTGTGTCTATCGATTAAAGCTAACATCGGAAGAGATACAAGTAGAAAAAGAAACAATGCAATCTGAAGAAATGTCTTCAAAAAGATAAATGATTTTATTTTTAAAAATTAAGCAAGAATTAATGTCACTAAGTAGTTCACAATACCAAATAAAAAACCTTGAAATAAAAAAAATCCTAGAAGAACTTAAAGATGGGAAGAAATTAATTAAGTCATCAATATGGAGAATATGTTAACACTCCCTTCTTCACCACCTACCCACAGAAATTATCCAGTAATAGACTTACTACTACAGAAAATTAATTACAGGTAACAAGAGAAGCATTGGAAATACAGGCTCGGAAAACATCTGAATTATCCAAAGAACAGAAAAACATTCAGATTCAAAAGACAGCCATGGAGGTTGTCCATGATGATGCATAGGAGGATGTCCATTCAATAGTTTGAAGAATACTGATATCCCAGACAATTAAGACAAATAAAAATATAAATGCAACATTTAAGAAAATTATCCAAAAATTCTTTGTAGAAGTAGAGGAAAAATGGCAAAATACAAATGAAGAAGAATCCACAAGACTCCAAATGGAAAAGATGCCAGGATTTAACACATTATAATTAAAGCCCTTATAAGGAAAAAATACTCCAGAGTGCCAGAAACATAAACAATTACTTAACCAAGTCAGGATCACAGAGACTTTTGAGTGAGTATAAAGGAATGCAGTAGAAATGCGATTGTAATACACATGAATTATCTACCCAGAAAAATTCTGTTTGAAGGATAAAATCTACTGTATTATGGCCAAAAGATGGACATGTGAAAAGTACTTGATTTTGAAAAATTTACAGAAAGACATATGAACTTCAAGGAAACTTTGGAATACAAACTGTCTTCAAGTAAAAAAGAAGAACTTTTAAAACCAATTCACACTTTTATAATTATGACAAAATAGTTTCTAACAAAACGTGAGGGCCTACAAAATATACTGTGTTGGTCAAATTAATAAATATTCCAGAACACAGAAGGGGGAAAGTAAAAATAAGGAGAAATAAGAAGAAAAAAGAGAACAAAGTGATCCAAAAGCTAAGTTTCTTTCATAAAGGGAAATTCCACATTAAAGAAATTAACATACAGTATAAGACAGAGTCAATAACAGATGAAATTAATGACCAGTACATAATCTCTGGAGAGAATAATTGAAAAGACATACTTAACAATTAAAAAGCTAGATGTAAACAGACTAAACAATAAGAACAAAAAAGGACAGAAAAGAAACTATATTTGATCTGGCAATAGTGGGGAGGAACACTATCAAACACATGGATGAAATTATTGGAGACAAAATGATCATCTGATAATGCAAGTATAGGGTATTGCCCTTTTAATATGTTAACAGTTTAGCAATTTAAAGGGGTCAAAAATATTTTTGTGCAAGGAAAACTGACAAAATCAACTTGTGAGACACAATCTTTTGGATAAAATGTTGAAGAGAAACACACAATAATATCGGGATGAAACAGACAGCTGTCCCTCAGATGAATGTACTGCAAAGACCTGTCTGAAGGGAGAGTAATGACAGCAGGAATGATGACTACAGGGCAATGTGGCCTATCAGCTCACATGCATGTGATTTTTTTTTTTAGAGTTCTGACATTTATAATTCAGAAACACTAAATCAACTAATTGTTTAGAGACTCTGGAAAGATTACATTTGGATACATTAGATTCATACCTGAAAGAAAAACACTTTTACCTCATAAAGAACAGTCACCGATCTCTAAGAGGCACTGATTGGAAGCTCCGAGCGCTGTAAGAAATCAGAGAAGCAGGAAAGCTGAGCACAGAAGGGATCACAAAGAGCCAGGATGGAAGGCACAGAAAGTATTCAGCTGACAGCTGTTTCTTGGGTTTACTTGCTGGGAGTTGGCCTGGGCTTGTTGCTCTATACCACCATCTACAGTCTTAGAAATGGGACA
Organism: Potorous gilbertii; assembly: GCA_028658325.1. NCBI lineage: Eukaryota > Metazoa > Chordata > Mammalia > Diprotodontia > Potoroidae > Potorous > Potorous gilbertii. Next base: position 182,466,484 of record CM053773.1, on the reverse strand, counting down.
TCTCCTGAGGTTCCTGGTGGCCCTTTACTGCCTCTTCTAGTTAGAGAGGGAGAAATGAGAAAAAAGCAGGCTTTGCATCTGTTTTGCTGTGAACTTATGATGACTGCTTTTGTATTATCATCTGGTAAATATTTTAGGTTTAAGAGTTACCACTTCCTCCCCACTAAAATACACATGGCAAAAATGTTATTTTCTTTAATCTTTGGGGAAACAAAATCAAGCAAGAATGATACAAGGTAACCAAGATAATTGCAGGCCCACAGTTGGAAGATCATACAAGATTTACAATGGAAGTATGACAAGTAATTCAACTACTGATGCGGGCAGGGGAGGTCTTGAAATTTTCTGAGAAACAGATAAACATTAATGGATAATTGATTACAGTGAATTTACTCAAGCAAATTACAACAATGTTTCTATTGCTCTCCTTGCAGGGAGTAAGCTTTCCTAAGGGAATACAATTTCCCATATTTTCTCTAGTTAACAATACCTAATCTGCCCAAAGTCCTTTGCAGGAACTCCAAGGTCTTTAAGAAATATTACAAAATGAGACAAACTTAGAAAGCCCTAATTCCACATAAGGATTTAATAAAAATTTAAATGAATAAATGACCAAAGAGCTTAAAAAAAAAAGGAGTTACCACCTCCAAACTCCATCCACAAACTAACTTACTGGCATGGGTGGGTCTGTGTCTATGCCTGTGCTACACAAAAATTAAAGGATTTTGTACAACAAATAGCAATGCCTCTAAAATTAAAAGACAATAATTCAGAAAAATATATGTAATAAAGGTCTGACATTCAGAATATAAAAAAAATCCCTTGAAATGTTTATAACACTATGATCTATATAAGATCCTAACAAATACTAAAACCTGTGAATCTCTAACTCCCTATGAATTAATGTCCAAGGACATGAGCAGATGATTTGCCAAGGAGGAAATACAAACTGTTAATGACCACATGAAAAAAAAATCAATTACCTTAATAATCAATCTTAAGATAATTTTTTACCCACTAAAATAGCAAAAAAAAAAAAGAGGTAATATTGGCAGAAACTAACATATTCTTGGTGGGACTATAAACTGTCACAAACATTTTATAAAAACAATCTGGTAATGTACAAAAGACTCACAAAATTAATCATATTTTCTGACCTAGCAATTCATAGTCAGGAAAAAGAACCCTCTTGTTTCATAAAAAAGTTCATACCTACGTGAAAATATTAGCTTGCTATATTTGTTTGCAATAATAGAGAATTAAAAATTTGTATATCCGTGGAAAATGGCTCAATAAATTATGGTGTGCTAATGTAACATTAGAGGTAGTATGGTACAGAGTAAAGAGGGCTGGCCTTGGGAATTAGAAAGTCTTACATTTAAGCCCTGAGTCTGAACAAATACTAGCTATGGCTATGGGCAAAGTATGTAACCCCTAGGTTTCTAAGACAATTCTCTAGGACTTAAAATAAAAGATAAATTGCTAATCTCCGTCAATGGAGAATTTCCACACTGAATTTTCCCCTAGATGAAATGTTAGGTCCCACGTCCCAAACCTTTCAGAGCAATACCACGGTGCCATAAAAAAGAATGAATACAAATAAGAGAAAATGAGGAAAGACTTATGTGACGTGATGTAAAGCAAGAGTTCTTCTTTATTACAAGAACACACTGAATACAGCTCTATATTTAAAAACAGGAAGAAAAAGGAAAAAAAGCCAAGGCAGTAGAACTTCAGACAGTCTTATAAAAGGGAGTAGTACAAAAGAATGTTTGGCTGTTGTCTTAATTTGATTTAAATTTCCTAACAGTTTTGGGTAAGGGCCCTTATTTTATATTTATCTTTCCTGATATTAAGCTTATAATAATTTTAAAACAAAAAAATGTACAAGTCTGAATAAAATTATTCAGATACAATTAAATCAGATACTATAGGGTGGCAGCAGGTGTTCAGAAACCCAGAGAAGTAAAAAAGAGGGACGAGGCATAGAAATGGGACTAGTAGTTAAAGGTGCTCACATGCCAATGATTACAGGATGGGGAATAAATGAACTGAATTAGACTGTGATATAAACAACTAAATATGATCTCATAGGTGTCCCTGAGACTTGATGGGGTATGACTCATGATTTGAATACAATAACAGATGAGGACAGTATGTTCAGAAAGAATAAAGCACATAAAAGGTTGGCTGAGTCATAAAGATGCCCAAGTTATATGAAAATCCCTCTGGGGAGGTGGTGAAGATCATGTGGATAAGGACCAAGGCAATACAGACATGGGAGGAGAGCACAAGGAGATGAAAAGTATGACAAGTTTCTAGAGGCGATCACAGAGCTGGCATAAGGGGTGGAGAGAACGGCTGAGTCAGCCACCCTGGGGAGGTCTCTGTCAGGGCTGGGGCCCTGCATGGCTGTACCCAAGAGGCTACAGGACACATCAGTTTGAGTAGAAGCACAAAGAAGATGACAGAGATGGATATGATCTCTTGTGTGGGGGAACAGATACTCTGCACAAATGAGGACAGAAGAAATGGCAGGTCACTGAAGACATACAAAAGAGGCATGGGCCTACAAGATTAGTGGCTATGGAAAACAGAAATGCAACCAATGGCTTTAGAAGGAGAAATTTCTTAGCACAACACAACTAGAGAGAACCACAAATGGACGGGTAGTGAGTTCCCTGTCCCTGGAGGTCTTCAAAGTAAGGCTGATCACTTATGGGAAATGTTGAAGAGCAGCAATTCTTACTTTAGGTAGGACTAGACTTCCACTCCTATGTTCTGTGAGGCTGAGGGGAATGGAATGGGAAGGGGGAAATGGGGTCTGAAGGGAACTAGGGAGTAGACCATGTTTTCTCTCATCCCTGGATGAGAATTAGGGATAAGGTGCCTGGTAGGAACTGCTATTAGACAAACAAGGTCCTGGCACAGGTAGGAAATGAGGGGTCACTAGGTACCCAGTGATTTTGGAATCTCTGATAGAAAGGCTCACCTGGGACCAGGCTGGCAGGAACTCAGCTGCCATTACCTGGTCTCCCCGGGTCCCCTCAGAAGATGTGCAGGAACCTGGAGGGCAGGCAGAGCTGAGGGGGAAAAAAGCAGTCATGATTGAGAAACACCTGCCCAGAGGTCCCCCGATATCTCATGCCAGGATTCCACCACCCTCCCAACCAGGACTCCTGAGTAGTTCCAGGCTCTCTTAGGACATTTTGTTGTCAAACCGTCAAAAACGTCAACTCTGTGTGGGACAATTAAGTATTTTACAAACTGAAGGTATGACTCACTGGGAACATCACTTTTTTTGTGTTGGAGGCACCCAGATGCATGTAGAATAATGATATATCATTTCAGGTTGGGTCAATAGAATTTAATAAGTGCTTACCGTGTGCCAGGCACTGTGCTAAGCATTGGGGAATACAAAGAAAAGGCAAAAGACAGTGCCTGCTCTCAAAGAGCTCCCAGTCTAATGGGGAAGACAACATGAAGACAACTATGTGCCAACAGGATATATACAGTGTAACTATAAGGCAATCACAGGGAGAAGGTTCTTGCTTTGAGAGAGATTGGGAAAGGTCTCCTGCAGAAGGTGGGAATTTGGGGGAGTCTTGAAGGAAACCAGGTTGAAAGGGAGAGCATTCCAGGTACTGGGGACAGTCAGCTCAGAGGCTGATGGAATGCCACATTTGAAGAGTAGCAAGAAGGTCAGTGTAGCTGGATCACAGAGGGTGTGGAAGGGAGTAAGGTATAAAAAAGACTGATAAGAAAGGGAGATGCCAGGTTATGAAAGGGTTTTAAATGCCAAGCAGGGGACTTTGTATTTGATTCTGGAGTTATTAGGGAACCACAGGGGCTTACTGACTGGAGAGGTAAGTGGGAGAGGGGGGTTAGCACAAAATAGGGGGTCTCAAATATCATGCCACAGAACTATTCTCTAGGTCACTAGTTCTTAGACATTTTACAGTGGTAGGACTCTTTAGACAAAATTTCAATGGCAGACTTGCAATACAATCTTTTGAAAATTATTTCCTTCTGCACAATACTAATGGAATTAAATAAAATAAGAATTTGAGGCAGAACACAAGATTTTGGAGCCTGCGTGGAGCGGAAGAGGCAGGGCAGCCATCCAAGGTCAGAGGTGAAATCAGACTGGATCTCAATGAAGTTATACAGAGAAGAATTTTCCCTAAAATCTAAGGTGGTACAAAGTTCTGAGAAAAAAATGTGGGTTGACTAATGGGAGAGGAGGCATGAATACTGCATGATAATCTACCCTGATTGTTCACAACAGCCCACAAGGAATATATCAGGCTTCCATTGTTACCTGGCCTTCTCTATGCCCAGCTCAGTTGCATCAATTTACTCACCATTCACAAAAAGCCAAGGTCTGGAGGGAGGCTAAGGGCATTCTATCCATTCAGACTGGAGAACTAGGAATAAGTAGTTCCACAGAAACTGATGGGAAAAAGCAATGCCCTCCCTCCAGCTTTACTTCCTGAACTCCTTACCCAATCTTTTAGAACCCAACTGAAATTCTACCTGCTCCAGTGAGACTTTCTTGATTTGCCGTTATATTTCTCATCAAACCTTACACTGTATTTAACTTTGTACATCCCTAATGTATATAGTATATAATATTGAATATTATGGCTCTCCAGTTTTACTTTAAAATCAATTAGCTTCTTGAGGACAATGACCAAGTCTCATCCAAATTTTGTCTTACTCAGTGCTTACCAGCATACTGAATGTGCTTACACCAGTCACGTGTCAGCATGGCATTCAAGGCCATTGCAGTTCTTGTCACGGTACTCCAAATCAGACTACTTGCTGCTTCCTGATCTTAGTCTGTCCTTTCTGGCCTCTGTACATTTGCACATATCATTCCCCATCTTATGCCTACAACAGTGTCTACCCAATGAAACTCAGATGATTCCTTTTCCATAGAGTTTCCTTATCCTTCCACTTAGACTACGCCTCCTTCTTTGGAGCTCTCATGCCTCGCTATTGAATCTTCCCATGTACTGAACAATACTCTAAGTCAGAGGTGCTAACTCTTAGGCACTTTAAAATAAGGCTCAAACCATATTAAAACGTAATTAAGAAATATTAAACAAAATAAATATAAATACAACAGATAATGTTAATTTGAGGTTTTACAAGTTAATATGATCTCTTTTTATTTAAGTTTGCCATCCCTGCTCTAAGATGTATTTCAGCTACTTATATACACATCTTTTCCTCCTACTAGACTGTAAACTTTTTTAGGGGGAGGCAGTGAGACTTCTTTTATCTTTGTGTCCGTTGGCCTAGCATGATAGCCTATAACATGTATTTAAATAACATTCACTAAGATGAACTTGTTTATGCATAAAAAATCATGAGCCAATTATATACCAGACAGTCTCATGAACTGATAATCAAGAAAACTACAAGTCAAGGCTATTATAAACTAGAGAGATAGAGGAATGTTTTTACAAAGTAAGGCCAGAACAGATAAAAATTCTTCCAAGGTCGGAGTAGGTGAAAACAGAAAAAAAGAATAATGTTACACATTTTTGTTACAAATTTATGATGCAATCACAGCATTGATTTTAGCTCACATGGATATACCCCAACCTGGCCAAAGGTTAAGAGCTTTGCTAACAGGCAGCTCTGATTCCAAGTCTTGGGATTAAATCTATCCTTCCCTCTGCATTCTAGGTGAAGAAGACAATATAAAAGTGTGGACAAAGTACTCTGGTACTTGGCACATGGTGGAGGCTTAGTAAATATTTACTGAATTATGTTCAAGATGCCCAAGTTTCATGTTTTGGGTGGAGATGGGAGGACACTCTATAAAGAAAGAATTTAGACCTGAAGAAGTAACTAAATGCTATTCCTGTTTCCTGATGGAACAAGAACTGTGTAACCTCCCAGGGAGTCTATAACCCATCCAGTTTACAGGGTGAGTTTTTCATGTATTTAGAACCACCCTGACTTGGAAGGAGGCAGCTAGAAAAGGCAGACCTGTGTCGTGGGTTCCTACCTTCAAAAGTCTACCAGAGGGAAACCTTGTTTCCCTGGGTGAACAAAGAAATTAAATTCATATCCAAGTGAGGGAAAGAGCCTTAAAAAGGAAGTTAAGAGATGAAACACTCAAATATCATACTTAGCAAAGGTAATAATTAGGGGTTGTTATCAAAGGAACAGTCTGTTCAAAAAGGTAGAGATCAAGATGAAAGCCTGTGGCCAACTCTAAGGAGAAGAAAAAGACTTCAAAAGGCTTTCCTTCCATATCTGAGGCAGGTAAGTGAAATGATAAGTCAATCCATCAGGGATAAAAAGCAACTTGCCAAATAGATCCAAATAGTTTTACTCTTAATTTCTAGCCTCCTACTACTAAGGTATCTAGTATTGCACACCTCTTAAGAAAATACCTTCAAAGTGATAAGATGAGAGTTCTTAAGACAGCCCTCATAACTTTCATAAATCTGAGAGGTAATAAACGATATGAAAAAATGGATTCTAAATACACTGTACGTGTAAAAAAAAAAATCTATGAAAACAGGATAAGAGAATGAGTATTCCAGAAAGGGACAGAAAAGTATGCTGGAATTAGCACATTTATTAATCTGGACATGTTATCAAGGTGTTGTTTCACCATGAGAAATCATTCCAATTAGGAAAAAATTGAGGGGTTGTGTGAAGAAGACACTGTGAATGCATAGAAGGAACTCACTGACCAAATTACATTTTTTAAAAAGACATATATAGAAAGTGGAAGCCAGGACAGGTAAGTGAAGGTAAGTACAAGGGTGTAGTATGGTCCTGTAAGAATAGTGTCAGGAATGCTAAGCCTCAGAATGAGCTGAAGTTAGGGGCTAGGGCCCCAAAAGAGGGCCTTTTGGAAAAAATGTTATATTGAAGAAAAGAGCCTGGAGGCTCAAAGGGATGATAGACGGTAGAGAGAAGGAAAAAGTACTCAACTCTTACACTGGTTCTATTTTTCCTCCTAAAGAGAATGGCCTTTTGGACTGAACATAAACTGCTAAAAGGGAATTGAAAGCCAAGGTAAATCAAGGAGCATCTGGGGAGAATTCAGGGAGAATTCACTGAGTACCTCCTTGTGCCAGGGAACAAAGAAGGCCAGAGAAGGGCAAATACTGGCCCCACTTTAAAAAAATGGAAAAAGCAGTGAAGATGGAAGAGGATGAAGTTTGCCACCTCCAGAGCACTTGGCTTCTATTCCTGACACAACTTGAGCATGTATTATTATAGGGGAGTCTGTAAGTGTTTAGGAACAAAGCAATAGCCCTGCACATTTGGCCGACCTTCTTTTTAATCTAGAGCTGTGATGTCACTGGCATAAGGAATACCTAGGGAGGGTTAGGTCTAGATGCCACTAGGCCTGAAAAAGATCTGGTAGTTTTAGTGGAATTTTAAGTCTGATATGCATCAATAATAGGATATTCAACTCAAATGGGCAGCATGGGAACTGGACTTGGAGTTAAACAGACCTGAGTTCAAATCCCACTTCCCATTTCAGACACCAGATGTGTGACCCTGGGCAATTCTCTTAACCTCTCCGAGACTCTATCTGTAAAATGGGGGTAATAGCCCTTCCCTCCCAGAAGGGCTAATGTGGTGGATCAAATGAGGTAATATTTGTAAAGTGCTTTGCAAACTTTAAAATGCTATATAACTGTTTGATTTCATGGGCAATTAAAGAAGGATTTATATCTTATGCATGACATGTATATATATTGGTATACATAGGTATATAGGTACCATCTTAGGTATGAGAAGGGGATACAGCAGTTCAGAAAGCACCTGTGATTTCACTGGTGTCAGGTATATAAGAACAAAAATGAATAAACACAGCCTTCCCTCAGGAAGTAACAATCTGATATACTGAGCAAGGGCAGGCTGAATATTAATGTGCTGCTGTATTCTACCATCATCACACCACACATATGAAGTACCATGCTCTGTTTCGGGCACAATATTTATGAAGGGCATTGACTGACTGATTCACTCCACAAGTATTTATCAAACTGGAGAATATCCCAAGAAAGGTTAATAGGATTGTGAACAGCCTTCAAGATATGGCAAATACAAGCTAGCTGAAGGAATGAGGAATGTAGAAGAGCACTGAGACTTGTTCTGTTTGACCCCAGAGGGCAGAACTAGGAGCAAAGATGAAGAGTGGTGGAAAGGCAGTTTTCGGCTTGATGTTAGGAAGAAGTTCCTAATAATGAGAATTCTCTAAAAGTGCAATGGGCTGCCAGGCAAAGGTTGGATTATCACTTGTCTTACATGTTGTAAAAGAGATTTCTGGACAAGACGACCTTGGAGTATCTTTCTAAGTCTCACTTTGTGATTCTGGACTCAGCAACACCAATTGCTGCATTTTATTTAATTTCAAATAGCCTCAGGATGTCAGAGCAAAAGGATTAAATTCTGTGGGATTTCTTAGAGGGTTTGAATAAACAAGCACTTCCACTCTGTGGGGATTTGGAGATTACATCCTTTTCCAAAAGCAATTGGCCCTTCCTACCTCCCCTGACTAGAGAGCCAATAGTGGGCAGTGCACAGTCAAGTCAACAGCAGATGCTCAGAAAATGCATGTTCAAGGACTGAAAGAAAAGTGTCATTCACTTACCTTTCAGCACCTCTTTCCCCTCAGGTTCATACATGATTACATCAGATTTAGTTAGACACTGGAAATCCTGCTTGTGGAAAAGGAAATGGGGGCCTGATGGTTTGTCCTTAGGACGTGAGTTGTCCTAAGCTCAATCCTAACCCTTGCAAGGGACAAGTGAGAAGAGAAGAACAATGTGAAGGGAGGCTGTAACTTCAGGAGGCCCAAGGAAATCCTACATGTGGTCCAGACAGGGCCTCACAATTTTGTTCCCTAGAGGATGAGTATCAGGTAATTGGTGATTCTGGCACAAAGAAAGGAGAATGTCATCTATCCAGAAATCTGCTGGTGCTCACTGCCAAAAACAAAGCAGTAGGTAAATTTGTGACTTGCCTTAAATAATTTCACCCTTCAAAGGCAGAATAAGACAAGAGAAAATGCCACAGAAAATGGCCTGATTTTGGCCAATAAAATATAACTGATTGTTGAGCTAGAAAAAACAGAAACCTTAACCTATCTACCATAGTGCTGTTCCTCCCTTCAGAGTTCATGACAGCAATTTTGGAAAAAGCATTTCAAAAGATTCATAGTAAGGAAATGTGGGCCTAGTAGAGGTCTAATATTTGTACACAGTTGTTTGCATATTGTTTCCCCCATTAGACTGTTTGTTTCCTGGAAACAAGAGCAATCTTTTTCCTTTTTTTGAATCCCTTGTGCCCGGTGCATAATAGGCACCTAATAAATGATTGGCTGACTGGGGAAGTCTAATAAATCAATAATAAAATATCCTTCCTAACAATTAGAGCTATCCCAAAAGGGGGTATGTGACTCTCATTAGAAGTCTTTGGACAGAGGTTGGGCAGTCGGTTCTTAGGGATATTAGAGAGGGGTTTCAGTCAAATATAGGTTGGACTATGTGGCTTTTGAGGCCCCTTTCAGCTTTTAAGGTCTTATGTATTCTCTGATATTTACCTGGACCCAAGAAGCAACAAAGCCACGACTTTAAGTTCTGCTATGATTAAGAATCTTTGATCCCTGATTTGGGTCCAAACACAACAGATCCCACTTGACACAAAGCAGGAAGATAAAAAGCCTCTGAAACCCACCAGAGTCCTGACCCAGGAAAACCACATTTTCAGAATCATTTCTCTAAGTTCCCTCTGAGCAGAATCCAAAACATTCTAATCCTCCCAGTGGAATTTATCACCATGCCCTTCAACTTCAAGTAAGTTTAAAAGCTGTTTCTTAAGAGAGCAAGGGGAGAGAGTGGAATTAGATATATATTAGTTTAAGAGTATCCTCTGCCATTCAAATAGCTGGGAGAGGTGGCTTTATGGCATATGTTTTCAGAGCTAATATACGTGCAAGGGAGAGTACAGAGGGAACCTAAACTAATTCTATATGGAGATCTTCACCCCCAGGATTAGCCCAGCTTTTGAGGGTGAGAACTGGGACTGAAGTTTCTGACTAAGCAGTTCCTGGACAAAGAAGCTTGATACTGAGAGAAGGAAGCAAGGTCACACAGAAGCCAAAGTGGCACAGGAATTTTAAGAAGAGCTCACCTGGTAGCTACTCAGTAGAAGCTTGGTTGCCTGCCTGGCCTCCTAGGCTTTCCTCTGGAGATGAATGGGAGCCTTAGAATCGCACTTAGCTGAAGGAAAAGAAAGAAGGAGGGAGAACAGTTCACCTTAAGATTCACCATGCTTGAGATACAACCCTCCCCATGTGAAATTCAAGGAATCATAGGACCCTTTAGGACCTCACTGTTGTCAAAGTTTTAGATGAAGTATTCTTAATCTGGGGTCCATTAATGGTTTTAAAAAACATAATTTTAAAACTAGTTCAATGTAATTGGTTTCTTTTGAAATCCTACATATTTTATGCATTTAAAAATCTAATTTGGGAAGATATCCATAAGTTTCAACAGACCTTCAAAGGGATTCATTATAGAAAAAAAGATTAAGAATCTCTGTATTATATTGTTACTGTTGGTGTGAGATCATGTACCATATCAACTATAATTGTGACCAGGGACAAATGTTCATTATGACAATGTTCAACAGTGAGCCTTGCCTATTATATTTAAGCCCACAGTCATGGGATCAGAGACTTAGAGTTGGAAAGGACTTCAGAGGTCAAAGTGTCCAACCTCCTCATTTTACAGATGAGGAAACTGGGGCAGGAAAAAGGTTAAATTACTTGTCCAAAGTCATTAAATTAGTTAAGTGTCTGAGTCAGGATTCAAACTCTGGTCTTCTTGACTCTAAGTCCAGTACTCTATTCTACTATCCAACACAAGTGTCCCTAATAGATCTGGGGAATGATGAAGAAACCAGTCTGGCAATAACAAAAAGCTCATGTAGGGGAGAACTAAAGGAAGAACTAAAATTCATAAGCTCAAAACTATATGGCACCTTTTAGGTCATCTATTCTACTTTCTTCATTTTATAGTTGTGGAAACCAAGGCCTCCACAAGGTAAGTGACTTGCTTAAGATTAAGTGGCTGAGCAAGGATTTGAGATCAAGTTCTCTCGTCATAGCCAGAATGCTTTACTTACACAACACAACAGGAATGCCCTGGACAACCAAAAATAGAGACCCTGGGAGCAGATGGAAATTTTTGAATGATGGAATGACAACTGGAGTCTTTTTGAAAAAATTAATTTGACCACAATTTATAGGATAATGGTTAAAAAAATCAAATGCACAAGTACAAGGTGGGGAAATCCTTTCAAAAGGACTGCTCCTTTGAAAAAAGATTTGGGGCCTAAAAGGCTGTTAAACTGTGCAGACCCTTTGATTCAGAAATACCATGAGTAGGTCTGTAACCTAAATAGAACAAAGAGAAAGAAAAAGGACCTACATGTACAAAAATATTTATAGCAGCTCTTTTTATGTTGGAAAAGAATTGGAAAATGAGGGGATGCTCATCAATTGGGCAATGGACAAACAAGTTGTGGCCTATGATTGTGATAGAGTGCTATTGTATTACAAGAAATGATAAGAAAGTGGTTTCAGAAAAAAACATGGCAAGACCAACATGAAATGATGCAAAGTGAAGTAAAAAGAAGTGGGAGATCATAATGCAGAGAAACAGCAATGTTGTAATGATGATCAACTGTGAAAGATTTGGCTATTCTGACAATTCGAAAGAACTCATAATAAAAAATACTATCCACCTTCAGAGAGAACGGATGAACTCTGAGGGCAAATTGAAATATACTTTTCTCACTTTCTTCATTTTTCTTGCCTTTTTTGCTAATATGGAAACATGTTTTGCCTCATTTTCACAGGTATAATTGATATCAAATTGCCTGCCTTCTAAGTAGATGGAGGAGGGAGTGGTAGGAAGACATATGGAACTCAAAATTCAAAAAGAAAAGAATGCTAATAAATAATGAATTTAAAAAAAAGATTTGGGGATTTTTAGTGGGCAGCAGGCTAGTAAAAAGTAACAACGTGGTATGACTACAAAAATGGCTACATTTAGCTACAATAATGGGCATGTAGGTGGCTGAGTCAGGAAGACTCATCTTCTTGAATTCGAACGTAGGTTCAGACATTTACTAGCTGGGTGACCCTAGGCAAGTCACTTAACTGTTAGCCTCAGTTTCCTCATCTGTAAAATGAGTTGAAGGAAATGGCAGACCACTCCAATATCTTTGCAAGAAAACTCCAAATTGCGTAATGAAGAGTCTGACTTGACTGAAAAATACTAAACCACAAAAAAAGCTACAATAACTAAATTAGCATGTCTAAAAGGTAACAAGGCCAGCCTACTGTGCAATGGTTGAAACAAATAAAGACTATTATGTTCACATTTCCTTGCCACATTTTAAAAGGGACATCAAGTAGTTAGAGTGGCCAAAAGATGAAGGCCTCGCACTAGGGAGTCTGACAATATTAAAGAAATTGGCAAAATTAATCTATAAAGGAAAATACAGTAGAGAAACACAAGAACTATTGCTATTTATCTAAAGGGTTTTCATGTCATATGGAAGAGGGATCTGCCTTATTCTAAGTAGTTCCAGGGGAAAAAACAAGGAGTGGACATAGATCACAAGATATATTCTTGCTCAGTTGAAGAATATGTAACAATTGAAGCTGTCCCACAAAGAAATGGGCTGCTCTGTAAGGTAGTGATAAGTGAATGGCAATGACTGGATAATCACCTGTCCTGAAGGGAAGCTGCTGCATAAGGTATGACCCCTGTCCTCTCTAATCTATAAGGTACTTAGAATCAGAGACCCAAAACCTGTCTTCTCAAGTAGAGAACATGCACTTAAGAGCAGACGTTGGACATTCTACTTTCTATACAACAGACCCAGAATATATTTGCAGTAGAAAGATGATGCAGTGGGAGGTGGGAAAAGAGTCAAGTGCCTTACTACCCTCCTCAGAAATTGCAGGAAAAACAATAAAAAGCAACAAAATTGAAGTGGGGGAGGAAGAAGACAGAACCATTTATGAGGAAATTAAACTAGCTAAAAAGACAATAAAATGAATAAAAAGAAAATCTCTGAGAGTTTAATCAGAGACAAGGTAAGAAAATTCCAAGAGATGTTCAAATGAATAATAGATATACTAACAGAATTCAAGGAATGTACAAACTTCTAAAACAAAATCCTAAGAGGAATGAAAGAAAGCACCGAATGCAGCTAAGAAATCACAAAATGAGAAAAGTTAAAAATAAAATCATAGACAGCCTAAAGATCTCATTAGATACACAAAAAAAGAATGAATGAGGTAGCAAAACAACAGAAGATAATGTAGTTGAAGGGGAAAAATGAACTCAGGAAATAAGATAACTGGAAAAAAATTTGGAAACAATAGAAGAAAAGTTGCAGGTCTGGAAAGAATCTCACAATTACTAGTGCTGGCAAACGCACTAAAAAAAGATAATACAAGATACAGCAACAGAAATATATACACAATAAGAAACTATTCAAGAACACTTCCCCAATCTATTAAAACCATGTAAAAGCCAAAAAGTCCCCAATAAGAAACTTAAAATACAACTCATTTTGGTAATTCAACATGGAACTTCAAAATTTAAACAATGAAAAAACTTCTCCAAGCTAACAGAAAAATTATGCAGCAAAAACCATCAGTCTTAAGAGATTTTTCCACAAAAACCAGGAAAGACAAAAGAAACTTCAAGTATGAGCACTTATTCAAACAAGCTTAATCATTGTTTGAAATTAAAAGATGGATAAATAACATTCAAAAAGAGCTCAGAGAATTCATGGAGTAAAGAAAGTTTTCCAAAGATGTTCTGGATGTGGCGCTTGGCTCACCCCCAAAGATCAGCTCTGGGGCCCACCTCTTTTCTGTCTTTCCTGTTCCCCTCAGCTGCTACCTGGCCCATTTACCTGATATTATTTTGAGTATACCCCATATTTACTTTTTTTACATATCTTCCATGAAGTGGCAGTAAGGTTTTTTGGGTACAGGGATGATTTCATTTTTGTTTTTGTTTTTTGTAGCACAGGGCTAAACACATATTAGGCACTTAAAAATGTTTGTTACATTGTACCTAGAGAAATAAATACCTAAAATACACATATATAAAACTGGCTAGTAATAACAAAGTTGAAGTCTGAAAGTGTAGATACATGTAATATATATAAATTTGATAGATGTGACCTAGTGGACAGAGCCCTTAGACTGTGAGACAAGGAGACCTGCATTCCAATCTGGCCTCAGACATTTACTACAATGACCCTGGGCAAAAGTCACTTAACGTCTGAGTCAGTTTACTCATCTGTAAAATGGGATAATCACTTACCTCCTGGAATTGTCATGAGGGTAAAATGAGATATTGTAAAAACCTCAAAACTATAAAAATGCTAGCTGCTATGATTATTTCCCCACAGAAATTATTAAACCAAAAGTGTTCCATTGATTAAACTGCTGAATGTAACAGTAGGTGTTGAATAAAGGGGGAAAAGGATAATCAAAAAAAGGGCATAAAACAGTAAAAGAGCATGGAATTGTAAGATTTAAGAGAGGGAAAGGATCTTTGAGACCAAGTGTCTAATTCCCTCATTTTACAGAGGAAATAACAGATATATAAAAGGTATATTTATACATAATATGCAAATTATATATATATATATATATATATATATATATATATATAAAATAAAAATACAATAAAAATACTGGTTGGTTGTTGTTCTCTGTTTTTGAAGAGGACCAAAATGATATCACCATGATAAAGTGAAGTTTCACTGTGTCCAACTATGACTGAGCATACCAATATAAGCTTGGAATGCTCTACCACAGGTAGGGCACAGATAGTCCTCATGAATATTTGGGGTAGATACTCCAAATTTGTGCAGTCTATGTTTACTTTGTGCTGTCTCAATTCTGCTTTGTTCATAGAGCACAGCACCCTTTCTGATGTGGGCACATCATGCTGAGCAATCCTGTGCCAGTATCTCCTATGTTGCACAGTCAAATCCAATAACACTATAATGAATAAAATAACAATACTGTATAACAATTAAATACATAATATATAAAGTCCAAAATGTCAAAGTTGGATATCTTAGTACATAATTACTGTAGAAGTATGTTTCAGATGAACAAAGAAAAAGGCAGGAAAAAGAGGGTGGAGACGGGAGAAGGTATTGGTGATTCTGAATCAAAACCATCTTTGGTAAAGGTAGGGATATGTCAGCTGCAATCAAGAACAAGAGAAGGATTTCACAATCCACAGGAAATCCCTTTCAAAGTGAAACTACTCATTCCAAAATTACCAATAATCTTTAAATTGCCAAATCCATGCTTTCTCAGTATGCATCTTCTTGATCTCTGTAGCATCTGACACTGCTGAGCACCTCCTAAACAGGGTTTCTTTACCTGAGGTCCATGAGTTTAAGAAAATCTTGATAACAACTTCAACCATTTAACTATGGATACATGGAAGACTCTGTCTTGGGCTCTTTCTATACTCTCTTCATGACTTCATCAACTACCATAGATAAACATCACCTCTAAGCAGATGACTCCCAGATAAGGAGGCTACTTTACAGAAAGTGGCTGTTGCCAGGCTGGCCAAGGCAGGTTGCTCTGCCATTGGGCTCTATTTACAGGGATCATTTCTGCTGGCTGGGTCCACTGATGTCCTGTGCTTGCTCTTTGATGGACAGCTGCAATATTGAATATTTTTAATTTCAGACACTGAGTGGTTTTGTGGTCTTTTCATATGGAGTGTTATAAGTCTTTTTCAACTACGGAACTACTCATAGCTTATGAACAGCAGAAGTTTCTTCCCTCTGACTCCCTCAGAGCTGGGGCTCTAGAGAGATCACTTGGCAAGGAAATGTGATGAGGTTGGCCAGTCTGTCTCATAGCCATTCTTGTTTGTGCACAGTTTTGATGCCCTTTTTATGCAATTAAGTTATTCTAGCTTCCTACTCATTTAGAATTGGGAAATGTAATTTTGTATCTGAAGGCTTTCTCCTTTACCTTTCAATGAATGTATGTCTTTTAGTTGATGCAGTTTTTTGCTGAAGTTTTACTGGGCACTCCTAACATTTGCTACTACAAAAGGAAATGCTACAAATATTTTTGTAGATATGAATCCTTTTCTTCCTTCTTTGATTCTTTTTTTTGGGGGATATAGATGTAATAGCAGCATCATTGGATAGGTTACATGAAACACCTTTATATACTCCCAACTTTGATACTGTGGCTTTTTCAGTGTTCTACATAAAATGAAAGAATTAGATACTTGGGGTGTCAAAATAGAGCTTTAGTCGAAAAGTCAATAAATTCTGTTGGAATAATTCGATGACAGACTAGAAAAATGAATTCAGCTTCCATCTCACACCAGATCATAGGTGAATAATGGAGACAGTGCTAGATTAGGAGCTGGGGAGACCAGAGTTCAAATACTGCCTCAGACACTCATCTGTGTCACTTAATCTCTATCTTCCTCAGTTCCCTTAACTGTAAAAGGATGGAGATGACATGTAAACCACTTTTCAAACCTTAAGGTACTATATAAATACATATATAAAAAGGTATCTAAATGTGCTACTATCTGCAAGTCACTTAACCTCTATGTGCCTCAATTTCCTCAGATGTAAAAGGCTGGAGATAATAGAAAAAACCCTTTAAAGCTTAAAGAGCCTTATAAAATGCCTATCTGTAAGTCACTTAACTATCTGCGTGTTTCCTCAATCATAAAATATGGTGATAACAAATAAAGTACTTTTCAAACCTTAAATTGATATATAAATGCCAGCTATAAATACTGATATTACTAGTAAATACATGGAGGAAAAGTTTGAAGTGAAAGAAATAATATATCTCAATTGCAGAGAAAAATAAACATCTATTGAATAAATAGAAGAAACTCTTGGGGAAAATACAGACTACATTATTAAAGGGATGGTTAATTAGTTAACTGCTAGAAAAGGAAATGGTGACAACAAAGAACCTGCACGGATGGCTTTACTAACAGGCTAACATTTCCTTTTCTGACGGTTATTGGATAAAAGCAACGCCACAGACTTAAAGAGATTTCAGGGTCTTTCAAGCCATCCTTGTGAACAAAATGAAGAGATGTTGGCTGGAGGAGATGATGGTACAACTGGGTGGATCCAGAACTAGGGGACTCTAGGAACACTTGGGGGAAGTTTGATCCCAAGTTGGAAGGTCTCTGGCAGAGCGTCCCGGGGGTCTGGGCTTGGACTTGCGCTGTTTAATTTGGAGAAAGAAATAGATGATGACAGGCTCATCCCGTTTGCTGAAGAGTTACACAACTAACACGATGGAAGCAAACAAATCCTGACAGGCCGGAGCCTCGTCCCCCCAAGAACCTGAAATTTAAGGAATGCGAAGTCTTGCATTTGGGTTACAAGATGGGGGATGGGGGCTAGACAGCGCGAAGAAGATCTGGGGGGCTCCAGAAGAATCCGCGGGACGAAGACGGGGCGGGGGCGCCCGTGGGATTAGGCCCCAGCCGGGGAGGCGGGTGGCGGGCGCGCTCCCCTCGGGGTTCCCTCCCGGATGTTCTCCCTCCCCGCTCGGGCTCGCCCTCGCCCTCTGCCCCGGGGGCCATCCCATCCCTAGGCCTCGGGGCACGGGCTGGACTCACCCTCGGTTCCCGGGCGGCCCAAGAGGGGCAGACTCGCAGCCCGCTCCGAGGCCGGGGACGGCACCACGGCACCTCCAGGCCTCCGGCACCCCTGCCCAGGTCGCCCTCCCCGGCCGGAAGTGCTGCCCGATGCCCCGCCCTCGGGAGCCGCCCAATCCGGGCCCTCGGCCGGCCTCGGGCCGCTCTAGGCTGCCGGGAGGAGTCCCGGTCTCGGTGGCCCGTACAGCTCTTTCCCCTGGCGCAGGGGTGGGGTGGGGCAGAGGCGCCTTCCTCCGCTCGCCTCGGCCTCGGGACAAAGCGCGCTCCCACCGGGAGGCTGTATCCTCCCTTCCAGGCCGCACTGGGTTGTGAATCCGCGCGTGTAGGCTCGCAGGCTGTGGGTGAGTCTGGGCGGGCGGGGCAGGTCAAGGAGGGCCTCTGCCCACGGGGTCTCTGGGCGCTCCCGCAGGGAACTGCATGCTGATGGGGGAGGGGGCAAGGAGCGCGTCCCAGGCTGGGGTAAACACTCCTCGGGCCGAGTGTTTCCGAGACCCCCTGGGGGAGGGGCAAGGGGAAGGGAGGTCGGGGGTCTTTCTCGCTGGAGCCTCTGGTAAGGCTGCGTGGAGGAGTTCCTCTTGTCCCCTGGCCTGCTTTCCCCCTGACTCAGTGAGCCTCCTCCGCAGTACGGCATTTCCCACCTGCCCCCCTTTGGCCCGGCGACTCCCCGTGGCTGAAATATCCTGGCTCCCCTCCCTGCACCTCCTAGAATCCCAGATCTTTTTCTGGACTTGCCTCAAGCACCACCTTTCTGTAAAAGGCCTTTCTTCTCCCTGCCTCATATATATACCTCCCCCGCGTTGAACGTAAGCTCCGCCTGGGCAGGGACCGATTCACTTCTTTCTGTTCTCAGTTTCTAGCCCCTTTCCTGGTACATAGTTGGTGCTCAATAAATGCTTGTTAATGGTCTGGACCATCATTAGCCTCCTAATTAAAGACCTCCCCTTCTCTGGTCTATCCCTTCATCAATTCATTATGCCGTGAATGCTGCCAAAATGCAGCCTCTTGCCAGAAGTCACCCCAAGGCCAGATCTGACCTTGCTTTTTCTGCATTTCTGCATTTAGAAGCTGCAGTGGCTTCCCTTTGCCTATAAGATACAAATTCCACAGCCTAGCTTTAAAGACACTCCAGCCTACCTCTTCAGACTGATTTCATATTATTCCCCCGTTGCGTAGTTTACCTAGCCAAAATGCAATAGCTATTTGCTGAACTGGACATTCAGAGCGTCCACATGGCTAGAATGCACCCCTTTCTCCATCCTGCTTCTCAGAATCCATATTTTCCTTCAAGACTCATCTCAGATGCCATCTTTTCCTTGTTACTTTTCCCATTCGCCCATCAGTCAATCAGTTATTAAGTGCCTACTGTGAGTCAGGCTTTGTGCTTAAGCCCTGGGGATATGCCAACCCAGTTGTTAATTCTTTTTTTTTCTCATGTTGCCTTCTGTCTTCTATTTATTTCTCTCAGCGCTGTCATAGAGTAGAGACTTATTTTTTGTCTTTGTAATCCGGGGACCTTGCACGTAGTTTGCACTTAATAAATGCTTGTTAAATTAAATTGGACTTTAAATGATGGTAAGCGGGGAAGAGATAGGGAAGGTATTTCAGGTGCAGAGGACAGTATGACTATAGGAAGGAAAGAGCTCAAATTATGTAGATGGCCAAGTAGGTGAGTGGGAGCATAAACTAGATATAACAACAAAATAAAGGCTAGGTGACATAGTGAATAGAATGCTAGCCGGGGAGTCAGAAAAGACCTGCCTTCAAATCGTACCTCCGACACTTCCTACCTTTGTGACCCTGGGCAAGTCACATACCTCTGCCTACCTCCATTTCCTTCTCTCTAAAATAGAATAATAGCAGTTACCTCCCAGGGTTATGGGATTCTCCTGAATGATCAAATGACATAATATTTGTAAAGCACTTTGCAAACCTCTGGGTGCTGTATATTTAGATAAATGTATGGAGTCTTATATAAATGCTGGGCTGCTAGGTATCACAGCAAATAAAGTTTGGAGCTTGGAGTCTGGAGGACCTGAGTTCAAATATGAACTCAGACACTTACTGGCTTAACCCTTTTTGTCTCAGTTTCCTCATCAGTAAAATGAGCTGGAGAAGAAAATGGTAAACCACTTCAATATCTTTGCCAAGAAAACTCCAAATGAAGTCACAAAGAGTCACATATCACTAAATAGCAAAATAAGTGCTGGCTATTATATAGTGCTACTGAGAACGATTGAAGGAACTGAGGATGTTCAGGTTGGATAATAGGTAACTTCAATGGATATATGAAAACTTGCTTTAAGTATTTGAAGGGCCATTGAAAGAAGAAATTGGACTTTCTGTATGGCACCAGAGGGTGGAGCAAAGGATATCTTTTGTTTTTATGTAAACCATATTTCCCCCTGAATCTTCCCCTTCCCCTCAGAGCAATCCCTAATAACAAAATTTTTAAAAGAAAAAGAACAGGAAAAAAATTACCCAATCTGATCAATACTGGGGGGAAAAAATCTGACTTTATATGTAGTAGTCATTCCTCACTTGTGGACCCCCAACTTCTAAAAATGAGTGGGGAGGAAGGTGTGCTCTCATATCTCTTTTTTGAGGTTGTTTGTTCTTTACAATTTCACAATATTAGTTTTCTTATTTAAAAAAATGAATTTTGTTGACATATTTTGCATTTACACCACCTAAATTTCCCCCAGAAGCCATTCTACATAACAAAGTTTTTTTTTAAAGAAAAAGAAGATACCAATCAGTAAACTCAATCAATATATTGAAAAAAAATCTGGCAATATATTCAGTGTTTCTCATCTGTGGACCCTGCCTCTGCAAAGGAGAGGGAGGAGATGTCTTCACTTATCTCTTCCTCTGGACAGGCTTGTTCTTTGTCAATCTGTAAATTATGTCGTACTTGTTCTTTCCATTTACGGAATTGCAGTCATCATGTCTGTTGTTTTCATGGCTCTGCTTTCATTTTGGATCAATTCATGGCAGTCTCTGCTTTTCTGTATTCATGTTACTTTTTTTTTTTACAGCGCAATAATATTTCATGTATCACCATTTGTTTTGACATTCCCCAATCAGTGGGCATCTACTCTATTTCCACTTTGCTAAATAAATAGTGTTGTATATAGCTTTTAAGGTTGCAAAGTGCTTTACCTATATTATCTCATTTAATCTTGACAACAGATCTGTGAAGTAGGTACTGCTATTATCTTTATTTAACCTGTAAGAAAACTGAGGGAGCTTAAGTGACTTGTCTATGGTCACATAGCTAGTAAATGTCTTAAATGTCTGAGGTGGATTTTGAACCCAAATTTTCTTGACTCCAAGTCCAGCTCTCTAACCACTAAACCACCTTGCCTCCTATTCTTACATCTATACAAAATAAATATCTTTGGGGGAGAGGGATACTGTTATTATTAGCTGGAGGTACCAGGAAGTGCCTCATTTATGAAGTGGAGTTTGAGCTGAGCTCTGAAGGAGGCTAAGGATTCTAAGAGGCAAAGATGAGGAAGGCGAATAGTCCAGGCAGGGGCCATGAAGATTGGAGGTGGAGCATTACAAATGAGGAACAAAAGGGCTGATTTCCCTGTACCTTAGCACATAAAAGGGAGTAATTGTTCAGTAAGGGAGGAAAGGCAGGTTGTTGCTCTAAATGTGGAAAAGAGGAGTTCATATTTGATTCTAGAGGTAATGATGAGCTCTTGGTGTTCATTGAGCAGGGAAGTCATAGTCAAATCTGTGTTTTTGGAATATTATTTTGTTAGTTGTCTGGATTTGGGAGTGCTCTGCACAGAGGTGAAAATTGAATAAAAATTATAACTGATGATCATATAATGATTTAGGGTTTGTGAAATGCTTGCATACCTTATCTAGAATGATACCAACCATAATATTGTGTGGTAATTAACCGTAAGTTTTATTACCCCATTTTACAAGTGAAAAAAGTTGCTGTAATGTAAGTAACTTTAATGAGCCTCTGATTATTAATGTTGAGACTTAAACTGGGGAAATGTTTGTGTGTTCAGGGGGTTTGCCATGGTCATGGAAGATGGCCAGTTCAGTTTTTGTTACAAGGATTTTGTTTTTCTTTTGTTTCTTTAATAGCTTGTTAATTGAAAAAAATAAAAAAGATAACTATCTCAACATCCATATGGAAGAAGAGTTCTCCATAGATGATGATATCCATCCTATGTTTCTTATGGAGCATATCAATACCCAGGCTGTTACAGAGTTACCTAAATTAGATCCACAATCAAAAGATTTTGACTTAATTATCCACATTTGAAAAAAATCGAGTAGATGAAGAATACCTGTTGTCTAGACAATATACATAATTAGATAAATAATCTACAGAATGACCAGTCAATATATACATATTGGACAGATCCTGCCAATAGATAATGAGCTGGGCTCAGAATTTAATTGGAGGAGGAAAACAGGCTAGTTACCCTTTTGGAAGTTGTGTAGTCCTTTTAATGATCCCAAGATTCATATCAAACATGTATTAAATGCTTACTCTGTACTTTACTAAGTGCCCAGAAGGCAAAAGATAGTCCTTGCCTTTGAGTAAGATTCTTCCTGAAACAAAGGACCATCTTTTCAGTTTCATTATTTTTCCAGTGATGATTGCAGGTCATGAAATTTTACTGTTTCTGAATAATTAAAGTTATGAATCATCACCAAAACATCATTGGAAAGGTGCATGGTAGGCACAAACGGAGCAACCTGTTGCTAACACAGAATCATTCAGAAGAAATGGCATCAAGGGTATGTAGAGATGTATGAAGAAAAAAATAAGTGAATTGGCCAAAGGGTGAAAGCAATGGTGTGCTTGTAAGCCCCATTGTTATTTATCTATACGAGGTCTGGAGATCCAAGGGCATGAATGCCCTTTGCCTGTTAGGTGGACTTCCAGTGTAGGATTTGTAGAAGGATATTCATGAGAATTACACAGATGAGAAGGCATGGATGGATTGTAACCTGTACCTCTTGAAGGAGTATTCACATTGAGGAGGTCATAAATTCATGGATATAAGTCTATAGGTGAAGAAAGTGAGTCTAGGAGAAGTTAAGTGACTTGCACACAGGTCTTAAATTTCAGAGGCGGAATTCCAAGTCAGATTTCTCCTGCCTGACTCCAAGCCTAGCAAAATTTGTCCAGTATATGCTATATTGCTATGGGAGTGAATGAACAACAGTAATAAAATAATAGCGACATTTATGTAACACTAAGATTTGCAAAGACATTTAATTATCTCATTTGGTCACAGTAATACCAAGCTAATTATTATGAATATTGTCCCCATTTTACAATTGAGAAAACTGAATCTCAAAAAGGTAAAGTGATATGTCTGGGATCACTGAGGGTAGTAGTAATGGCCTAAGCTGGGTTTTGAACACAGGCACAAAAATAGAGTCTTCTGGGACTCTAATAAAAGGTTGGGAAGAGAAAAGGGATCCATGAGTTATTGGACAGGTATGAGGAGAACCAAATTGGTTTGTTATCTAGCCCAGGAAGGGAGGAGTTTCCAGGAAGAGGGAATGATCAACTGTATCATAAGCAGCAGAGTTCAAAGAAGATGAAGACTGAAAAAAGGTCCTTGAGTTTGTTGATGTATTGGTAACCTTGAGAGAGTAGTTTCAATGGAGAGTGGAACCCAAAGCCAGATTGCAAGGGTTTGAGGAGGCATTGGCTACAAAGGAAATGTTGTTTATATTAGATCCTTCCTTTTTCAAATGCTTTAGAAATGAAGGAGAGAAGATTGGACGGTAGGTGGACGGGATGAAAAGGTTGAAGGAAAACATTTTTCTTAGGATTCCAGAGAACTGGAAAGTTTGGATGAAGAGTTAGGAGAGTAGTAACCAAACATTTGCCCATGAAATAAACATCGAGGAATCGACTCCCAAATACAAAATAAATGCAAATTATATAATAATATTATTGTTCAGTTATGTCTGACTCGGTGACCTTAAGTCCATGAGGTTTTCTTGGCAAATATACTGGAGCAATTTGCTATTTCCTTCTCTATTGTGTCCACATTTTATAGATGAGGAACTGAGGTAAATAGGGGTTAAATGACTTGCCCAGAGTCCCACAATTAGTAAGTATCTGAGCTGGATTTGAACTCAGATGTTCCTGATTCCAAACCTAGTGCTCTTATCCCCTGTACCACATAGCTATTTCAAATTTGGATTTACATCTAATGATTCTGATATTATGTTAGTAGTTTTGTAATTCCATTGTAAATTTTTAAAATTTACAAACAAAACACACCAATTGTTAGGAAGTTTTTCATTTTATCTTACAACGTGAGCTATTGGAGCAAATACTGTTGTTGAAGGAAAAAATAGCAACCAATCACATCCTTGATAACTAAAGTTCACGGTTATATAGTGCTTTAAGATAGACAAAGTACTTTCCTTAAAACAACTCTGTGAACAAGGTAGTAGAAAAATTATTGTCCCCATTTAATGCATGAGGAAACTAAGGCCTATAGAAATAAAAGAATTTGCCCAGTAACATAGCTCATAAGCAGCAAAGCTAGACTTGGAAGTTGCGAGATTGTTAGATCAGGACTGAAATGGTTGCAAATACTAATGGGGTTTATAAAAATTTTTAATTGGAAAGAATAAAAATTACTTGAAAAGATTTCACACAATTTTCACCAAAGCTTTTAGTTTCCCCAGCCCTCCTTACCCCTTCCTTTTTTTTAAAAGTGAAGGGTTCTGCCACCAAAATATGAGAGACAGCAAAAGTTAAGTTTCCACAGTGGTTATTGTTAATTGATGAAGTCATTGAGAATAAGTTAGATAATAAGAAGGCCTGCAGACTGCAGGTGGACTCAGCCAATCAAAAGACAAACAGTGGCCTTCAGAAAATTAGTTTTTGATAAAGGAACCAAATCTACAGCTAGCTAGAACTAGCCAAGAAAAGTGACCTAGAGTTACCTAGAGAAAGTTTTTCTTCACTGCACTTGTTTAATGAACTAAATACATATAAGCAGACACACCCTGCATAAAATTATCCCTCCATTTCCTGGTCGTGGGTCCTGTGTTAGAGCATGTTTGGGAGGGGGGAATCATAGTAAGGGAGATTTCATAATAGGCATGTAGAGAAGATGGTGACCTAATGGAGGAT
Organism: Potorous gilbertii; assembly: GCA_028658325.1. Lineage (NCBI taxonomy): Eukaryota > Metazoa > Chordata > Mammalia > Diprotodontia > Potoroidae > Potorous > Potorous gilbertii. The sequence goes on along the minus strand of CM053773.1, from coordinate 182,441,572 downwards.
GGATCAGTTCATCTCCTGGTGGGAGGCTGTATCTTGAACTAACAGTATATAGCTCATCTCCTTTCTGTGCTCAGGGCCACCTCCTTCTGAAAAGACGGTGGGGGGTCCACTGTGACCAAAGTGTTCAATTCCTCTGTTCAATTCAATTTCCTTGACACCTTGTTAGTGTCAAGCATATTTCCAATAAAAAGTAGTTTGATAACCACTGGTCAGGTTTGTTTTAAGAGGGATTCATGTTTGAGTACAGACAAGACTAAGTGGCCTCTGAGGTGCTTTTCAATTCCAAACTTTTGTATGATCTGCAGAATAAAACTGCATTATTTTTTATTGTGGAATTCAAGATCCCTCAGTTACCTCTCCAACTTTCTTGCTCGTTTCTCTGCAGAACTCTTTATTCTTAAGTAAACTAGTATGCTCGTTTTTCCTTCAGTATGCCATGTAGACTCTATCTCCAGGTTGTCTTTGATACATCAGATAGGGCTCTTAGAATACTGCAGGGCATATTCTAGGCAGTCTTTATTCTGTTAACCCTCACGGTATGGGGAGTTTGTACAGATTGCCATGTACCCAGTTGGCACCCACTTTGTAGTATACAAAGTATACAATTTAACAAAGTAGGGCCTAGAGGGTTCCAGAACCCCTAATGGGGACATTTGTAGAATTCCAGGGTATGATAGTTGGGCAGAGCTAGGGCAAAGTTTTTTTACTCATTAGTTCCTTTTTCTTTCCCTAAAAGAGTTTGTTCCTGTCAAATCCTAGAGGGGAATGGGAACCAAGGAGACCAAAGTGATGACAGCTGAGCTCCTGTCATCCATGCCTCAAGTGAGCTGTCTGGAGATCCTTTTCTTGCCGGATTTTTAGGGTGGCCTTAGTTCCTTTTCTCAGCCAGGAATTTTTTTTTTTTGCTGGCATATTGCTGTTCTTGAAACCTGAAGCCCAGTTTCATTCTCCAGGAACCCAGAGAAATCTTGGGATTGAGGGCTACCAAATATCTTTCCCCCTGAGCCCTTTCGTCTGGGTTTCTATACACAGAACTATAGAACTTCATAATGGAAGAGGAATCTGGAAGCATGAACCCCTTCACCTAAAATGATCATCCAGCTTAAAGCCCTCCAATGACAGGGAAATCATACTCACTAAGGCAGCTCACTATATTTTTGTACAGCTCTAACCATTAGGAAAATTTTCCTTAATATCGAGGCCAAATGTATAATTTAATCATAGGTTTATAGATATAAAACTTAAAGTGACCTTTAGAGTCATCTAATTCAGAGCCTCATTTTATAGATGAGGAAATGAGAGAAATATAAGATTATATATATGTGTGTGTGTGTATAAAAATATAAAATGTATATAAACATTTAAATATATAGCATGTTATATATTGTATATGTAATTACTACATATTATATAAATTATGTAAATTATATATAATGTTATATATTACATTATATATTAACAAATATATAAAAAATATATAAAGAAAAGAAAAATAAAAACAAATTAAGGGTACCCCTCTGTAACTTCCATCTGTTATTTACTTAGTAAGTACTAATTAAGTACTGTTATGTGTAGAGCACTGTAGTTCTGCAGTTTAGGCCAGGCAAAGTAAATTCAGTTCTTCCATGTGACAGCTCTGAATATTTGAAAACAATAATCATTTCCTCCCTAAGTCTTCTCTTCTCATGGTTCTGCTTTCTTGACTGTATCACTTGAGTGTAAATCCTTCCATGTTTCTTTAAATTGCTCATATTTGTCATTTCTTACAGTTCAAAAATATTCCAGTTTGTTCACCCATTCCCCAGTTACTAGGTATCTACCTTATTTCCAGTTTTTTGCTACCACTAAAAGTGCTGTTACGAATATTTTGGTATATATGGGAACTTTCCTTCTGCCTTGACATCCTTGTGATGTGTGCCCATTAGTGGAATTGCTGGATCAAAGAATATGAAGAGTTTTGTGATTTTTTTCTCATAGTTACAAGTTGTTCTTCAGAACAGTTAAATCATCTGACAACTCTACCAACAATATTTTAATAATTCTCCACATTCCCTCTAAATTGACCTACATGTCCATCATTCAATAGTCAGTAAACATTTATTAATGCCTACTATGTGTCTGGCTTTGTGTTAATCTCTGAGAATACAAAAAAAGGCAAAAGATAATCTCTGTTCTCAAGGAACTTACAATCAAATTGTGGAGCATGCAAACAACTATGCAAGACACAGGACAAAGTGGAGATAATCACAGAAGGAAGGTACTAGCATTAAAGGAGTTTGGGAAAGGCTTCTTCAAGAAGGTGGAACTTTAGGTGGACTTAAAGGAAGCCTAGGAAGCCAGGAGTTGGAGATGAGAAGGGAGAGGGTTTCAGGCATAGGGGATAACAAGTTAAATTCCTGGAATGTTTAGTTCTGGTTACAGCAAGGAATACCATAGAGTATGTTGGGCTTGGCGAGGGAGGCATGTCAAAGTATCAAAAAACTGGAAAGGTAGGAGGTGCACAAGTTATGGAAAGCTTTAAAAACAAACAGCATTTTATATTTGATCCTGGAGGCAATAGGAGTCCCTAGAGTTGATTGAATAAGGGGATAATATAGTCATACTTAATGTTTTAGGAAGATCTGTTTGAAAGCTGAGTGGAGGATGGATATAAATTGGGGGAGACTTTTGCAGGTTTGCATTGTAGTTAGACATAATAAGGGCCTCCATTAAGATGATGGAGGAGAGAAGAGGGCATACATGAGAGATGTTATAAAGTAGAAATGATAGGACTTGGCAACTAATTGGATTTGGAAAGTAAAAGAGTGAGGAGATGAGGATGACACCTAGGTTTCATGCCTGGGTGACTGGGATGAGTGGTACCCTCCACAGTAACAGAGAAGTTAGGAAAAGAGGAGTGTTGGGGAGAAGATAATGAGTTTGGTTTTGCACATACTGAGTTTAAGATATCAGTTTGCGATGTTTAGTGGGCAGTTGGAGATGTGAGACTAGATATCAGCAAAGATGTTAGGGTCTGGATAAATAGATTTGAGAATTATCTTTATATAAATGATAATTGAATCCATAAGAGCTGATGAGATCACCCTGTGTGATAGTTTCAAAGGAGAAGGTGGCCTAGGATAGAGCCATGGTTAGTGGTTGTGCTCTGGATGAAGATCCAGTAAAGGAAACAAAGAAGGAGTAGTAGACAGATAGGAGAACGAGGAGAAAGCAATATGACAACAACCTAGAAAAGAGAGAGCATACTGGAAGACAGAGTGATCCAGAGTGTCAAAGGCTGTAGAGAGGTAAAGAAGGATGAAGACTGAGAAAAGAACATTAGGTTTGTTAATTGAGATTAATGGTAATTTTGGAGAGAATAGTATCAATTGAATAAATGATATTAGAAGCTGGACTGCAGAGAATTAAGAAGGGGGTGAGAAAAAAGGAAGCAGAGACATGCACTGTAGACAGTCTTCTTATGGAATTTAGCCACAAAAGAGAGTTGGAAATATAAGAGGATAGCTAAAAAGGATGGATGGTTTTTTGAGGATGAAGGAAAGATAAATGTATTTATAAGTAGTAGAGAAGTAGTCACTAGACAGGAAGAGTGTGAAGATTAGTAAGAGACGATATAAAGGGAAATCTGCTGGAGAAGATGGGATGGAATGGGATTGTTTGTGCCTGTAGAGGGATTTGCATTGGTAGGGAGAAAGGACACCTGTTCATTTGAAACAGGGCGAACGGAAGAGAAACTGGTAGAAGGCAACTGGATGGAAATGAGGAGAAGAGAGCACTCTCAGTGAATGCTCTCAAATTTTTTTATTTTTCAGTGAAATCAGAGGCAGAGTTCTCAATTGAGATGGTAAGAGGAGGGGGAGCTATGAGAAGAAGTTTGAAGAGGGATAAAATTTGAGATTTGGAAAAGCCAGTTATATGATTTTCTCCAGCTTTATTCAGCAGCACATGTGTAGGGTCAAAGGCAATGGGTAGTAGGGGTAACCCATGGTTGAGGCATGGCAGGGTTACATCTTTAATAGGATAAACGGGCAAGAAATTAGGGAGAAAACAGTTTAGAGCAGAAATGGCTCACCAAAAGCTGAAGTATATAGAAGGGGAGAGAGTGCAGCCATTATGGGTTGTGATGATGTAAGGGTTAATGTAAGGTTAATGGTGGTGGTGGGGGGGAGCAGGAAAGAGTTAAAGATCTTCCCTGCCCCATTAATAGGCCTCAGATGCCTTTTGTTAATTTCTAAGGAGGCACTGGGTGAGGGTCCTGCCCTCCAACCCTACAAAGAATATATATACTCTGAGGTGAAGTTTTGCTTTTTGGGGTTTAGTTTTTGGAACAAGGTTGGTGTGCCAGACTCTGGATAGCTGCTAAGGAGATGCGCTCCCTCTCTTTGAAAATACAAATGTTGGTGCTTCTCTCTCTGGTAATGATGTATGTATTGTCTATGGACAGATAGTTGGAAGCCCTGTCAGTTTTTCTGTTTGTACTTCCTGTTTGTATTTTCTCTCAAGTTCAGGATGCTGACTTTTTCACTTGAACTAAGTGAATAACATATGTGGCTTGATTAAAGTAGATTGTTGACCCCTCCAAAGTTGTTTTCCTTTTAGAAAAGCGGATCTAAGAACCTGTACAGCAGGCCCTGCTTTATATTCTGGGGTCCTTGCTGTTACAGATGATCTGGAAAAGATGGCAGTCATGGTGAAGATGAAGATGAAGAGCAGATTTGGGGGCTATAAGGCTGAGGGAAAGGTGGAAGACAATGGATTGTGATTAGATAAAGTAATTTCCAGGTTCATGAACATGGAAATGGTATATTTATGAATTATGGCAAGATCAATTGTATGATTATGCATAGCTGAGATGGAGTGGAGGAGTGGGTCATGATAAATAAGAAAGTTGAGGAGGCAAGAGATTAAGATGTTTGAAGAATTAGCAATTTGTATTTATGAGGGTAGGAGCTGGAGAGGAAAGATTGGGAATCTTTGAAGAAAACAGAGTGTCTTTGAGATTAGTAGCCAGTAGCTACCAGAATCTTAATTGGGTGAAAAAATATGGATTGTATCAATCTAAAAGAAAGAGAAGTTATTGAGTGGTAGTGGTAGAGGGAGTACGTGGAAGTGGCAATAGAGAGCAAGGAGTATTCTAATTTCAGTTATTCACCATGATAAGTGAGTTGTGGGTATGAGTGAAAGGATAACTAGAACTGAAAAGAGTGGCCAGAAAAACTGGGTCATCAGGAGGAAGCCAGATCTCAGTGGGTGCAAGAATATGAAAAGATCAGGAAAAGAAAAGTTTAACAGGAAAGCAGCTTTGTTACCTATGGAACAGGACTTCCAGAAAGCACAGTGGAAAGGGTGGGAAGCTTTTGGTGGGATAAGGTTGAGAAGTGTGGGAATAAGGGAGTGATCCGTTGGGGGCCAAAGAATGTATTCATCATATTTTTCATTTCTCTTAATAGTATTGATTCGGTTTCGTTATAGTTGTTGGTAATTGGTATTTTTTCTTTTGAAAACTTCATATTCTTCAACTATTTATCTATTGGGCAATGAATTTTGGCCTTATATATTTGTGAGACTTTTGGCAGGAATATTTGATGCAAAGGTTTTTTCCCCCAAAGCTACATTGATTCTGCTTGTGCTTAGAATATTTAATTTTATGTTATTGAAAATAACATAGTTAGCAATTCTCCTAACTATAGATTTGAAAAGTACTTTCTTCTCTTCTCTAATTTTGATGATGTAATCTTTTATATTTAGGCCACATATTCATTGATCTTATAGTATATGATGTAAATATTTGTCTAAACTTAATTTCTGCCTAACTGCTTTCATGTTTCTCCAGATATTTTTATCAAATAAGAATTCCTTCCTCTAGTACTTTGTGTTCCTGGCCTTATCAAATACTGTACTATTGTGCTTAGTTTCTTCCGGGTCTTTTTTATTTAGTATGTTACAATTATATGCTTTTCAATTTTTTTAAACCAGCATTATGATACATTCTTTATGAATGAATAGTTGGTGATTGCCATACCTTTAATCTCTCGTATTTTTTAATGTCAAAAATGAGCAACTTCTCTTGTTTATAATCTTGGCTTTGTCATGTATCCACTCTCCCTCACCCTTGTATCCAATCAGTTGCCAAACTTTGCTTTTTCTACCTTTACATTTCTCACATCTGACCTTTTGAACAGCTCTGTATATATATCTGGTCCCATTGTCTCCTCTGAACTCCAGTCCTACCTTACCAGTTGCTTATTGGACATTTCAAACTCAATATCCTAGAGACAGCTGAGCTCATCTTTTCTCCAAAACCTTCCCCTCTTTGAAACTTCCCTTTTCAGTCAAAGGCTATCAGCCTGCTAGTGTCTCAGGTCACATCCTCAATTCTTCACTCTTCCTTATCTTACATATGCAATGAGTTGACAAGTCTTGCCACTTGTACCTATCTCTCTCACATCTGATCCATTCTTTGCTCATAAAGATACTATCCTACTCTATCTAGTCTTTCATCACCTTTGACTTAGATTACTGCAATAGCCTTCAGTTGGTCTCCCTGCCTCTAATCTGTCCTCATTATACTTTGTCCTTGGCTACCAAAGTAATTTTCCTTAAGCACAAACATCACCTTGTGATTTCCCTACTCTGCTAACACTTATGATTTCCTATTACCTCTAAATAAAATATAAGCTCCTCTTATTAGCTTTTAGAGCCCTATCCAACCTGGCCTCAGCCACACCGGAAGTTGCTTCTCTTTCACACACTCAGTGATTAAGCCAAACTATCCCTTTGTTCTTGCAAACAATACTTCCTCATCCAGCGTCTTCGTTCTGGTCTTTCTCCATGGCTAGAATGTAACACCTCCTTAACCTCTGCCTCTTAGAGGTCATCTTTTCTTTAAGATGTCTGAAACCTTTTCTGATCCCCTTAACTGATAATGTCTTTCCTCCTACCTATTTAACTACTTTGTATATATTTGCATTTATACTATGTCTATTTGTTGTTCCCTCCATTAGAATATAAGATCCTTGTGAATAGGAGTTATTTTATCCTTTGTTCTTGTATTTTCCACCTCCTTACACATAGTAGGTGCTTAATAAATACTTGATTAGTTGATGATTTTAGCTTCTTCCTCTTTTTTAAAAAAAAAATACCAATGTTTATCCACCTCTGCCTCAGCCTTCAGATCCTTTTCACTTTGTCACCCCATATCCCACTTAGGCCGTGCTTTAAGGTTTGCAAAAAACTTTACATATGTTATCTTATTTGGTTCTCATAAAGAGAATATATCTAATTTTTTTATAGGACAACCCTTCAAAAACTTATTAATGACTCCATATATATGATTTATATAAATATATTACTGTTCATAGGTATTACATTTTATTGGGAGATAGCTATCAAGGACCCACTTAAGGATTCTTCAGGCTAAATATTCCCAGTTCTTTCAAACAAACTGAAGAATTTATATTCTCCTAATACCATTTTCCTTCCGTTCCCCTTCCTCTAACCTCTCATCCTTTACGCTGGTTAAACAAGGGTTTAGCTGTATCAGGTTTTTCATTCACATGTATTGTGTTTATAGATACAAGACCTGGGAAAATTGTGAAAGTATAAAATTTAAAGGAACTGTTAATCCTATTCTTTATTTCTCTTTGGGGTAGATGAGTATCCTGTTTTAAATTCCAGTCCCCTTCTACAGTTTTTCTGTCAATTAGCTATCTCTTCAGGAGGGGGCTCACACCAGTATGTACAGTCTCTTTTGTAATGCTAGTGCTACACCCACAGCAGCTGTTGTGGATATGCATTATGTATTTCCAGGGTCAATTTGCAAAATATAAACCTCTTCCTCAAAAGACAAAACCAGAACATTTATTCAAATACTAGAAATGGTAACAAAGAAGTTTGTACCCATTATTAATAAAAGGAGCACCGCCATCCCCAAGCCTTTCCTCGGCCCTCCTCAGGCCTTCCCTCAGACAGGCCTCCCCACAAACAAGTTCCCCTAGGCAAAGTTTCTCCCTCTCTCACTCTGGCTAATCTGCCTCAGTTCTGCCTCACTCTCTCCTAGCTCTGCCTCATTTTCTCTTCCTGCTGCATCCATTGAGCAAACTCCTCCCACCATTGGTTCCATGTGACTCAGGCTATGGGCTGGGCCAGAGCTCAAAGCAGGTCACATGGGCCTATTTAAGGGGTGGGAAAGATCTTCAAATGCCCTTACCATTACACCTTTATAGTTAAGGAATATACAGATACTCATGTCATTACTAGTATATTCTCTCTTATCTTTTACAGTCATACACACGCACACATGCACATACAGACACACACTTTATACCCAAAAGTACCTTTTCATTCCTCCCCCACCAAAGAGTGATAGTTCTTCCCTTTTTCCTAAGCCCCAATAAATTGAACTGCCACTGTGACTGTGGTTTGCAACTTTTTTCCCCCAGATCTTGGTGAGCTTCAATAGATGTGTCTAGAAACCCTACACAGGAAGAGGGGGTTCTTCTGGGCTCTGCTCAGAGGACCCTCTGTAGGAATGTGATACTGGAGAATTATAGGAACATGATCTTGGTGGGTAAGCCCTTTCTTGGGGAATTCAGATCTGAGCATCATGGTATTCATCTGGCCTAGTGCTTCAAAGAGGTGTCTGAAAGGCTCAAGTTGGGTTTGCTGTCAGTTTCAAGTATCAGCAATTCTTATTCCCATCTGGGTTGAGGCAGGGCATTTATTGATAATAACAGTGAAATAGTAATAAAAACTCCCATTTCTATAGCAGGTTAATGTTTATAGAATACTTTCCTTACAACAATCTTTTGAGTTTGTTAGTGATATTAGCTTGGTTTAATAGACGAGGCATTTCTACTCCTTGTTCTTAGGTTATAGGCCTATTCTGTACAGAGCCGGAAATGGACAGCTCCCTTAAATCTCTCTGAATTTAAATCTTCCCTTTGTCCCCAGAGATGGTCATTTTTTTTTATCCTCTTAAAGGGAACAAAATGTTTGTACTAATATTCCCTTAATCTTCATGTTACCAGTTCTCTCCTTTTCTACCAGCCCTCTAGGACACAAGCCTGAGAAGGCTTGCACCTGAGCAGGTGCAGTAGTCCTCTTGTGGGCTTTTCTATCCTAATTTCTCTGGACATTGCCCTTCTTTGTCTATTTTATCCCTTAGAGATATAGGGGTTGGGTCTGAGTTTAGTTCTGTGAATCTAGTTTAAACCAGAAATCTCTATTTTTTTTCCCCACAAGTAGATTTTCCAGTGCAAGCCTGATGTGATCTCCTGGCTGGAAGGGAAGAACCATGGGTAAAGGCCATTCAGGAAGTTAAGGAGAAAGAGATCCCGAGGAGAGACTTTTGCTCAGGTGAGTGAAGGAAAACCTATAGACAAATTGCATACTTGTATTTGAGCAGTGCATTTGATAGAATTTCTTATTTTGTCCTTATGGACACTGTACAGAGATGGAGACTAGAGAAGAGCTGATTGAATAACCAGAGTCAAAGAATGGTCATTAATGGTTAGCTTAGAAGCAGGTTTCTTGTGATGTAACTTAGAGATCAGTTTTTGGCTCTGTGCTTTTTCGTATTTTTATCAGTGACTTAGATAACAGTACACCCATCAGATTTGTAGATGACAGGAAACATGTATGAAGAATATTTTTTTGCATATTAAATGACAGAGTGATGATCAAAATATCTCCACAGGCCAGGCCTGTGCATGATCCAAGTCTAATAATATGAATCACAGAATCACCCAGTTAGAAGGAACCCTGGAGGCCATTGAGTTCAACCCATAGCTATATCTATATAGATATATACATATCTATCTATCTATCTATCTATCTATCTATCTATAGGAGTCCTGAACAAGTTGTTAACTTGAAGATCTCTAGCAAAGGGAACCAATGACCTCCTGGTGTATCTGGTTTCATTTTGTGGATTGGTCTGGTCATTAGGAAATTTTTCCTCACACTAATCCTAAAGCCTAAATAAGCGGGAAAGATTTGCTACCCATAGTGCAGGGTTACTAGACCAAAAGCATATCAAGGAAATTAATCCCATGGTTTCAAATAGAATGGTGTGATGAACCATTCCTGAATCCCTTTTTTAGTTAGCATCTGGTAAGCTTGGTCATGTCCACAAGTGCTTTCAGCACCTTGATCATAGCCAGATGTGACAACTAGTTTTATCACAGAAAGTTAATACATTTGCATTTTGTATTCATTGTTTCAGACTTTGAGACCGGGACTAAGAATAAGAAATTGTCTCCAAAACAGGAAATTTCTGATGAGATGGGATTCTGCTGCTCAGTTAGAAAGACCTACAAGGGATACTTCCCAAGGATCAAAATTTGAGAAACCATTGAACATGAGGGCATATCATGAGAAAACTGTTGGTCTTCTGCAGGGAAAAGAATGGGAAAATTACTTTACCAGAAGAGAGGTTTCAGATCAGTGACAATGATCCACCATATACCCTTCACAAAGGTGACCAGTCAGGAACATAATGAATTTGTGAGAAGTGTTGGTCTGGGCTCAAATCCTATTAAATATCTCAGAGTTTCTTCAGGAGTAACATTGCAGGAGTATGATAAAATAAGTCAAATATTCAAACCAAATTCAGACCCAGCTAAGTACCAGAAAGACCTTATGGTAGAGAAATCCTGTAAATCTGTTGGATATCAGAAAGCATTCAGGCAAAGCTCTACTCTCAGTGAAGTACAGGGAATTCATACTGTAGAGGATACCTGTGAGTCTAACAGTCAGAAATCTACAACCACTGATCATCAGAAAGTTCACTCTACGAAATTCTATGAGTGTCATGAATGTGGTAAACACTATACCAGAAAGTCTTTGCTTAATAGACATAAGCAAATTCACACTGGAGAAAACCTCTATGAATGCACTGAATGTGGGAAAACTTTCAGGCAAAGCTACAACCTCATTAGACATCAGAGAATTCACACAGGAGAGAAACCTTATGAGTGTAGTGAATGTGAGAAAGCCTTCAGTGAGAGTTCAAGGCTCATTAAACACCAGAGAATTCACACAGGAGAGAAACCCTATGAATGTAACGAATGTGGGAAAACCTTCAATGATCCGTCAAACTTTATTCAGCATCAGAGAGTTCATACTGGAGAGAAACCCTATGCATGTGATACATGTGGTAAATCCTTTAGTGATGCCTCAAATCTTATACAACATCAAAAAATTCATACAGGAGAGAAACCCTATGAATGTAATGAATGTGAGAAAGCCTTCAGTGAGAGTTCAAGGCTTATTAAACACCAGAGAATTCATACAGGAGAAAAACCCTATAAATGTAATGAATGTGGGAAAACCTTCAATGATCCGTCAAACTTCATTCAGCACCAAAGAGTTCATACTGGAGAGAAACCCTATGCATGTAATACATGTGGAAAAACCTTTAGTGATGCCTCAAATCTTATTCAACATCAAAAAATTCACACCGGAGAGAAACCCTATGAATGTGGTGAATGTGGAAAAGCTTTCATTTTGAATTCGTCCCTCATTAGACACCAGAGAGTTCACACTGGAGAAAAACCGTATCGGTGTAATGAATGTGGGAAAGCTTTCAGTCAAGGTTCAAGCCTTAATAAACATCAGAGAATACATACAGGTGAAAAACCCTACAAATGCAATGAATGTGGGAAAGCATTTATCCAGAGTTCAGGCCTCATTCGACACCAGAGAAGTCACACGGGAGAAAAACCATATGAGTGTAATGAGTGTGGGAAATTCTTTAGCCAGAATTCTGTCCTCATTAGACATCAGCGAATTCACACATCAAAAAAGAAGGAGTCCACAAAGTGGAATGGGTTGCCTTGGGAGGCAAAATACAGGGGGGAATAGATCACTTTGGAATTTGTTCCAACTCTTTGATCCTGTGAAAATGGGAAGCTTTCACTGTGAAGAAACACAGTATTAAGCATCAGATTTCATACTAGAGGGAATACTTGTGAATGCAGAGGATGTGATAATACCCTCATTTGCAGGGAACATGAGAATACTTTCATTTGAAGAGAACTTGAGAAAGCCTTCGTTTGTAAAAAATTTGAGAAAGCCTTCATTTTGAGTTCTTACACCGGAAACTATGAATATGTTATTTTTGGAAAGTCATTCAGTAAATGAAATCTCTTATTCAGCATCTTAGAATTAATACTTGAAACACTGTGTAAATAAAATTATTGTGTTCAAGTCTTTATACAGTACTTTATCCAGCTTTATTAAGCATCAAGTAGTTTTTATTCTAGAGAGATAACCTATGATAAATCTTCCAAGTGAATTTTATTTAGCAATTTCCACTTTCTTAGGACTAGTTTTGCCTCCTAGAATGTTGCATGTATCGCCTGCCAGTAGGTGGCAGTATGGTACCCTTCTCATGAATTGAACTATAGAGCAGGTGTCTTGACTTATTTTCAGAGTATGACTCTCTACTCCAACTCCCACAGATATCATTATAAATTTCCACCCTATTATGTATTTTAAAGTTCTTCATTTAAGCCATGCAGCCTTAACCAAACAATATGCTTTAAAATATTTTAGAGTGAACATTTTAAGTTCCCAAACTTTAACATGTAATTGAGTATATTTCTTCATTCTATTTCTGTTGTAATTTTTAGATATTTTTTCCCCTGTTTATGTCTGCAGAGAAGTAGATTTTACCCCTTTCAGTTACACACTATTATGTTTAGAGGCAGCTAGGTATAGTAGACTAAATGCTGAATCTGGAGTTAGGAAGACTTGAGTTTAAATCCAACCTCAGGCATTTCCTAACTGGATGTTCCTAGAGAAGTCACCTTTATCTGCCTCAATTTCCTTTTTGTAAAATGGATATAACAACTGCACCTACATTCTAGAGTTGTGAAAGTGAAACGAGACATTTTAAAACTGCTTTGCAAACTTTGAAGTGCTATATAAATACTGGCTATTTTTATTACTGTTGTTACTTAATGAATTGGTGTGGACCTGGGAGTCTTTAATAACATTAATTAACAAGCATTTGTTAAGTACCTACTATGTCCCAGGCATTCTGAAGAGGCACTGGGGGTTATAAAGAAATAGTGCCTGTCAAGGAGCTTACATTGGGAGGTGCATAAATTAGTATAAAAAGAGTAAATAGAAGACAATGTGGGGAAGGTCCTAGGAGCTGGAGAGGGGTACGGTGTTGCAAAGGTTTTATGTAGAAGGTGGAGCTGACTTGAAGGAAACCAGTGATTCTAAGAGGGGAAGGTAAGGAGGGAGTAGCTTCCAGGCATGAGGTCAGCCCAATGTGAAGGCATTGAAATGGGAGATGGATCATTTTGTATGAGGAGTAGCAAAGCCAGTTTGGCTGGACCATAATGCAAGAAAGGGAGTGATGCATAATAAGGTTGGAAAGGCATATTGGAACCAGGCTATGGAGAGTTTTAAATGACAAATCAAAGAGATTCTATTTAATCCTAAAGATGGTTTTGGAGTCCCTGGAATATATGAACGGAGAAGGGGAATGACAAGGGTCAGATTGGTACTTTAGGAAAATCACTTTGCAGCTACGTGGATAATGGAGAGGGAAGGGATTTGTTTTAGAAGGACAAATTAGAAGCCTACTGCAATGGTTCAGGCAAGTGGTGATGATGGCTGAAAGGGAGGTTTTGGTCCTGTGAGTAGAAAGACGGGATTACTATGAGCTGTTGTGGAGGTAGAAATGAAAAAAATTGGAAGCTAAGTAGATATTTGGAATGGAGGATACCCCAGGATCTGATTCCAGTCTTGCTGTGTTCAGTTAATCAAGAAACATTTAGTAAACTCCAGCCTTCTTTAGTTCTCTTTGGGGGCCATTTCCCTTCAGGACTCTCCAAGCTTCAAGCTTCTTTGGGATTCTTTATGCATCGAGTCATTTTAGGTGCTTCTGGCTTGCAGTTTCAAGATGGAAGATGGCACAGGCTAACCCCATTTCAGCTCACTGAAGGAAGAGACTCTGAGAAAACATGAGAGAAGCTGGCAGCCTCCATCATAGCCTTATACTTTCGGGAGATTTCCCTTTGGGTGAAATCAAGATTCTTTTGGTTTAGCTGAGTGATCTTGCTCCAAATGGGAGAGCTTCTTCACTAAATATTTTCTGCTATATATTCTACTGTGCATACCTTCTCTGATTTCTGTTTTTCTGCAATTAGAAGAAATGTGATTTTTTTTCAGTATGTACGTTTATTGTAAAACTTGTGTTTAGTGGGGAAGGGGTCAAGCCTTAAATACAGAGCTTCAGGTTCTCTTTTCCCCACAAAATGACAAAGCAGTCTGATGTTGTTAGCTTGAACCTGATCATATCCTGGATGAAGGGAGCAGATAGATACACTTCTGTCTTGGTATCCCTTCTGTCTCTAAGAAGAGCAGTGGTCTCAGACTCAAACCTCCTGCTTTCCCTCTTGGCAGAGAATAAAAGTCTGTCTCAGAGAAGGGTTGGTGAAGAAGAGGCTAGAGATGTCTGTTCTGTCTCCCATTCCTCCTGTTGATCTGTTGATCCCTAGTTTTGCATTTCCCACCACCTACCAGACATCTTGAACTGAAAGTCTTGTAGACATCTTAAACTCATATCCAGCACTGACTGATTATTCCCTCCCCCTTCCAAATTCTGCTGTTATTGTTGAAGGTATCAACATCCTCCCAGTCACCCAAGCTTGTAACCTAAATGCTTCATCTCCTCACTCTTTTTCACCCTCTTCAATCTCTTGCCAAGGCCTATTGATTTTATTTTCCCATCTTTTGCCTATGCTCTGTTCTTTCCTCTGATACTGCCACCACCTTATTATGGCTCTTATTTTCTCATGCCTGGACTGTTGTAAAAGCTTGCTGGTTGGTCTTTCCCTACTCCAGTCCATCCCTCACTCAGGTTTCAAAATGATTTTCCCAAACCATAGGTCCAACTGTGTTATCCTCCTACTCAGTAAACTTCAATGACCTCCTCCCAGCTTTAGGATCAAATAGAAAATCCTCTGGCATTCTTTTATAGCCTATCTTTCCCCTTACCTTTCTGATCATATTGCACTACAATGTACTCTTTGATCCAGTGACACTGATCTCCTTGCTGTTCCTTTAAAAAGACATTTCATATTTTCGTTGACTGTCCCCAGTACATGGAACACTCTCCATTTTTTTCCTTGCTTCCTTCAAGTCTCAGTTAAAATTAGACCTTCAGGAAGTCTTTAGTAGTCCCTCTTAATTCTAGTGTCTTCCCTCTGCAGATTATTTCTTATTTATCCTGTATATAGTTTGTACATAGTTGTCTGTATGTTCTTTCCCCTTTTAGACTATGAACTCAAGGGCGGGGACTTCTTGCCTTTCTTTGTATCTCTAGTCCTTAGCACAGTGCCTAGCACATAGTAGGAGTTGCATGGGAAGTGCTATGATTATTTCCATTTTATAGATGAGAAAACTGAGGCTCAGGGAGGTTAAATGCCTTTTCTAGGGTCACATGCCTGGTAAGGATATAAAGTAGAATTTGAACCCCGTTCTTTCTGACTCTAGATCTTTCCTGTTCGCTATGCTAGGCTCCCTATCAGAAGAGGATAATTCATGTCAACATTGTTGTAGTTTTTCCCTTTGCCCAGGAAAAAGATTAGCTCACCCCCAGTTTCCCCAAAGATGGATGCCCAGTTCTTTTATAGTCCCTGACCTACAACAGAATTTCTGACTGAGAAATGATTGACCTGACCTCTTATGTCTTAAGTGAGCCATTTATAGGGTTTTTTGTGAACCTCCCTTGGTCCACAAGCTGCCCAGCTTGCAACTTTTCTTTGGTAATCATTAACCAATGAGACTACAGTGTGGAATGTGATGACATGACAAGTGGGGATAAAAACCATACTTTCCATGAAATTATATGTTACAGAGAAAAAAGTGGAATGGATAGTTTCTGTATAATCCTGCTGTGGGCAATTTTTCTAGTCAGTTATTTAATAGTGATGAAATAAATATTGGAGTGTGCTTTTTCAAAGCATAGTTTATGCACAAGCTGCCCAGCTTTCAACTTTCCTTTGGTAATCATTAAGATCCCACTGAAGTATCTGGATAGGCTTAGACATACACAGAACACTTCTCAACAAGTCTTTCCAGGGAGGTTAGGTATGAAGGTGCAGAAGCACATTGGAAACTAATGCCCTGGGTGTGTGGGTCAGTTGAGTTTGGATGGTGGTCAATTGGGTCTAAGTGTAGGCTCAGTTGTAGAGAGAATTCTAGCTGAAGAAGACATGTTATCTTACAGGATAACATACTGACTCATTCATTTATTTTCCTAAGTGATATAGATATTGGTGAAAGATAAAAATTATGTTCACTAGATCTACTGGTTGAGTTTATAGATGGTTTATGATGCTCCCAATTTTTTTGATGTTTGGGTTCAAGGTACCTTCCAAATAGTCCTCTACAGTGCTGAGTGCAGCCTTGACAGCAAGGAGTTTCTTTCCCCTGTGATGGAACCAGTATCTAACCATTCTACTCCAACCTCTATCTGCTCCCTTTCTCCAATTAAGCTAGATTTTCCCTATAAGACAACACAGAATTGATTGGCCCAGGGTGGAACAAGGCTTTATGCTATTCCCTTGGCAGCTTGCTGGTAGTCTCTGGCTATATTGACATAGCTTCCTGGTCACCTAAGGGCATAAATATTTCCATCATCATGGGGTCAACAGCTTTCAGACTTGGTAAATGCTGAATTCAAGTAAGTCACTATGCCCTTTCCTGCTAACCATATACATGTCCATATGGACACAACAGGAACCTTGTCTACTAAAGCTAAATGCTTTTGTAGCCTTGTTCTATGTCTTTGCTATGTTGGGGATAAGTAAACCTTTTGTCAACTGTTCAGTGTTTTAAGAATGCCCCATTTTGTTCCACATCAAGCCTGAAACTAATAAAGTGACAGTCATGCTGCTCCTAAAATCCTCACTGAATAAGTATAGACCACTGGAGTTAATTTTTGAGATGAGTATGCAAAGGGCTTTGTATTGGAAGACATTTTCCTGGGAAAGGAAAATCATGACACAAATCACGAGTCTCCACAAAAAACTAGTGAGAATTTAGATGTAGACTTGGGCAAATATAAAATGAAATATTTGTTGAAATTGACTTTGTCCTCATTTATACAATGGAACACTTCTGCATATCTAACTGGGTTCATTAGGGTCACAGGGTAAAGAGTCTACTGATGATGAGGTTGTACTTGGGAATGCTTAAAAATTCTTTGATAGAGGAAATGGCTGGAGGACACCCTCATTCTCCTCTGTCAGCATGTATTTTTGTCTCTTTGTTACTTCCATCTATTGATCATGGTTCTGATCTCTTTGGACACATCCTAACCACTTTGATCCTATCCTTTCTTTCACATGCTGGCCTTTTAAATATTTGATGACAGCCAGCATTCCTCCTGTCTACCAGTTTTTCTCTAAGCAAAACACCACCAATTCCTTCAACTAATCCTCATAATAGCAGTTTCAAGTCTCCTCATTCTTAGCATTTTCTTTTTCCATAGGAAAAATTGGGGCCCCTCACAAGAGATCTCTGTATGCAAGTTTGTCTCTTTGGAAGACCAAGGTTCTGATCCATTGAGAGAGTTATACTCAGCTTTGGGGATAAGGAAGCCTGGGACCAAGGAGATGTTGTAGCAAAATTGCCAGTGAGGTGGCAGCATACCCACTTCTATGCCTGAGAATCTGGACCTTGAGTTAGGAGTTAGTATTTACCAGGGGTGGGAAGAAAAGGGAAATGTTGACTATAGTAAACACCCCTACTGGCAGTGTGGTAGGCTAAGTAAAATCTGGCCAACTTGGAACGCCAGTTGGGTATTGAATTGTTCTAAAGCAGTCTACCTTATACTCAGCATGATTTTTTAATAAGAAACTACAACTTCCAAGATTGTGCTTGAGTTTTCTTAAACTCCTTGAGCTCATAGGGCTTGCTATGTTCATGTTGCTGTTTATACCACTGTAATTTGTTTTTTACAAGAAAGCAAAACTGTCTAACCCACTGGGTATTTGTACAATGTAAACAGGCCAGTGGCCAAATAACAAAACCAAACCAAAACAGAAGGAATGACTGATCTCACGTCATCCAAAGCTGACTGTAATGGAAGCACTTGTGACCCATCAGAATGTGCCTAATCACTGTGGTGATGCTAGTCAAGTGATACTAGCCAAATCAAGATAATGTAACTTCAACCAAATGTGAATGTCCCATAAGTGCTTGTGACACACCTGAAGATGTTGTATCTTCCAGGATAGCTGGAGTATCCAAACTGTGGCTGTGTAACCCCTTAGTATGTATGTCATGTGAAACAAACGTGAGATGAGCTTATGTGAAATGCTGTCATCCTGTTATCCTTGTTCGTTTCTTCAACATGCTGCTTCTGAAATGCTAGGAAAGGGAAAGATGGGCAAGAGTTCTTATGATTCCAGACCTCAAGATACCCACATGCTCATGCCGTGTACTCGGAGCAGATCGCAAATACTAATATGTGGAAAATACCTTCAGAACTGTTACAAAAGTGTTCAAGCAGATATGTAACAATAATAGACTCAGAGTCTACACTTGTGCTGCATGCACTCAGCAGTGACTTATGTTTACTTGCTGATGAGAGAATAAAGGAGTCACAAACTCCCTGACTTTGATCAGTTATAATCAACATTGAAGTGGCAGTGACCCTGAGCTGTCAGAATTGCATTTCTAATTATGAAAACTTTCACTGTGGATGCTTCTTCACTTCTGTCCATGTATCCAGGGATGTATATGAGCCTGTAACTTAAAACAATATGATGAAAATGATTACAACTTCGCTTTGAAGCTTTGTCTCAACTCTTGTCGTGGTTGCTTTTAAATACACTCTACCTTACTCAAAGAAATGTAACAATTGCCTACATTTATATAGTGCTTTAAGATGTGCAAAGCACTTTACATATTTTATCTCATTTAAGCCTCACAAGAACCCTGTGAGGTAGGCATACAGGAATTATTTTGCCATTTGACAGATGAAAAACAGGCTTAGAGCAGGTAAGTAACTTGTCAATGTCAAGGCCACATAGCTATTGGCCAGAGGTGGGACTCAAAGCCAAGTTTTCCTGACTCTAAATGCAGTAGTCCGTCTACTATGTTACTTGCCTCTCAAGCTGTTGTTGACTACTTGGAGGATATTTGGATTGGACATAGTTACCTAATTTGTTGTCCTCCAGTATTTACATAGGAAATATGGAACTACTGCATGGAAGATTGGGGAAAAAAAAGCCCCAGCCCCAAACAAAAACACACTCCATTTTGTTGTTGGTATGGAGGCCAGCAACATGTATTGTATTCTAACTGCTATCATTACCAGTCATTAAAGACTATGGAAAATCATTGCTGTCTTCAAGAAACGGTAAATCCTGGCCAAAGCATCACTAAACATCCCATGTCCATAGTCCAAGGTATATCAAGATTACATGGAACATGTATAGAAGGTAATATATGACTGAAGCCTGAATGGAAATACCTATGACTACTTGCATGCACTTGCTTAGAACACGGCATACTGATGTTGAGGGTGGATTAGGTTTTGTGTTTTTTTTTTTAATCTTGTATTGCTTTATTTTAATGCTAAGGAAAATAAAGTGCAATAGAATTCAATATGGTTTTTGTCTTTTTTTTGGGGAGGGTGGGCAAGGCAATCTGGGTTAAATGACTTGCCCAGGGTCACAACGCTAGTAAGTTGCAAGTGTCTGAGGCCAGATTTGAACTCAGGTCACCTGATTCTAGGATGGGTGCATTAGTATGTTTTCTTATTTAAATAAGAAAGTTGCATAGGTGTCACACTAAGGATATCTATTACTGGCAGGGACAGAAGAGCTGCTTCATGGTAGAAGGTCCTACCTTTTAAGAAGTGAGGATACTGGTTATACTCTGATATGACCATTCCAGAGGGATACTGTTTTCCTTAGGTTTGTATCCTTGATGTTACAGAAACCTTTTGAGAAGTCTCAGACTACTACCCACTTTTGGTGATACATGTGGGAGTGAATGCCATTAGGAAGAGAGTAGAAAGAAATATGGGGAAAAATTGGAGGATTTTGGGGGAAGGGGTGACACACAGGGTCTTCACCACTACTGCTAATTCGAAGGCAAGTTTAGTAGAATAGAAAGGAGAGTGTGGAAGATAAATGGATAAAAGATGAGTTCCTGGCCAAGACTAATGTAGGACTGTATAAAACCTGGAAACTTGCTTGTCTACTCTGAAGGGTTTTAAAGTGAAAATGAGGAGGGAGAAAACTTCCCACATACAACTGTCAAACCAGATACCAAAGAGCACTGGTTTGACATGGCAAGAAAAGTGGTAGAAGGTTCCAGTAATTTCCAAGGGAAACTATAGTATGAATAGGATCTTGATATAGGAAAATAAACATTAACTGACATATTGGGATATGAATCATGACTAGAATAATGAAAGGATATAACTTGTTAAAAAAGGGAAAAATACACATCAGCAGAGAATTGTAAATGAAGAATCTCCTGCCCCATGTCAGAGAGAGAGAGATAGATACTAAATTATGAATTCTTGATGTAGATTGCAAAGCTGACCAAGTGATGGAGAATTCAACTTACTGGACCTCTGGAGCTTTCTTTGCTTAATTTCATACTTTGCCTTGCCAGTAATTTCAGGTTGAGAAAGTGACAAAGCTTATTCTGATGAGTAAAGAGAAACTGATCAGGGAAGTGCAAATTACTTACATTTCATCAAGTGCCTTGCCAGCTTTAAGTTTGTAATTGAAGGAAATTGTACTCTGATGGGCATCCTACATATTAAGTTTTTCTGAGTTAAGAACAGGATATGTAGGATCCCAGTTGGAAGGCGCCCCAGAATGAAACTGATGACACCATAACAGCTGCTTTCACTGAGAAAGTAAAGTGATAGGCATTATAATGAAAAGGGTCTTTGTGTATGAGAACTTTGGGGAGTGATCTAAATGTTACAATGAATCACTGTCTTCTGAGTGATGGAGAAAACTTTAGTTACATGTAGGGTATCCTACATGTCTTAGTTCAGTTTTAACAGTTCAAAAAGCTACTTAAAGGCCTATAAAAATAGCTTTAAAATCCTTTTTATCCCATTCTTTTCCTTTGAATTGAGGAACCTTTTTAGTTTGCAAAATGATTATATATGAATGAGTGAAACACTAAAAGTCTACTAGTAACCAATAGTTTTCTTTGTGGGCTTAGAATAAATTTGGGATTGAAAGTCATTAACCTTGGGCCAGAGCACCCAGGTGGGTCAATTTCTAATTATTCTGTATTAGAGTGAGCCATTCTTGTGTGTGTTGTGGTGTGTGTATGTGTGTATATGTAAGTGGTACTCCAGGTCTAAACAAAATCATGGGAATCAAGCTGTGCCTTAAGCTAGAAAAACCTCTAAAATTTTTAGACATCACCAAAGCTATGCAAATATGCAAGGGTATGTTAGTTTTACACTCAGCTGTCCATTTGCAACTTTTTGTTACTTATCTTTCATTTACACACTGTGAAAATACCATTGACCTATTAGTAGCATTAGGTTTTTCTTGAAGACTAACTGCCATGATCTATGGGCAAAGATAATACTCTAAATATAAACCTTAAAAACATGGATTTCTTTTTTATTGAGTAAAGATTCTATTCTTACCTCCAGTATCCAAACAGTGGCCCAGTCCTGTCATTTCTACCTTTATAACATCTCTCTCATTCTCCCCTTCTCTCCCCTGATGCTGCCATCACTCTGGTGCAGGCCCTTATCATCTCATATCTGGACTACTGCTTGGTTTCCCTGTCTCAAGTCTCTCACCATGCCAATCTATCTTCCCCTCAAACTGATCTTCCCAAAACACAGACCTGACCTATCACTCCTCTATTCAATAAACTCCAATGACTTCCTATTACCCCCAGCATCAAACATAAAATCTTGTTTGGCTTTTCTTTAGTCTTCATAATCTGGTCCCTTCCTACCTTTTCATTCTTAATACCTTACTCCTCCTCAACTCTATGGTCCAGTGATACTGGACTCTTTGTTCCTTCCACAAATCACTCCATTTCTCTACTCCAAGCATTTTCACTGACTGTCCCCCATGCGTGGAAATGCTCCCCATCCTGGTTTACTGCAAGTCTTACTGAAAACCTCACCTTCTCCAAAGAGGCCTTTCCCACTCCTTAATCTTAAGGGATTCACTCCGATAACCTTTAACTTATACTGTTATCTAGTCTATGCTTAGTTAGTTGCTTGTTTCCCTCATTGGACTTCTTAAGGGCAATGACTGTTTTTTGCCTTTGTTTCCCCAGTGCTTAGCACAGTACCTGGCACATAGTAGGTACTTGAAATTAGAGACATCTCCTTACTAGTTCAAAATAAAGGCAGTGGTGATATAGAAGAAAGTGCACTGAACTAGAGAATATGAAGACTTGGTTTCAACTCAGTATTCTTTTACTATGTACAAAGTACTTATGCTAATTGCTATAGAGATATATTGACAAAATAGTCCCTGCCTTCAAAGGATCTAAGTCTCTTCATCACTAACTGTATAACTTTAGACAAGTTATACCACTTAAACTATTTTCTTTCTTGTAAAGTTGATGGGATTTCCTAAAGCAGGAGGTCTTAACTTGAGATCTAGATACCTGGAAAGAGTCCATGAATAGATTTCAGAGCATCTGTGAAATTGTTTAACTATGCTGAGAACTGTATTTCATTATTATTGATTTTCTTTGTAATTCTATGTATTTTATTTTATTTAAAAATATTATCCTGAGAAGGGCTCTATAGGCTTCAGCAGACTACCAAAGGTGACTAGGTCACAAAAAAAAGGTTAAGAACTGTTTCTAAATGCTGTTCAAGATCTCTTTCATCTCTAACATTTTGTGATTTATAGTAGTAGTGATGGAAACCTGTCAGGAAATCTGTGTTGGTGATAAGTGACAATGACAGGAAGGGAAAATACCTCTTGAAGGAATAGCGGGATGTTAAATAAGACATTGAGATAAATATGGAAGTTCTGGAGGATGATAGTAGAAAATGGAGAGGAAAGATTGTAAGCCAGGTGCTGAAGGAGCCAGGCCATGAGGAAGGGGGAAGCATCTTAGGTCCTTTGTGACTAGGCTGGCATTTGTGATAAAACCGGTAATGGAAAGAAATGGGCATCTCACATCAGGGATTTAGGTATAGTAGAATTGGCAGAAAGGAAAGAGGTATTTAAGATCTAGGTAACAAAATCTCTAGACTCAATCACATAGACTCAGGAACTATAAGAGGCCTCCCACCTTGGGTTTATTATGCATTTGATAAATGTTTAGAAATTAGTGAAGGAAGGAACTTTGGGCAATATCACCTACATAGTTTCTAAAGAGGAGCTTATGGTTCAGGAAACTGGAGTAGTCATTAAGATCTTTGATAGACATCTTAAGAAACTGTCCAGGTGTGGTGGCTGCATTGTAATTCCTGCTTCTGAGGAGGCTATAAGTGAACTGCTTGAGTTTGAAAATTTTCTGATACAGTAGGACTAAAGCCAATTTATACTATACTAAATGGCTCCAAAATGGTAAGACCTCCAGATTGATGTACCACCAGGCTAAGGAAAGGCTAACCAGGCCAGAATGTAAACAAAACAGATCAGGACCTTTTGCCAATCAGGAGTGGGATTGGCCACTGAGGGGCCCCAGCATGTTCAGCCCAGGCAAGATAGGGAGAACTAGTCTGCCCTACCAGCTTCTCTCTCCCAAAGATGTGGAAGGATAAGAAACTTATTGTTGAGCTTGGATTTTAAAGACATGAATAAAAGATGGAAAGGGCAGGTAATTTAGAATGAATAAAACAAGTATAAATTATAGTTAAGGAAGGTTAAAGCTTAGAATAAAGTCTTACTATAAATAAATACTAAGAAAAATTATGTTAGAGGCAAGAAGAAAAATGTATGAGTACTCCTTGGGACAAATGGGACAGAATCACTCCTTTCATTTTACTTCAGTTTCCTCAATCATGCAGAATGTTTTTCAGAATGGAAGGCCAGAAAAACAAAATAGTTGTTCCTATCCACAAAAAAGTGGATAGGAAATCATGATGTAAACTAGTTAAGAGTATTCCTAGTTGACCTTAATGAATTTGAGCCATTTTGTTTTTAGCAAATCACATCTTGTAAGAATGTGTGTGTGTGTGTGTGTGTGTGATTAATTTGGAACTGCCAATCAACTTTTAGGAATCATAGAGAATGGATGAGATGCTATAGGAATGGAGTTAGGAAAAATGGCCAGTTTTCAAGAGAGAGACAATTCTTCAAACTATGAGCTTGGGGGTGAGGGGTGAAGCCAAGATGGTGGTGTAGTAAGACTGACCTGCTCTACAGCCCATAAAATACCTGTAAAAATGACTCCAAATAAATTCTAGAGCAGCAGATGCCACAAAATGACAGTGAAAAAGATTTCCAGCCCAAGACAATCTAGAAGGCGGATAAGAAAGGTCTGTCGCACCAGGCTCAGAGCGGAGTGCAGTTCAGCCTAGGGCATAGGGGCATAGGGGAAGGACAGGAGTGGAGCAGGCTTCAGGGCCTGGAATCATAGGCAGCAGATGCGGTTCCCAGATTTCTCAACCCACAAACGCCAAACACAGCTTCAGAGGTCAATAAGAAAGCTCTTTTACCTGGGTGAGAGGGGACTGCAGTCTGGCTCCAGCCCTGGCCCCAGGGAGGCAGCAGCTTCCACTTTTGGAGCCCTTGGCCTAAGGACTCTGGGGAAATTGAGCAGCTGATATGGGTCTCAGTCCGGAGTGGTGGTCCTGGGGTGAAGAAAAGCGCATGGTGGAGCTGGTGGTGGCTGTGGAGAGGGAATCCTACTTGCAGATCCTGGGCAGAAAAGAGTGCTTGTGGTTGCCCACAGGCCAGGAAAGGAGCAAACTCCTCTTCCTTGTGCCACCTTGGAGGAACTGAGAACTTACAGGTCCCTAGAGATATATCAGAGGACAGCTGCATAAAATCTCTTAAGTCTAGAGTAGTATACCCTCTATTTGACAAAAGACTCCAAAATCAAGTAACTGGCTGGGAAAATGCCCCAAAAAGGGAAAAAATAAGACTATAGAAGATTACATTCTTGGTGAAAAGGCATTTTCTTCCATCCTTTTGGATGAGGAAGAATAAAGCATACCATCAGAGGAAGACATAAAGGTCAAGGCTTCTACATACAAAACCTCCAAAAAAAATATGCAATGGTCTCAGGTCATGGAAGAGCTCAAAAAGGATTTTAAAAATCAAGCAAGAGAGGTGGAGGAAAAATTAGGAAGAGAAATGAAAGCAATGCAAGAAAATCATGAAAAGTGAGTCAACAGCTTGCTAAAGGAGAACCAAAAAAATGCTGAAGAAAATAACACCTTTAAAAATAGACTAACTCAAATGGCAAAAGAGGTCCAAAAAAGCCAATGTAGAGAAGAATGCTTTAAAAAGAATTAGCCAAATGGAAAAGGAGGTTTAAAAGCTCACTGAAGAAAATAGTTCTTTAAAAATTAGGATGGAGCAGATGTAAGCTAATGATTTCTTGAGAAAGCAAGAAATTATAAAACAAAACTAAAAGAATGAAAAAAATAGAAGACAGTGTGAAATATCTCATTGTAAAAACAATTGACCTGAAAAACAGATCCAGGAGAAATAATTTAAAAATTATTGGTCTACTTGGAAACCATGATAAAAAAAAGAACCTACACATCACCTTCCAAGAAATTATCAAGGAAAACTACCCTGATATTCTAGAACCAGAGGGTAAAATAGAAATGGAAAGAATTTGCTGATCACCTCCTGAAAGAGATCCCAAAAGGAAAACTGCTGGGAATATTGTAACCAAATTTCAGAGTTCTCAGGTCAGGGAGAAAATATTACAAGCAGCCAGAAAGAAGTCATTCAAGTATTGTGGAAATGCAATCAGGATAACACAGGATTTAGTAGCTTCTACACTAAGGGATTGAAGGGCTAGAAATATGGTATTCCAAAGGTCAAAGGAGATAGGATTAAAACCAAGAATCATCTACCCAGCAAAACTGAATCTTCAGGGGAAAAATGGAATTTTAATGAAATAGAGGACTTCCAGGAATTCTTGCTGAAAGACCAGAGTTGAATAGAAAATTTGACCTTCAAATACAAGAATCAAGAGAAACACAAAAAGGTAAACAGGAAAGAGAAGCCTTAAGGAACTCATTAAAATTGAACTGCTTGCATTCCTACATGGAAAGATGGTGTTTGTAACTCGAGACCTTTTTCAGTCTTAGGGTAGTTAGAAGCAATACATATGTAGGTGTGTATGGGCATGTATTTATGTGTATATTATATATGTGTAGGTATGTATATGGTGCACATGTGTGTGCATGTATATATGTGTATATACACACACACACACACACATAGACAGAGGGCACAGATTGAGATAAATATGAAGGGAGAATATCTAAAAAAATAAAATTTACTGTCAAATGGAATATACTTGGACTAAGATAAAGGGAGAAGTAGAATGTAGCAAATCATCTCACATACAAGAGGAAAGAAAGTTTTTACAATGGAAGGGAGGAGGGGGGAGATGAAAGGAAATAATGGAGCCTTACTTTCATGGGATTTGGCTTCAGGAGGAAAAAATACACACTCAGTTGGATATGGAAATCTAATTTTCCCTACAGGAAGGCAAGGGGTAAGGGGATAGGAGAGGGAAGATAATAGAAGGGACAGCAAATTGGGGAAAGGGTTAATCAGAAGCAAACACTATTGTGGGAGGACAGGTTAAGGGAGAGAATGGCATAAATGAAGGGCAGGATAGGACAGAGGGAAATGTGGTTAGACTTTTACAACATAAATATTATGGAAGTGCTTTGCATTGTTACACATGTATGACCTACATTGAACTGCTTGTTTTCTCAATGAGGGTGGGTGGGGAGGGAGGGAAAGACTGTGGAACTCAAAGCTTTAAGGATGAATGTTAAAAATTGTTTAAGCATGCAACTGGAAATTAAGCTATACAGGCAACGGAGTATAGAGATCTATTTTGCCCTACAGGAAAATAGAGGGGAAGGGGGATGAAAGAAGGGTGGGAAATAGAAGGGAGGACAGACTGGAGGAAGGGGTGGATGGGGGTGCATGCTGCCCTAGGGTGGGGGGTGGGAAGTGGGGAGAAAATTTTGAATTCAAATTCTTGTGGAAGTGAATGTTAAGAACTGAAAAATAAATTATATACATATATATATATAATATGTATATTATATATATAATATATGTACCTATAAGTTTAACATTTATTTCCAGTAGAATTCTAGAATGGTTCATCAAAGAGATGGCTCATGGGATATCGGAAAACAAGGATGGATTAAGGACAAAACATGCTGCAGTAACATAATATCTTTTTTTGGAAAGGGTCATTAGATTGATAAAAGAAATGCCATAAACATTATAACCTGTAATTCAACAAGGTATGTACCAATGTCTTTCCCAGTAATCTTGTGATCAAGATGGAAAGTACTAAACAGTAACACAATCAGATGACTGTAGAAGTAAGTGGATGAATGACAGGACTCAAAGGATCAGTCTTTTTATGACTTTGACAAATTACTTTAACCTCTCTGTTTCTCATATGTAAAATAAAGAGGTTAGGTTAGACGAATTCTAAGGTCCTTTCCAGACCTAACCAATGATCCTAATGGTGGATCACTAATGGAATGTAACAGGGCTATGTCCTTCATCAAATTGTATTTACCAATTTAGTCAATAACTTGAATGAAAGTATAGCTAGCATAGTTATCATCTTTGCATTTTAAAGTTGAGAGGGACAGATAATTCACCAAGTAACAGAATTAAATTGGCAAAAGTTCTAAACAAGTTAAAAAAATCAAGCATATAAGTACAGGATAGGGGAGACACGGTATAAAGATAATGTGAAAAAGCAAAAAGATTGTAGTGAACTACAAGCTCAGTATAGGTCAACAGTGATAAGACAGCTGGAAAGACTAGATTTTAGTTTGCACCCCAGAACAAACTCTTCCTAGATAAGTCACTCTGTGTTGTGGTGGGGTCTGGGCACCACATTTAGGAAGGGCTGGAGCACAAACAGAGGAGAGGCAGGTAGGATGGTAGGGGTACTTTATGAAGATCTATTCAATTAACTAGAGATGGTGAGCCTGGAAAAGAGAAGACTTAACAAGGACATAATAGCTTCCAGAATCTGAAGGGTGAATTCTGCTCGGCCCCAGGGAGCACAACTAGGACCAATGTGAGTTACAAATATTTTAGTTGAACATAAGGCAAAACTTCCAAACTTCCTTGAGAGGTTCACAGCTCCTGGAGATCTTCAAGTAAAGGTTGACTGAAAATCTGATATTTTTGCAGGGATTCTTGCTTTAGGTAAAAGACTGGAATAGCT
Organism: Potorous gilbertii; assembly: GCA_028658325.1. Classification (NCBI taxonomy): domain Eukaryota; kingdom Metazoa; phylum Chordata; class Mammalia; order Diprotodontia; family Potoroidae; genus Potorous; species Potorous gilbertii. The sequence goes on along the minus strand of CM053773.1, from coordinate 182,413,165 downwards.
GACCTTTGAAGTCTCTAATGCATCCATTATATTTCTTCACCCTCAGTCTGAAAGATGATGTCTCATGAATACAAATGAATACTGAATATGTACTCAATTTATTAACAGAGTTCCCATTTAAGTAATTTTGACTGCAAGCCCATTTGCTACTCTTTTTACTATTTTACTCTGCCTCTCAATCAATAAAGTGGTGAAATACACAAAGGTAGGTAAAATGGTAAAAATCTTCAAAAGGTCTGAAAAAATGCCTAAGTAAGAGCATCCTGTCTTACATGAGAAGTTGCAAATTTGATAAATGCTTGATTTAGTCAGGAGTGCCCTTAGACATTGCTAACAAATCTTTAAAGTGCTCAAAATAAGGTGACACACAAAAGAAGCAAAAATGTGGCTTAAACCACAAACAGGCTGCACTTGCACACTTGCATGCACATGTGCGCACACACACACACAAAGTTATGCCAAAATGCTTAAAAGGTTAAGTGAATTGATCATTAAGTAAATTGGCATTAGGCTAATTGGTTTTGGCTTCAGGTACATTGATCTGATAGGCGGAGTTGGTAGGGAACATGAAAACATAGAAGAGAATATGGTTTTAGGCAAATTCATCATTAGGCTACTTGGATTTGGGCAAACTGATCAGCTTCCCTAACAACCCAGTTATTGGCAAGTGGGAAGAGAAGAGAGAATCTGAGAAGAAAAAAGAAAGCGGCCTAAATATTTCCTATTTACAGAACTAAATCATAGGACTCTTGTTTCCCTAAACTTCTAGTACTTCATATGCTTCATAGAATGAAAGAAAAGATCTTAGTGCTAAAGGAGAGGGAGGAAGACACTGGATTTCCTTTCTGGATGTCTTCTTTTGGCAGCTAAGAGAAGGTCTTGGCCTACAACAATAAATGAGGCTCACAAAGGCGCAGAACTGTGAGTCATACGATAACCAAGTTAAGTAACTATAACATGGGATGTCACTAGTACTAATACCTTCAAATACAAATTGCCAAAACAGTTAAATGAACTTCATCTAATACAACAGAATAACACACACAAACAAAAAAATAAAGAGAATAAACTGTTGTCATCATGATGTTATTGAAAAGTATCACATCCTTCTCCTTGTGGCCATGTACAAGGATAAAAGATAAAGAGTAATTAGCTAAAGGGGAAAGCTACCTATCTGAAGCCTAGAAATTGGTTAACAAATATCCTCTAAAATACTGTGTTTACTCAGATATAGTGTTTTCCTAGTCACCTAATTTACCTTAGTTAATAAAGGTTTTTCAAAATATAAAACAATGTTGAAATTCATGCTGAAAAATGTGAGAACTAGACTAGAAGACTGCCCTTTGAAAGTTAGGAACTTTCATGAATATGAAGTCTATGGTTCAAATTCATGTGTTAGGCAGCACCATACAATCACTGGGTGGCAGAAAACATCAATTATACGTGTAGTGTTTGAGGAGGTAAAAATACCCTCTTATAAGAGCCAGGATTACCAGGCTGTGAACCCTCTAAGTTCAGTTCGTGTGGTAGACACTGTACTACCATCCAGCTGCAGCATACTTAAATCAGATAGGCGGTATTTTGAGAAGCAAAAGGATATTCCTTATAAGAGCTTAATTTGCACAGTGAACACTATTACCAAAAGTACATCACAGAGTTTTCTTCTCCAGAATAACTTTTCTAATAGTGAATAAGACTGAAGTTCTGGATGAAGATTTGGTCACACTCATTACTATGACAGAAGTTTTGTGGTCCGTTTACAGCCATATGGTTCGCTGCCAATGTGACTTTTTTGATGCTGAGTAATGGAACAATGTGTACCAAAGGCTCTCTCACAAAGGTGTCTTCATTCACAAGGTATCTCCAGAGTGAATCCTCTGGTGTCTAATGAGGTAAGACTTCAAAATGAAAGTTTTCTCACATTTTATGCATTCATAAGGTTTCTCTCCAGAGTGGATTCTCTGATGCTGAATAAGATTTGAAGATGCACTAAAAGTTTTTCCACACTGATTACACTCATAAGGTTTTTCTCCAGTGTGAATTCTCTGGTGTGTAATGAGGCTTGAACTCTGGCTGAAAGCTTTCCCACATTCATTACACACATAAGGTTTTTCTCCAGTGTGAATTCTCTGATGGTGAATAAGGGATGTTCGGTCACTACAGGCTTTTCCACATTCATTACACTGATATGGTTTTTCTCCAGTGTGAATTCTCTGATGTCTAAAAAGGCAAGATTTTAGAATGAAAGCCTTTCCACATTCATTACACTCATAGGGCTTTTCCCCTGTATGAATTTTCTGATGTTTAATAAGGATTGAACTCTGGCTGAAGCATTTTCCACATTCATTACATAGATAAGGTTTCTCTCCAGTGTGAATTCTTTGATGATGAATAAGGGATGTTCTGTCGCTACAGGCTTTTCCACATTCATTACATTGGTAGGGTTTCTCACCAGTGTGAAATCGCTTATGTTGGATAAGGTTTCCTTCCTGGCTGAAAGCTTTCCCACATTCAGTACACTCATAGGGTTTCTCCCCAGTGTGAAGTCTTTGATGAAGAATAAAGGCAGTGCTCCGAGTGAAGGCTTTCCCACATTCAGTACACTCAAATGGTTTCTCACCTGTGTGAAGTCTCTGGTGTCGAATAAGATTTCCCTTCAAACTGAAGGCACTTCCACATTCATTACACTCAAATGGTCTTTCTCCAGTGTGAAGTCTCTGGTGTCGAATAAGGTTTCCTTTCAAGCTAAAGGCTTTCCCACACTCTGTACACTGATAGGGTTTCTCTAAAGTGGGGATTTTATGGTTTTGAATAAGGGATAACTGTGTGTTAAAAGTATTTCCACATTCATTAAATTCATAGGATTTTTCCCCATTAAGCATGTTTTCCTTCTTGATAAGGATTGATGTCTGGTTAAAAGTTTCTTCATTGGCATCACATTCATTGGATTCCTCTCTGGTGTGAATTCTCTGAAGTTCAATGAAGTTTGAATTCTGAGTAAATGCTTTCCAATAGACTTTAGCTTTACAGGGCTTTTCTTCTGTTTGTTCTTTCTGATATGTAATTCGTTCTGAATTTTGTTCAAATATTTGGCCCATTTCATCACATTGCTGGGGTCTCCATTCTGAAGAAACTCTCTGATATCTTACAGGTGCTATGCTCAAATTAAGATTTTTCTCAAAATCACTATATTCTTGACCTCTTTCCAATATGAGGGGCTTTTGATGGACTACTGGCATTGGTCTGAAGCCTCTCTTCTGGGAAAGGAATGTCCTCAGGTTCCTTCCTGCAGGAGATCCCCATATTTCCTTTAACCTGTCCTCATTTTCAACAGCTTCTCCAAATGTGGGTCCTTGAGGCACAAGTCCTCTGAGTCTATGCAATATCAGATTCTGGCACTTCATCTCATCAGAAATTTCTTGTTTTGGAGACATATCCTCACTCTCAGTCTGGGTTTCACAATCTGAAACAGTGAAAACAAAATATAAATATTATCTGCTTTATTCTGTGACCAAGGACATTTTGTGGGACATAAATAAGACAATTACATAAAAATCTTCCAGAGGGACATGCTACCGACAAATCTCAAGCTAGCTTCACAGAATGGAGAGGTGTACTTAGAAATGTGTAAATAAGACCATCCAGTGGCTGGAATATCCTAGATACTTTGTGAACAAGATACTTTCATCACAGGGGTTTGATATAAACACACCTAAGTGGCATTCAACAAATACATCTTAACTTAATTGAACTGAAGATTTACTAGAGACATGAGGCTAAGGGAGGATAGAAAAACAAACCTCAAATAGGGACAGGTCGAGAACAATAGTCAAGACCATGTGACAGCTAGAGATGTATATTTATGTCTATGTTAGAGTAACTTGCTTGGGAATGTCTGAAAGGCAATTGAGGAATTACATTTCCATAGTTTGAGAGGCTGACAATGACCATGGAATTTGCCATCCTAGCTTCTATCAATCATCCTCATCTCCTATTTACAGGAACAAATCACAGAAATCTGCTTGGTAATAGATCACATCAATTTAGAACAAGTAGAGCTCAGGAGGCCATGAAGGGAGGATGGAAGAAATGACATCAAATCTAAATTTTGCTCTTTGTGATTTCTACCCATTGCTCCTTCTTCTTCCTTCTGGGATCAAAGAGAACAGTCTTTCTTCTACACAAAAGCCCTTCAACTACTTGAAGACAGCTATCATGACCCCTTGAGTCTTTTCTCTAGGTTAAACATCCCCAGTTACTTCAACTGATCTATATATTTGGTGGACTCAATTCTCTTAATCCTCATGAACTGTAACTTTCACCCTACTTAAGCTACCTACAGGAGCAGTCACATCTCAGATCTCAGAATCTCTTTAAATTGTGTCATTTCCATGACCATGTACTCTGAAACTCTCCTCTCTTTATCATTCCATTTTCTCTTGTTTTACTCTTTTAAAACCTGTTCTTTGTTTTCATTGTGACTGAAGGTCCCTCTAGCTCTTCCTGTTCTTCCAGTCTATCACCTCTACTTTGGCCTTACTTCGTTCACTCTCAGTCTTGATACAGTAAGTTAATTGGTTTCACTATGTACTCTCATCTAACTTTAATACCCTTGTCCTGCCCTTCATATCATGCTAATCCTTGACTCTGAGCTACCTCCATCAGCTGCTTTTTCAGGTTTTAATCCTGAGCTATTGCATGCTGCTCAATGATGTCATGAAACCATGTGGGACTGGGTCCCACCAGAGATTGATGTCATTTAATCTAAACTATTCTTCTCTGCTGCATGGCAATCTTTATATTTTTCCTTGATTGAATCTCTACTGTTACCCAAAGCTGTTTGAAACCTTTTCCATTCCACAGTCCTACCTCTTGAACCTCCTCCTCTCAATGGATGACTTTGCCTACCACTTTACTGATGAAAATAAAGGCCAGTCACAGCCTGGATCCCTTCTTTTCCCTTACTCCACCTTTACCTCACCTCCTATGCACAACATCTAAGGAAGAAGTGGAACTTTTCCTTATATTGGCTAACCCCCTTCTATTTCTGTCCTTGATCCCAATTACTCCTGTATTCATTCTTTAGGAGCTTGTCCCATCAATTACTCCCTTATTTTTTTCTTCAATTTCTCCCTGATTCCTCTGCCCACAAATATAATGAGCTCTCCCTTATTAAAAACAAAACTCTTCACATACCATCCCTCTCAAGTTAATCATCTTATATTTTTATACCTTTTCACTGTCAAACTAATAGTCTTGCTATACTCACTGCTTCCACTTTCACTGTCCATTTCTTAAGACCTTTCAACATGGCCACTGACCATACCCCTAAAATTACTCTTTAAAAAGTTACCGATTCTTTGTTCTTTAAAAGATTGATGACTTTTGTTCTTATATCACATCCCTGCAAGCCTTCCCTTGTAAGAAAGATTAAAAAAGGGGGGAAGAACAACTTCACAAAATCAACAATATATCAACTTTAATTAAAGTTATATGCCATGTTCTACTGCCTCTGCAATGAAGGGAGAGAGTTACACTTTCTTACTCTTCTCTGAGGTTAAATTTAATTAACAAATGACATCAACTTCTCAGATCATTGAACCTGCAGATCTGAAAAAAACTTAGAAGCCTTCTAGTCCAGATCATCCCCAAACAAGAATTCCTTCTACCACATTCCCAACAAGTTATTATTCAAACCCGTGCTTGCAGACCTCCTGTAAGGGGCAACCACATGCCTTCTTGGGTATCCCATTAGAAAAGTTTTCTCACATCAAGCCTTAGTGTGTAGCTTCGTAAATTCCACACATTATTCCTAGTACTGTTCTCTGGGGTTAAACAAGTCTAATATCTTTTAAATAACCCCTTAAAATAGTTGAAGACTATTACATCTCCACCAGGTCTTCTCTTTTCTAGGATAAGTATCTTCTAGTTCCTTTAACTGATCCTCAAAGGGCATATTCTCTAGTCCTCTCTTCATCCTAATCACTCTTTTCAAAGAGGATACTACAGTTTGTGTCCTTCCTACTATTCTGTTATGTACCTTATATATACAGAATAGCTGAAAGGTGATCTTAGGGGTGAAGGAATAGGGAAAGGCCCCTGAAGGAGGGGTATTTGGGCTGAGTCTTGAAGGATACCAAGGGAGATGAAAATCTTCTAAGTTTGAAGTTGGACCCTATTTCTCCTTTACTAAAAAATCTACACTGGCTCTCTGCTGCCTCTAGGGAAAAATGCCAACTTATAAGTCTGGTTTTTAAAGGTCTTCTACAACCAACTTATGTACCTCTCCTTCCTAGTTTAAATACTACACCCTTTCAAGTCCTCTGTGGTCCCTACTGACTGCTAGCACTTCCTTGAACTCAATATTCTACCTTGTCTTTGGATATTTACACAAGGTATCTAACCCTGCCCATGCCTTGAATATATTCTATCCACATGGCTGCCTTTCAGAATCTTTGTTTCTTTTAAGGTTCAGCTCTGATACTAATTCCTCTGTGAAATATTCCCTTATTCTCCCAGTTTTTAGTTAGTGCACTGCTATTCCTCAAATCACTTTGTATTTATCTATAACATCTCTTCTTTTCCCCAAGAAGACTATAAATTGTCTTGAGCTGTTTTGTCTTTTAATCCCCAAACTAGAACAGTGTTCTGCACAGTTCAAATGTTTGTTGAAATGAATCAAAGTTGGGAAGAGGAAACTTCAGGGACAGGATAATTGTTTTCAAATTATCTGTGCAATTCTCATGTGTAAGATAGATTATACTTATTCTGTGTGCTTCCTGACAAAAAATGGGTCTATAAAGGGCTAAATTTTAGTTTAACAGAAGGACAAGCTAACAATTTTTGTTAGTTAACAATTGCAAATGAAATGGGTTGCCTAGGGAGGTAGTGAGTTTCATGTTGCTTGAGGCATACAAGCAGAAGATGAGTTTTAGGTAAGAGTATATGCAGAAAAATATTTGATGGATGCCCTATAATTCTGAAGGCACTTATGGAATCACTTTTTAAGATACTTCAAAGAAAGTAAGAATGGAAAAAATCACAAACAATATCATGATAAAACAAAAGGCAATAGAGAAGATATCAGTAACTCATAATGCACATGCCTATTTTATCATCTTCATCAAGTCTGTATGAGACTGGCTGACGTATATATTGACTGTATCCTTTATCAACACAATGGAAAGGCACCAGCAGGTATTTCACAAGGGATATTATATAACAAAAAGACTTTTCACAGTTACACAACTGGTCGAAAAGTGTAGAAAAGCCAATATCCTTCAGGGTCCATTCATGGGTTACAAAAAAGCATAGTAGTACAAAACTCAGACATAATGCTTCCCATTCACAAAGGCTTCTATCATGAATATTTTAAGAGCATAGAAGATTCCTTCATAGTTACATAACCAGAGAAATGTTGAATGAAGATATAGGAAAGGGATTCCCATAAATGGTGAGGTCTTTGAGATACTTTGGTTTATGGACTGAATTGCTTTGACTGCAACAAACCCTAAATACGAAGGAGTGAGTCCAAAGAGACAGGCCTGGCAACACAAGGTGGCAAAGTGTTACCTATTGCCTATGTCATGATATGCAGAGCTGGATGAGCAGCACAGTGAATTACTTTGGACAGACACTGTAGAGCAACAATGTCCTGGACCCAGAAGTGAAAAGGATCATGGATCCAAAGATGAAGAGGAAAGAGGGAAACCATACAACATTTTTGATGAGTCCAAGTCATATTTTGTGATTCTCTGGGCTTCAGAATTTCCTCGTCTGTAAAATGAGGGGATTTCTAAGATACCTTTCAACTCCAAATTCTATGATCTCTGGCACACGCACAAAATTTTTTTTTAGTATCAATATTCTTTTTGTGATACTTTATGGCTGTAGATTACAAAAAATCACTATTATTGGTTATCCAAGGGATAATACAAGAGATACAGAATGATATAAGCAGACTGCAATGTATTACCCATGGTAACTTGAGTACAAGAAATGGCATGAAAATCATCATCCAGGAGACGTCTGATTAGAAAAGGAGGTAAGCTGGCCATGTAATGGGTAGGAAAAACTGCTCATGAAATGTTAAAAATGTTAAAAAAAAACAACAAAAAAAAAAACCCAAACCCAAAACCTAGAGGAAGACCACCAGAATGTTGGGTATAAGACTATGTGAGGATGTATCTGAGAATGTGGACATGAATAGCATAGGAGGAGGAGGAGGTGTGAATACACCTTCATCACTGAGAATAAGACTGACAATACTGAAATTAAGAAGGTAGAAGGGGAGGTAAAACAGAATAAATACAACTTCAAATGAGAATGAATACAAAACAGTGGAATGGTCCTAGAAGAATATTCCAGGATCCAAGAACCCAGGATGATGATCAAAAAAAAAAAAAAAGAAAAGGTTTTTTTTTTTTTTTAGGTTATATTGGGGCAAGCAGAAAACAACACATGGAAAATAGTTCTTCATGGGATAATGGGATGTTAGAGAAAAGGCAAAATTATCCAAACCTGATTTGACTGCTTTGTTTTTGGTTATGGATAATGATCTTGGAGCAGTCTTTTTTTTCCCACCAGACAGGTAGATAAAGGTATATAGTATATCTAGATTTCAGTAAGCAACTGATAAAGACTCTTTTGCTTTTCTTATGTTCAAGGAGATATGGGCTAACTAATATCAAAATTAGGTACATTCAGAATTGGCCGAATGATTAGGCCCAAAGAATGCCCCTGATTAGGTCAATGTCATCTCTAGAGAATTGCCACAGGGATCTGTCCTTGGACTGTCCTCATCCAAAAGAAGGAAACCAGGGTGGTGAGGGGACCAGGGCTATGTCATAGAGAAGCAGCTGAAGTAATTGGGGAGGTTTAGTATGAAGAGATGATTTGGGAAAGAAATGATTGCTATCTTGAGGTATTCAAAGGACTGTCACAGGGAAGACGGACGTAGGAAAGGAATAAGCATTCATGTCGTTTCTACTCTGAGCCAGGCACTGTGCTCCATGTTTCGATCAATATTGTCTTGTTGGAGCCTCACAACAACTCTCTGAGGTAGGTGCTACTGTTATTCCCATTTTACAGGTGAGGAAATGGAGGTAAACAGAAGTTAAAGGACTCGCCTAGAGTCACAGAGCTAGGAAGTGAGGCTGGATTTGAACTTAGGTTTTCCTGCTCCAGGCCCAGTGCTTTATCCAATAAAGTGGAGCAGACTATCTCTTTAGGCAGCCCATTCAACTTCTGGACAAGGTATTTTTCCTTAATGGACAAGGTATTTTTCCTTAATGGATAAGATATTTTTCCTTATGTCACTGGAAGGCTTAAAAAGGCTGATCATTTGGGTATTACTGTAGCGAGAACTTTTTTGAATATGAATTGAACTATATCCTTGTTGAGATCCTTTCCAACCCTGACATTTTGATTCTGTAATGTGGATTAATGAATGTAAGGCCTTGTATCCTGAAGGAAAGTTAGATTTGAACAATGTGCAAATTATTTCCTGCTAGCCAGTCACATCTGCTCAAAGTACTTAGACATATCCGTGTTTCTTCTAGGATACTCCTGACCCTAGAAGGTCATGAGGAGTAGAGGTCAAGGAATAACTCAGTGATTCTGCTAAACTTTTCCCATCTGGGATGACACAGCAAGTTAAAGATTCCCAAAAGTCTCACATATCTTAGAAGAATAAATGAGCAGGAATGGGATGACAGTTCTGTTGTAGACTTTACCCACACAAGGCAAGCTTTCTGTTATGCAGGAATTTATAGAGTACATTTTTTTTGCCATGGTAATCTGCCAGTCTGTGTCCTGTGAATCCAATAACTATGTACAGTACATTATTGAGCATACAGGAGACATGCAGTAAATATGTGTTCAGTGACTGAATGAAGAAAAGGTTCTCACTCACCTAAGCAGCCACCCCTTAGAACTTTTTTCTCTTCAGCTCCTTGTGTGTTCAGGACCCATGGCTCTTCCCCTCTTTCCAGTTGAGATATCACATCAGGCTTAGTCACTTGAAATCCTGCTAATGGAGAAGGAAACTGGACCTGGTGGATTGTCCTGCATACATAGACCTTCCCCAAATTCATTTCCAGTCATTTGGTATACATAAGCTAGCTAAGATATTAAAGGCACTATACATGGAGATTATGACATGAAGGACCTGAGTATTCTCTGGAAGTATCTTAAGAATCTGTCCCTCTGAAAATTCATGGGGCACAAGCATATTGCTGATGTGAGTATAAAGGAATAATTAGCTTATGTTTCCTGTTCACACTAGCTGGGCAGGAAATTTATACCTCTGGAGATGTTCACATCAGACTCTGGTAAGAGTCCTGGGCCGAGGGCAGGGTAGCGTTTCTTACAAGTTTAGAGAAGGGAGAAGGTACAGATTAAGGAAAAGCTCAAGGAAAGTACCCACCTCTACCATGCCATCAGGAATGTTTGAAGAGCAGAAATACTATAGCTCTTAGCCTGGATTAAAAACTCAAATGAGTTCTCTAGCTCTTAAATATGTAATGGGGTATATGCTGTTTTAAAACAGATAACAATAAGTTCACTCTAATTTGAAATTTGAAAATTTCTGGCTATCACTTATAAAAATTGTGAAAATGTATAGGGTGGTTTAAAGATGTAAACCCCAGAATGTGGTTAGTTTTAATTTATAAGTAAAGGATAAATGAAATGTAACTATTAGTGAAACATGAGATATTAATAGTATTTAAGATGTGGCTGGTGAAATTTGCTATTTGAGGTAAAAACTCTTGGGACTATAATTTGGTATTATTTTGAGTTTTGATTACAGGGCTGGTGGTCTGAATTGTCATGCAGCCAATAATAGAAAATGGCATAAGCTACAGTTCAGATGTCTGTCTCTGGGAAAAGTTGAGGGGATGATATTGGCATGGCCTAAGGTGGGATCCTCTAGACTTAGTTTTCCCATTGTGTGATTTCCTTTCTGAACAAGAAATTTCTTCATCTGATTAATCCTGAATCTGACCTTTGATACACTCTGACTACATGAATGGCTGTCAGCTATGAGTGATGCCTGGAATCAAACAGAGCAAAGGGAGTTTTCCCCCTGTTGTGGTATATGTCAAATCAATCTGTGCTCTTGAAAGGACAAATCTTGACACTGTTATAACTACAGCAAATTTCTATAATCTGGGCAACTGAGCAGTGAAAGTTTGTAACTACAATGCTAAATCTACTAATTATCAGTTTGATGCAGGAACATCTCTGAATTGCTATAATAGGAAGTATGAAAAATCTTATAATTTTAATCTGTATTTGTGGTCATATTATAATATAGGAATGGCATCCTCCTAAAGGGGAAAATTAGACAAATTAGTAAGACAAAGATGTAATGGAAAAGTTTTCTAATTAGACTGTTTTCTCTAAGAACTATACACACACACACACACACACACACATATATGTATATGACATATACATATATGTATATGACTGGCTTCCAAATGTATCTAGAATGAAAATTCATACTTTGAGTATATTTTAGTAATAAGGTCTCAAAATTGGAGTAAGAATTTTATGTATAAAATTGTAATAATTGTAAAGAAAGTGAAATTATTTTCCCATTTTAAAGTATGTCTGATCATTTTAAAAGACCAAAGAATTCATTTTATAATTAGAACCTCATGAATTTTTTCGTGCTATTTTCATTTGTAGAAAAGCCAAATCTGAGTCCTAGAAAAGCCTTACCTAGTGAGACAATGTTGCCATAATTCTCCAGCATCACATCCCTGTAGAGACTTCTCTGATCAGGTCCCAGAAGATGCCACTCCTCCTGGGTGAGATTCACAGCTACATCCACGAATGTCACAAGGGCCTGAAATAAGAGATTCCTGTTGCAGCCCCAGAGAGACTTCCAAGGTTTAGCGCTAATGAGAGGAGAAAGAACCTTAGGCAAGAGGAATATCCGATGGCATGAAGGTTCGGCAGCAGTGTGTATGTAATTGTGAAAATGTGACAAGAAAAGACTACTGCAATGGTACAGGGAATGGCAAAGAATTGGAAATTGAGGGGATACTCATCAGCTGGGGCACAGCCAAACAAGTTGTGGTATATGATTGTAATGGAACACTACTGTGCTATGAGAAATGTCAAGCATGATGCTCTCAGAAAAACTTGGAAGACTTATATGAACTGATGAAGTGAGCAGCACCAAGAGAACACTGGACACAGTAACAGCAACAATGTACCATGGCCAACTTTGACAGACTTAGCTTTTTTTTTTTTAGCCATACGATGATCTAACACAATTCTGAAGAAATTATGAGGAGAAATGCTATCTATCTCCAGAGAAAGAATACATGTAGTCTGAATGCAGATCAAAACAAACTTTTTTTAACTTTATTTTTCTTGCACTTTTTTTGGTTTGTGTTTTCTTTCACAGCATGGCTAATATGGAAATATGTTTTACATGACTGCACATTTATAACCTATATCAAACTGCTTGCCTTCTGAAGAAGGAAGGAAAGGGAGGAAGAAAAGAGGGAGAGAACTTGTAACTCAATTTAAAAACCAATGTTAATGATTAATGTGGAAACATGTTTAACATGATTGCATGTATATAACCTACCTCAGATTACTTGCCATCTTGTGGAGGGGAAAGGGAGATAAATTCGGAACTCAAAATCTTATTAAAAAAATGAATGCTGAAAACTATCTTTACATGTAATTAGAAAAAAATAAAATACTATTAAAAACCCAATGTTAAAATTGTTTTTACATGTTATTGGAGAAATTTTTTTTAAAAAGTGGTACAGAAAGCTTCTGCATATGTGATTACAGGCACTGGTACATATATGTGTAGGTCAATAAGTGTCTGTATATGTTAATTATGCAAAGAAATGTGATATAATGTGCATAAGTATTTGCTTGAAGGTATATTAATCATAGGGAAGTGTATGTGAAACCTTGAGTAAAAGTGGTGTTTGTATGTATGTTAATTATAGGGATAGGGGAACTCCCTTACTCAGATGAGATCTGAGATGAAGCAGTGATGGGTTGCTGGAGGGAAGAGCTCACCTTTGGCTCAGCTGGCATGAACCTGGATGCCATCATATGACCTCAGCTCTCCTTTGGGTGTTCAGCAGGAACTCTCACTGAAGGGAGAAAAAGAAAAGAGGTAGAGAAAAGTTCTGTTTTACAGTTCCCCAGTCCTCCATTCAAGAGCTTACAAGGTGACTTATAGACTGGACTATTATTAGTTTTAATTACGTGTTCTAATTGTGACAGACTATATACCAACTGTAAGTCTGCCATACTACACATGCATACTATGGATGTGTCTAAGATACAGAGTTGGGGGAAATACACAAGGGATGTTTAGAGGAAAATGAGTATACTAGTTTGGTGAGAGTGAGAAGTTCAAGTCCATTTTGGACCTCTTCTATATGGGAGGCCCTTAATAAATACTTATTTGATCTCTTGCATTCACTTATTCCTCTGCCACCTCTGGTGTAGGTCTTCATCATCACTTGCCCCCAGGCTATTGTAATGATTTACTAACAGGTCCAATCAATCCTTTGTAATAGTGCTAGAATAATTTTACTTATGTGCAGATTTGGACATGTCACTCCTCTGCTCAAAAATCTTCAGTGGTTCCCTACTGCTTGCCAAATAAAGTTCAAACTCCTTTGCAAGGCAGTCAAGGTCCTCCATAATTTGATGCCACTCTACTTTTCCAGGCTTCTTATATTGTCTTATGGTTCAGTTAAACTGGAGTGCTCTCTGCCCACCCTGAATATGCATCCTTTCTCTGGGCTGGGGTCCTGAATGCCTTGTCCTTCACACATGACAAATAAAGTCAAGTTAAACATGGAATGTCATGTGTGAAGGACAGCACAACCCTCCTCCTTCCAAACATCCCTACTACTGGTCCAGTGAATCACTACCCAATGCCCCAGGCTTATAACCCAAATGTCATCCCCATCTCCTATCTCTCACCCCTGCTTCCCATATCCAAGCTGCTATGAAGGCCTGTCAATTTCATATTTGTAGCATCTCTCAAATATGCCTCCTTCTTTCCTCTGACACAGCCACCCCTCTAGTGCAGGTCCTCATCATCTCACACTTAAGACTATTGCAATAGCCTGCTGGGCAGTTAGGTGGTGTAGTGGATGAAGTACTGCACTTGGAGACAAGAAGACTTCTCTTCCTGAGTTAAAAAATAGTCTCAAGATACTTATTAGCTGTATGACCTTGGGAAAGTCACTTAACTAAGTTTGCCTCAGTTTCCTCATCTGTGGAGAGGGAAATGGTAAACCATTTTTGGGGAAAATGCCAAATCCCAAATCCAACTATACAACTGAAAAACAAGTGAACAAAATTGCCTGCTGGTGGGTCTGTCTACCCCATTTTTTCCTTTCCAATCCATACTTCATTCAGCCACTAAAGTGATTTCCCTTAAAAAAAAACAAAAAATAAAACTCCAGTGGCTCCCTTTCATATACAGGATCCTCTAGACAAAATCTTTTGTTTGGTGTTCAAAGACCTTCATAACTTAGGTTCCAATCCCACCTTGCCCTTTCCTGTTTGCTTACACCTTATATAACTCCTCCCCATCCATACTCTTCAATCCAGTGACACTGGCTTCCTTGTTCTGCAAACAAAACTCCAGGCTCCAGGACATAGGCCAACTCTCATGCCTGGAATACTCTCCCTCCTCACCTTCACCTCCTGGCTTTCTTCAAGCCCTAGCTAAAATCCCTATATATCTACATATATAGATATAAGATAGATAGATATAGATATAGATATGTCTTATAGATATAAATAGAAATAGATATCTATCTATATGTCTCTATATATCCTTATAAAATCCCTATATATAGCATATTTTCTTTCCCATTATGTGAACTCTTAAAGGGCAGGGAATATCTTTTGCCTTTCTTTATATCCCAGAATTCAGCACAGTTACTGGCATATATAATGATTGATAAACTGAACTGTAGAATTTGTGGAAAGGAATAAGGTAGAAAGGGGCCAGATTGTAAATGGCTTTAAGTGCCAGATGATTTTACATTTAATCCCGGAAGCAAAAGGGAGTCCTCGAGTTTGTTAAAAGGAGGTAGGGGTGGCTTGCATGTGTGATCTATTCAGATCTGAACATTAGGAAAACCACTTTGGCAGCTGTGTGAAAAATAGACTAGATTGGGAAGAGACCAACCAGAAACCAATTTACCATAGTCCAAGTGAGAGATAGAGACTCCAAACTTAGGGTAGTGGCTATATAGAGACATGTATGAGAAATGTTACAAAGGCAGAGATGACAAAATTTTGCAACAGACTGGATATGTAGGGTAGGTATAAGTAAGGAGTTGAAGTCTGGGTATGAGGGAGTGAGTCTGGGTGAATGGGAAGATGGTAACACCAGCAACAGTAATAAGAAAATTGGAAAGAGGGAAAGTTTTGGGGAGAAGTTACTATGCTCTGTTTTGGACAAGCTGAGCATGAGATGCCAATAGGACATCTGAGATGTCCAAAAGACAGATGGTGGAAGATGGAAATTCAGGAGAAAGATTAGGGTTGGAATTAGGAATCATTTGCATAGAGGTAATAATTGAACCTACAAATAAATAAACAAATAAACCTATAATAATTGAACTGATAAAACCACTAAACACAAGAGTATAAAGAAAAAAAGGAAGATCCAGGACAAAGTTCTGAAGGACAGTCAAATTTAATGGGCATAAAATGGATACAGATCCATCAAAAAGGAAATGATCAGATAGATATGAGGCTATTTAACATTATAGCCATTCAGTATTAAGGATCTGTGTCCGTGTACTGCTTTGGATGCATCCCACAAATTTTGAAATGTAGTATCTGCATTATCATTTGACAATGATTTGAGGTAACACTTCTGTTTCTTTAATTGCCTATTTGATTATTTAATGTTTTTCAGCTTTCACATGGGCCTCGAACTTTCCTTCACTGTATTTTTATTTCCTACTAACCTGACTGTCCAAAATCTGTGATTTTCTCTAATCAGCTGTTTTCCCAAGTGGACCAGCAAACAATCAATTTCTGAGTCATTTACACATAAATTAAACAATATTGGGTTTTTTGCCTTTGAGTTTTCGTTGATTAGAGATATCCTTGGGCAGTGAATAAAGAACTGGACCTGAAGTTTGAGAATAGGTTCAACCTCTGCTGTTGATACTAACTAGCTGTGTAACCTTAGGGGCAGGGTAGATGCATTACAGACTAGAAGTTCTCATGTGCGAAATATAATCTAAAGAGGAAACCACAGATCCATTGATTCACTTATAACATACTATTAACTAAAACTGCTTGCAAGTACCCTAAAGTCTATAAATCTTTTCCAATCAAATTGATCTTAAATTTATGAAGGAAGTTTCTGAATCCAAGTATAAGACTTTATGTTTATCTTGATTAAATTCCATCCAAGAACCAGGTCCACTTTCTGGTATTTCCAGATTCTTTTAGATCCTTCCTATCATTCACTGTGTTAATTAAATCTCCAAATTTTATAAAATTTTCCAAGTGTGAGAAGTTGTGCTATTTATGCCTTTATTCAAGTCACTGATAAAAAATGTCAAAATACTAGGGGCCAAGCTCAGAACTTGTGACTCTCCACAGAGAGCTCCCTCCCAGATGATCCTGAATAATAATCACCTTTGGGGCTGGTAAGTCAATCGGTTTTAAATCCATCTAACTCTACTATTGTCCAGTAAAATTTTTCCATCTTTTCCACAAAACATCCTCAAATCTTTTGTCAAATAAACTATAAGTCCCCTCTTGCATACTTCCCCATTACTTCCAGGAAATTGCCATCCTCCAAGTCACCCAGTCTCTCTATCTAGGTGTCCTCCTTGACTCCCCACTCTCTTACCACCTACATCCAATCTGCTGCCAAGGACTGTTAATTTTGCCTTTGCAGTATCTCTCAAATATGTCTTCTCCCCATGACACTGCCATCACCTTAGTGCAAAGCCCTCATCATCTCATGCCTGGACTACTGATTTTTCTGCCTGCCCCTAATCTCTCCTCACTCCAGTTCATCCTTTTGGTTGTTAAAGTGATCTTCCTAAAGAGTAGGTATGACTATCAGACTACTCAACAAATTCCAGAGCCTCCTTATTACTTCCTGGATCAAATATAAAACTGTTTGGTGTTTTAAAAACCTTCAGAATCTGACCCCTTCCTTTCTAGTTGTCTTATACGTGAGTCCCCTCCACATGTTCTGTGCTCCAGTGACATAGACCTTGCTCTTCCTCCCACAGGACACTCCATCTCCTAACTCTGTCTTTTCATTGACTGGAACTATGCTTAAAATGCTCTTCCCCTCCTCACCAAATCTCAGCTAAAATCTCATTTTCTGTAGTAAGCCTTTTCTAGTCCCCTTTAATACTCATATTTTCTGAGATTATTTCCAGTTTGTCCTGTACGTATCTTGTTTGTACATATTTGTTTGTATGTTGTTTCCTCTTTTAGATTGTGAGTTCCTGAAGACAGACTTTTTACCCTTCTTTATACCCTCACTGCTAAGCATAGTGCCTGATACTAGTTGACTTGATTTTATCATTGCCCCGATCTACCAGTCCTTTTGTGAGAAAAGAAATGAGATTAGGTATTCTGGATGGGGGATGCTTCCTTTACTCCATATTTACTAGCCATCCTTGTTAATAACTCATTCCAGGATTTTGTAAAAAAAAAACAAACCCTGAAAAGATGCTTATGGGTATATAGTTTGCAGATTCTATGTTTCAGCTTTAAAATAAAATACCAGGGCAAAATCTGTCCTTTATCGGTTGCCTCTCCTGTTCTCCATTATCTTTCAGAGAACATCACTTGACAGTAGTTCAGTTACCACATCTACCAATTCTGTCAGTGTCTGGAATATAGTTTTTCTGGGCCTGGTGACCTGAAACTACAGTACAAATAACTATTCTCTTCCTACTTATCTTGGATTGCAAGTCCCTTTTATCCATGCTATTCTGCTTTTTTCAGTTTATACAAATAATTTTTCCTGATAGAGAAAATAGAATTAAGCATGAACTAGTTCTCCTCTCTTATCATTAGTTATCTTTCTACTCACTGTGAACAACAGTTCTATTACTTCTGTAATTCTCTCTGTTCCCCTACCTGATACAGCTAAAAACAAAAGAAAATAAAACATAACAAACAAAAAAAGCTTTTGTTGTTTTTAGTGTCATGTGCCAGCCTTGGCAAATTCTCAGAGTCAGATTTCCTAATTCAAATAGGATCATGCCAGACTTTTATATTCATCCTTCATTTGGCCTTACTTTTACTTTCTGTATCTTTTTACTTACCTTTACTTTCTGTCTTTAAAAGATTGAAATCACAAACCAAACCTAAGCTGCTTTATTAAGTTCTTGCCCATCCACTGTAGTTACAAGGATATTGGTAGAAATGGAGAGGTTTGAGTTCATCACCTATCTCCTACAACCCTGGGAATGGCCTGGTGGTGCAGACCTAGACAGCAGGGGCAACACTAGCTCCCCAGGAACACTGAGGACCAGCTATGAGTTCTTGGCATTCCAGGCAAGAGCTTTTTGATCCTGAGACCTTGGAGAGTTGCTGTTCTACCTTCTGGCCAGGCTGTTTTTATCCTCTGGATTGCTTTTGAGTCATTCGGAGAACTGATCCTCCCAGGGTGTATTCTAGTATGATTTTAGTAAAAAGGATTGTTTTCTTAAAACCCCATCTCAGAGTGATCCATTGCTCCTCATGCAGAATATTGACCCTAACATAAAATCTTTTTGCATTTTAAGAACTTCCTTCTTGAAAGCTTCCCATGCCTCACAGGATGACTTTTCCCAAATCTGTCCTGCAGGTTAGTCTATTATCAGCTTTTTTTCTTCTTCTCTATCACAAATGGAATGGTTATTACCTCCCAAAGTTCCTATCATTTCTACCCCAATAATCAATTTCTTTTCATTGATAAAAATTGAGTCCAGAAATTAAATTTATTGCATTGTTTCTTCCACCTTTTGAAGGATGAAACTGTCACTAAGGCAAACCTTTAAGGAAACCAGCTGCTCCATTTTGCAAAAAGAGAGAATTCTAGCAAATGTTAAAGATCACTGAAGCTCCCTTACTCCACTATCTCTTTGCACCCCCACCACTACTCAATCTCTTCATGCCAAACTAATGAGTTCTTTCCTGGGACTTATTAATTTCTTCTTTTTTGTATTGGTAGACTTTAACATAGGATGGCGTTGCTTTTTCTGTCTCTTGATTGTTTCTTGAATGCTCCCTGCTTGTTTCTCTCCTTTGGTTCCTGGATCTTCCTCATACAAAGGTATTTTCTGAAAATATATGTTAACTTTCCCTTGACTTTTGTCAATCCTGTTTCTTCTAAATAAAACATACTCTTTTTCAAACCAATATTCCAGCCACAGATCTTATCTGACAAGTGAAAATTTAAAGGTTAAATTTGCTTCTATTCATTAGGCTATCTAGTTCACATTATCTAAAGAGGATATGCAGAAGATCTTCTGTGTCATAGACCCTTTTGGCAGTCAGTCTGGTGAAGTCTACCTTCTTGGAACAATGTTTTAAATGCATAAAAAGATTAAAAAGGAAACCAACAGTATGGAAATGCAGTGATTAGCATATTAAAAAAAAACAGTTCACCTGTCTCAAATTATGAATTCCTGATCTAGAGAAAAACAACCAGAACAGGTCAGATTGTGGTTGTACCTTGTGGAGATTCATTGAAGGAAACTAGTAATGTTTAACCTGGAGAAGAGATAGGTAAGATAGCTAGTATATGATCCTAAACATTGAAAAGGCTGGATTAGGTTTGTTCTGCTTAGCTCCTGAGTGCAGAACTGGGGAGTCATGGTTAAAAGTTTCAAAGGGGTTGATTTAGGCTTGATGTTCTAACAATTTCAGCTCTCCAAAATGAAAAAGGTAGTTTCAGGAGTCTCAGTCCCTTCTTAATAAAATGGGATGGCATTACTTGTACAGCCTACTTCCTAATGCTATTGTGAGGAAAATTCAATTTTGTAAACCTTAAAGTACTTCAGAAATGAAAGATAGTAGGCTTATGGTTATAGCTGAGCAATGAGGGAGCAGAGAAAAGGGATAAAAACCATGAAAGCTCAGGAGGGAACTCTTTTGCAGTTAAATAGATGAGTCAACATACAGGTCAGACCCATGCATTTATTCTGGCAAAGAGTTCTATTAATTGACTTTAAAGCTGTCCAAGGTGGGACCTAGGCCCAGATCTCCCCAACTCTCAGTCCAGCTCTCTTTCTATTAAGTCTCTCACAACAGTGATGGGAGACTTCAATTATCCAGGTACCTGCAGCAAAGCAAAGAAGTTAATCATTGCTTAGCTTGCATTAATGATAATTTCATTCTTTAAAAAGTGAAGAAATCAATGAAAAGAAATTCCATTTTGGATCTGATTTTCACCAATGAGCAGGAACTAGATGTTGGGTTGAAAATGATAACGTTGAGGGAAGTAACTTATCTTAGATGATATGCTAGCAAGGGAGCTGGGAACAGTCTGACATGGTGCAACCAAGCGTTTTTAGGGAGGACAGAATCCAAAGAATTCAAAAGAAGTATGGGTAGGATTCTGCAGACTAAAATATACCAGGGAAGTAAGCCTAGGACAGATGGGAAGAGAATTTTAAGAATGAAATATTGAGGATACAAAGATACAAACAATTCTGATTAGAGGAAATGACTCAGTTGTTTAAAAATGATGAGAATGCAAAAGAAACTCATCAACCAACATTTTTAAAAGACATGACCAGAAGATGGAAGTAAAGGCAGAGAGAGGACAGAAGGCAGTTAAGGACAGAATATTGGGGAGCACGAAAATTAAGCAGCCGGTAAGAGGAAGGGAAAAAGCATCTATTAAGTCAACTGTACAAAGGTTTATCCTTGTGCTCTGAGCATACTGGTAACTATGTGCCTTTTTATTTTTTTAAAGTAGATGAGGCGTCCCAAAGAATTCCCTTTCTCCCTTTTTTGTGCATATTTTCATCCCAGCGTTCCTCACAATACTGGCAACTGAGGGTCCTTTGCTTTCCCTTCCCCATTCTTACTAGTCCAAAAGACTGAACTAGCATAAATCTGGCGTGAACCTTAGGTATTCATATTCACAAAGAATTAAATTCACATTCAGATGAAACAACAGCCAAAATAGAAGTTATAATATCAAAGACTACATAGGAATGGCACCTAAAGTCTGAATGCAGACAGAAGCATACGTTTTAAAACAAACCTATTTTTATTGGGTTTTTCTGGTCTATGTTTTCTTTCACAACATAACTAATATCAAGATATGTTTTACATGGCTGCACATGTATCGCCTGTATCAAATTGCTTACCTTCTAAGTACAAGGGAAGGGGAGAATTAGGAAGTCAAAATTTTAAAAAACAAATGTTAAAAGTTTTTTTATATGTAATGGGAAAAAAGAAGAAATTACTTGGAAAAAAAAGAAATGGTACCTTAAAAAATGTGACACAGAAGCAGGAACAACACGAGAACCCTGAAGTCAACTCCACAGAGAAGCAAAAGTTGTCAAAGGACCCATGTTCTTCTGCTGAGGCAGAAAAGGAAGAGAAACGCAAGTCAGTTTGAAAATAACTAAAGAGAAACAGATGATTTGTTCTCAGAAAAGTTACAATCTTAATATTCAAATTCTTGGTGTTGAAAGGATCTAAGTAGTTCTAAAACAATACAAAATAGCATTTTATTTCATTTGAAGAAAGACGTAACAACTAGGTATGGTAAGTTTGTGTGTAATGAATGAATTTAAGTTCTCACTCACCTGAGCAGTCACCTTCTCAGGCTCTCTCCCTTCAGCTTCCTTTGTGTCTACATTTCCAGGACCCACAGTTTTTCTCTCCCTGGGAGCTCACACCAGGTTTGAACATTTAAAATCCTGCTTGTGGGAAAGAGAATGGACTCTCTAGTGGTTTGTCCTCAGTATCCAGAATTCAGTCCTAGTCCTTGGATCCTTAGGGGACAGAGAGGATGAGAAAGGCATCGTGTTAGGAAGGTTGAGGGAAGTCCTGAGCATCTTTTGTTTGGGGCTTCAGTACTGTATTCCTATGATCCTTCAATCTTTTTCCTCCCTTAAAGTCCATGCAATCTCTTTATTTAGTATATTTTCTCCATCCTTGTGGCCATCATCTACAACAAAGGTGTCAAACTCGGGCTTACAGCCAAGGCCCTGTCCAGATTAAAATGTAATTGGGAAATACCTAACAAAACAATCAAAAATATAACATGATGTAGATAATGTTAATCTGTGGTTTTCTAAATCAATAATATGTGGGCAGTAGTGATCCTTTTCTTTCTGAATTTGACATCACTTTTTTAGTCACTATGGTTTCTCTTTCAACTTCCTTACTGACTTTAAACTGGTTTATAGTATTCCTCTTTATTCCAATCCTACTTTTTATCCTGGAAACATCAATATGCATATTAACAACTAACATTATAAACACACAATTCCTTTCGTTTTTGACTAACTTTTTCCACTCTCATGTAGCCATATACCGACATAATCATACCAGAGAGAAATCTCAGAACTCTAAGACCCTGGACTTTGAAATCCTATTCTAGTATTCTAATTCTAATATTCTCAGGCCATAATCGCTAATTCTTCTATCTCTTCCTCATAATAACCTTATTTTTCAGTTTCACTGTGATCTTCTCTTTACTATCTCCTTATTTCCCTCACTTCACTTAACTCCAAATCTAGCGTTGACTGTAGCCTCCCATCTTAATGAATCACAAGCCATCATCCTAGAATTCTTCCCTCTAAATGAACCTCCACAGTTCTGAACCTAATCCTCAACTCTAGGTAATTCCCATCATTCAATTTCACTTATTCATTCAAGAAACATTTATGAAGAGCTTACTATGGATTCACTAAATATAGGCACTGTGCTAGGTGCAGGTTTCTGTTTCTGCTCCAAGGGTACCAGAGACTGCTGGAGAAGTCATACAATTCCACTGATTCCCCTACTATAAACTACAGGTCACAATCTCAGCTGAGGTTTCATTGCTCCTTTGTAACCCTTCTATCTGAAACCTTTTCCTCTCTCAAGTCCCTAAACCACAACCCCAGCTCCCCAGTCAGACAGATCAGTGACCTCCAGTTCCACATCAGCAGCCCTCTTCCGCATCTCGGCATCATCACCTTTTCTTTCTCCTGTCAGGAGCTGTCACTGTTTCTGACCAGAGCGATCCCTGCCTTCTCATCTGCAGGCAAGCATGCCCTGTCTCTGGTGCATCTTTGCGGCTACCTCACGAGTGTGTAGAAAGGAGAGCACTTGGTTAATGATAAAGTCGGACGGGGGCTCCTATGGGTACAACGCAAAGGCCAGACTCGAGGACGGACACCTGGCATTCCAGGCCGCCCTCCCCGTCCAGTCCCTTTCCTTCACTAGGATAAGAGAAAGAGCGCTCACCTCTAACCTCTCGCCTGGAGACCGTGGGGAAGAGAGCGGACCCGACAGGCGGCGGGGCTGGGGCTCACCCTTCGCTCCGAAGCCCCGCAGACAGGGGGACAAGGCAGGACCGGCCACTAACCCAACCCGTAGGGTCCGGACCCGGAAACCCCTCCCCACCGGAGAAGCCGGACCACCTGCACCGGAAGTGGCGCTTCGACTCCCCCCCACCGTGAGACCCGCCCAATCCAAGCCCCCGCCGGGCCCAGAGTCGCTCTAGGCCGCGCGGAGGACCAGCCAAGTCTCGCTAGTCGCCAGTTTCCTTCCGGCCGTTGGAACAAAAACGGCTCCCTGCCCAGTCCCGCCCCTCCCCCGTCCCCGCCCCCCACCCCCCTCAGTGACAGGACGCGGAGCCGATCGATCGTCCTAGGGCGATCCTGCGGCCGCCAAGCTGCCCGTGCCGGGGAGAGAGGTCCCCGCCCCCAGCCAGTCACCTCCAGCTCGCGGCTCCGGGCGCCCGCTACGTGGCGGCTCGTGATCAGGATTCGGAAGGTGAGTCCTCCGGGCCACTGGGTCCCGTCCACCCGCTGCGTCCCCTCCCCCACCCTCACAGCGTCCCCGCCCCCTCCTCCTCCCCTTCTTCCGCGGGGTCCCCGCCCCCTCCCCTCCTCCTTTGGGTCTCCTCCTCCTTTCCTCCTCCTCCCCCCTCCCTCCCCAAGGTGCCCGCCCTCCCCCCTCTTCCACTGGGTCACTTGTCTCCTTTCGCCCCCGACCCTCACCTTTCCCTTCTTTACCCTCTCCTTGCCACGGGGTCCCCTCCAGTTTCCTTCTTTGCACCAGGAGGCAGTTACTGCTAAGAGGCGCTGAACTTATATAGTGTCCCTGTGAGACCTTCCAATGTATTCAAATACTCCCCTCCCCAGTGTTTCTTACCCTAACAATATACTATCATGGATGGGTTACTGCTTTATTTCTAATAACTAACTATGCTCAGAAGTCTGTCGTAATACCAGGATCGTTTGTCTTTCATTATCAGTGATGCTAATTACAGATTCCCTTATTAGGACGTCATTCAATTCAAATTCCATTTATAATAAAAGTAGCTGATTGCAAGACGTAGTTAAAGGTAGGTAGGTTAGTGGGCTGTCAGATCAGATGAAATCAGGGTCTTGAATAATGAAGGAAAAGCGTGCACCAGATACTTATGTAACCAAAGTTAATCAGGAAGTTGGCGGTGTTGATCTGGGTAGGATATAAATTAAAGTCCAGATTGAAATGTGTGAAAAATGCCTAGGTTGCTAAAGATATTTCACGCAGCAGATGTTAAGGAAAGCTGCTACTTTTCCGACCTTCTCTCCGGCAAAATCGGTGCTCGTGACGTTGGAGTTGCCAGGAGAGCTAGCAGCTATATGCACTATTGATTCATGATGAGTTTGTCGTGAAGCCCAGGCTTTGAAATAGAATGTTTCTCCGTGCAGTTCCCAATCGCCAGGGAAAGGTTATGCTGTAAAATGATGGAATTTGGAAACTTAACATTTGGAATGAAGCAGGCTTGTTCCTTTTTGTTTTTCAATCCATCATTCCTTGACCTTGGAAAAGAGCTGTCACAATGATGATGCATTTGCAGATGCTTCAGTATCTGATGAGGGATGACAGTGTTAGAAGCTTTTCTGCATCATTCTTTCCTTGTCTGGATAACTAGTCAGTAAAAATCAAATAAATGATGTCCTCCATTTGTATTAGGGAAACAGGTATACTTTGGAATGAATGAAAGAGCACTTAAAAGTATATACTAGAAGAGCAAAATTTTAAAATTTTCATTCCCTATGAAAATTATGAGACATTGTGGCTTATCAATATCATATGGTTTGTTTGCTAAAATATGAATATGTAATATCTGAGTTGTTGTTTCAGCTTAAAAAAACAATTTTAAAGGCATAAGTTACTATTTCTGTATTAATGCCAGCATTCAATATCTGCTCATAATCAAAATACCAGAGTCAAAGAGCTTTCCATTTTGTTGTTGTTGTTGCAATTTTAAAGCATGTCATGAACTTGCAACAGATAGATGCAATGAAATATAATGCAGTGAATAACAGGGAATAAGTACTAGTAGGTATCATTCTTAAAACAAAATTATAACAGCTTTTAAATTGTTAGTATAGATTTTTATTTTGTCGTCTTAACTTAGTTGTTTTAAGTAATGCCACAATAGAAGAGAGAATTTATTTAACTTAAAAATAAAATTCAATTCTGTTGCTTTTTACAGTTTCTTTTTGGACAACAAAATTAAAATTATTAAATAATCACAATTGTATTTAAAGATTTGCTGTGATTTTTGTTCAAGCTCTTTATATGTAATATACATATGTATATATGTAAATATATATAATAAAATATGCAAGTAGTTTTTAGTCTAAAATACTGAAGCCCTCTCCAAACATTACTGAAAATTCTCTTTAGAAACATGTTGAAATAATATTAAAAACAAATAATATTCAAAACTTGTATTTAAATTTAAACTTTTCTTGAATGTGTGAATATTTTTGGCCAGTGGTATATAATAAGAAATAAAAGATTTTGCTGGCTTTTTTTGTTGTTGTTTGTTGTTTGTTTTTGGTTCAATGATTTTTAGTCCCCTGTTTTTTTGAGGTTTAAAGATCTGCTGTTTCCCTCCCCACCATTCTATTAAAGCTTATATGAAGATTTTAAAATATAGAAACTCTGAATAAGTGGAAACATAATAAATACAATGTAACTAAAGGAGCAAAATTATTGCTGGTTTTCAAATGATATAGTAAAACAATGTTAAAATCTGCAATAAGCAATATATGATATCCCAAGCAGAACTGAATGCAAGAAAAATGTAACACTTGCAACCTTGATGACTGTTAACCTGGTATATATTTCTACTTGGCTAGTAGGTATATTGACTTTGATTGGTCTTGAACTATAAGATTGTTGCCAATTTTATGCACTAAGTATTTCTTTTCTGAATTAATTTTTTCATAAAGCTTATGCTACGATAAGACTTAGTAACATTTGTAGAAGAGTTATAGTTTATTAAGGAGATGTAGATAAATAATAGACTATTGTATCCTGGCAGTCATGATGGCTGGAGTTTTACTGTTGTAAGGATGGCCCCTCAACAATTGACTATATCTTAAAGACCTGAAATGAATTTGTAATTATATATGATGACTTCTGTGTCACAGCTGTGATGTACAGTGTAGGGTTTCTGAACCTTTTTGGTATCATGGATACTTTTGGAAGTCTGATGAAGTCTATGGACTTCTCAAAAGATTATTTTTCAATGCATGAAATAAAATATATGGAATTGCAAAGGAAACGATATTGAAATAAAGGTTTAATTTTTTTTTCCCATCCAAGTTTTTGGACCCCCTGAAATCTATCCATGGATCTGTTGGTGGTTCATGGAACTTAGGTTAAGAACTGCTGGTATCTGATTTTGAAGAATTAATTCTTATTATTTATTCAAAGCATTGTAAAATTAAACTTAAATTTATTTTGTTTCATTAAATTGAATTTTTTAATTGAAAAAAAGAGATATCTTAGGACCCTGAAGGCCCTTTTACTTGTTATATTCATTTATGTTCCCCTTTCTTTTATGATTCTGGGATTCTTCCATTTTGCATTCAACCCCATGAAGACACCAGGATATGATAGAATTAGGACCTGATTTTGCTACAAGCCCTCTTTATTCTCCAGTCAAAGAAATGTTATATATCAATGATTCTTCAACAAATGTTTCCTGAAGTGTCCTGTAGAATGATGCTGAGCTTCAGAGAGAAGATCTGGCTTTTGACTTTGGGGAATTTGTAGGGCAAGTAGAAGACAGGGTTACACATAAATATAATAGAAATGAGAATGCACAAGTGCCATAGAGAGAGGGATATTTCATCTGAAGGAGTTAGGAAAAGCTTCAAGTAAGAGTTACCATGAGACGAGTCTTAAAAGACATAGCATTTCTGCAAAATGAGATCAGGCACAAGGCTGAGATGATGAAGGCAGGGAGGTGGAAGCAGTCAAGTTTATTAGGATGAAAGGTACAGGAAAAGGAATAGTTTTAGACAAGGCTAGAAATGAGGCTGATGTCAGATTGTGGAGGGGGTTGAATATCAGGCAATGTTAATGGGGAGTAAGGAGCCATTAAAATGTTTCAAGCAAGGTGATGACATGACATGCTTCATGGAGAATTATTCTGACATCTTATGGATTGGGGGGGGGGGAGAAAGAGAGAGAGAGAGAGAGAGAGAATCTTTGGGGATGGAAAAGAAATGAAAAATAATAGATATTGTAGAGGTAGAGGTGGAGACTTAGAACTGGTTGAGAGAGGAGAAGACTACATTTTTTGACACCTAATCACAACTAAGGTTGGTTACTCCTTCTCAACCCATAATTTCAGGAATGGGAGAAGCATACCCCTTTCCCCCTCTGTTGCTTTCAGGCCCTTGCTTTGTTCCCATCTGCCACAACTTTTCCTTTGAAATTCATGGCCCTCTAATTATACCACAATCTCATGATTATTGTCACTGCTACCTACTGACCTCAAGGGCATCATCCCATTTTTCTCAGTGATTTTGGTACTAGGCTCACCATCTTTCTTTTTACTACATAGTTTACTGTCATTCCCAGAGACTGTAGTTGTCATTTTAATTATTATTCCAATACCCTAGACTCACAGTTCTTCAACTTTTTCAACTTCTGTGACCTCTACTTCTATTTCAGCTACCTACCATTCTACCTCTCTTTCACACAGAACTATCTGATATGGAGATCTTGAGCTCTGAAATCCTCCTCTCTGACCACAGTCTCTTCTTGATTCCTTCCAAATTTGCTCTTTACTCTTATAAACAAGAGAGACCTTTAATTCATTGATTCCTTCTTCTCAGTCCATTGCCCTTATTCTGCCTTCACTTTCTTCCCTAGTTAGTTTTCAACTAAGGTTCAGCCATTTTCATGATACATTTTCTTTTACCCTTGATTCTTTGGCCCCCATGACCTTCTGCTATTTCTGAGCTGGTAGCCACCAACTCTGGGTCATTTCCATCATATATCTTCTTTATTCCTATTCTCAAAAAGCTAAATAAATACTCCTGGAGAAACTACGTTGATTTATTGCACTATTAAACTGTCAACCAGCCTCTCTTCCAACAAGGTATCTTTCATCAGGAAAAGGAGTAAACATCAAGTACCTGCTATGTGCCAGATACTGTGCTGAGTAGTTTACAAATATTATCTCATGTGATCACAATCATTCAAGATTCCTTAAAAGACATAACAATAGAAATAACCTTGTTCAGTATCCCTGAGATCAAGTGAGTCATAAAACAAGGACATGTATGCTTGCCAAAGATATTCACCATTGTGATGAAGGACAGAGCCCAGGTTGAAGAGGGATTCCTTGTAGATGGTGAGATCCTTCAAATGCTCCTCTTTAGGGATGACATCATACTAGTTTCTTTAGACCCAGAAATATTGTAGAACTTCTGGATGAGATCTCAAACCACTCATAAGAATTTGACTTGGTCATCCTCATAGGAAAGATGAAATAGATAAAGTATGTCTATTTCCCAGACTGTAATTTGAAATTGGATGGACAAATTATAGAGATATCACCATCCAACATATCTGGGACAGACAGTACAAATGAATGATTTGGGCCCAGAATTAAATAGGAGGAGAAGAGTAGTTTAGGACATTTAAGAGCATCTTAATAACCCCAAATTTCTACAAGAAGCAAAGGGCCATCTTTATCATACCAAAGTTCTATCATTGTGTATACCTGAGAGACACAGAACACAATAGTCTCTGGATAACTGAAAAATGAGTATCCCATAGAGGGCCATGAAGACCCTGCAATGGTTTTGCATGAGGACCATGCAATGGTTAAGTATGAGACAGCTGTAGTATCACCAGAGAGGGACTCTGAAGAAGAGAGATTAGAAATCTCATCAGAGAAATGTATAATAGAAGAAAAGGGGTTGGTCTTGCAAGGGTGAAGTATGTTAGGTGGATAACCACAAGACTGGTAGTCTTGTGATATCCAGAGAAATTGAGGAAGGACTTCAGCATATTGGGTGCCCTCCCTCTCCCCATGGCAAACTCGTGGGATGATGTGGGCAAGAGTAATATAGATGGGTTGTGATCTACATCATTGAAGGAAAGCCCAGTCTATGAGATCACAGATCTTGTATCTGTGATATTGAATATCAAATGGGTATGGTGGAAAGACTATTGGATATAGAAATAGAAGACTTAGATTTGAGTTCTGGCTCTGCCATTTATTAGTTTTGTGACCTTTGGTAAGTCACTTAACATCTCCAAACCTTAGCATCCTCATCTTTAAATAGGCATACTATTTGTATCCTGTAATTCATGGAATTATTATTAAAATTTCTTAAAATTAATTTTGTTACATTTTAAAAAAACATTCACTTAAATTTTTTTTTGAATTTCAAATTCTTGCTCTCCAAGCCCCTTCCCACCCATTGAGAAGGCAAGTAATATGATGCCCATTATAAAAATTCCTGGGATTATTGTGAGGATCAGATGGAAATATCATTAGAGTTCTTTGTAAACTTTGAAGTTTTGTGCCAGTGTAAATCATGAATATTCCTCATAGTGCCTGTTCCAAAGCTTTCCTTCTTATGCCTTCACCCTTATTCCTATCCTTATTCCCTTTAATCAGATGACCTTACCTTCTTTCCTGAGGTGATTGATGCCATGGGATGTGAGTTCTTCAAGCTCTCCTGTTTTCCCTCCTCTTAACCTATCTTCACTAAAGGCTCAGAATTTCTGAATGGAAAAGAATCTCAGAAGTCATTTAGTATAGCCTATACTTGCAGGAGAATCCCAACAACATCCATGTGAATACCCTAAGTGATGGAGAACTTACTTTCTCAGGTCAATCCAGTTTTTGATAGTTCTATTTGTGTGTGTGCGTGTGTTTGTGTTTGTGTCCTAAATCTACTTCTCTGTCTCTTTGACTTTTACTCCTTGGTTCTAATTCATCCCTCTGTTACTGAACAAAACAAGCTAAGCCTTCCAAATGATAGGTCTTTCTAGACTTAAATAACAGCTATCGTGTCTCTCCTAAACCTTTTTTTCTCCAGGTTAAATATCTCTGATTTCTTCAATCTTTTTTCACACAGCATGATCTCTAGTCCTCTTACTGGTAAAAACTGACCCGCATTTACATAGTGCCATATATGTATACAGAGACACAGACACACACACACAGAGCGTGTGCTGTGCTGAGTGCTGTACAGATGTTATCATCTGATCCTCACAACAACCCTGTGAGGTAGATGCTATCATTATCTTCATTTTACAGTTGAGGAAACTGAGGCAGGCAGCTGTTTAATGATTTGCTCAGCATCACAGACCTAATAAGTGTCTGAGGTCAGATTTGAACTTGTCTTTCTGACTCCTGGCCTGGTGTGCTATTCCTCGCATCATCTAGCTGCCTTGGTCACCCCACTTGTAAATTCTCTTACTTGCCAGCATTCTTTCTAAAATGTGGCACCGATAATTTAATTTAGTATTCCAAAAATATGCTTCATTTCACATAACTTGTGACTGAATTAGCCTTTTTGGCTGCCATGGTACAGTTCTATTGGTTCATACTGAGCTTGCAGTTAACTAAAATCCCACACATTTTTCACATGAAGCGTTGAATATGCATAGGTCTATCTGTACTTGTTTGTATAGTTTGTGCCCAGGTACAGGACTTTACATTTATCCAAATTATACCCCATCTTATTAGATTCATCCCGTCATTCTAGCCTTTCAAAGATCTTTGAAAAATACGAGAGAATGGGAAAAATGCTGCAAGATTGTGACAAACACTGCGCCAGATTTTTTCTTTAAGTGAAAGAGGTAGTCTTTCAACTTTAGACTTGGCTTTGGTCTCTGGTAAAATTGTCTAGTTAAGGAAATGAATTGTGAGCATCTGTGAAAGTAGCAATTACTAACAGTCAGTTTGGGATCAGGAAGAAAAGATCATGAGAAACTAAATTCATTTTCTTTTTTGACAGGGTTATTAGATCGATAGATCAGGGAAATGCCATAGACAGAATATATTTCAGCAAAGCATTTAACAGTTTCTCATGTATTCACATTTTTTGGTGGAAAAGATTGAATGTGGACTAGTTAGGTCACTTTGAGACTGGTGGAGTAACAAGAACTGTATCCAAGGAATAGTGATTAATGAATTAGTGTCAACTTAAAGAAGAAGGTCTTCAGTGGGTTGTTCCTGAGATTGTCCCTGACACTCTGTGTTCAGCTGTTGTATCAGCGACTTGAAAAAGCTTTGGGTTGTCAAATTTACATGACAGAAACCTAGGAGAGATAGCTAACATGCTGGACAACAAATTTGAAATTCAACAAGATCCTGACAGGTTAGAATGCTTGGTTAATATAGTGGGAGATTTATATATTTTTTAATTCCCGCCCTCCCCCCCAAATTTATTAATTTATTTGTTTTCAGTTTTCATCACACTTCCATAAGTTTTAAATTTTCTGCTACTCCCTCCCTCTTCCCTCCCCAAGACAGCATACAATCTTATATGGGCTTCACACATACATGCTTATTAAACACATTTCACATTAGTGCACAGAAGAACTATGACAAATGGCAGAAGCCATGAGAAAAACAAAATAAAACATAACAAAAGAGAAAATACTCTGCTTCATTCTGTGTTCTGACTCCATATTTCTTCTCTGGTTGTGGATGGCATTTTGCATTATGAGTCCTTTGGAAATATTTTAGGTCCTTGCATTGCTGAGAATGACTATCAAAATCAGTCCTTGCGTACTGTGGCCGTTACTGTGTATAGTGTTTTCCTGGTTCTGTTCCCTTCACTCAGCATCAGTTTATATCAATCTACCCAGCATTTTCTGAAGTCTGCCTGTTTGTCATGTCTTATAGCACAATAATATTCCATTACATTCATAGACTACAATTTGTTCAGCCATTCCCCAGTTGATGAGCATCCCCTTGATTTCCAGTTCCTGGCCACCACAGAAAGAGCTGCTATAAATATTTTTGTCCATGTGGGTCCTTTCCCCATTTTTATGATCTCTTTGGGATATAGCCCTGGAAGTGATATTGCTGGAAAAAAGGGTATGCACATTTTTATATGCCTTTGGACATAGTTCCATCACCTGTCTTCCATCATTATTGTAAGGGTCAAATGAGATAATATTTTTAAAGCATTTTTCTGACCTTATGGCACTAAATAATGTTGTTATTATTATTTTTCAGCTAAAATGGGCTTCCAGTAATCTGTTATTCTCCAAAATCCCTTTCTGTGCTTATACTCTCCCCTTTGCCCAGGAGAAGTTCTTAACCCTTATCTCCCCTGTTGAAATCTTTTTTTCAGGTGCTACCTCTTCCAAGAAATATTCTCCTGCTCCTTTCCCACCTTCACAGCTTGTGAACAGGAGGGCAAGATATAGGCTAGTAAAATTAGATGGGTTTGGAACTTGTTAAATGAAGTTAACCATTATTAATTTAATGTCACCTTGCAAAGGGGTCTCTAGAGGAGTGCTCCAGGGATCGATCTCTTCTTGATTCTCTTCTGTTTAACTTTTGTTCCTGATAACATTTGTAAATACCTAAATGGTATTTTTTTTTTTATCACATTTGAAAATGACACGTAGGTAGGAGGAATAGCTAACACATTGTAGGGTAGTCAGAATCCAAAGGGATGGCTAGCATGATGAACCAAATCTAATAAGATTCAACTAAACATAGGAAGATACAGATGAGTTGCGTAGCAGAGACATGAGTACTTTGCAAACCTTAAAATGCTAGATAGTATTTGCTATTGTTGTCATTATCATCATTTGCATTATCCAAACTGTATATGGGAAGCTGAATAAATACCCAATTAGGATGTATCAGTGTAGTTGTGGGGAGAATGCATTATTCAGGGAATCCTTGTTGGGGAAGACAACTGTTGAAGGAGGGCGTGTGATAGTCCTGGTTGGGTAAACAACAAGAGTGAGAGTTTGAGCAAGATTGAAGCTGTAGTGAGTCAGAAATCTGATGTCTAGGAAGGCGTAGTGGAGATAAGGAAACTGGTCCTCATAAAGCTTTTGAGAATCGTAGAAACTAAGAATTGGAAGGGACCTCAAAAGTTATAGAATCTAGTTGGTTTCTCAGCAAGGAGTCCTTCTAAGATAGCCCCAACAAATAGCTATTCTGCTTCCCTTTCCAACCTCCAGGGAAAGGGAACCCACCATCTTCCTGGGCAGTCTATTCTGTGTGTGTGTTTTTTTAAGTTCCCATTGTTTTCCTTACCTGGAGCAGAAAACTTCTGATCTTCAGCTTCTACTCAATACTCCTTTTGAGCAAAATGAAAGAAATCTCATCCCATTTCCTTTTTACAACCTTGCAAATTTTCCTTCATGACTTCCTACTGGAGCCCCACTCACCACCAACCACTTTTTTTTCTTCTGGAGTGAAACATTACTGTTTATTCATGTGGCAAGGTCTCTAGTTTTCTGTGTTGTGATCAGTGTTCTGATCTCCTTGTTCTGGATATGTTCCAGAGTGTTGCTCTTGGGGTCACAGAGACAGAGTATATTTCAGCAAAGCATTTGATAGCTGTGTGACCCCATACAAGTTAGTTTCTTTTCTCAATCTAGATTTTCTTGTCTGTGGAGATGTTGTTTGTCCTTTGTTCTCAAAGAAGACCATGACATCAGGGAGGTGATGCCATAAAAAACAAGTGAGGAAGGGCTATGCAAAGTCATCAGCCTCACGTTCTCCTCCAGAGCCATCTGGGTCCAGTGGCAAGACATGGATCAGGATGATGACTGTGAATGGAATAATAGTACCAACCTTACAGGGTTGTTTTAAACAGAGGAACAAACATTTATTAAGGACCTATTGTGTGCTAGGCAGTGCTTCACAAGTATGGTGATTATGATTTTACAGTTGAGGAAACTGAGGCAGACAGAAGTAAATGTGTTCAATATCCCAGGAGAATATAACATGAGTTGTGTTGTTGCTGTTGTTCAGTCATGTCGAACTCTTTGTGATCCCATTTGGGGTTTTCTTGGTTTGCCATTTCCTTCTCCAGCTCAATTTACATATGAGGAAGCTGAGGCAAACAGGATTAAGTGACATATCCAGGGTCACACAGCTAGTAAGTGTCTGAGGTCAGATTTGAACTCAGCTCTCCCTGACTCCAGACCTAGTGCCTTGTCCATTGGGCCACCTAAATGAGATTGAAGAGATAATTTATGTAAAGCACGTTGCAGACTATAAAGCAGTCTAGCTATTATTATACCAGTTTACCACGGTCTTTCCTAAAATGGGGTGCTCAGAATTGAATGCATTATTTCTCATACTGTCTAATTGGGACCTAGCAGAGTGGGACAATGAGCTGCTTTGTTCTGAATACTATACCAATGCATGCTATGCAACCTGAGATAGTGTTAGCTTTTTTGGCTGCTATGTCACATTGTTGGTTCATGTAGGCCTTGTGGTTCACTAGAACTCCTAGATCCTTTTCACACAACTTTTCATACAACTATTGTTCATGCCTCCCCCAACCTGAGTTTGTAGAGTTGCTTTATTTGAATTTAAGCATTAGATTTATCCCTAATACTTTTCATCGTAGATTCTCCCTGTCATTGTAGCTCCTCTTGGGTTTTTGGATCCTGAGTATATGTCTAGTGAATTAGCTATGTATTTTCTGCCTACAAAATAAGCAATCATACCTACAAAACAGGTAGAACTCAGAGTGGGACTTAAGGCAGCTGGGTGGCACAGTGGATAGAGAGCTAGCCCTGGAGTCAGGAAGGACCTGAGTTTAAAACCAGTCTCAGACACTATCTGGGTGACCTTAGGCAAGCCACTTAACCCTGTCTGCCTCAGTTTCCTCATCTATAATGAAACTATGACAAGTCTGGTTTTCTATGCGTAAATTTTGTTAATTTTACCTCCACAGCATCTCTAGCATTTTCTTTCCACTAACATAGCACCGTTCTAACATCATCATTTTTTGCTCAGACTATTACAAGTGCTTCCCAAGTAGTTTCCCTGCCTCAAGTCTCTCCCCTCTCCAATTTACCCTCCATGCATTGTCAGTGATTTCCTATTTTTCTAATTTTACTGATCATGTCATACAGTTCTCCCCTCTCCCCATATACTCCAGTGGCTTTGTATTACTTCTAGTTTCAAATATAGGATTCCCTTGTTTGTCATTTAAATTTCTTCACAATCTGATTGAAACCTACCTTTCCAGCATTGTTGCATCTTATTCCCCTCCACATAGACTGCAGTCCAGTCAAATTGCCTGTGCTGTTCCTCATATAGGACATTCCATCTCCTGTTTCCTTGCTTTTGCATTTGCTATCCCCCATGCCTGAAAGACACACTGTCCTTAACTCCATCTTTCAAGATCTCTAGTTTTCTCAATGCTCAGCTTGTTAATTAGTTGATTGATTTGATATTAGTCAGCACCTTAAAGGGTTCCTAGTTTCCCTGAAGTACTGGTAAGGAGGACTAGGGAAGTTAGGCAGAAGGGAAACTGCAGGGCATGATTAGTCTCACTCATGATTTCCTTCCCTTCTTCAGTCCTATCTCCCAAAGGGATCTAAAAGACCAGGTGATGGCAGATGAGCTTTTTCCACCCAGGCCTCAGGTAAGTTTTCTTTTCTGAGATCCCATTGTTGCTGTCTCTAGAATAGGCTCAGTCATGTTCCTTTGCTAGAGTTTCTCTAGACAGCTACTCCTGCACCTCTCACTTCAGCTCCAGGGATATGAGTCTGTATTCCTTCCCTTGGGAGTCTGGTAGGGTGAGGGACTTCATGGACAAACTCTTTGGTTCTTTAGGCTACTTTCCTTTCAGCCTTCATAAATATTCTTACTGATTTTGCATACCTGGGCCCTGGGGCTTCCTCTTTGACTTACCACACTGGAGAGAAGTCTCTCAACCCTGTGCTCTTCCTCTTTGAGGACTGGAGAAGGTTACTTTTGTTTTTAAACCCATCCCTTCTTCATTTTTTGGGAGTCCATTTTATCTCCTATGCCTTTCTTAAGAATCCCTCTAATTCTCATGCAAACCCACATATTTATATTGGCACACATATTTTCACACTTCCATAATTTGTTTCACAGACTCAGACCCTCTGTTTCATTGGATCATTTTCCAATGGCTCCCAAGCTGCTTGCTTTTCCAAGGCTCTTTTGCTGACAATTTGGGCTGTCCCAAAGTGTACCAAAGGGTTACCATGGGAGGTGGTGAGTTCCAAGACCTTTTTCCTTACAGGTCTTGGAATAAATGCTTGACAATCATTTTTCTATTATGTTGTATAGGGGATCCTTGTTCAGGAACAGGCCTCAGCACTCCATGCCAACCCTGACCTTCTATGATCATATGATTCATCCCAGGGCCGAATGCTGGGATTATCGCTGGGCTGCTGCAGAAACATGTTTCAGGCATCTATGATATTTGAAGATGTGGCTGTGTATCTTACTCGGGAGGAGTGGAGCCATCTGGGTCCTGCTCAGAGAAGCCTCTACAAGGATGTGATGTTAGAGAATTATGGGAATGTAGTCTCTCTGGGTAAGGCTCCTTTCTCCAGGACTTAGATCTGAGTTCCTTTGCTTATTGTTTTATGAATCAGTGTAAGGTATGAAAAATTTTGTTAGGTTTGGGTTTGAGGTTGAGACTATAGATTTCTAATTCTTTTGAGGTTCACAGATAGGATAGTTCTGTTTCCCTTTCCCAGTTGACAGACTTGGTATATATAGAGTTGGAAAAAGAGATTCCTTATCTCTGCCTAAGTCTTTTTGATGCCTCTCAGGTCTTTGTAGGAAACTTAGACTTCTTCCTGATTTAGGACCATTTCATCTGGGATCTAATTTAGAGTCCCCAGAACTGGAAGTTTTCTGCCTTGTAAGAGTAGATAGCACATAATTAGTTAATTGCCCTATGTACCTAGATTGCCAGGTCCCCATTTCCTCTGGGAACACAAGGTGTCTTCTATCATGGCCTTTCTTCTCTTCTCACATAACTGAAAACTCAGGCCCTGGAAATGAGCTTGGGACAGCTCTATGTATCCAGAACAAATCATTGGACCCCATTTCCTTCCCTATGCACAGGATTTCCAGTATCCAAACCAAATGTGATCTCCCAACTAGAACGAGGGGAAGAGCCATGGATCCTGGACATTCAGGAAGCTGAGGGGAGAGAGATGCTGAGAGGCGACTGTTCAGGTGAGTGAGCGAGATATCTTCATTCAGTTATTGAACACACACATTAACTGATTGTCTCCTCGGTGCCTAGTGGTATACTAGGCACAGTGGTTAGGTCTTTATTCTAGAGATGCAAAAGAACAAATTCTCTTTAGGAAGGGGGCATGCATTATATACATTTCTTCAGAACAGAAAGCCTTCCCAATGACAGATACAATTTGAAATGAAGTTACAGCCTGGTTCTTGTTCATCCTTACTTTCTGACCAGACTTATAGTAACCTTTTACCTGCTTTATTTTTATCCTAGGCTTGCAGAAATTTATCAGAAACCATTAATTGGTCTTATTCCCATAAAAGACATCTTTTTCTATCCTTTTTTTTAGAGGCCTTGGAAATTATCTGGACCTGTGATTTCATTGGTCCAGGGAATTTCTGTTTACATTAACTTACACTGGCAGATCAGCAATTCAAATGACAAGAAATTTGTTACCCCACAAGGAAGCCCGTTACATTTTGTTGTTATCAGAAAGTGTTTCCTTGTGCTGAGAAGAAATCTGGCCTACTGTCATATCTACCCATTCATTCATTCAGTTTACCAGATATTTATTAAATGCCTACTATGTGTCAAGCACTGGAGATACAAAGACAAAAACAATCCTCTAGGGTCATAGGTTTCTAAAAAAAATGTTTAATTTTGCCCTCTAGAATCAAAATAACTAATTCCACGTAATAATTCTACAGGTATTTAAAAAGAATGATCATATTACTCCTAGGTCCAGACTGAAGGTCCTTATTTCTTTCAGTTGACACTTATATGGCGTCGTTTGTAAAATCTCTTCACCATCCTGGCTACCTTTATTTGGACACACTAGTTTCTCATTGTACTTCCTAAAACATAATTTCCCAAACTGGATATAATAATGTAGATGTGGTCTAACCAGGGCATAAATGGAGATTCTTCCTTGTGTTGGATACAACTTAACATTAATACAGCTGAAAAATTCATTTAATGTTTTGGTTGCCATATCACATTGTTGACTCATATTGGGCCTGTGGTCTATGAAAATCTTCACTGTTTTCCCCATGAACTACTTTCCAGTCAACTGGTTTCATAATACTCTTGTGCAGTTTATGTTTTTTAAATCCAAGTGAAGGACTAAATACTTAAAAAAAATTAATCTTAATAATTTCAATCCACCATTCCAAGCTTTTGAAATCTTTTTTGGATCTTAATTTATGCAAGCAAGCAAGTAAGCAAGAATTTGCTCAGCACTGAGAGAACAAAGAGAAGGCAAAAACAGCTCCTTCCTTGAAAGAGCTTGTACTCTAATGTGGGAGATAAGATATAAATAAATAGACATACACATGATACAGGGTAGATGGCAGGTACGCTTAGAGAGGACCATAATTCATTCATCTGCTTTCCCCCCAGCTTCCTGTTTTCTGCAGATACAGTCATCATAGCCTATCATTTCTTCCCAGTCAGTGATAAAATGGCTGGGCTTTTAATGTGAAACATTGAGCTCTCTGCTCTCCTAGGTTTCTGGGGGTAGCTTTGGCTCTTTATTTCTTGTTCCCATCTTTTGATGCTGCCAACTGTTTCTTGGTGCCTAGTTCTCGTCATTACTTTTCAGTCCCTTTTTATATTCCTGATCATTTTATTTTTATTTTTTTGTAAGGCTTGTTTAGGCTGGGATTTAGTATTTGTGATACTATTCTTAAGATCCACATCACTCTTTTGTATTTTTTCTTGTTCACAGTTTCTACTGATTAATTTTTATATATCCTTTCAAATTTTTATCTCATTGGAGATATCTTTATACCATAGGGTCATAGATTTAGAGCTGAAAGGGACACCAGAGGCCAACCCTCTCATTTTACAAATAAGAAAACAGACCCAGGGAAGTTAATTGGCTTGCCCAGAGTCACACAGGTAGTATTAATTATGGAATCTGAACCTAGGTCCTCTCACTGCAGAAACAATGTTCTCTCACCTACACCACATTGTCTCCTATTCTTGTCATTTTACTCCTTATTCTCATTTACAATTATGTAATCAGAATTTCATAAAAATCTCCTTTATGCTATCTTTTCTTCTAGAATCTTTGGTTGCCATATATCTTCTCTGTATCGTTTGGAATATGTCTGTTTACAGTCGAGACTAAATGTCTGATCAGGCTCTGTTTACCTATTAGTAAATAAAAACAAGGCAGCTATGTTATGTAGTGGATAGACCTGGAGTCAGGAAGACTTATTTTCTTGAGTTTTAATATGACCTCAGACACTTACTAGCTGTATGACACTTGGCAAGTCACTTAACCTTGTTTGCCTCAGTTTTTTCATCTATAAAATGAACTGGAGAAACAAATAACAAATTACTCTAGTATCTGTAGCACCAATGTGATATTCACAGCGCCAATGGCAGCTATGAATATGCAGGTACAATTCTGAATTGCAAAGTACAATAGACTCTCCACATGGAAGACAGGCCCAAAACATTTATTTAGACACCAGAAAGCCAAATTCATCATAGTAACAAAAATCTGTACACAATAACAATGCAGAGAACAACACCATCCTCAAGCCTTCCCTCTGCTAGGCTTCCCACAAACCAGCTCCCTTAAACAAATCATAAACAAGCTATTTTACTCACACTAGCCAAATGCTTGCTTGCCTACATCCTTCCTAGCTCTGACTGCTCTCTCACTAATTTCCCCTCAGCTCTACTCTAGCCCCACCTCTTCCTGTTCCACACTTCCTACTACACCATTCCTGCTTCACCCCTTCCTGTTCCATGTGACTTAGACTCATGTGACCTGGGCAGGTCATATGGGCTTATTAATGAATGGGAAAGGTCTTCCCATTTAAATTACCATTACAGTATCTTTGCCAAGAAAACCCCAAATGGAGTCACGAAGAGTCAGACATGATTGAAATGACTGAAAACAAAAACAGCAAATAAAAACAAGCCCTAGGCTGACATGATCATCTTTCTCTCCAGGTTTGAATAGGTTCCATATCGCCAGTAATTGCCTCCTCCTTGATCAGTGGATAATTAAGTCAACAGCAAACATTTATTAAGCAGGGTATGTGCAGAGCACTCTCCTAAATGCTGGGGAACAAAGAAAGGTAAAAACAGTATCTGTCCTCACAGAGCTCACAGTCTAATGGGGAGAAGGAAGGAAATAAAGGAAGAGAAGTCATTGCTATGATTTTCTCTATTTTACAATTTAGGACACTGAGGCAGGCAGAAGTTAAGCGACTTTCCCAGGGTCACATAGCTAGTAAGTGTCTAAAACTGGATTTGATCTCAACTCTTCCTGACTCCAGGTCCTGGCTCCTGCCCTACCTTGCTTCTTCTAGATCACATGTAAACAGAGATATACAAACAAAATTGATAACAACAACTATCATTTATACAGCATTTATTATGTTCCAGGCTCTGTGCTAAATGCTTATAATTATTATCTCATTTGAGCCTCACAATTACCCTGGAAGGTGGGTGTTGTAATGATCCCTGTTTTATGAATGAGGAAACTGCGGCAAATAGAAGTGTAAGTGACTTGCCCAGGGTCACACAGCTAGTAAGTGTCTGAGACTGAATTTGAACTCAGGCTTTCCTGACTCCAGGCCCAGAGACGACCAGAAAAGCTTTCTTGTGGAAGGTAAGATTTTAGCTAATACTTGAAGGAAACCAGGAAGTCAGGGCTTAAGGACTAATGAATAGTGAAAGAATGAGAATGATAGAGGGGATAATCTGCTGGAGAAGAAGGGGTGGAATGAGATAATTTGTCCATATAGAGGGGTTCACCTTAGCTGAGAGAAGGTCTACCTTTTTACTAAAGACAGGGGTGAAGGATGAGATAATGAAGAAAGGCCATCTGAGTGGTGTAAGATGAGGAGAAGGAGAGAAGAAGGAGTTCTTGGCTCATGTTCTGACCTTTTTCAATGAAATATGAGGCAAGTTTCTCCTAGCTCCTAAACTTTGTAATATAACTTCCCTGGACCTTACTTGACTTGTTAGGAAGTCTCACTTTGTTACATATGGTTCCTTTATGACCCTGGAAGAAAATTTGTTTTTTGCTATACAATTTCTCTATATTGATTTAGACATCTTTGTTGTCCACCTGGGCAATATAGAAAGGGTTTACTTATCGATTCTGTAATAATCTGCTTTATTCTTCCCCAGTTGGGGGTCCTTGCAGGTACATTGGAGGTTTTTGGTTTACTATTCATATTATTTTGTTATCAAATATGAACTTCTTGTATTGCTAATCAAGTGAGAAAAAAATTAGTACAAGCAAGCATTCTCATAAGCTCATAAATTCTTAAAAATTCTATCTAACACACAAACCATCCCCTAAATTAACAGAAGACTATCTTCTCTTTAAGAGTTTATAAATTCAGTTACCAGGCAGATGTCTGTGTTTTAGGAGGTAATTTTGGTTACAGAAGCGCCACAGGGGGTCATTCTGCAGCAGTTTGAAAAATACTTTCCTACTCACAGCCTACTCCAATAGGCATCATTCTCTCTTTTTCTTAATTACATTTTATTTTATTTTCAAACAAAGTTTATCCATCTCTCCCTCCCACTTCCCCCACACCCACATCTCCACTGAGAAAGCAAGAAAAACAAAACACTTGTTACAAAGATGTGTAAGTAAAACAAAATTTCTCATTGGCCATACCTATATCTATTCATTTTTTCCAGTATAGATATAGATGGATACGGATGGAATGGATGAATACACACATACATATATGTAAAGAAGTCTTGGAAAACACACACACTCACACATACACACACATGTGCACACACATACGCGCATACACACACCCACACAATTTTTTTTTGTTTTAATAAGTCAAGATCACCTTCTCACTCTCTCCCTGTTCCCCCTTCTCCCCCTCCCTTTGCCCTAATTAAAAACACAAGAAAAACAAAAATCACAGTGGCCATGTCCTAAAAAATATTTTCTCACTCTGCATTCTGAGTCCTTCGTCTCTGTATCAGGAAGTTCATGTTTTATTATTGGTCCTCTGGATTCTAGTTGAGCATTATGGTGATAAGAGTTCATCACAATAGTTTTCCACCACATTTATATATCAAAAACTTGTGCATTCCCCAGTTTATGGGCACCCTCTAAGATTGCCATTCTTTACCACCTCAAAAAGAGTTTTAGACTTTTTTTTATAACTTACCTCTTTTATACATCTTTAGAATTTATTTTGCTTAAGACTAATCATTCCCTAAGTCTACCCTCTCTTAATTCCCTTTTCTTCACATTTCTCTGTTGAGTCAAATGTATTTCTGTGCCTAACTGTGTATGCATGTGTATTTGTGCATGTGTGTGTGTGTATGTGTGTGAATTCTTCCTTCTTTTGACCAGTTCTCATGTGAGATTCAAGTGCCCCTTGCCCTTTCTTCCTTGTTTGTAGGGATGTCTATTCACTTTTTTTTTCCTTAAGGAGCAGCTAGCATGTTCATTTGGTGAAAGCAGAGGGCAAATAGACCAAAGAGGACATATGGTAGGGTTGGAAGTAGGGATGCTGGTAACCCTGAAAATGTAGTTAGTTGCTTTTTTTTTCACGCTGAGAACGTTACAGGGTTCTTTGAGGAAAGGGGAGTTGTTATCTGCCATTCAGCACCATCCAGACTAGGCCTTCTTGGTTGATGATACAACTGTTGTTGTCTTCATGCCCTGCCACCAACACTTCCACTTCTTCCCCTGTCATCTTCTCACCTAGGGTGATGAGGATGTGTTGTAGTTAAGCCCCGATGACTGTGCCATTTCCTTCCTTATCAAGCACCTGAAGCCCTTCTATATAGTCTTCATATGTGCTCTGGTCCTTATTCTTTACTACAGTCTACAGCATTGGCAGAAAGTGTTCAAAGTCCAGTACCTTCACATTCATCTCATCACTCTTGGGATTCCCAAAGCCTTGAGCATTGATAGAGTTCTGGCCCAGGGCTTGCATCATGTTGCCACACTGACCATATAAGATCTTTTCATCCCCTATTCAGTCAAGCATCTGG
Organism: Potorous gilbertii; assembly: GCA_028658325.1. Taxonomy (NCBI): domain Eukaryota; kingdom Metazoa; phylum Chordata; class Mammalia; order Diprotodontia; family Potoroidae; genus Potorous; species Potorous gilbertii. The sequence goes on along the minus strand of CM053773.1, from coordinate 182,369,447 downwards.
AAGGCCTCCTTGAACTGTTTGATCCTCCATGAAGTCACACATGTTGGTCATGCAGTTTACTTATTCATCATACTGCAGCTCCTGCTGTTGCTGCTGTATATAATGACTCCCCACATATCACTCTTAACATGTGTGATCCTGCTGTCAGGAATCCAAAGACCCCTATGTACACTTTGGAGTTAAGCCTGGCTCCCTGATTGCAGGCATGTAGTTCACAATATTACCAAAGAAAATTTTATTGAAAGAAGGGGGATAAAAGAACAGCCTTATTAGTGAAGGATGTTAGTTCTCAAAATGTATGCACATATCCCCAATAATTTATAGTTTTTAACCTGACTAAAACCCTGGTGAAACTCCAGATTAGATGGCAAGGGAAGAGAACAGAAACAATAACATCAGTTAGTAGGTTATTACAATGGTCTAACTGGGGAGTGCAGTGGATAGAGTGCTGGGCTTGGAGCCAGGAAGGCATCTTCCTGAGTTCAAATCTGGCCTCAGACATTTGCTTGCTGTGTGATGCTGGGCAAGTCACTTAACCTCATCTGTCAGATGAACTGAGGAAGGAAATGGCAAACCACTCTAGTACCTTTGCCAAGAAGACTCCAAATGGGTTCACAAAGAGTCAGACATGACTGAAAAAAAATGACTGAACAACAATAGCAGAGAGGTGATGAGGGCCTGAATTACAGTAGAGGCCAAATAAGTGGAGGGCAGAAAACAGATGTGATAGATGCGGTTATGTTGGTGATGGTGATAAGATTTGGCAAATGATTGGATATATGGGGAATAGGGAAGAATCAAAGATGACTCCAAGATTATTAACTCAGACTGCTGCTGCTGTCAATAGAAATGAGGAAATTTTGAAGGGAAAAGATTTTAGAGGGAAAAGATAATGAATTCAGTTTTGTTGATAGATTTGATATGCCCATGGAATATTCTGGTATCCAAATGGAGACATCTAGCTGGTGGCTAGTGATATGAGAATGAAGTTCATTAGAAAGATTTGGGTTAGATGTATGGATTTGAGGAGTTCATTTGTATAAAGATGATAATTGAACCCATGATAGCAGATGAGGAGGGATGGGAATTAGCATTTATATACCTACTATATGTGCAAAGTACTTTACAAATATATTATTTGATAAAGTTACCTAGGGAGAGGGGCTAGAGAAGAGGCCCTGTGACACAGCCTGCAGGGACCTCAGTACTAAGAGGGTAGGAGATCAATGATGATCCAGCAAAGGAGCTTGAAAATGAACCATCTGATAGGTCATAAGAGAAACAGAAGACAGCAATAAATCAGAAATCAAAGGAGGAGAGAGTATCCAAAGAGGAAGGGTTGGTCAACAGTGTCAAAAACCAGAACTATCAAGAAGGATGATGACTGAGGAAAGGTCATTGGAATTTAGCAGGTAAGAGAACATTAGTAGCTTTGAAAAGGACCTTTCCAATAAAGTGGTAGAGTTGTAACCCGGATTAGATTGCAGGGAGTTGAGGAGTGCTTAGGAGGTAAGTAAGTAGAAGCACCAAGTTGTAGATAATGATTTTTAGGGGCTTGGTGGTGAAAGAAAGGAGTGATTTAGGATGGTAACTTAATAGGATGGCAAGGTCTTTCATGAATGTTTGTAGGTAATGGGAAAGGAACAAGTAGTTAGGAAGAGATGAAAGGTGAGAAAGAAAAGGGCACATTCCATTGGAAATGGAGGAAGCTCTGAGAGAAAATGGGAAGGAATGGAGTCAAGTGTAAGGAGGGCTACCTTTAACTGAAACTGAAACTGAAGCAAAGAAGGAGAGAACGAGTGAAGCTATAGAGAATTTTTGAAGTGCTGATTAGGAAAATGAGGACACATATCAGATGGCTTCAATTTTCTGAGTAGGGGAGAATCATCTGCTAATAGAAAAAGAATGATGGAGGCAGCATGTGGTACTTAGGGAGAGAGGCAAAGACTTTCTTTTCTTTGGATCAGCTGCTTCAAGGAGAGTGATAGCCAGGTGTGGAAGAGTAAAAGAATGGTTGTGCAGCCCTGAGATTAGGTTAATATGAATTTGTAATGGATCCAGTTAGCATAGCTACATGGTTGCATGATTTCTTTCAGTAGTAGTCAGCAGCATGAAAGTAGGACAAAAGAAACCAGAGGGTGGACTAGTATTGAGATTTAGCAGGGTACGAATGGTAGTAGGACATGGAGGTATGGGATTTAAGGGTAAAATAAAGCACGTAGCTGAACTGATTGTCTATTGAATCAAGATTGTGAAGGCAGGAAAATGAGGCCAGATCAAGCGAGCAGATGGGGAATGGAGGGATTGGAGGCTGCAGTGTGGATGAAGAATAGGTTTAGAAGCAGTGAGACAGAGATGTAAGGATAAGAAGTAGTAGTCAGAGAGGAGAATTTCATTGTAATGAAGGTAACATGATCTAGGTTGATGGTGAGTTTTAAAGTTTGACAGCTCCTCTGGGTGGCAGAGATGGAATAAAGATGCAGGTCATGGGGTTTAGGAAATTAAAGAACTAGGAGGACAAGATATTGTATGAGGGGAACAGTTGTCATGGAGACCATGAGTTAAATGCTGTACTTCTTGGAAGTAAGGAGGGTGATCTGGAGGCTAATGGGAGATAGTAATGAGGATCCCAGAGAGGGTGATATGGACAACCAGAGTGAAGGTCAGAGGAGAAATTTCAGAATCAAGGTTGTAAAAGGTCTGGAAGTGGCAGGGATGAATGAGCATGAGAAAGTAACTAGACAGCACTGTTGGGGGTGGGCTTGGCTTCTAGAGAAAACTAAATTTCTATGAGAGGAATGTGAGTATTAAGCTGAAAGAAAGTTTAGTGATAGGGTAGGAATACCAGGGATTAGCTGTTGTTTGTCCTTTGTTGCCAGAGGATCACTATATCAGGAAGATGATGCCATGACTTGCAAGTGAATTGGATTTAAGTGAGGGAGCTCTGTGCAGGGTCACTGGCCTCATTTTCTCCTCCAAAGCCATCTGGGTCCAGTGGCAAAATATATATTAGGATGACTGGAGACAACCCATCCAGTGATCATAATGAAAGGGAGAATAGGAATGATAGGGGGAGGAAGGTTAGGGCTAAGCAGGATCAGGATGAAGGTCCAGAGAATAGTAAACTGAGGCAAGTAATTTTTGCTTTAGCAGACTTCATTTGAATCACAGGGATGGAAATTACAGGAGGAAAGAATTTATTGACCAAAAGAAAGCAGCTTCCCAGCCTTCTATGTCGTGGGATAATGGACCAGGTGCCTCTGATGCATTCTCTATTTATACATGGGATCTGGGGGCAGGAGTGATTGGGACTTCTTATGGAGAGAAAGCCCAGTAAGTATCCCAGAGGCCCGACTGACTCACTTGCATTGCTAACTCTATGACCTTTGTAGTCACATGAGAAAGGAATTTAGAGCAATAGTGGGTTTCCAAAGTTGCCAACGGCCTGAAGGACCATTTGATGACTTGTTTAAGGGGAGCAATTCCCCTTTAATTCAGTTAGTATGCCCAGGAGCTTTTTCTTTTTTCTAGTAGCACTAGTCCTTATGTGCTCCAGAGCATGATCAGCAGGCTGCCAGGTTCTCAGGCAAAGTGAGTGAGGAAAGCTGTGAGTGTTCCCTATTACTTTCTCTTCCCTGCTTTCCATGGCTGCTTTGCTATCAGCTATTTTTCTTTTCTCTGGTCTCTCCCAGTGACTTGCACCACCTGTTGCCCAGTATAACTGCAGGAGGATATTGTTTGTTTTCTAACTTATCAAAACAGAAGAGGAAGGATGAAGAGGAAGATTTGTCTACACTTCAATATCCAATTAATATATATGAAATCATTTTAGAATTCCTGAGAAGTTAAGGAAGGTTTTATATAAGCAGAGCATATAAAATAAACATACAAAGTTGGGAGTACCTTTTTCATACCTTCTCCTCATCATTCTCTGGGTTATCTGTCCCTCAGACCCTAAGACCTTATTTTTTCCTTGTTGATCTTTAATATTCCTGTTTTGTGTTTATTGTTTTAGATTGTGCATCGAGGACTGAGAAAAGTGAGCTGTCTCTAGAGCAGGAAATTTCTTCAGAAGTAGAACAACAATGGGCAATATTGGAAAGACTCACAGGGAATGTTTCTGAAGTATCCAAATGGGGAGAAGTCTGTGAATATGAAGGAAGACCAAAGGAAAATTGGGGATCCTCTGTAGGAAGGAAGCTCCTTTCGCATGAGGGAGGTTTCAGGACAGTTTCAGTGTTCCACCAGCTGTCTCCAACAGGAGTGAGAGGCCAAGAATGTAATGAATTTGGAAGAAACTTCAGGCTAACTTGTAACCCTGATCAACTTCAGAGAGATTCTGCAGGAGGGAGACTATGGCAATGGGATGACATGGGCCAAAGATTCAAACAAAGTTCAGATTTAATTAAATATCAGAAAGACTATGCACAAGAGAAACCTTGTGATAATACTGTATGTTGGAAACAGTTTGGACAGAGTTCAAATCTTATTGAACATCAAAAAATTCACCCTAGAGAAGAAACTTATGGGTGTAATGAATATGGAAAACACTTTATCAGAAGACCTTTGCTTATACAACATCAGGGAATTCATCCAGGAGCCAAAACATATGAGTGTAGTGAATGTGGAAATACCTACAGTAAGAAGTCTCTTCTTAATGATCACCAGAAAATTCACAATGCAGGGAAACACTACCAGTGTAATGTATGTGGAAAAGCCTACAATAAGAAGTCTACATTTGTTGATCATCAAAAAATCCACACTGGAGAAAAACCCTATGAGTGTAGTGAATGTCATAAATGTTTTATCAGAAAGTCTCTGCTTATTCGACATCAGAGAATTCACACAGGAGAAAAACCATATGAATGTACTGAATGTGGGAAAGCCTGCAGTCAAAAGTCTGCCCTTCTTGATCATCAAAGACTTCACACAGGTGAAAAACCCTATGAATGCAGTGAATGTGGTAAACACTATATTAGAAAGGCTTTGCTTATTGAACACCAGAGGATTCATACAGGAGAAAAACCCTATAAGTGTAATGAATGTGGTAAAGCTTACAGAAAGAAGTCTACTCTTGTGGATCATCAGAGACTTCATACTGGAGAACGATCCTATGAATGTAATGAATGTGGTAAAATCTTTACCCAAAGCCTAAATTTCATTCAACATCAGAGAATTCACACAGGAGAGAAACCCTATCAGTGTAGTGATTGTGGAAAACCATTCAGTCATAGATCTGCCCTTATTCAACATCAGAGAATTCATACTGGAGAGAAACCCTATGAGTGTAATGAATGTGGTAAAGCCTACTGGAGGAAGTCTACCCTTATTGATCATCAAAGACTTCACACTGGAGAGATACCTTATAAATGTAGTACATGTGGGAAGGCTTTCAGACACAGGCCTTCTTTTATTGAACATCAGAAATTACATAATGGAGGCAAACACCATGAGTGTAATGAATGCAAAAAACAATTCAGTACACGGGCATCCCTTATTCAACATCAGAGACTTCACACTGGAGAGAAACCTCACGAATGTAATGAATGTGGAAAAGCTTTCAGTCAGAAGTCTACGCTTATTGATCACCAGAGACGTCATAGTGGGGAAAAACCCTATGAGTGTAGTGAATGTGGCAAATGCTTTATCAGAAGAGCTTTTCTTATTCAACACCAGAGAGTTCACACAGGAGAGAAACCCTATGAATGTAAGGAATGTGGGAAAGCCTATAGAAAGAAGTCTACCCTTACTAGTCACCAGAAAATTCACACTGAAAAGAAACAGGAGTTAATTAATATTGAAAAGCCCTCACTCCTGAAGCCTGCTCTTATTGATCACCAGTGACTTCATATTGGAGAGAAGTCCCATGAATTTAGCAATGTAAATCGTTTATTGGAAGGACTTTGCTTATTCATCAGAGAATTTATGTAAAAAACTTTATGAAAACAATGTAGTAAACATTTAAAAACATTTGCTTATTTAGCATCATAGAATTCATACTGGAGAAAATTCCTGTGATCATGGAATGTTGGAAAACTTTCAATCAGAATTTCAACCTCATTAGACATAAAATAATTCTCACAGGAGAAAAATCTAGTGTGTGTATGAGAGAAACCCATTACATGCCTGTATGGTGGGAAATCCGAATCTGCATACTCTTGTCAACATTTGAAAATTCAGAATGGAGAGAAGCATTTGAGGGTAGTGAATGTGAGAAGTTTTCAGTCAGAAACCTTCCCTTGTTCAGCATCATAGAATTCCTACTGGAGAGAAATATTATCATGAGTACTATGAATCTGAGGAGGCTTTTAGGTCAAAGCTGTTCCTGAACACCAGACAATGCATGCTTTCATAGATTTGTGGTTACTTCTGCCCATACAGGCTGACACTCCTCCATACCTTTTCATCAATGTTCTTCCATAAATCTTCCAAAGAGTAGCTACCCACTGTACTGGAGGTTTTCCTTTGATTCTTTCATTATCTTCAGGATACCAAATGTGCCATTCAGTGTGCCTCTCCTTTGTGTCTCATTACCTGACCAAATCTCTCCATTTCCAGGCATACATGTCTTCCATATTATTGGTTATACTACTTCTCTAATGTAAATCATGATTGGCAACATGCTGCTACTATGAGTTTATTACATTTTGAGTCACTTATAATTTGGAATCTAATTAAGTCATGGTATTCCATAATTTGAAGCCACATAACATGTATTGGATTTTTGCAATGGAAGTAGTTGGGGTTTATTGAAAACAAGTGCAGTTTTTCAAATGAATTCCAATCCTGTGAGACCCCCTCCTGCCACTTAAACATACACATACATACACATAAATTTATTATGTATATATTTATATCTCTGTGTGTGGGTATTTGTGTGTATATATATGCATATACATATATGTGTGTGCATATACATGTATGTGTATACATATACACACATATACATATAGACACACTCAAATAAAAAAAAATGGATTAACTTAATGCCTTGCCCCTCTCATTGCACTGTTCAGTCTGTGTTTTTAATTCACTTTGTTTTGGGGGTTTAGACAAATCAATCTCTTTTTTCATTGTTATAGATTTCACTGAGGAAGCTTTATAGCATTCTGAGGCTTAATGTAATTAGTAACAAAACATGCTATGACTGTACTTTTTCTGTGTTCTCACCCAAAATTCAGTGTCATAAGATTCACATTAAAGAGAAACCCAGTGAGTGTAGGGAATTTGGAAAAGCCCTCAGCCAGTTTATAAATTTAATTCCATGTTAGCATTTATATAGGTGGGAAGTCCTAATAAATGTGGCACAATCTTTATTCTCATCAGTGTGTATTATTGAACAACAGAGAAAATATAATTGGGGAAACCTTATGGAAGAAAGAAATACGTGAAAGCTCTTCCACAGACCAATTCTTATTAAATATGAAAGACCTCACAAATAGAGAGGAAATATATGAATACTGTGATTGAGTCAAGGGCTTTATACAGCTCATCAGCTGTATTTGACATCAGAAGAATAATACTGTAGAGAAATCCTGTGACAAAGATGAGATTCATGGTTTGCGTAGTGGTTAAACTACATCATAGACTCAGAATTGGAAGAGACCTCAAAGGACATCTGGTTCATTAAATAACAAGGATCTCCTCTGTAAGATCCTTGACAAGTGATCATCCAGTCTCCCTGTGGACCTCTCTTGTAGTAGGAAACTAATAATTTCTTGAGATTCACGTTTGACTTCTGGACCATTCTGATTACTATGAAGTTTTTCCGTATATCCAGCCTAAATATTTGCAACTTCCTACCACTGATTCTAGTTTTGCTTTTTTTTTTTTTATAAGGGGAACGAATCTAATCTCTCTTTCATGACAGATTTTCAAATAATTAAAGACCACTATCCTGTCCCTCTTTCCTACCCTGCAGCCTCAACTTTTTGAACTCATCTTTTTATCACATATCAGATTCCTTCACCATCTTGTCCATACTTTTCTGAATATTTGTCAGTGTCTTTTCCAAAAGTTTCTACCTAGGGCTGAAAATAGGACCACAGATGAGACATGACTACAGACTACTGCAAGACTATCATCCCTCTCATTTTGGGAACTGTGCTTACATCAGTGGTCTAAGATAGCATTAACCTTTTTTTCTTGGCATTTTTGTAATGTTGTTGACTCATTTTGGGCTTTCATTCCTCAAAAATCCCTGGATTCTTTTCTCATAGTTGTTGTCTAGGTGCTTTTCCCCAATTCTGTACTCCTGAAGGTGATTTTTTTGAACCCAAGTGTGTTGTTGTTCAGTCTTATCTGACTCTTCTTGACCCCATTTAGGGTTTTCTTAGCAAAGATACTGGAGTGATTTGCCATTTCCTTCTCCAACTCATTTTATGGATGAGGAAACTGAGGCTAAAAGGATTAAGTGATCTACTCAGGGTCACACAGCTAGTAAGTATCTGAGGTTAGATTTAATCTCAGGAAGAGGAGTCTTCCTGACTCTAGAACTGACACTTTATCTAGTGTGCCACCTAGTTTCCCCTTGAACCCAAGTATAGGACTTTACATTTATCCCTAATAAATTTCATTATAAGATTTGACTCATCATTTTTACCTCAGATATATTTGGAATGTGATTCTGTCATTCATTAGATTGCAGCTTTGGATCAACTACATTTTATGGGTCCAATCACCCAGTCAGTTTCAAATCTACATAATTGAACCATCATTGAGCAAATCCCTATCTGTCTGCCTTGTTCACAAGGATATGTTAGTTTTTGTTAAATGCCTTGGTGAAATATAAGTATATCATGTTCACTGCATTCCCTTGATCTATCAGATTAGTAATCCTGTTAAAAAAAAGAAATAAAGTTAGTTTGCTATAACTTGTTTAGAAGGAGCTCATGCTACCTATTAGTGACCATTGGTTCTGTTTTCTAAGGGCTCACAAACATCCTCAGTTTAAATGCTCAGTTGCATTTTGCCAGGAATTTATGTTGTTACCAATGTGATCAAATGGAGCAAGCAGGATTTGGAGTAAGAGAACCAATGTTCACACCATAAATCTTTTGCTGCCTGCCTTTATGATTCTGGGCAATTTGTTTAACTTTGGATTCAGTTTCTTTGCCTATAAAATTAGAGGATTGGGCTAAATGAGCTCTATAGACCCTTCCAAGTCTTAAATCTATGACCTTGTCTTTACTTGGGGCAGGAATTATAAGGTCTTGAGGAGGTTACTTAGCAAGTTAGTGATTTTAAAAACTAGTCTTCCTATCCCATCCATTTGGGTCTTTAAACCCACAACCTTTAATAAAATGTAGAGTTAAAAATGCCTGATTAGTATCTGAACTGTTGTGCTACTGAGTCAGAAGATAAGGATGGGATGGGGTCAGTCATTTTGGAAAGTTTTTTTAAAATAATGTATTTTTAGTTTTCAACATTCATTTCCACAAAATTTTGAGTTCCAAATTTTCCCATCTCTGTCCTCCCCTACCCCAAAATGCCATGCATTCTCATTACCCCTTCCCCCAATCTGCCCTCACTTCTATCATACCCCTCCCTTCTCTTATCCCCATCTTCCCTCTTGTAGGGCAAGATAAATTTCTATACCTCATTACCTATATTTCTTATTTTCCAATTGTATGAAAAAACAATTCTCAACATTTATTCCTAAAACTTTGAGTTTGGAAAGTTTTTAATGGCAGATTAGGGCATCCTCAGTTTGGAACAAAACTGGCTAGGTTTATGAATAGGATCATAGATTTGGAGCTAGAAGAGATCTTCATTTCAAACCATTCCCTGGTTTTACAGATAAGAAACTGAGGCCCAGAGAGTTGCCCAAAGACTGCCAATAAGTGCCAGAGTTGGGATTTGAGCATATCAGTACTCTCCACTGCACCATGCTGCTACTTCCATTTATCAATCCTAAATATGTTTTAGAACTTGATGTAATAATCATGACTTCGTCCCTGTCCACAAGAAGTTGCAAGAGAGATTGTGACAAGTTCCTAAGGGCTAAAATAGCTCATATTTATCACGGAACATTTTACATACAGTATCTCCTCAGGAGAGCCCTATGAGGCAGGTAGTACAGGTATTACCATCCCTATTTTATTGGTTATGTAGTTAGAAGAACTTAAGAGATATTTGCCTTTGATCACACATTTAGTGTTAGAGGTGGAATTTGAATCTCTTTCTGGAACTCAAAGAATCATTCTATTCAACCACAAATATCAAGTGTCCACTATGTACAAGGTATGTGGGACAGTCTCTATGCTCAAGGAATTTATATTCTGGAGTGGCAACAAAAGGTATATACATATAAGGTATGTGGGACAGTCTCTATGCTCAAGGAATTTATATTCTGGAGTGGCAACAAAAGGTATATAAGTAAATGGGCAATTTAAAGAGGCAGGAAGGATGGTAACATATTCAGAGCTGTGCTTTAAGTACAGTTATTTTGGCAGCTGTGTGGAAGATGAATTGGAGAGTAGAGAGATTTGATTAGACTTTTACAAGAGTCCAGGTGAGAAGTGAAGATGATATACAAGGAATGAATACAGATATTATGGAAGTAAAATCAAGACCTGGAAATTGTTTAAATGTGGTTGTGAGGGAGTAAGTGCCTTACAAGATCTCATTCTTAAAAACAGAAGTTTAGGAGGAGGGCCTGATTTAGAATGAATTATGGTAGCTCTCTTTTTAATATGTGGAGTTTATTTGCAATGGATGAAACATTTGGGTTATGTTCAGTAGATAGTTGACAATAGGGGACTGAACTTCAGGAGTGAGATTAGGCTTGGATGTACAGATGTACAGACTGTACATCTGTGTAGAGATGATATTTAAACCCATGAGAGCAGATGAGCTCACCAAAGTAGAGAGCATATATATAAAGAAGAGATGTTAGGTCTGAACTTTGAGATACATTCATACTTAGGGGTAAAATTGTTGATGGCTGCAAGAGACAAAATAAGACACTAAACAGGTATTAAAAGAATCAGAAAGTACAGTGTCACAAAAACCTAGGGAGAAGAGAATATTTAAGAAGGTGGGAGTAGTCTGTCAGAAGCTACAGAGAGGTCAAGGAAGATCAGGATCAAAAACCTTTGTATTTAGCAGAAGTAAAAGATCTTGATGTTCTTGGAGCTAGATTTCATTAAAATGATGGGAATAGAGTTGGAAATCTAAATGAAAGGAATTGGAGTGTGATAGGGGAGGCAACAGGAATAAATAACTCTGGGAGGTTGGCAGTGAAAGATATAGGAAGATAGCTTGAGGGAATGGTAGGGTCAAGTGAAAGGTTTTTTAAAAATTTAAAAAAAATTTTTTTATTTTTAGGACAGGGGAGATCTGGGTATGTTTATAGGCAGTAAGGAGGAAGCTAGTATGTAGGGAGAGAATGAAGATAATGTGATAAGCTCCTGGAGAAAATAGAAGGATCAATGGCACAAGTGGACTTTTTTCTTTTTTTTAAAATTTATTTTTAGTTTTCAACATTCATTTCCACAAGATTTTGAGTTCCAAATTTTCTCCCCATCTCTCCCTTCTGTCCATCTCAAAACAGTGTGCATTCTGATTACCCCTTCTCCCAGTCTGCCCTCCCTGTTATCACACCCCTCCCTTCCCTTATCCCCATCTACTCTATTTTCTTGTAGGGCAAGATAGATTTCTGTACCTCATTACTTGTATATCTTATTTCTCAGTTGCATGTAAAAACAGTTTTTAACATTCGTTTTCAAAACTTTGAGTTCCAACTTCTCTCCCTCCCTTCCCATCCATTCCCACTGACAAGGCAAACAATTCAGTGTATGTTATACATGTGTAGTTATGCAAAAGACTTCCATAAACGTCATGTTGTGAAAGAATATATTTCCCTCCATTCTAGACTGCTCCATCATTTATTGTATTCTCTCTTTTGACCCTATCCTTCCTCAAAAGTGTTTACTTCTAGTTGCCCTCCCTTCTATCATCTCCCTCACACACTGCTTATCCCCTTCTCCCCTACTTTCTTGTAGTGTAAGATAGATTTTCATAACAAATTGAGTATGCAAGTTATTAAGCCAAATGTGTTGAAAGTAAGGTTCATTTTTTCCTCTTGCCTCTCCCTCTTCCCTTCCATTGAAAAAGTTTTTTCTTGCCTCTTTTATGTGAGAGATAATTTACCCCATTCTATTTCTCCCTTTATTCTCCCAATATATACCTCTCTCCTTAATTTTATTGTTTTAGATATCATCCCTTCCTATTCAACTCACCCTGTATCCTCTATCTATATGTGTATAATTCTTCTCAACTATCCAATACTGAGAAAAGTCTCGAGTTACAAATATTATCTTTCCATGTAGGATTGTAAATAGTTCTTACTTTAGTAAGTCCTTTATGATTTCTCTTTCCTGTTCACCTTTTCATGCTTCTCTTGATTCTTGTGTTTGAAAGTCAAACTTTTTATTCAGCTGTAGTCTTTTTGCTTCAAAGTCCTCTATTTCATTGAATGACCGTTCCTCGCCCTGAAGTATTATACTCAGTTTTGCAAAACTTATACTCAGCAAAACTGAGTATAATAGGTGATTCTTGGTTTTAATCCTAGCTCCTTTGACCTCTGGAAAAACATATTCCAAGCCCTGCAATCCCTTATTGCAGAAGCTGCTAGATCTTGTGTTATCCTGGTTGTATTTCCACAATACTCAATTGTTTCTTTCTGACTACTTGCAATATTTTCTCCTTGGCTTCGGAGATCTGGAATTTGGCTACAATATTCCTAGGAATTTTCCTTTCCAAATCTCTTTCAAGAGGCAATTGGTGGATTCTTTCAATATTTATTTTACCCTCTGGTTCTAGAATATCAGGACAATTTTCCTTGATAATTTGTTGAAAGATGATGTCTAGGTTCTTTTTTTGATTATGACTTTCAAGTAGTCCCATAATTTTAAAATTGTCTCTCCTGAATCTATTTTTCCAGGTCAGTTGTTTTTCCAATGAGATATTTCATATTGTCTGCTATTCTTTCATTCCTTTGGTTTTGTTTTATAATTTCTTCATTTTTCATAAAGTCATTAGCTTCCATTTTCTCCATTCAAATCTTTAAGGAATTATTTTCTCCTGTGAGCTTTTGGACCTCCTTTTCCATGTTGCCAGTTCTGCTTTTTAGGGCATTCTTTTCTTCATTGGCTTTTTGGATCTCTTTTGTCATTTGGATTAGTCTATTTTTTAAAGTTATTTTCTTCAGCATTTTTTTGGGGTCTCTTTTAGCAAGAGTTGACTTGTTTTTCATGATTTTCTTGCATCACTCTCATTTCTCTTCCCAATTTTTGCTCTACTTATCTTACTTGATTTTCAAAATCCTTTTGAGTTCTTCCATGGCCTGAGACAAATTTTTATTTTTCTTGGAGGATTTGGATGGAGGAATTTTGATTTTGTTGTCTTCTGTTTGCATGTTTTGTTCTTCCTTGTCCCCAAAGTAAGATTCTACAGTCTGATTATTTTTTCCAGTTTTTGCTCATTTCCCCAGCCATTTACTTGACTCATGAACTCTTTGTCAAGGTTGATCTCTGTTTCCAGTAGGGGTGGGGAGCAGCTCTATTCCTTCACAATCTGTGGACCTGGAGCTCCGGAAACAGTCACAGCTGCTGCCCCTACTGCCGCTGAGGCTGCTTCAGGTTCCTCTGCTCCCTCCTCCCTCTGCTGCCCTGGGGCTGGGGTCAGATCACTTGACTCTCCCACACTGGTCCCACAGGCTTTTTCCACTGACTTTCCAATTTGGGGTCATGAAGTCTGGAAACCACCACAGGTGTGAGAGATTCAGTCCCCCAAGGCCTACTCAGGTCTTTTCTGTGCCAGCTCAAACCATGCTGGACTGCACCCAGCCCCCAGTGTGCTGTGATAGACACTTCCCAGCAACCTGCCAAGCTGTCTTGGGCTGGAGATTTACTTCACTCCATTAGTCTGTGGGTTCTAAATCTCCAGAATTTGTTTAGAGCCATTTTTTACAGGCATTTGGCTGGGTGTGGGGTGAGTGCTCCAGGAAGTCTGTGCTGTTATTCTGCCATTTTGGTTCCACCCCCTGGCCTTTTTTCTTAGAAGGGAGCAAAAGGGAACACAATGCAAAAAGACAAGGATAGGGACTGGAAGAAATACTGAAGTTATCAGGGATGAGTTTATGGAGAGATGACAAGTAAAAAAGATTTACTCCCTGGCAGACATAGACTCTGAAATTCAGGAATAAGGGTAACCATAGGTGAAAATTTGCCACTGTAGGACCAGGGAACAAGTAGTTGATTGTGGGGGGGGG
>CM053773.1:182290429-182341541 GCA_028658325.1 Potorous gilbertii | reverse complement strand
TGCAGATCTATGCAATCTGAAGAAGGTTTCCCTCACAATGATGCCTTCCAGATGTTCCTGCTTGTAGGTAATCTTGTGTTTATTGCATCACTCTCCAGAATAATAGGGGTCTGCCTTTTAAGGAAGTCCATGGATATCAGAAGGAGTTAGCCTAACTGTCCACAGAAGAAAAACCAAATAAATGAAAAAAAATCCTTACCATCCAGAAAATGACATGCACCTGAAAAGCCAGTCTCTACTGGATCTAGAACAGGTACAGCAGATGGAGAATCAGTTGAGTCCAGAATTGAGTCCAGAATTACCTTGCATTTCAGAAATTCAACAATGTTCAAGATGAACCTGACATGAAAATCTGCCTTTGAAGTAAGTTCTGATAATGCTATATGGTTTTGAATTTGGAATTCTACAATCTTCAAAGAATCAAAGTTATTGGTTTATACCAGCAAAAATATTAGTACACTAGTAAGGTGCACAGTTGGAATAAATAAACTGGAGCATATTTCCAAAGAGAAATTATACAGAAGAAGCAAAATAAAATATATTGTTTAGTATATAAAAGAACAGAAAGAAGTGGGTGATCATGAGGCAAAAGAGAGAAAAGGACAGTCAGATTGCCACATTAGAACTCACAAAATGTAAAAAGTCCTGGAGAAAGGCCCAAAGTACATTAGGCAGATTCTCTGTGAAGGTCCTTCCTACAGGAGAACATAAACATCAATAGTATAAGATCAAAAGGTGTAAAGGGGTTGCAATCTACATTAAATGGGAGGAATACTTTGATGAGATCATAGATCCACTGAAGTGTTAGAGGACCAGGGTTCAGGATATAAACTGAAGGTCTCTCTTCTGTTCCTCCTCCATGGGCCAAAAATATTGACACTTGTAATGTGGGAGCAGTATCATAAGAACATCACAGGGGCAATAGAGAACCTTCCTCCTATGCTGCAATCCCCAGAAAGGAGCTTCCATTGTTGGACATAACCACCTTTATTTCTGTGGCAAACAGGTGGCATTGAAGCTAGAGCACAAAACTTGGACTCAGGAAGACCTTGCTTTGAATTCTGGCTTAGATACCTACTGTAGTTGTACAGCCCTAGGCAAGTCACTTGACTTAGTCTGTTTCCTCATCTGCAAAATTGTGATGATACTAGCCCCTACTTCAAGGGTTCTTGTGACGATCAAGTGAGATAACGTGAAGTGCTTTACAAACCATGAAAAACTATGTAAGTGTTGCCGAGCCCCTATTAGCTATTGCTCTATTAGCTATTCTGCCCCTAACTTGAAGGGCTGGGTGGCAAACCTAACAAAAGTATGTGGTGGATGAATAGAGATGAGAGTGATGCTACATGGAACCCAGGAAGGCAACCAATCAACAACCAAGTGCCTACTATGTGCAAAGGACTGTGCTAGGCTGTGGGGACATGAAGTTCCCCAACAAAGGATACCAAAGGAATGCTTACTCCATCCTAGGCACTCCAAAGGAATATTGGGCAGAGTAAACCTTGAAGGGAGGACTAGGAGAAGGAAGTCTAAAAAGAAGAGATAATAAGGACCAGAGGGTGAGGAGAGGTCTCAAGAGAGGAAGGGAAGAGTTAAGGGGAAGGGCAAGTTTCAGGTGAGGAAGAAGAAGGAAACTGAGAAAGAAGATGGTCCTGGTAAAAGAAAGAAAAGGAAGAAGAGTTAGGTCTTGGGATGGGAAAATAAAATTGGTAAGAACATGTTGAAGAGGTCAGGGAAGAAAGAACAGAGGTGTGGAAAGAGGGAGGGAAGATTAAGGAACAGGCATGGAGTCAGAGCAGCAAGGATAAGGGGGCAGAGGATGGAGAGGGAAGAGAAGTATAGAGGGTTCTGAAAAGGTAGGGGTAGGAATGTTGGAGCAGAAAGTAGAGCAGGAAAGGGATGGATTGGAAATGGAGGAACAGAGAGGGGAAAGGATGAAAAGGATGATGGGTGGGCAGAGAACAGAAGAGAATGAATGAAGATGAGAGAGATCCAGAAAAGAGAGGGGAGGGAATGAAATGGATGGATAGAAGGTATGATGCATAAGGGGAAGGGACTGAGAGAGTAGGAGGAGGGGAGAAGAAACAACAGAAGAGAAAAAGAGGAAGAAAAGAAGGGAGGGGCAGGGAACTGAGGAAGATGAAGGGGAAGGGAAAGTAAGAATGGAGAAGGGGGTGGGGTGATGGAGGAACACATGGGAGTGGGGATAGGGAAGCAGAAGGGGCAGGGGTAGAGTAACAGAATGGGAAAAGGATAAAGGGTCAAAACTCTAAGGAGAATGAAGGAAAGGACAGGTAAAGAGGTAGAGGGGATGAAGGGGAAGGGATTAATGGGGTAAAAGGAACAGGGATGGAGGGATCGAGAGCTAGATGATGAAGGAGCAAGGGCCTGGTCAGGATGTGGAGAGGAGCTGAGGAAGGGAAGAGCGGATAGAGGGATTGATGGATGAAGAGTGGAGGAGGGGCAGGGGAGTTTAGTGGAGGGGATAGAGGGACAAACCGAGGAAAGGATGAAGGGTAGGATCGATGGTAGAGAGCTGAAGAAGAGGAAGAAGAGAAGAATGGGAGATGGAGGGAAGAGGGAGGCACTGCACTAGGAGAAAGTGGAAGAGGAGGGTCCCGAGATTGGTGGATGTAGGCAGCCTCGGGCACGGAGGCTCACCTGGAGTGGGCACAGCAATGGGCTTCAGCTCGAGGCTCGGATAGCACCAAGCCGCTTCTACATCAGGAGTCAGACCAGAAGAGCGCCGCCGACCCTGTCTACTCAATCGCTTGCCACTGGGAGCCTGCAAAGGCCTCATGGTCTCAGTAGTCCTCTGACTCTAGACATAGCATACTGCAGCACCTGCCTTGTCCAGGAGGGTGCGCTGGGCAACCTCACCTCCAGACACCAGCCTGGAGGCTGAGCTGGGTTCCCTGAGCAGTGGACACAGAGGACTGGAGAAGGCGGGGCTAAGAGGATGAAGTGAAAGTAGAGTACATGAGAGCGAGTCTACAACGACCTAGAGAAGAGAAGCGTGGATTAACTGGAGGGGCGGGGTCAAGGACCTGCCCAAGGTCTAGGACAGTTCCTTAGTTTCCTTTGCCCCAGTTCCCACTGTCACTTTTGATTTCTGAGTCCCTGAAGCTTGCATTTCAGTCCGCACTGCCAGCAGAGACCCTTCCTCCTTCAGACCGATCCCCAAACAGGAGTTTCCACTTGGATACGACGGTCTTTCACGGGTAGCGAGGGTGCAGCTTCGACCCGTCCGTTCCTTCCGTAGACTCATCCCGTCGGGATACACAGAGACCCAGGGCCTCCTGACATCACCCCAGGGTGAATGTTAAATCCTAGTTCCTGCTTTACCCCTCCAGTACACACCGCCTCCCACCTTAGAGTTCTTACTGGTTTGTACCCCCAGCCCCTCACCTCATACTGCCTCCTCAGAACTCAAATATTGCCCTCCTCTCAGAGATCACTTGGGTATGTTCCTCCACAGAGGACATATGGGTCAGTTTTCCCCTGCCTCACCCTTCCTTATCTTTCTTGGGTACATGTAGCAGCCTGCCACTCTCCAGCTCACGTGAATGACTCTTCAGGGTCCCATGGATCAGTGCAACAGCTGGAATAGCTCCTGTAGGTACACTGTTGATAGGTAGGCAATCAGGCATGTAAAAAGTCTTCTCCCTTTGGAGGCTCAGGAGTCTCTTGCCAGAATAAAGACAAGAAGTACTTCTTGATCACCATGTACCTCCTGAATCTTCCCTTCCTTCACTCCGTTGCGTTCCAGGGACTGCTGTGTTCTTGGCAGTCACCACCCATTCTCCCAACAGGGCTTAGTTCCTCCTAGAACACCAGCTGAAGGCAAAGCAAGCTATTAGTCTCAATTCACCCCTGGGTCATTCTAGAGAACCTCAGCCTGTTGCCTCTGCTCCCACTAGTCCCCCTCTCTTCTTAAATGCTCTGCAATCTGGTTTCCAATATCATTCAGCTGAAACTTCATGCAGGAGGCAGAATTTCTATATAATTCACCAAAAACCATATTTAGTGTTAACATTTTTTGTGTCCCAGACACTTAGCTAACTACTGAATACATCTTCATTTGAACCTTGCAATCACTCTGGGAGGTAGGAGCATGTACTTAATAAATATTTACTGACTTATTAACTGAAGTGACACCTCTTTTTTTTGTAGGATGGATTAGGGAGAAAAAATGAAAAATAGCTCAGTCTTTGCCTTTAAGAAGTCTCCAATCTATCAGAAGGATATATAGAGCACATATTTAAGCTTAAATGTGCACTAAAACTTTTGGGACACATTGTACATAGGTATTTTCCAAGACTGAGAAAGACAGGGACAAGGGAGAGAGCTGGGCAAAGTATTCAAGGAAAATTTGAATAGGGACCAAATATTTTCAGCTGGAGACTCAAGGAGATGACTCCTGAAATGGTACTTGGAGGAAGAGAAGGGTTACAGCAGATGATGGAAGAATATTCTGGGTTTAGGGGGGCCTAATGCACAGAGATGAGAGATGGAATGAAGACTGGGGAATAAGAGCACAGTTAGGTTGCATGAATGTGTACAGGAGTATCATGTGAAATAAGACAGGAATGAAAGAGTGGAAGACTTTTAATGCCAGGCAAAGAAGTTTGTATTCTACAGAGTAGGTAACTTGAAAAGTTTTTGAGCAGAAATGTGATCTGGTCACATCTGCATCATTAGTCAACCAGAATGAATTTAGTGTTTTTCAGGTGCCTGTGCTAAGCACCAAGGAGAAAGAGAAAGGCAAAAGTAATCTCTACCCCAAAGAGCTCACCTGTGAATGTCAGAGGGAGAAAGCAGGTAAATAAATAGGGACATACAAAATGTATAGAGAGAGTGGATGGAGGCCATTCTTAAAGAGGGATGGTGCTCCAGCAGAAGATGAGATTTGAGCTATTTCTGGAAGGAAGTTGGGGAAACTAAGGGGCAGAGATGAGGAGGAAGAGCATTCCAGGCAAAGGGCATAGCCAACACAAAAGCAGAAAGATGAGAGGTCGAGTGTCCTGTTCAAAGTACAGCAATTAGGCTGGTGTAGTGTAGCTGGATTGTAGAGTTTGTGGGGGTGCGAGTAGGGAGTAAAGTGTAAGAAGACTGGGAAGGTAGAAAAGGATTAATTTATGAAGAGCCTTAAATACCACTGGAATTTATGTTTTGGCAGCTGGGTGAAGGATGACGTAACTGATAGAATAGACATAGGGATACAACTTCAGAAGTTGTTATAGTGGTAGTTCATGTTAGAAGTGATGAATATTTGAAGGAAGGGTGGATCCTGGGAGAAGAGAGAAAAGAAAATGGATTCTAAAGATGATGCAGAAATGGAATCAACATACAATTTTATATGTAATTGATATTGTTTAGATTTAGAGATTATGGAAAGGAAGGAGGACTCAGGTTTCAGACCTGCATTACTGAGAGGGGGGTGGGTGATGATGTCATCAAAGGAAGCAGATTATTTAGTGAGAGCAGGAGTTTATGATAATGGAAATAGATGTTCCAGTAGGAGCAGTGGGGATAGAATCTAGATTCTAAAGAGGCATTTAGGGTTAGGGTTAGGGGTGGTGAAGAAGTAGAGACAGCAAGTATGGGTTGCTGTTTCCAGGAGTGTAGAAGTGAAAGAGGATATCTTTTTGGGTAATGACATGGTTAAGGGAATGTTTTATTATTTTTTAATTAATTGAGTTTCAATTACGGAACATTTATTTTCTTTCTCTGCCATCTACTTTCATTCAGCACTGGGGGGTGGGAGAGTGAGGAATGAGAAAAGCCCTTTGAACAAAGAGAATGAAGCAAAACAAATTCCAAATTGGCAGTCTGCAGATGTGTGTCTTATCCTGCCTATTAATCCATCACCTCTCTGTCAGGAGGTGGGTAACATTTTTTATCATCAGTTCTCTGGAATCATGATTCATCAGAGTTCTTAAGTCTTTCAAGATTGTTCATCTCTACAGTATTGGTGTTAGAGTACAAATTTTTTCTTTGTTCTCATCAATTCATACAAACCTTCCAGGTTTCTCTGGAAAAAATCACTTCATGCTTTCCAGTACAATAGTATTCCATCACATTCATATTCCATAATTTGTTCAGCAATGTTTCCAATTAACGAGTATCCCTTTAGTTTCCAGTTTGGGGATGCAAAGAAAACACGTGCTATAAAAATTCCTGTATGTATAGGATATTTTCCTCTTTGATGTCTTTGGGATAGAGACCCAAAACTCTTTCAAAGGATATGCACACTCTAGTAACATTTTGGACAAATTTCCAGATTGTTCTCTAGAGTGGTTTGACCAATTCAAGGCTCCACCAAAAGTACATTAAAGTTTTTGTTTTTCTCTAACCTTTCTAGTATTTCAATTTTCCTTTTTTTTTAGCTTTACCAATCTGATGGGTATGAGGTGGAGTCTAAGAATTGCTTTAATTTGTATTTTGCTATTATTAATGATTTAGAGAATTTTTTTCATGTGGCCTCAGAGAGGTTAAATGTCTTCCCTTGACAGTCTTCCTGTTCATAGCCTTTAACAATTTATCAATTGATAAATGGCCATAAAAATTCAAGAGAACTAATAATGAAACATGCTACCTACATGATAGAGAGGTGAAGAATTTAGAGTGCAAACACACACACACACACACACACACACACACACACACACACCTTTTAGACATGACTAATAGGGAAATTTGTTTTCCTTCGTATATATGTTATGAAAGATTTTATTCTTTCCTTCCCAATGTGGGAAGGAAAAGGAGCCATCAGGAACTTTGTTGATTGAAAATACATTTTTTAAAAGAGAAGAAAAGTTTTAAATAACTGCTATGGTAAATGCAATAAGCAATCATATTTCTTGAAGGATCTGGGTGAGGTTAAGTGGGGCAAATTTGTACTAAGGCCACTTACATTATCACATGACTTTCTCGAGCAGTATTTATTGTACTTATTCAGTCATGTCAAACTCTTTGTGAGCTTGTGGACATTGTCCATGGAGTTTTCTTAGCAAAGATATTGGAATAGTTTGCGATTTCCGTCTCTAGTGGATTCTATTGTTAGGCAAACAGAGGGTAAAGGCAGGAGGTAGTTGGGAAGATTAGAAGCTGATGTTTAAAAGGATGAATATTAGAAAGACAAGGATGTGTATGTCTGAGGAAAGTTCAGGGATGGTTCCAAATGGTTTTGAGTTGATTAACCTTAGAGTTAAGAATATGAATGAAGGGAAGTAAGACCAAAACAAAGGACACAGACTAGAAGAATATGGAAGAGTTCATGCATCATAAGTTATATTGACGATGAAGAGTAGGTAGCAAGGAAAGTAGGACAGGGTATTATCATCAGATGGGAGAATTTCAGAGTTTATGGAGGAGGTGAGCAATTTCAGGTAATGTTGGAACCATCACCATCCCTGTGGATAAATAGGGTAGAGAGGAGACAAATTCTGAGGATGTTGAGCTTGATGAACTGAGAACCAAGGGAGTGTTGTTAACTTAAACATCAAAGTCACTAAGGAGGGGTGTGGTGGAGGAGAAGATGGCAAGTCAGGTGGTAAAATAATTATGATAGAAACCTCTAAGAAATTTGTATATCTTGCTTATCAGCATTTTATGTTCAGGGAGGAGGAGAAAGTGAAGCTGGTGACCTTGCACAGCCCTCACTCAAAACCAAGTCAAATGCAAGTCTATCTCCTTCTCCCCTTCCTTTGGGGCTTTGGGGTTTGCTGGCTAGATGTCCTTCCTTACTTCTTCCCTTCATCCTTTGCTCTTTTCCTTCTTTCCTTCCTTCCTTCCTTATTTCCTCCCTTCTTGTTCCAAAAATCTTAAACCCAGTGCACTCTGAAGCCTGGACAATAATAGGTCTCTGCCCATGCTCCACTTAACCGCTGACTTAGAGTGATTATCACTAGTAACAGTTTCTGTTGATTTAGTTGTTTTTTCTATTGTTCATTAAAAAGGCCATTCCCTGACTACTTCTTAAAGAGGCCTAATCATTCAATGGGCATTACCTCCCTCTAAGCAAGTACCTGAAAAGACCAGCCTAAAAAGGTCAAGGTCTGTGTTGCATCCTGGATCATCTCCAGTCATCCTGATGAATATCTGGTCACTGGACCCAGATGGCTCAGGAGGAGAAAGTAGGGTTGATGACCTTGCACAACCCTCCCTCACTCAAAACAAAGTTAAATGCAAGTCATGTCATCATTTCTCTAGTGTCATGGTCTTCTTGAAGGACAATGAATGACAAAATGAAGGACAAACATATGCTCAGGAAAATGGGTAAAAGTATAGCTGTATCAAAGGCAAACTTTTATTTATAAGACATCTCAAAAAGTCTTTCTGTTAAAGTTTCTTTGTGCTCAGAGAATTGTGAAGAAAGTCCCAATTAATCTCCCAGGGAGTCTTGGCACTCTCCCTGACTTATTTCTTTCTTCTTATCTTCAGAACCAGTCCTTCCAAAACTCTTTTTTTCCTATTATCGTTGGCCTCCTGATCCCTTAGCACAGCACCTTAGTAAATGCTTGGTAAATAAGTATTAAAAAGTGCTTTCCTTCCTTCTTTCCATTCTTTCCTTTTTTTCTTCCTTCTTTCCTTCCTTTCCTTTTCCTTTTTCCTTCCTTCTTTCTCTCCAACTTTCCTTCCTTTCATTTTGCTGTAACTTTTCCTTAACCTTTCTTTTCTTGTACTTAGCCGCTCAGTACATTCAAATGAATACTATGAGATGAGCAAACATTAGAAATTTTCCCACATGCTGTGGGATCATATCATAGTTGTAGAGCAGTGGAACATTTTTAATTGTATAACAAATAAATAACTGTAGGGTACAAAAGTAGA
Source organism: Potorous gilbertii (assembly GCA_028658325.1). Taxonomy (NCBI): domain Eukaryota; kingdom Metazoa; phylum Chordata; class Mammalia; order Diprotodontia; family Potoroidae; genus Potorous; species Potorous gilbertii. The sequence goes on along the minus strand of CM053773.1, from coordinate 182,332,706 downwards.
TTAAATTTGATTATATAAAAGCAAAGGATGATTCTCAGTCATTAGTTAAGCTTTGGATGCCACACTCATATTATATCCCTAGTATCATGAAAACCCTTAGCTAAGGAGATAGTCCCATATTCTGTCCCCACTCAGCCACTCAAGTGGCTGAGGGATAAGGAAAGATTCCAAAATATATAAGTTTTTGCCCCCAGCACCACTACAGTATGATGCTTGTGGTCCTACAGTCCTGGCACTGCCTTGTAAGCATTCCAAATTAGTTCTTGAGTTACCCTCCTTAAACTTCCATAAAGGCCAGGTAACATGATCTGACAGTGAGGGAATATCCTATCTAAATTATTGGCCAGGTGGAACTCCACTCAAAGCAAGGAGTCTATTGAGAGTTTCAGGCATATGTATGAGACATCTTTCCAAAAGACCCCAATATCCCCTCTGTCAGCCAATAAATATTTATTAAATACTTACATTGGTTCAGATATTGTGGGAATATTTCTGGGGATACAAAGGGGATTGAAGCAGATACAAAGAAAAAACAATTCTTGCATTCAAGGATTTCACAGCCTAATAAGGGAGACAAGTTACAAATAACTGCATGCATTCAAACTATATCTATAATAATTGGTAAATAATCAACAGAGGGAAGGCATTAGGGTTAAGGGGGATTGAAAAAGACTTCCTATAGAAGGCAGGATCTTGAAGGAAACCAGGAAAGCCAGGAGGAGGAGAGTGAGCATCCCAGACATGCAGTCAGCCAGAGAAAATGCCTGGAATCAGGAGATGGCATGTTTTTTTTTGAGGAACATCAAGGAGGCCAGTACTCAATTGTAGGATATATGTGTGTGAGAGAATTCCCAAAAGAAGAAATCTGGGAGGAAAAAACCCTCAGAGTTTTTGACCAGAACAGAAACAATGCTATTGACAATCATTCAGCCATCAAAGCCCAAACAATGAGCAAACAAGACTTGGACTGGTATCTATCCATGGCCAATCAGTGAGAACCAGAATTATTTGGGTTTGAAACCACAGTCAAGTAGCTCAAATTGAATCCCAATAGCCTTTGTAAAAAGCCTTGTTTAGCAGAGCTATATTTCAAGAAATCAGGAATGAAAATTACATGAGATAAAACAGTTAATTGTTCCAGTTTTTTTTTTAAAAAAAAAAGGTAAAATAAATAAATGGATGAATAAATAAGTAAATAAATCAATAAATAAGAAAAAAAGTCTAGCCTCCAAATATCAACGTTCTTTCTGAAATATAAGCAATCAAAAACACATGTAAGGATACCACACCCCAAGGGGACAGAGGGAAAAGAGAAGATGGAGTGGGGAGGGAGAAGAAGAGAAAGAGGAAGAGGAGGAAGAGGAAGAGGACAGAGGAAATAGCAGTATTGTCCAACTAGAGATGCTTAATTACATCCTCAAGGGGGCAAATTAGTGCTACTCACACACTGCTGTATGTCCTTCATTCCCAAAGAGAACCAAGGACATCATGAGCGTGATGTCTTGACTTGCAAGTGAATTGGACTTAAGTCTGACAGGACTGTGCAAAGTCATCTGCCTCACTCTCTCCTCCATAGTCAATGGAGTCCAGGGTCAAAAGATAAGTCAGGATTACCGAGGATGGCCCCTACCTTTTTGAGGAGTTTAGCCATAAAAAAAAAGAAAAGATAACCAAGATGGATGGGTCAAGTGAGGGGTTCTTGAGGATGGGTGTTTTAGGCTGTAAGGAAAGAGCCACTAGACAGAGAGAGTTTGAAGATGAATGACAAAGCAAGGATAATAGAAAAGAGCAATCTGCTGAACTAGAAAAAGATCACGTGTGCATGTAGAGAATTTTGTCTTGCAAGGAAAAGTATGGAGATGGTAGCACATCATCTGAGTGGTGTGAAATGAGGAGGAGGAGTGGAAAAGGAGCTATCCATGAATGACCTCAAATTTTTCAGTAAAATATGAGTCAAGGTTCTCAGCTGGAAGGGTGGGGAGGGGAACCATGGGAGGCTTGAAAAGGGATAAAAGGTTTGTAAGAGTCATTGTGGAGAGTGGGCTAGTGAGTGGATATGGGAGCTCAAAAAGGATTGCCTTCCTTAAGGCCAGGTTAAGATTATATAACACAAATTTATAGTGACCCTAGTCAGCATGATTTCATCATTTTCTCCAGCTTCATTCAGCAACAGTGTGTGTAGCAGACAAGGAAGCAAAGAGTGAGTGGGAGTGATCCAAAGCTGAGGTATGAAGGTCCATGATTTACAAGAGAATGAGGGAGTAAGGGACTCCAGAGAAGAAGAAAGTGTAGACTTAAACCAGTTCACCAAGAGGTCAAGATGGTGAAAGGAGGAGAATGTAGCTAGTAAAGAGGTGATTGCCTGGGAGAGAACTGAGGGCCTGAGATACTGGGGATCATGACATGGATGAAGAACAGGGTTTAGGGATGCAAAAGAGAAGGAATAGATTGTGATCAGATAAGAGAATTTCTAAGCTCATGAACATTGAAATGGTACATTTATGAATGTGACAAGAGTCAGAGTATGATCATTTTTGTGGGTGGCTTAAATGGGGTAGAGGAGTAACTGGTCAAAGGCAATGAATAAATTGAGGAACGAGGAATCTAAGATATCTGAGGAACTATCTATCTATCAATGTGTGTGTGTGTGTGTACGTGTGTTTATTGAAGACCCTTAATGTGAAGACAAGAGTTGAGAGTAGATTGTGAGCCAAGTACTGAACTGATGAAGTGAATAAAGGGCATTAGATGGACATCTCTAGACAACTACCAGAAATGATTCAGTTATAGATAGGGATTGAGTGGACCTTAAAGGAGAAGAGATTACTGACTGATAATAGTAGAGAGAAAATCTACAGACAGCAATGAGAAGCAAGGTGCATTGCAACTCTCCCATCTTGACCAGTGAGTTGGAGAAAAAAAGTGAAAGTACAGCTAATGTTGGAAATATTGGCCAGGGAGATTCTGTTATAAAGGGAGAATCAAGTCTTGGAGAGGAACAAAAGATGGAAGGATTGAGAGGAAAAAAATTTGAAGATGAAAGTAAGTTTGTTGCTTCTGGAGCAGGCATATCAGAGAGCTCAGCTGAAGGAATGGATAACTGTAGAATGGGATACAGGGTGGCATTGAGGGGAATGGGAATAAGGGATCTGGCAGTGGGGTACAGAAAATAGTGTTTGAATGATGACCAGCAGTTTGGAAACATTGGGAAGGTGGAGGGTTATGACCAGAGTGTAGTTTGTCAATTATTGAGGAGTAAGTTTAAGTAGATTTTCATTTCCCATAAGAAGGAAGGAAATAAATATTTATTTAGTACCTACTATGTGCGAGACACTGTGAAGCACTTTTTAGATATCTCATTTGGACCTTGCAACCACACTAGACATAAATACTATGATTATCCCCATTTTACAGTTGAGGCAACTGAGACAAAGTTTGACTGACTTGCCCAGGTTCACATAGCTAATATGTGTTGTCTAGAGTTCTATTGGAACTCAGAAAAGCCTGCGTCTTCTTGGAAGACTTCAGATACAGTGCTCTATCCGCTGCACCATTTAGGTGCCTCTGTTCACATAACAGTTTAGAGTCCCTTGAGGTGGGGTCCTCTAAAAGAGCTTAGGGAAAGGGTTCTTGGAGCTGAAGGAATATTATTCCCCTTTCCAAAGATGAGAGACCAGACAGGAGATTTAGTGGAATGGCCTCCAGTGGGCACACAGCTATGATCTCTTGATCAAAATATCCAAAGTTGTATATGATAACACTACAGCACCTACCCTACTTTTAGAATCTCTTGTGTCAGTCAATCAAACCTGCTTCTTATATTCAAAGAACAAAGTTACTCAGCATACTATGGTGACTACATATAGTTAACTACACATAACAGAAAGGAACAGAAAAGCTTTAAGTGCTTCCATGTGGAGTTCTCTACCCACCAATTTTCTCCCACGATCACAGGTAGTGAATAGAATTGAAAGCTGAGGTTGCATGTTTAAGATCTTAGGAAAGCACAGTGAGAGCTACCTCCCCTTTCATTTCAGCAGCTAATGGAAATTTCAAGAGTGGCCAGGCCCAGCAACTCTGGTCTTGATCACCACGTGCCTCAGATTCAGGGGACCATCAGTCATGTTCCCAGTTCTACCTTCCATGGTCCTTTAACTAAAAGAAAGAGTCTTGGGCTAAAATTCCAATTTGACAGTTCTAATTCTACAGTGTCAATCTGATGACCAGGGCAGCTTGATACCCATCCCCCATGGGGCAGCTTCAGGGTGAACAAAACCCAAAAACACAATAGAGATTGGTTTCTTTTATCTAAAGCAGACCTGCACAACTTTACGGTAGAGAAGAGCCAAAATTGAGATAAGATAAAGTTCTTCAGCTTGAACATACTTTTTAGCAGCTCACTTTCCAAGTAAAGGTAACTAGAAAGAGACTGAAGAAGGTTGGTGGCTGCAGGTGACATGACAAACAGAAGGATATTGGCAGTGGGGGGCTGTCCATAATCCTTTGGTGGGCTGTAAATGGACTGAGGGTAGTATGTTGTGCAGGCCTGGTCCAGATAAACCAAGCTTGACAGAACTGCCTTTAAATGTTAAAGAAATGCTTCAACGATAGAGAAATTTTTGGTTTTAAGCCTCTGCCCAAAAAGATGGAAGGAAAGAGGGAAAGAGACACCTGGATTCGTAGTTGGGAATAAGGAGGACATCCACTAATGATCAGATTTATCTTCTACTTTGGTGCTGCCATCCCATCTCCCTGGGGCAGATGAAGACCTTGACTGCCCTCATTCCATGCTCCAATACGTATCGATTGTTCCTCAGCCATCCCCAACCCGTCTGCCAGAATCAGTGAAGGTCTCTCAATATTTTTCCTGAATCTGCTGAAAGACTCATTCAAGCCATCTCCGGAGTTGCATCATTCTCATCTGTTAATTCCCAATATTTCCCTGGCCAGGAAAGTGAGAAAAACTCCCAATCCCAGAATTCTCAGAGAAGTTTTAAACTACTTCCCCCACGAGATCTCCAACACTGCTAGAACTCAGAGAGTTGTAGCATTACTTTTTTGCTTGTTTCCCTCTAGGAAATTCCCTAATTAAAAATGGGATAAAAGAATCACTGAAAGCAGAGAGAAAGTTGAGAGATTCTGTTCTTTTTTCCTTTCCATAATCTTTCAAGTCATTCAATTTCTTACTACCTAACAACTTTTCCCATTAACTACTCTTTCTTTCCTTCCTTTGCCTCTTCTTTCTCTCTCCATATCTTCACTAACTTTTATGGAGCCACCATTTTTGCCTCTTCTAAGACTTCAGATAATTGGAGAAGACAGTTTCTAGAGTTCTTATGATCTAGAAGGCTTAAAAGTCTGGGTGTAATTCTGCCAATATATGGACCAAGTGAAAGAAATTATTATTGCTCTCTTATATTAATAACTAATAACCACTGGGGAGATCCAGTATTTTTTCCCTTCTTATTTTCTCATTCTCTTCTAGGTTAAACCAGTCCCTGAAGAATGGGGCTGATAATAAGATTAGATTTAAAATTCTCCTCAATCTTGTTCAGACCCCACCCAACTGGGGGAGCTCATTGGGTTCTATTAAGCTTGGGTGGGGGAGGGTAGACCCTTTGTCTAGATGGCTGGGGGCCAGGGGTGGCCTAGGGATAAGAGTGATATATACAGTCTCATTCCCCTATCCCCTCTTTAAAACAGGTCCATCTTTCTTTATAATATTCATTCTCATTAATTATTACCTAATCAGAGTTGATCACCATGTGCAGGGAACACTCTTCCACAGATATATAAGCATCAATAGGCTGCTACGATCCATCTTTGCTTTGTGAGAGATGAAACTTTGTTGTGGGAAGTGGCTGAAATTCTAATGGGTGGACCTACTGCACTTATTTGGCACACATATGATTTTAATGGCTAATAAACTAGTAAGAAAACTATCACTGGTATCGGCATTATGCCTTTGATCCTCTCCTTGTGAGGTGCCATAGAATATAGTTAAGGAAGTTAGGTCCTAAGAAAAACATGGTTCAGAAGGAGCTGAATGATACAGTGAATGTTCAGAGCTGCAGTCAGAAAGATTCAATATCACTTTCTGTCTCTGACACTTTTAATATCTGTGTAAACCTGGACCAGTCTCAGTTTCCTCATGTGTAAAATGGGATTTATAACAGCACATGCCACACATAATTATTGCTGAGGATCAAGTGAGAACAATTCAATTCACTAAACGTTTATGAAGTGCCTTCTATGTGCCAAGCACTAGAGAAGGAAGGAAGAAAGGAAAGAAGGAAGGAAGGAAGGAAAGAAGGAAGGAAGGAAGGAAGGGAGGAAGGGAGGGAGGAAGGGAGGGAGGAAGAAAAGAGGGAGATAGTGACAAAGGCAGGAAATGAAGGAGAAGCTAGTAAGGAAAGGAATGAATAGAAGGAGAGGAAGGGAAAGAGGAAGAAGGAAGAAAGGAAAAGGCAAAAAGGTAGGAAGGAAGGCAGGGAGGGAGGGAGGGGAAGAGAGGGGAGGAGAGAGAAAGGAAAGGAGGAAGGAAGAAAAGTAGGAAAGAAGGCAGGAAAGAAAGAAGGATTATTCCTATTTATCTTCAATATTATGTATTTGCAATAACTATTTGCAAGTTGTCTCCACCATTAGATTGTGAACTTGAGAGTACAAATTGTCTTTTGTCTTTTTTTGTATCCCCTGCACCTAGCACAATGTGTGATACATAGTAGACACTTAATAAATGATTATTGATTGACTGCCTGACTCCCCAAAATGTACAAGGCAGCAGCTCTTTCCACTCTTTATACTAATATACTCCCTGTTGTCTCCTCTATATATTCTTATTTTATTCTCAATACGTAAGTTCTGTTCTGAGGTTGATAAACAGTTTCTGGTGTTTGGGGAAGATATTTGTGGGTGAGGAATGGGTGCAAGTAAGTACCAAGGAAAGACACAAAGACGAGTTTAGTGGTTGAGAAGTCTGGAGTGTATGGCCATGAGCCCTGTTCTTCCTATGCTCAGCCACAGCTCCATCCTCTACCCTGAATAGGGACAAGTATGCCCTCTCCTCAGGAAGGATGTTCCTATAAATGACCTTCTCATTGGAGAGGAGATTCCCAAAGAACAATATGGAATGCTTTTTCCTGTACCGGGACAAAGTATACAGGTCAGATTCTCCTGAGTTGGTATGATATGTTTCAAGTGAGACAATTCCAATGGATCCACAGATGAGAAGGATGATAAAGAGCATGATTGGTGAGTGGACAATTTCATACTAATTTTCTACATCTTTCTCACTCTTCTACACAAGTTAAGTATGATGAAAATCTAGGGCAGGGAATTCCTCCTGAACCCAATTTGAGCTGGGAAGGTAGAGAATTTGAAACCTTGGTGCCTCCATCCTTCCCCACTCATTTAACCCAACAATAGCACCAATAATCCCTATAATAAACATCTTCTGGGGTGCCTTTCTCATAAGGCAATAGAGATAGGAAAGTTACAGCAGTACAATGTGGATCACAGTCTGAGTTCCTTTCTCTTCAGGGGTCTATGAGTGGAGCTAAGGAATTGTCTCTGATTCCCTGAATCTTCCCATTAACGTCTTTCATCCCTGTGACTGGTAGTCTCAGACCCCTCCTGAAATGTTCCCTGAATGAGAAAACATGGGGGCAAAGAAGTGGTAATGAGCTGTCTTTAGGGACTATGGGATCACAGGAGATTCACATCTCTCCACTTCAGTACCTTCTCTCTTTAGCTGGAGAGTTGGGCCAGTGGTCAACTTCTATGAGACAAATTGGTTGGAGAAAACTCCTCCTTCCAGTCTTTTGGGAGGTCCTGAGTCTTTATTCAGAGCTGACACTCAAGGGGCATAGGGGAGAGGCTGAGTGATTATGCCCTTGCCCCTTGGTGTCCTCTTTCAGAACTGATAACATTTAATATCATTTTTGGACTTTAGTATAGGCCAGAGCTTGAATTAATCAATCAGAGGAAGAACCTAAACCTAACAGTCTCTTTGTTCTTCTAAAGTAAACTCAGAGAATACCTCTTCATACATCAACAAGGCCAGATGAAGCTGATTTAGCATACTTTATGAGACCCTTAACCCAAGACACTATCTTGAATAATGAGACTTTTTCCATATCTTAATATTTTGTGCACATATACTATGTTATGACATAGTTATCTTGTCAGTGGTAAAGAAAATGTTAATGGTAAAGAAAACACAGATATCCTAAATTGCAATTTCAATCGAAACTCTCAACTCCATTGTCTTATTGTATTTACATCCTATCCAATTAAGAAATTCCTTTCTCATGGCATAGTTGAACACATATGGAGATGATAAATCTGAGGGACACAGACATACTTGGCTTGTCCTAAAATGGATTGAAGCCTGGTCATTCCTATAACAGTCAGTCAGAGATTTCCTTCTCTGGCTCCATGACCATGTAACAACTAACTCTAAGGGAATAAACAATAAGCATTTAGCCTGTTTGCCTTTCTTAACCAAACTTTCAGGTCAACCGAACATATTTTGAAATATGCCTTTTGGTGGCAGTTTAATGGGATCCTGGCAGTGACTCATTCAATGGAAGCAGGCATTTATATTTGTTATTTGAGGGCACAGCACAGTTGCCAAGGCAATGGTGACATGGGAGTGAGGAGGGGGGCAGGACAATAATTGGACAATATTAAAAGACTGTCCTCCTGACATACTGAGGGTTGACTCCCCATCCCCATTCTGTTCTTACTCTAATCTCTGGACAATCCTGACCCCTAGTATCCCTTTCTCCCTATCACAAGTGTGATTCACCCCCGCTTCCCACAACAGTATGTAGATTGCTCTTGTTCACATGTATAGTAACCCAGAGATCTCTTGAGAAATTTTGGGGTGGGAAGAGGGGAGGATTCCTGGGGATGGAAAAAGTTCTATATAATTGGGTAGGTCAGGTAATACAGAGGTGGTGGAGAAAGCCAGCTATGGGCTGCGAATGTGAGTGGGAAAAGAGACAAGTTGTTCCAACCATCCTAGAGGAGGGCACAGGGAAGGGAAACGATATAGTCTACCTTGGACCAGTTTCTAAGAGATGACAAACATTAGTCTGTTCTACAGAGTTTATTCTCAAGGAGGATTGAATGAACTGGCTTGCTTAGAGCCTCATTTCGATCTTCTTCACAACCTTAGGAATAATAAGTAGGGCAATCCTACATGAATATTTTACTGTTTCCTACAATATTTCTGTTTTCAATGAATGTCATCAATATTGAGAAAATCATCCTTGTGCTGCCACTGCTAAAGAAGTTTTGAACCCATATTCGGCTTATCCTCACAAATTTGTGATTCTGATAAGTGGGGCTTGTCAGTCAGGCCGGCTGGCATACAGAACATGGCCAGACTTCCCTGGAGAAGGAGATAACGATATTCTAGGGTTTAACCCAGATGTCACTTGGTGCTCCATTTGGGGAATAATGGGGAAATGTTCACAAGGGGGAGACTAACAAAGATGAAGCCGATGAAGCTAGGGGAAAGGGATGGACCAAGGAAGAAGCTAGGCCAGGAGACTTGGCTTGAACTGGAGGCACCTAAGGAAGAAGATGTGGACTGGGAAAAAAAGCAAGATCACAGTTTCTTTATTTGTCTATCCCTGCTCCCACCCTCCATCTTTTCATTCTCTCACTGTACTCCCTCTCTTTTCTTCTTTCTGCTTATTCTCTCCTCCCTTCTGTCTAAAGCTGCAAATAGTTCCAAACTCCCCCTCATCCCTACATCCTCCCTTGAAAGGGGAGGGGTGTTACTTCCCACCTTCTATCCTTTCTCCCTTCTAGTTCCACCTGGTCTACAACTTCACCATCCCTCCAACACCCAATGCTTCATGATAATCATGCTCCTTCTCTTAGGAAGTTTCCCAAAGGGGAAAAGAGAACTATACTTCTCTCCACCTACCTCAAGGAAACAGAAAGTTCAGTATTCATAATTCTGTCTCCAGTCTATATCAGCAATGCATGGGAGTGGTTCTATCAGGGAGGAGGAAACTTTTCATGTTATTAATTTAGCTGTAATCAAATAAGGACACATTCAAGAAATATCAATAAATGTCTATTATTTTGTAAAACTCTAAGTAATATGTAGTTAATAATTTCAAAAAATGAAAACTATTTGTTCTTTTTAAAGTTAACTAAGGCTACATGTGGCCTTAAGGCCTTAGCTTCCCCAGCCCTGGGATATACCATAGATTTGACCTCCAAGAAACACACACCTCTTGTCCCTATCCCTTCCACCTTCAGTGAATTTGCCTCAATAGCTCTAACTTCTTGTTGGGCTATATTTCCTTTGAAGTATCTCTTCTCCTTTCTTCATCCTTCCCAGCAAACATTCCTCCAGTGTCCTTGTTAGAGCAAGGACTCTGAACAAATCTTGAAATATATCCTGAGGAATCTCAAGTCTCATGTTTTTCCCCAGAACAGGTCTGGTTTTCCCATAACCCATGGTACACTGCGACCATTGTTGACATAGGGCAAAAATGCCCACCCTGGAGCCGATTCTGAATGATCTCTTGCAGTCTGGAGTTCTATGAGGATCTTCTGAGTCACAGACTTGATTCTTGATCACCTTTATTCATTTTCTGTAATGAAGAATGAGTGTGCCCAAAGGAGCCAGCCCTCTCCTTTAACACCCTAGACAACAGGGCTAACCAAATTTCTTCCATCTATTGTACAGCTGAATATTATGACTGCTTTATGTCACTGAGCAAAAATTGAGTAAAAATGTTAGCATGCAAATTTGTTTACTGTAGACCCCTGAAGGGACCTTCAGGACACCTCTGACATCAGAGAGGATGATGGGAATTATATGTATTTCATCTTGTTTCCACATGGTTCAGACATGTCTTCCACTAGGTCTTCATTTTGAAAGCTTTCATTCTGTAGTTAGGGTATTATGAGTATTCAATACAGTAACATTGAAAAAGTATATGTTAATTTTTAAATATTAAAAACTTGGTTCTTAATCACTGTTATTATTGGTTTTTCTGAATCACAGAATGTCAGAGTTGAAAGAGAAATCAGTAAGATTAGACTTATTCTATCTGACCCATTGGAAGAAAACTAGTAACAATGGAGTGGATGTTACAAAGAGACAAATGTTAGTTTGATGGCAGGGAAAACTTCGTAGCACTTAAAGTTCTCCAAAAGTGGGATGAGCCACCTCAAAGCATTGTGGATTCACCATGGCAAGAGGTCATTAAGCAGAAATATTGGGTACCCTGTAGTAGGGAGTGTTTACTATGCATGTGTTCCACTAGGTGGTCTCTAAGGAACCTTTTCCCTCCAACATTGTTTAATTCTGTGATGCAGCACAATCTACACTTGAAAAAAGAAATACCAATTACATTTCCTACCAGCTCCATCATATTACAGTGAGTTGGCAAAACGACAAACACAAAAGGAAAAAGAAGAAGAACATGATACATGCTTTTTAGGCCCTCTTGAAAACATGATGTTGTTCCTTTGGCTATGTATATGCCAATATGCAAGAAAGGTAATATTGTAGATATCAAGGGTATGAGCGCAGTTTAGCAAGGAGTGCCCCAACAAATATTACCATGGCAAGACTGGATGGGTCTATAATGTTACTCGACATGCTGTAAGCATTGTTGTAAACAAACAGGTTAAGGGTAAGATTCCAGCCAAGACAATTAATATGCATATTGAGCATATTAAGCATTCTAAGAGCATAAATAGCTTCCTGAGATGAGTAAAGGAAAATTATCAGAACAAGAAAGAAACCAAAGAAAAAGGCATTTGGGTTCAACCAAAATGTCAGCCTGTTCCACCCAGACAAGTACACTTTGTGAAACCAGTGGCAAGGAACCTGACCTGTTGGAACCAATCACTTATGAATTCATGCCATAAATGACTGTTAAAAATAAATAACTACAATCTTGGATTTAAAAAAAAAGAAAGGCATACTGCAGTATGCCTAAAATCAGCCATCCACCTTCTGCTCAAAGACTTCAATAAAAGGGAACCAACCACTCCCTGAGGCAACTGATTTGACCTCTGGGACAGCTCTAATTGGGAGGAAGCTTTCTTGACCTCAGAACTAAATATGATTCTAAATAACGTAACACCCATCGATTGACCCCAGCAAGAGAAGAAATCCAATCCCTCTTCAACATGTCAGTCCTTCAAGTAGTTGAACACTGCTATTATTAATTCCTAAATCCATCTTTAGCTCTTCATCCACTGTACCATCTAGTGGATTTGATAACTTAAGAATCAATGGCTTCACCAAAAGGAGGTAACACTGGCTGTTCAAAACCTTGAATTCCATAATGCAGAAAATAACACTACCTAGAATTTTCCAATAGAAACAGCAAAGCAATATGATCCATGAATCACTTTAAGACATGGGAAGATATGCTTCAAAATCTAAGGTATATAGAGGTCAAATTGCACCACTGATTATTTTAATAGATATCTTTGGTAAGCTCCCATTTCATCTTTCTCTTGCCTAGCAAGACATTCCCTGCAACAAAGAATAGGAAAAAAATTGAAGAATCATCTCAACAAAATTAACTAACACATTAATCAAGTCACCTAGTAGATGCAATGTTATGCATTGATAATCCACAAAGAAGAGAATTATGAATTATCTCTTCTTTTAGATCAATTTTCATAAATAAAATTACACATAATTCAAGTTCTTTTTGTTGTCATTCTTTCCAGTCATTGTATGTGTTGTTTTCTAGGTTCTCCTTAATTCACTTTGTATCAATGTATATGTCTTCTTATGCTTCTCTATATTCTTCTTATCTATAACTTCTTAAAAGATAATAATATTCTCTTACATTCATGTTTCACAAATTCTTTACCCATTCCACAATCAATTGGATCTCTTTTGTTTCCAGTTACTTCCTCCTACAGAAAACTACTTTAAATATCTTAGCATGTTTGTGCTTTTCTTTTTGACCTTGCTTTCCTTATGATATTTCCCCAGCAGTGGAATCTCTGGGTTAAATATATTGACATTTTAGTCATTTTTTTAGCAGCAAACATCATATCAACTCTTCCTCGGCCCTTTATGAAACCATACTGGCTCTCAAATATATGACCATCTTCCCAGTGTAGGATGAGCCCATAAAGGAGGACTGTAGCAAGAACTTTGCCAACAATGACTAAGAGAGAGAGATCCCCTTGTGATTGTCTCAGGATGATCTATTCCCTTTACTCTTATAGGGATGGACATTGGAGGCATCCTTGACCTCCTGGGGGTAACCTCCTCTTACCATATAACCTGGAAAATTTCAGTCAGCTTTTGTATCAGCAGTGGGCCCCTACCTTGTAAATTTCAACTGGAATAGAATCAGCACCAGGTACTTTGCCACATGAAAGGAATATAATGACCTTCAAGACCCCTTCTTTAGTTGGAAGTTCAGCTAAGGAGAGATTGACTTCAACATGAGGTAAATGGTCAATGGCCTCAGCATTGATGGATGATGGTCTGTTGAGAACTCTGTGGAAGTGTTCAGCCCATCTATCTAGGATCATGTCCTTATCACTAATCAATGTGGCTTCATCACCACTGAGTTATTCTGATACATCATAGGTTTTTAGTCCATTAATAGCTTTCAAGGTATCATAAAAGCACTTTGGATTGTTGCTATCAGCATAAAACTGAACTTCTTCTGCCTTCTTACTGAGACAGGAAAGCTACATATCTCTAAGTGTTGCTTATATTTTGCTTTTGATAGAATTAAATGCTGCCTTTTTGGAGGTGGATGAACTATTCTGCTGGTAAATCCTGTGGAGTTCTCATTTATCTTTTAGCAGCATCTGAATTTCCCCATCATTTTCCCCAAACCAGTCTTGGTGTTTGAAAGTGTTCTGACCCAGATGAACAAGTGCAGTGATGTACACCAAATCTATGAAAGTTGCCCACTCCTTTTCTGCTCCACTGTGGCCAACTGTGTGTTGGCTCAACTTTCCCTCAAAGTCAGCAACAAACTGTTCACGCTCAGAGAAGAGTTCTAATTTGTTGGCATTAATTCTTCTGGTAGTCATTTTGCCTTGGGGGTGGCACTTTTGATGAATGTGAACATTCAGCTTGGAAAGGACAAGTCCAGCACTCTGCACCACATGTTGCCTTTGGCATTCTCACATCTTGTCTGTTTCTTCTCCTTACAGTCACATAGTCTATTAGATGCCAATTTTTGCTGTAAGGGTGTATCCTTGAAGTGTTGGTGATGAAAAGGTCAGGTAATGCTCAAGTCTTCAGCAGTACATGACCATTGTTCTTGCTGTTTCCAACTCCATTCCTCCCTAGAACTCCCTGCCAAGTGTGGTAGTCTGAGCCTACTCTAGCATTACAGTGGCCCAGAATTATAAGCTTGCCCTCTTTTGGCACATTGACATTAAGGGGATCAAGGTCTTCATAAAATTTTTCTTTGACTTCATCAGTGTTTGTCATGGTGGGAGCACAGGCACTGATGATGATGGCATGGCATTTTCCTGCGAGTGGCAATCACATTGTCATGAGCCTGTCATTCACTCCTTTTGGCAGGCACATCACCTTGCTGACTAGATTAGTTTTGATTGCAAAACCCATACTAGCTTCACACTGCTACCCTTTACTGCTCCCACTCCAGAAAAAGGTGTATCTAGTTCCAACTTCAGTAAGCTGACCTTCGTTTGCCAACTTTATTTCACTCAAAGCTGCTATTTGGATGGAATATCTCTTGCAAAAAGTTCTCTTGCAAAAAGAGCAGTTTTTTCAAATCTAATGGATTTTGTGTTGTCTATTAGTGTGCACATGTTCCATGTGCCAGTGGTGAGTGGAATCATCTTTGCGATGTTTTTGTACTTTTTGTACACTTTTTAATTTTTCGACCACATAGTGGGATTCCCTGCTTGCCACAGAAATCAGGCCAGGGTTGGGCAAGCAGATAATTTTTAGGGCACCTTTTCCAGACTTCTTCCTCACACTGGAAGGTGAGCAGTGTGATCCTTAAAAGGCTACTCAGACACCCAGGGAGCTGCTGAGTCCCACTGCTGCTTCCAGTGAGAAACAACCCTATGACCTGGGCCACCTGTGTCCAAGGTTGTGACTATAGCTCCCATTGTATCTGCACCTCCTGCCCAATCATTTACCTGTCACCACAGGACTTTGAGGCATAATAGTGAAATGATATAGGTAATTTCTTTTGATTCATGCATGAATTGGATTTAAGTGAGGCAGAGTTTCATGAAGTCATCAGCCTCATTCTCTCCTCCAGAGTCATCATAGTCCAGTGACAAGACAGAGTCAAGACAGCTGGGATGGCTCAGAATGTTGTGGATGACTTTGGCACCTTTGGTGTCTAACCAAGCTCTAAGCACTCCATGTTGCCTGCTTCATCTGCCTTCATGGCCATTGGGTCGAATTGTTCTCATCTGCCCATTCCACCAGAGAAAGTCTTACCATACTTGAGGTGGACACCCCCCCCCCCCCCCGCCGCCCAGCTCACCAATGGGTTTGAGAACCCTTGGTTAGCGTCAACCTGATTTGGCCCATCTGCTGAAACAATTTACCTGGGTGTGGTCACTGTGTATGCTGCAGCTTCTTGGAGCCATAGGTGAGGATTAGGTGGAACAGGTAGACAACAAAAGTGGAAAGAGCCCCCAAAGGGGGTTGGCAGCCATCACACCAAAGGTACGGGTCTTCCCTGAACACATCCTACATACCAATAAAATAAATGGAAAATAATCAACAGAGGAAAGGCACTAGAATTAAGAATTAAGGACAGAGAAAGGCTTCCTATAGAAGGCAGGAATTGAACTGACATAGGAAGGACGGAAGGAAGGAAAGCCAAGACGTGGAGATGAGGAGAATGAGCATCCAGGCATGCAGACAGTCAGAGAAAATGCCTGTCCAAAAATCTGGAGATGGAATGTCTTATTTGAGTAACATCAAAGAGGCCAATGACACTGTACTGAAGAATATTTGTGGGTGACTTCCCAAAAGAATAAATCTGGGAGGGGAGGAACCGCAGTTTCTGACCAGAACAGAATTGCTATTTACACTCACACTAAGTCATCAAAACTCAAACAATGAGCAAGTGAGGCTTGAATTTGGACCCGTTATTGACCAATCAGTGAGAGCCAGAGTGATCTGAATTTAAAGGCATAATCAAGTAGCTCTATTTGAATACCAATGGGCTGTATTAAAACCTGGTTTATCAGAGCTAAATTTGAAGACATTATGAACGAAAACTATATTAGACAAAAAAAATTAATTGCTTCATGTTTCAATTGATAAATAAATAGGGAAGAAAAATTCTAGCCCTTGATAACCATTTAATATCATTTTTGGAGTGCCAGAGACTGAACTAATCAACCAGAAGAAGACCCTGGACCTAACAGCTTCTTTGCTCTCTGAAATAAACTCAGAGAATATCTCTTCCTATGCCAACAAGGCCAAATGGAGATGACTTAAGATGATTCTTTCCTAAGTTAATAACCATTAAGGAGGAGACCCTTAACCTCAGACACTATCTTGAATAGGAGACTTTTTCTTATCTTAGTATTTTAGGCAAACATATTATGTTATGGCATGATGATGGTAAAGAAAACGCAGATATCCTGGGTCATAATTTCAATTGACACTTTGTCCACTCTCTT
The DNA here is from genome assembly GCA_028658325.1 of Potorous gilbertii. Classification (NCBI taxonomy): domain Eukaryota; kingdom Metazoa; phylum Chordata; class Mammalia; order Diprotodontia; family Potoroidae; genus Potorous; species Potorous gilbertii. The sequence continues at coordinate 182,316,053 of CM053773.1, read as the reverse complement.
ATCTTATTCCATTTATCATCTATTCAATTAAGAAAATTCCTTTCTCATAATGTGGTTAAACATATATGGAGATCATAAATTTCAGTAACATGGAGACCTTAAACTGAGAATGTTCTAAAACATATTTAAGGCTGATCATTCTTGTGTCACACAGTCAAAACTTGGGTTTTGGCTCCTGGTACATACAAGCTCACTAGCTTAGACAAGCTTTAAGGGAATAAACAATATGACTTTACATATCACCTGCCTCCTTTAACCAAAATTTCAGATCCACACTCCAAATTGCCAGGATATTTTGTGAAGTATAAGCAGTCACATGTGACCTTATAAAAAACCCAGAGACTGCTTTCTCCAGTTGTCTGAAATCTTATAAGCCACAAAAAAGTGCTTCCACAGGGGTTAGTGAAGATATGGAGAAAGAAGGAAGAGGGAAAGAAGGAAAACCAAGAATATTTACTGGGAAAATTGTTAGATAATAAAAATTGAATGACGTAAAAATGGGGGAAGGAAAAAGAACAGAATCTCTAAGCTTTCAGTGATTCTTTTACTCCATTCTTAATTAGGCCCTGGGAATGATATACATGATCCCTTTTTGGGTAGGAGTGCAGTGTTGGAGATCTCATGGGGGAAATAGTTAAAACCTTCTCTGAGAATTCTGGGATTTGGAGTTATTCTCAATATGCTGCACAGGAAAATATTGGGAACTAACAGGGGAGAATGATAAAACCCCAGAGATGGCTTAAATGAGTCTTTCAGGAGTTTCAGGAAAAAGATTGAGAGACCAACACTGTTTATGGTAGAAGAGAAGTAGTTGGAATTGAGCACGTCCCCAAGGCAACCAAGGTCTTCATCTACCCCAGGGAGATCCCTTATCTTGGGTCATCTCCACTCATCCTGATGAATATCTGGTCACTGGATTCAGATGACTCTGGAGGAGAAGTGAGACTGGTGACCTGCACAGCCCTTCCTCACTCAAAACAAAGTCAAGTGCAAGTCATGTCATTATTTCTCTGATGGCAAGGTCTTCTTTAGCAATGAAGGACAAACACATTCTATCATTTAAAAACTGGGACAATTCACTCTATTATCTCATATAGTTTTCATTTATCATCTCTTGAAATATAGCTCTGATAAACCAGGCTCCCAAAAAGTCCATTGAGATTCAAATTGAGCTACTTGACTATGCTTTAAATCCAAATCACTCTGGCTCTCACTGATTGGTCAATAGGCCCAAGCCTCTCTTCCTCATTGTTTGGGATTTGATGACTCAGAGTGAGTGTAAATAGCAATTGTTTCTGTTCTGGCCAGAAACTCTGAGGGTCATCCCCTCCCAAACTGATTCTTTTGAGAAGTCACACACATACACACGCACGCATGCACACACACGCACATACATGTATTCTGCAATCCAGTATCACTGGCCTCCTGGATGTTCCTCAAAAAAACATTGCATCTCCTGACTGTCCAGGCATTTCCTTTGGCTGTCTTCATGTCTGGGTACTCACTCTCAACTCCACCTCCTGGTTTTCCTGACTTCCTTCAAGTATCAGTTCAAAATATTGCCTTCTACAGGAAACCTTTCTCTAACCTTCTTAATTCTAGTGCCTTCCCTCTATTGATTATTTCCCATTTATTATGGTTAAAATTTAATGTGAATAATTATTTATATGTTGTTTCCCTTCTCAGGCAGAAAATGTGGGAAGAAAGATGAGAAATTTCAGAGGTGGAATTAAGAGAACTTTGATGTTTGCTCTTAAGGATGAAGGGAGGGAAAAATTCAAAGACCAAGAGTTTCACACACATGGGAAAAGGAAGTTGGGAGGAGGCAGGGACTTTGAGGGGAAAGATGTCCATTTTGGTTTTAGGGATGTTGAGTGATCAGTCATCAGCATATTATTTGCAGCTAGCAAGTGCAAGAAAGAGCCTGATTCCTGTCTTTAGGGGCCAAGTCCTCCTGGGAATAAATTCAGTCTGCTTGAGAGCCCAGAGCCAGAGCCCTTTAATGGAAGAAGAGAAACAATAGACCTGATGCTGGACCAGGAAGCTGGGGATGCCCTCAGCTCTGGGCTCCCAGGAGTACTGAGTTCAGACCCTTTCCCATTAATATATATCAGGCTCTTTCTTCTTATCTATTGAACTTTAGCCCTCTACTCCCAGGAGGCTCAGGGGAAAACAGTGAAAGCTTCAGTTTAGCTCATGTCTAGGGTCTCCCCAGAAGGAAGGACAGAGGAATTAGTATAAAATGTAGATCAGAGTAGGATTGCTATTTGTTTCTTCCACACAAAAGAAATGCTGAAAAAACAAGTGTCCCAGGTATGTGTTGGCAAAGATTTAAAACATTAAAAGTAACCCATAACTCCAATTTTATTCTCTCAGGAGCTTGACATTTAAATGAGTTATTTCATTTTTCCTTTGACTCGGCACTGTCCAAACAATTCCCTCAAGGCTCATGTCTTCTGGTAAGTCTGCCAAGGTTAGATCTCATCCTCCTATCAATGTAATCTTCTGTGAGCCTCGTGTAGCTCTAGAAAACTCTGCTACCACTCAGCTCCAGCCAAGGTCTCTAGGACCTACCAAAGACCCAAGTCAGAACCATTGTTATCCAGTTTTGCTCAGGGATAGAAACATGAAGCAGAAGGAACCCTAAAACCAGTCTCATGCTCTGTGAGGCAACTAATGCTGTCACATGTGAACAGTTACCATTGCTGCCAAGATCACAGGATTTAGAAGATGTCCTTCTCATCCTTTCCTAATAATTCCCAGAAAGAGAGAGTTCTCAGTGGAAGTTGTCTCTCCTTTTAAAGTCCATTGAATGGGCTGTTCTTCCTGGCTCAGTGACCAGTCCTCTTTGAAACATCCCTCTGACTCTATTGCCAAAACAAGGACCAAGGGATTGCTGCATCATTCCAAAACACTGAGTCCTTCAAACCCATATTCCAGAAATTTCTGAGTCAAGTCAGCTCCCCTAGCTTCAGTGGGGTCTTCTGTAGGCAGAGTAGATCATAAGATGCCCCTGACTATTCCCAATAATATCATTCTACTTTTGTAATGCACTCCTTGGTTGGCTCATGCCCAATTTACAACATCAATCACACAAGTTGGCTCTCCAGAGGAGTAGTTGCTTCCAAAGGTAGCAAGATAGTACAGTGAATGGAATGCTGGGTCTGAAGTCAAGAACACATGGGTTGAAATCCAACCTCAGATGATTACTAACTATACTACCCTGAACAAGTTACTTGACCACCATATGCTTTGGTTTACTCAACTATAAAACAGGGATAACAATGATCCATCTACCTTCTGGGGTGATGTGGGGTCAAATGAGATAATATTTGTAAAGCACTTAGTACAGTGTCCGGCTACCAAGTACCCATTATGGATTTATTTGCTGCTTTTATTTTTTCAATTTCAGGATTCTAATGGTAACTTTATGGGTTGCAATGAGCAGCTCATCTTGTCACTGCCTCTCCACACCCCTTACCATAAGACCTGATCTCCACGCTGCTTACTTCCTCAGTCCAGCTTGTTATGGCCAGGCACATACCAGAGATTACTTTATCAAAGAACAAAAACAGGAAACAGAGAGTCATAGGAAATTTATCTACACAGAGAATAATCCATGGCACCAGAGGTCTCCAGTCCAAGGTCCTTTTAGAAACTGCCTAATAACTGCTACAACCATTCTTCTATTTTCTGAGTCTCACTTTTCCCTTCACAATACCCCTTTGGCTCCAGCTCATCCACTCTTTTACAGCAGGGCTGCTAACAGTCCAGCCTCCATTTGAAGATGACTCCCACCTCTCTGAGTCCAGATAGTGTTCTAGCTCCACCTACTAGCCTTATCATTTAATCCACCTTTATGCAATGGGCTCCTAACATTTCAAACTTACTGCCCTAGCTTTCTGTACTTTATTTCAACTTTCATTTTAGGTAGAACACAGAATCTACCCCCTCTCCAGGAGACCTTCCCTACGTGCCAAGGTAGGCAATGTCAGAAGTACTATATATGACCTTCCATACTTCTCCTTCTGTCTTTTGACTCTTTGTGCTTTGTGATAATGTGTATACTGGGTGAATGTGGAGTGAGATGTAGTGGTGGAGGGGGAGGAAGGTGAAACCTGAACATCTCCAAGGTTGCAGCCCTCTTTGTGACTCCACAATATTATGATTTCCCACTCCCTCCACTGCCCCCACCCCACAATACTTTACCAGAGGTTGATGGCTTGAGAGGGGACTTCCTGGGAGGTGCCTGGGGTCTGTTGTGGGAAGAGGGCATGAATTTTCAGTGGAGGAACACCAGGGAGTGAAGCAAACATGGATTGCACTGGAATCAAGCAGACCTGGGCTCATCTTCCACTGGTGACACTAACTCTATGACTATAGGAAAATCCCTTAAACTCTTTGATATCAGTTTGCTCATCTTTAAAATGGAGGTAGTAAAACTTATGGCACCTACTTCTCAGAATTCTTGTGAGATTTATTTGAAATGATGTCTGTAAAATGTTTTGCAATTTTCATATCGTGATTCAAAAAGTATATCACTGTTGTTATTGGAGAGAAAGGACTGGCTATTAAACTCTTGTCTTTGTGAGACCCAAGACAACATATTATCAGATATTTCCAAATGCATATAAAATTAGAACTCTGACTAGGTCATCATCGGCACCTGTAACACTTCAGGTTTCTGAATGGACAAGAAGTCTCAGGACCAAAACTGGGCCAAAGTAATCTGAGAGTTGAAAGCACTTCATAACCAGGGGGATTAAGGGAACCCAGGGAATGGGGGACAGAAATAATTGAGCAACAAAGATACAGTCATGTTTCTGAAAGTTCAGAGCAAGAAGGAAGGAAAATGAGACTGGAAAGAACCCTAGAGGAGAAACAATTAGGTTAGATTTGAGAATAATCAGCCCAGTAGCAAGCTGGTACCTGCAATACCAGTCACACAGAGTCCTCACAACAATCCTAGGAAATAAGTGTTATCGTTACTCCCATTTCACAGTTGAGGAACAGAGGCAGAAAAGACAATAAACAGCCAGAGTGGCTTGGGTTTAAAGGCGTAGTCAAGTAGCACTATTTGAATCCCAATAGGTTTTATCAAGACCTGATTTATCAGAGGTATGTATCAAGAAATCATAAATGGAAACTATATGAAACAAAAGAGTTAATTGTTACAGGTTTTTAAAAAGATAGAATAAATAAATTAAATAAATAAATAAATAAAGTCAACTGGCCAAACTTCAACATATCTTGTGAAATATGTGCAATCAAAACCACTGGTAAAAATATGATTCTCCCCATGGATAGAGGGGAAAAAAGAAGGAGAATGAGGGAGGCAGAAGAGAAAGGGAAACAGGGAGGAAATAGCAGAATTATCCAAATGGAGCTGCTCACTTGGGTCCAAAGGGTTAGCTAGTACTACTTACAGACTGTTGTTGTCCCTTCATTATCAAAGAGAACCAGTGCCCTCAGGAGGGTATATCTTCACTAGCAAATGAATTGGACTTAGGTAAGGCAGGCCTTTGCAAGCCATCTGCCTTATTCTCTCCTCTAGAGTCAAAGGAGTCCATTGGCAAGACATTAGTCAGTAGAGTATACAATGGCCCCACTTTCTCAAGGAGTGTACTGACTAAAGAAACAAAAAGTGAGCCAGGATGGTTGGGTCAAGGGAGAGGTTTTTGAGGATGTGTATTGGTAGGCAGTAAAGGAGAATAGACAGAGTGAGTTTGGAGGTAAATGAAAGAGTGGAGATGTTAGGATCGATTTGCTGAACTAGAATGAGATCACTTGCGCATGTAGAGAAGTTTTCCTTTGCAAGGAAAAGTATGGAGATGGTAGCGGAAGGTATCTGAGTGGTGTGAAATGAGGAAGAGTAAAAAGAGAATGGGAGACCTCAAATTTTTCAGTAAAATATGACTCAATGTCCTCAGCTAGGAAGGTGGAAGAAGTGGGGAGTCATGTGAATTTTGGAGATGAATTAAAAGGTTTGGAAAGCCACCGTGGAGAGTAGGATAGTGAGTTGATCTGGGTGTTATAAAAGGACTGTCTTGCTTAAGACCCAATTGAAGTTATATAACACAAAGTTGTAGAGAACCTAGTCAGCACAGTTTCATCAATTTCTCCATCTTCCTTCAGCAGCACTGTGTAGTAGACAAGGAAACAAAGTGTGAGAGTGATCCAAGGCTGAGTTATGGAAGGGCAAGATTAACAAGAGAATGAGGGGGTAAGAGACTCAGGAGAGGAAAACAATATAGATTTAAACCAGTTCACCAAGAGGTAAAGATGGAGAAAGGAGGAGAGTGATTGCCTGGGAGGGAACTGAGAGACTCAGGGTTATGATGTGGATGAAGAACAAAGTTAGGGGTTGCAAGGCAGAAGGCAAGATGAAATGATAATAGATTATGATTAGATAAGGGAGTTTCAAAGCTCATAATCACAGAAAGGGTACGTTTGTGGAAGTGGCAAGATGAAGGGCACAATTTTCTTGTGGGTGGCTTAAATTAGGTAGAGGGACAACTAGTCAGGTCTAGATGGCTGGGGTATGAGGGTGGCCTGAGAGGAAAAGTGTTATAATCAAAGTCACATTCTCCTAGCCTCTCATTATGACAGGTCCCCTTTTCATCATCTAGTTGAAGAACTAGAAGTTTAGGGTGTCTGATGAACTATGCATATAAGTTGAAGTCCCCTAGTGTAAAGGTAGGAGTTGAGAGGAGAGACTGTGAGTCAAGTACTGAACTCCTGAAGTAAAGAATGCGAGTGTCCTGGAGTTCTACAGACAAAAACTACCAGAAATAATTGGAAGATAGATGTAAACTGAGTGACTCTTAAAGGAGGAGAGATTACTGAGTGATAGCAGTAGAGAGAATATGTGGAGACAGCAATGGGGAGCAAGCAGTGTTGCAGCTCCCCCATCTTGATCAGCGAGGTGGAGAAATATGGCCCAGGAGATTCTGTTACCAAGAGAAAGCCAGTTCTCAGTGAGGGTCAAAAGATGGAAGAAGTGCCATAACATAGTGTATGTCCATAAAATATTAAGATAAGAAAAAAATCTCATTATTCAAGTTAGTGTCTTGGGTTAAGGATCTCATCTTTAATAGGCATAAAAAAATATGCTCTTAAGTCAGCCCCATCTGACCTTGTTGACATAGGAAGAGAAATTCTCTGAGTAAACTCAGAGAATAAACAAGGGAGCGTTTGTTAGGTTGAAAACTTTTCCTTCTGGTTGATTAATTCAGGCTCTGGCCCTTTTGGGGGTTCAAATGATTTTAAATAATTGTCATTTATGACTTTCTCAGCAACTGCTCTTGGTTTCCTTTACCTCTTCTTTCTCTCTCCATGTCTTCACTAACCAATATGAAGCCATTTTTTTTGCTGCTTCTCAGACTTCAGACAATTGGAGAAGACAGTCTCTGAAGTCCTTACAATCTTGAAGGTTTACAAAGATCATGATTCTGCCAATTTATGAACCAAGTGAGAGAAGTTATTATTGCCCTCTTGTACTATTAACCATTGACTACTGGGGACATTCAGGATGTTTTCCCTTCCTATTTCCTCATTCTCTTCTAGGTCAAATCAGCCACTGAAGAGTAGAGCTGATAATGAGATGGGATTTAACATTCTCCTCAATCCTGTTCAGACCCCACCCAACAGGGGAAACTCATTTTGTTCTACTAGACTTGGGTGGGGGAGAGTAGATCCTCTGCCTAGTTGGCTGGGGGATGAGGGTGGCCTGAGAGAAAGAGTGATATAATCAAAGTCACATTCCCCTAGCCTCTCATTCCAACAGGTCCCCTTTTCATCATAATATTGATTTTTCTCATTAATTACTAATTACTCAGATTTGATTGCTATCTGTGGAGAACATCCATCTTCCCAAGGACACATAAGCATCAATAGGCTGCTATAATCCAACTTTGGCTTAAGAGAGATGGCCAAATGAGGGAGGAAGGGAGGGAGAAAATGAAGGAGGGAGGGAGGGAAGAAAAGAGAGAGGGACAGAAGGAGGGAGGAAGGGAGGGAGAAGAGGGGGAGGGATGGAGGAAGTGAGGGAGGGAAGGAGGGAGAAAGGGAGGGAGGAAGGGAGGGAAAGAGGGAGGGAGGAAAGGAGGGAGGAAGGAAAGATTATTTACTCTTTATTTTCAATATAGGCATATTTGTACATTGCTGTTTGGAAATTGTCTCCCCACTAGACTGTGAGCTCCTTGAGAGCAGAAATTGTCTTTTGTCTTTTTTCTATCCCCTGCACTTAACACAATGCCTGGCACGTAGTAGGCACTGAATAAATGTTTATTGAATAACTGGCTGAATTCCCACAACATACAAAGCAGCACCTCTTCACACCTACCACACTAATACATTCCTTGTAGACCCTTCTGTATAGTCTAACTTGGTTCTCAATAGATATGCTCTGTCCTGAGGTTGATAGACAGTTTCTGGAATTTGAAGGGAGGTATCTCTGGGTAAAGAAAGTGTGCAAGGAATGGAAGAGGGAGCATCAGAGATGGGGGTAGTGGCTGGTATCCTGGAGTGTATGGCCATGACTCCTGTTCTCCGTATGCTCAGCCACATTTTCATACCTCTCCCTGAGCAGGGCCAAGGATGCCCCTCTCCTCAGCAAGGATGTCCCTTTAATTGACCTTCTTTTACTTGAAGAAGGGGAGAGGATTCCAAAAGACAAACATGGAATGCCGTTTCCTATACCAAGACAGAGTATGCAGGTCAGAATCTCCTGAGTTGGCATGTTATGTTTCAGGTGAGGAAGAGACCATTCCAATGGATCCCCAGTTGGGAAATATGATAAGGAACATCACCGTTTTATGGACAATGTCTTCTTTATCTTCTATAGCTTTCCTTCCCACCCGAAAAGGTAAGTATGAATAAAAGTCAGGGCAGGGAATTCCTCTTGAGCCCAATGTGACAATTTGAGCAGGGAAGTTGCAGGGACACCCCTCTCCTTACCCATTACCCCTACAAGAGCACCGGTAACACTTATAATAAACACCCTTTGGGGCTTTCTGTGGTGCTTGGCTCATAAGATAATATAGACAGAAAAATTACAGGAGTACAAGACATATCTCAGTCTCAGAGCTCCTTTTTCCTCAGGCTTCTATGACTGGAGCTAATGAACTATCTCTAAGTACCTAGATCCTCCATGTACACCTTCTATCCCTGAGGCTGGTGGCTTCTATCCTATTCTGGATATGTTTGAGAATTTCTGTATGAGAAAACATGGATTCAAAGAAGTAGTAATAAGCTGCCTTTGGGGACAAAAAGAGATTCATATCTCTCCATTTCAGTAGCTTTTCTCTTCAGCAGGGGAGTTGGGTCAGTGGTTATATTCTATAAGCCAGATTTAGCTGGAGAAAACTCCTGCTTCTACTCCTTTGGGAGTTCCTAAGCCCTTCAGTCAGAGTTGATAGTTCAGAGGTTAGGGGAGAGTCTGAGTGGTTATGCCCTTGACCCTTCTTATCCTCTTTCAGAAAGTCTTCAGAAACGTGACTTTTGGTGGCAGCTGACTGGGGTCCTGACAGTGACTTTTTCAATAGAAGTGGGTGTTGGTATTTGCTATTTGTGGGACTGGCACAGTTGTCAAGGTAACGTTGAACTTGGGCAGGGATGGGGGAAGGGCAATTGGACAATATTAAAGGACAGTCCTCATGAAATACTCACTGGTTGTCAACTCCCTATCCTCATTCTGTTCTTACTCCAATCTCTGGACAGTCCTGACCCCTAGAATCCCTTTTTCCCTTTCAAAGATAGGTGTGGAGGGTGGGGCCAAGATGATTGAAGAAAAGCAGGAATGAACCTGAGCTGTACCATAAATTCCTTCAGATTCCTTTAAAAAGTGAATTTGAACAAATTTAGGAATGGCAGAATCCTCTGGGAGACAGAGTGTGGCATATTTCTAGTCAAGGACAGCCCAGAAGATCAATGGGAAACATCTGGTACATACGGCTGTGGGAGCATAGAGTGCACAGGCTGCACGAAGGCAGATTGTACCATAGCAAAGAGGAATGGGAATGGCCCTCGGGTGGACTGAAGCAGAAGCAGCAATGTAGACTCTCAAACATATCAGCACAGGACAGGAGTCCAGCAGAAATGAGTGAGGGAGAGATACAAGTCCCCTAGTAACAGCAGCAGCAACTCCTGAGACTATCAGCCTACAGATCAGATGTTTGAAAGTCAACCTACCCAAATGTCTGGGAGCCAAGATGGCAGAGAAAATGTAAATGTTCTTATCCTACTCTTATTGACCTTGAAAAACCCAGAAAATATTTCTGCAGGAAACATCCTGCAATATTGCAATCAGCAGAAGGGGCAAAGCAGTCTCTCACCTTAGGAGGCTAGAGGGATCAATGAGAAGAGTACATCTTGCTGTGGCTGAAGGGGATCAGTGCAGGACCAGAGGCATCCCAGCAAGTCTGAAGTCAGCCCACCAAGAGGAGATTCTGAGCTCCAAGGAAGGTGGAGACCATAAACACCAATACCAGGACCCCAGGCATGACTTAGCACACCCAAGGGAATTGAGTAAACACCAGTGCTGATGGGAGTTTACCAACTGCTCAACCTGCCTCTGCTTTAGCTCAACCCTAGGGGAGGAGGAGACCTCCCTTGGCTAGACCACCCTTGTCCCACGCCTGACACCAAGAGCTTCAGTATAACCCCAGGGAAACTCAGAAAAACTTCACCTGGTCTTAGCCTTGGCAAATACTAGACAAGCTCAGCACCAGGTAAGCTTCACCGTTATATAATATCTAGCTGAAAGAACCACAGGCCACAACACACAAAGCCAGAAAGCAGGCCCCAAATTCCCAGCATAAGAAGCATTGGATAGAGCCCCCTGTGCCCCAGAAGCAAAGATCCACTTTAAAAGCTAGGGTAAAGGCAATCACCATGGGAAACAATCACATCAGAAAAGCAAAGACCATAGAATCTTGCAATGGGAACAGAGAAGAACAAAATATGAAAGCAGAAGAGGGCAGCACTGACAATATACCCATATCTAAAACCTCAAAAAGGAATATGAACTGGTCTCAAACCCAAAAAGCATTCTTGGAAGAGCTCAAGAAGGATTTTAAAAGTCAAATTAGAGAGGGAGGACAAAAATCTGCCAAAGATTGACAAAATAATTGACACAATTGACAAAATTAAAAAGAATTCATTGAAAACATCAGTTCCCTAAAAGATAAAATTGGCCAAATGGATAAGGAAGTATAAAACCTAACTGGGAAAATTGGACAAATGGAAAACTAAGTACAAAAGCTAACTGAAGAAAACAATTTATTAAAAATAAGAATTGGGAAAGTAGAAATTAATGATTCTGTGAGACATCAATAATCAGTCAAACAAAATCTAAAGAATGAAAAAATATAAGAAAATGTAAAATATATCATTGGAAAAACAACTGACCTGGAAAATGGATCCAGGAGAGAAAAATCTAAGAATTATTGGTCTACCAGAAGTCCATGATGAAGAAAAGAGCCTGAACAATATCTTTCAAGAAGTCATCAAGGAAAATTGCCCTGAGGTCCTAGATCCAGAGGGCAAAACAATCATTGAAAGAATACACCAATCACCTTCTAAAAGACATATCAAATTGAAAATGCCAAGGAATATTGTTTCCAGATCCCAGAATTGTCAAGTTGAGGAGAAAATACTACAAACAGTCAGAAAGAAACAATTCAAATATCGAGGCAAATCAGTCAGGATTGCACAGGACCTTTTAGCTTCTACATTAAAATATTGGAGAGATTGGAATATGATAATTCTGCAAGGCTAAGAAGCTTGGACTACAAATGAGACTCAATTACATAGCAAAATTGAGCATAATCTTTCAGGCAAGGAGATGGAAGTTCAATGAAATAATGGATTTCCAGACCTTCCTGATGAAAAGGTCAGAGTTCAATAGAAAATTTGGTCTTCAAATACAAGACTCAAGAGAGGCATGTAAAGGTAAACAGAGGTAAAAGGAACTTTTTATTCAATATGGGCAAACTGTTTACATCCCTATATGGGAGAAAGATACATGTTAATCTTGAGAATTACATATTTATTATGACATTTAAAAGGCATATACATAGATAGAGGGAGTGGGTATAAATTAACAGATGTGAAGACATAAAACTTAATTAAAGGGTGCAAAGGGATTGTAATGGGAGAAGAGTAAAGGAAAAAGCAAGAAAAGGTTAATTACATCGCAGGAAGAGGCACAAAAACAATTATAGTTGAGGAAAAGAGGGGAGGTATATGAGCTTCATTTGAGCTTTATTCTTATCTGATTGGGTTCAAGAAGAGAAGGGAACAACATACTTGGTTAAGTATAGAAATCTAACTTGCTCTACAGGCATTAGAAGGAGAAGGGGGAAAGAAAATGGAGGGAGGGTTAAAAGGGAAGTAAAACCTGGCAAAGGAAAAGGGAAATAAAAGGGAGGGAGGACTGATAGAAGGGAAGAAAGATTAAAGGAGGCAGTGTTCAGGAGCAAAGCTCTTGTGAAGAATGGAAGGGAGAAGAGAGAAATGAAAGCATAAATGAGGGAACAGGCTCAGGATGGAGAGAAAAACACAAATATTAATCATAACTATGCATGTGAATGAGATGAAGTCTTCCACAAAATGGAGGGAGATAGCATCATGGATTAAAAACCATAGTCCGACAATATGTTGTTTACAAGAAACATATTTGAAACAGGGGGATACACAAAGGGAACAGGGAAAAGGTTGGAGCAGAAAATATTATGCTTCAGCTGATGTAAAAAAAAGCAGGGGTAACAATCCTACTTTCAGACAAAGCAAAAGCAAAAATAGATCTAATATATCCTGCTAGAAGTCACCATAGACAATAAAATAGTATCATTAGAAAACATATATGCACCAAGTGGTATAGCATCCAGATTCTTTTTTTTATACTTTTATTTGTTTATTATTAGATTTCAATATTCATTTCCACAAAATTTTGAGTTCCAATTTTTCTCCCCATCTCTCCCCTTCCTTCACCCCATAACATCTTATATTCTGATTACCCCCTCCCTCAATGTGCCCTCCCTTCTATCACACCCAACCCTTGCCTTATCCCCATCTTCTCTCTTTTCTTGTAGGGCAAGATAAATTTCTATACCTCATTTCCTATATTTCTTATTTCCTAGTTATATGCAATAACAATTCTCAACATTCATTCCTAATACTTTGAATTCAAACTTCTCTCCCTTTCTCCCTACCCATCAACCCCACTGAGAAGGTAAGTAATTCAATACAGGTTATATATGTGTCATTTTGCAGAAGACTTTGATAATACTCATGTTGTATAAGATTAACTATATTTCCCTCCATCCTACCCTGTCCCCCATTTATTCTATTCTCTCATTTGGCCTTGTCTCTTCCTAAAAGTGTTTACTTCCAATTATTCCTTTCTCTCATTTGCCCTCCTCTCTATCATTTCCACCAACCCACTTACCACTTGTCCCCTACTTTCCTGTAGTGTAAGATAGATTTTCATACCAAATTGAGTGAGCATGTCATTCCCTCTGTAAGCCACATGTGAAGAGAGTAAGCTTACTTTTCCCCTCTCACCTTCTCCTTTTTCTCCTCCATTGAAAAAGATTTCTCTCATCTCTTTTATGAGTGATAATTTGCCCCACACCATTTCTCCCTTTCTCCTCCAAATATATTCCTCTCTCACCCCTTAACTTTATTTTTCATAGATATCATCCCTTTTGTTACAACTCAACCTGTGCTCTGTGTGTGTGTGAGTGCATATGTGAGTGCATATAATCCCTCCACCTACTCAAACACTGAGAAAATTTCAAGAGTTACAAATATTATCTTTCCACATAGGATTGTAAACAGTTCAGCTGTAGAAAGTCCTTTATGAGTTTTCTTTCCTGTTTATGTTTTCATGTTTTTCTTGATTCTTGTGCTTGAAAGTCAGATTTTCTCTTCAGTTCTTGTCTTTCCATCAAGAATGCTTGAAAATCCTCTGTATCGTTGAATGACCATTTTTTCACCTGAACTATTATACTCAGTCTTTCTAGGTAAGTGGTTCTTGGCTTCAGTTCCACTTGCTTTGACTTCTGGAACATCCTATTCCAAGCCCTTCTATCCCTTAATGTAGAAACTGCCAGATCCTGTGTTATCCTGATTGTATTTACACAATACTTGAATTGTTTCTTTCTGGCTCCCTGTAATATTTTCTCCTTGACATGGGAACTCTGGAATTTGGCCACAATATTCCTAGGAGTTTCTCTTTTAGAGTCTCTTTCAAGAGGTGATTGATGGATTCTTTCAATATTTATTTTGCCCTCTGGTTCTAGAACATCAGGGCAGTTTTCCTTGATAATTTCATGAAAGATAATGCCTAGGCTCTTTTTTGATCATGTCTTTCAGGTAGTCTCATAATTTTTAAATTGCCATTCCTGGATCTGTTTTCCAGGTCAGTTGTTTTTCCAGTGAGGTATTTCACATTCTCTTCTATTTTTCCATTCTTGTAGTTTTGTTTTGGAATTTCTTGGTTTATCAAATAGTCCTTAGCTTCCCTCACCTCCACTCTCATTTTTAAAAAACTATTTCTTCATTGAGCTTTTGAATCTCCTTTTCCATTTGACTGATTCTTCTTTTTAAAGCCTTCTTCTCCTCATTGGCTTGTTGGACCTCTTTTTCCAATTGAGTTAGTCTGTTTTTAAAGGTGTTATTTTCTTCAACATTTTTTGTGTCTCCTTTAGCAAACTATTGATTCAATTTTCAAGGTCTTCCATGGCCTGAGCCCATGGCATATTCATCTTGGAGGTACTGGATGCAGAAGCCTTGGCTTTCTCTGATGGTATGCGTTGTTCTTCCTCATCCGAAAGAAGGGAGGGAAATACCTGTTCACTAAGAAAGTAACTTTTTATGGTTTTAAATTTTTTTTCCTTTTTTGGGCATTTTCCCAGTCAGTGACTTGACTTCTGAATCCTGTGTCAAGAGGAGTATCCTAGTGCTCTTCCTCTCCCCAGGACTGTGCTCAGGGCTGAAGTTCAGAGCAGCTGCTTAATACCCCCAAGGTTTTAGATGGGGGCAGGGCTGCCATCACTGCTGCTACTACTGCCCCTGGCATCTGGGGCCCACACTGTGGGGAGCCTGCTCCCTTCTCCCCCATTTGGGAAAACTCACTTACAGGCTTTTGAAGCTTTCTTTGGCACTTCTGGCTTGAGGGATCTGAGACCATTTTTGCTGAGGATTCTGCCCAGAGGCCTGTTCCAGTCCTGTTCCTCCTGGTGCCACATGATTAGGGCTGGGCTCCCCTCTGCTCAGCGTCTTGTGTGATAGACTTTCCTGTCAGCCTTCTAGGTTACCTTTGGCTGGAAATCTCTTTTGCTCTGTCGTTCTGTGGCTTCTGTTGCTCTAGAATTTGTTGAGAGTCACTATTTACAGGTATTTTATGGGCTGTGGGGGAAGAGCTAGAGTCTGTATCTTTCTACTCTGCCATCTTCCCTCCACCCCCTAGCATCCGAATTCTTAAAGGAGGAGTTAAGGAAATTACAAGAATAAATAGACAGCAAAACTTTACTAGTGGGTGACCTCAACCTTCCATTCTCTGAACTTGATAAATCTAACCCCAAAAATAAACAAAAAAGAAGTTAAGGAGATGAATAAAATATTGAATAAGGTACATATAATAGACCTCTAGAAAAAATTGAAAGAGGATAGAAAGGAATATACATTTTTTTTCAGTGACACATGGGATATACACAAAAATTGACCATGTACTAGAGCATAAAAACCTCACAATCCAGTGCAGAAAGGCAAAGATAGTCAATGTATCCTTTTCAGATCATGATAAAATAAAAATTTTACGTATTAAAGGGCCATGGAAAGATAGTCCAAAACTTATTTGGAAACTAAATAGTCTGATGCTAAAGAATGAGTAGGTCAAACAACAAATCACACAAAAAGTAAATAATTTCATCTAGAGAAGGACAATAATGAGACAATCTACCAAAACTTACGGGATGCAGTGAAAGCAGTTCTTAGGGGAAGTTTTATATCATTTATTGCATGCATGAAGAAAATAGAGAAAGAGAAGATCAATGAATTGGGGTATGCAATTGAAAAAGATGGAAAAAGAACAAACTGAATATCCCCAAATAAATACCAAATTAGAAATACTGAAAACCAAAGGAGAGAATAATAAAATTGAAATTAAGAAAACTACTGAACTAATAAATAAAACTAAGAGTTGGTTTTATTAAAAAAAAGAAACAATAAAATTGATAAACCTTTGGTAAATTGGATTAAAAAAAAAAAGAAGAAGAAAACCAAATTGCCAATATCAAAAATAAAAAGGGTAAACTCACTTCCAATGAAGAGGAAATTTAAAAAAATTAGGAACTGCTTTGCCCAACTGTATGCCCTTAATTTGACAATCTAATTGAAATGATTGAATAATATATATTGTCCAGAGTAACCAAAGAGTAGGTAAAATACTTAAAAAACCCCATCTCCAAAAAAGAAATTGAACAAGCCATTAATGAACTCCCTAGGGAAAAACATCTCCAGGGCCAAATGGATTTACAAGGAATTTCTATCAAACATTTAAAGAACAGTTAATTCCAATACTATATAGACTATCCAGGGAAACTGAAGAAGAAGCCCTCTCACCTCCTTTTTATGATATAAATATGGTTCTGATGCCTAAACTGGGAAGAAACAAAAAAGAGAAAAGTATAGACCAATTTCCCTAAAGAGTATAAATGCAAAAATTTTGTATAAGATATTCTCAAAAAGATTTCAGCAACTTATCATGAGAATAATGCATTATGACCAGGTAGGACTGATGCCAGGAATGCATATGCCAGGAATGGTTCAATATTATAAAAACTATCAGCATTCTTGATCATATCAACAACAAAACTAAAGCAAGAAAACCAAACCATATGACTATCTCAATAGACACAGAAAAACCTTTTGACAAAATACAACACCCTCTCCTATTGAAAATACTGGAGAACATAGGAATAAGTGGAGAATTCCTTAAAATAATGAGTGGTATCTACCGAAAACCATCTGCAAGCGTCATATGTAATGGGGATAAGCTAGATGTATTTCCAATAACATCAGGTGAAACAAGGATGTTTACTATCACCACTGTTGTTCAATATGGTACTAGAGGAGTTAGCTTCAGCAATAAGAAAAGAAAAAGAAATTCAGGGAATTAGAATAGGCAAAGAAGAAATGAACTTATCACTCTTTGCAGATGATATGATGATATACTTAGAGAATCCTAGAGAATCAAGTAAACAACTACTTGATATAATAAAAAACGTTGGCAAAGTTGCAGGATACAAAATAAATCCACATAAATCATCTGCATTTCTATATATTACTAACAAAGCCCAACAGCAAGAGATAGAAAGAGAATTCCCAATTAAGCTACTGTAGATACTATAAAATATTTGGGAATCTAGCTGCCAAAACAAACCCAAGAATTATATGAACACAATTACAAAACACTTTTCTCACAAATAAAGTCAGATTTAAGTAATTGGAAAAACATCAGCTGCTCGTGAGCAGGCCTAGCTAATACAATAAAAATGACAATTCTACTTAAATTAATTTACTAATTCAGTGCCATACAAATCAAACTACCAGAAATTTATTTTCTAGAGCTAGGAAAAATAATATCAAAATTCATCCGGAAAAACAAAAGATCCAGAATATTAAGGGAACTGATGAAAAGAAACATTAGGGAAGGTAGCCTACCCATACCAAATCTCAAATTGTTTAATAAAGAGCAATCATAAAAAACCACTTGGTACTGGCTAAGAAATGAAGGGATAGATCAGTGGAATAGGTGAAGTACACAAGATGGAGTAATCAATGATTGCATCACTCTACTGTTTGATAAACCCAAGGATCCCAGTTTCTGGAATAAGAACACACTGTTTGGTAAAAACTGATGGAAAAACTGGACAAAAGTGTGGCAGAAACTAGGCATACACTAATTCATTACACCTTACACCAAAATAAAGTTCAAATGGGAACACAGTGTAGTCTTAAGGCTGATATTATAAACAAATTGTGGGAGGAAGGAATAGTTGGTCAGATTTATAGAGGATGGAGAAATTTATGAGCAAACAAGAGATAGTAAACATGACAAAATGCAAAATGGATAATTTTGATTACATTAAATTAAAAAGTTTTTGTACAAACAAACCCAGTGCAACCAAGATTAAGAAGGAAGAAGAAAATAGGAAAGAATCTTTACAACTAGTATCTTTGATAAAGGCCTCACTTCTAAATTATATGGAGAACTGAGTCAAATTTACAAGAATAGAAGTCATTCCCCATTGGTAAAAGATAGAATGATATGAACAAGCAGTTTTTGGAGGAAGAAATTAAAGATATCTATAGTCATAGGAAAAAATGCTCTAAATTACAATTGATTAGAGAGACACAAATCAAAACAACTCTGAAGTACCACATCATATTTATCAAATTGACAAAATAGAAAGATGATGAATGTTGAAGAAGGTGTGGGAGAGTTGGAACACTAATTCATTGTTGGTGGAGTTGTGAAGTCATCCAACCATTCTGGAGAGTAATTTGGAACTATGCCCAAAAGGCTATAAAAACGAAGATAGCCTTTGACCCAGCAATGTTGCTTCCAGGGTTGTATAGCAAAGAGATCATAAAAATGGGAAAGGGATCCACATGTACAAGAATATTTATAGCGGCTCTTTTTTTGGTGGCCAAAACTTTCAAAAAAAGATCAAGGAAATGCCCATCAATTGGGTAATGGCTGAATAAGTTGTGGTATATGAATGGAATGGAATACTATGGTGCTATATGAAATGATGAACAGGAAGACTTCAGAGAGGCCTGGAAGGACTTTTATGAACTGATGCTAAGTGAAAGGAGCAGAATCAGGAGAACATTATACACAGTAATGGCCACAGTATACAAGTACTGATTTTGATAGACTTATTTCTTCACAGCAATGCAGGGACCTAAAATATTTCCAAGGGACTCCTGATGCAAAATACCATCCACATCCAGAGAAAGAACTATAGTATCAGAATGCAGAATGAATAAAACTGTTTTCTCTTTTGTTATATTTTGTTTTGATTTGGTTTTCCTCATGGTTTCTCCATTCATTTTAAATCTTCTGTGCACCATGACTAATGTGAAAATGTATTTAATAAGAATGTATGTGTAGAACCCATATAAGACTGCATGCCATCTCAGGGAGGGAGATGGGAGGGAGGGGGAGAAATCTTAAAACATATGGAAGTGATTGTTGCAAATTGTAAACAAATAAATTAATAAAAATTAATAATAATAACACAAAAGACAGGTGTGACTCACCCAGGTTCCCATAATAGCGTATTGATTTCTCTTCTCCACGTGTGAAGTGGTCCAGAGATTTCTTGAGGAATTTGGGTGTGGAGAGAGTGGAGGATTCTTGAGCCAGGAGTATACTGTAACTGAGGGTAGAAAAGACAAGTGGCTCCAGCCCTTTT
The DNA here is from genome assembly GCA_028658325.1 of Potorous gilbertii. Classification (NCBI taxonomy): domain Eukaryota; kingdom Metazoa; phylum Chordata; class Mammalia; order Diprotodontia; family Potoroidae; genus Potorous; species Potorous gilbertii. The sequence goes on along the minus strand of CM053773.1, from coordinate 182,296,563 downwards.
GGACGACAGCACTGGGAAGGAAATCTACATTGTCTACCTTGGACAGGTTTCTAAGAGGTAACAAGCTTTGTTCTCCTCTCCAGGGTCTACTCTCAAGAAGGACTGGATGAACTGGTTTGCTTGGAGCCTCATGTTGATCATCGTCATACTCATGAGAATGATAACTTGGAGATTTATGAGTCGATATTTTTTCTTCTTTCCCATGATACTGCTGCTTTCAATGAATTTTGCCAGTATTGAGAGCATCATCTTTCTGCTGCCTGTACTAAGGATGATTTTATATTATCTTTTTTAACATTTTTATTTAGAGTTTGAGTTCCAAATTATATCCCTCTCTCCTTTAGTCCCCCCTTCCCTGAGACAGTTATAGGTTGTACATGTGCAATTATGTAAAATATTGCCATATTAGTAATTTTGTACAATAAGATTAGAATAAAAGAAAAAAATGAAAGAAAGTGAAAAATACTATGCTTCAGTCTGTATTCACTCAATATCAGTTTTTTCTCTCGAAGCACATTAGACTTTTGGGATTGGCTTGGATCATTGTATTGCAGAGAATAGCACTCATTCACAATCTAAAGATATTTTTGACATATATGCAAAAACTCTCCTCACGAAAATAGTGAACCAGGAAACTGGGATTTCTCTGGTAGACTGGCTGACATACAGAAAATGGTCTGCATGCCCTGGGGAAGGAGTTAAGGATTATCCAGGGCTTAATCTGGAGGATCACTGATGCTCAGTTTGAGAGGGAATGGGGGAATAGTCACAATGGGTAGGCTAACAAAGATAAAGTCAGGGAAAGGGATGGCCCAAGGAAGAAGGTAGGCCAGGAGTCTTAGGACTTGACTTGGAGATACCTAAGGAAGATGCTATGGGGTGTAATGAAAAGCAAGATCAAAATTTCTCTTTTTTCTCCATCTCTGATGTGGTTTGGGGTTGCTGGGTACATGAAATATTAGGGTACAAGGCACCATCTACCTGGAATGAATTCATGTTTCAAACCATCTTCCAATCAAGGGTCAAGGTTTATTGCAGTGCCAATAGCAGTGGGAAAGGTTCCTAGTGAACATGCAACTTAACGGAAGTGAAACTGATGCGTATATACAAAAAGGACAGTGAAAGAAATCTGGATGCAATTGAGGAATGGCAAGCAATCTGGAGTGGACTAGGTGCAACACTGAAAGGGATATCAAATAAGCTAATTACATAATCTAGGTGAACTTTGGTGGGCCAGTGGCCTTGGGCAGAGGCAACAGTGTCCTGAGCCCCTGAAATCTATGGGAAAGTTTAGGGACTTGGTTACTTTTGAAGACATGGTCTTTTCCTTTTAGGGGCCCAGATCCCATCACCTCATCATTTCTGCTCCATCCCTCCATCTTTTTTCTTTCTATCCATCTCTTTTCTTTCCTTTCTTTTTCTTGCTTACTCTTGTGGCAAACAAGAAAAGATGTTCAGTTTCCACAGGATTAAAACTCTCCAAGCTTTAGAGCTACAGCAGATAGAGTTGTGATCTACCAGAAACAGGCGCCTGATCAAGTAAAAAGTTAGGAACTTGTGTGAATACTTGACGACCTGTCTGAAGGGGAGTCTATCAGAGAGGAGAATGTTGGGGGAAGGGGCTACCTCTAGCCAATGAAGAATGAGGTGGGAGATTCAAATTTGGAGCAGTATAAAAAGACTTGCATTGCTCTGAATAATTGTAGCAATATCTTAGCAGCTACAGACTGGGAATTAATGCAGAAATTAATAAAAGCTTTCCTGATTTTACAACGAGTGTTGCTCTTTGTTTAAGGTGAGTCTTCTTTCTCTGTAAAGGTAGAACTAGCAACCAACTACCAGGACAGCACCCCTCATTCCTACATCCTTCCCAGGGAAGGGAGGGGAGTTTCTTCCCACCTTCTATGCTTTCTCCTTTCCAGTGTCAGATGGTCCACAACCTCATCATTCCTCCATCACATGATGCTTCATGATATTCATGCAAAGGGGAAGAGGAGACTCCACTTCCCTTTCCCTGTCTCAGTGAAACTGCTAGCCCTGGGATTCATGCTTCTGTCACCCATCTATATCAACAATGCATAGAGAGCATTTCAAGGAGGAGGGAAACTGAGAAAGGTAAGGAAATGAAGCTCAATGATCAGATGGTCTCCGTCACACAAGGAAGAAACAGAAGGGAGGGAGATATGTGATTAGAACCCAGGGATTCAGTATTTCTGATGGGAAAAGATGTGTCATTGAATGTGAGGGGAACATAGGCATGTTGAGGTCAGAAACAGGGATATGAAGAGCTAATGTTTATGATAGGGAGGAAGATGGAAGGGTAGTGACTGTTACAGGGACACAGTAGAGTAAGTGACAAAGTCACAAGGTATCAGTACGTATAAGAGGGACATAGGAAGGCCAGTGTCTTAGGAAAAGAACACAAGAAGAGAAAATTTGTGATGGGGACAGGAGGTATTAATCAGTAAATGGGACAGACTTACTGATTAGATAGAGTTCTTGAGTCAGGCAGCTGGCAGAAGTGGCCTGGAGTAACTTTCCCTAGAAACATAGGAAGGTCCCAAGCTTTCTCTTATATGCAAATACCTCTGATTTCAATCTGGACCAAGTTCAGCTCCATACTCTGGAGAAGGATACCTGTGATCCTCATACATGATTTCAGCAAAGAGCAAGAGATAGAGGGAGGAAGTGTGTGACAGATGGGCCTAGGAGCACTGACCCCAAGAATAAAAGCAGAGATGATATATGAGACCTCAGGGAAATAAGGAAGCATCTCTAAATCAGTCTCAGGAGCACTGACCAATATGAGTCTAGGGAAAAGAGAATATACCTTGGGGATGGTGACAGAGATATCTTTTCCTTTGGGGACAAAGTTTTAGTATAGCTACTTTTAGTTCTCACTCTGCCCTCAATTCCCCAGGACTCAGAGATGTAAACTGGGATACAGTGTGATTGGATGAAACTTTCTTGGGAGGGGAGCACAGAGGCAAGTAGACAGTTCAGTCTACAGATGGTACACTGCCTATGTTACACTTGCGGTGATGGCCAGGGTTTCTTCTGATGTAGAGAAGGCTGTCTTCCCATTTGAGGCTATATAATAAGGTTGAAATACCTCAAAATGAGTATAATATATATTCTTCCTTGCTGGGAGAGGGTCCTTTAGTGGCAACCTCTATTGTATGTGTACATGGGAGAGGAGCTGCTTCCTTCTTTGGGAAGAGTGTACCCTATCTGGGGGAAGTGGATCCTCTCCTTCTTAGGTAAAAAGAAGTATCCAATTTTCCCAGAGCTACAATGTGGTAGATCCTCTGTCTGGGCATTGAACTATCATTTCCCACTTCAGGCTAGCCTCTTGAGGACCCTGCCTCTCCCTCTTATAGTCTTTGATCATGGGTAAGGTTATAAACCAAAGGAGAGACCTGAGCTCAAAGATGAAAACTACCGTTCCCCAGAATAGGGGAGATGGAAGCCCCAAAATCAGTCCCATACTTGTGGTCTGCCTCCAGGTCCTGAGTGAAAGCCCCATATGTCAATGGAAATTCAGCTTTCACACTGACTGCCCTAGCAACAGCTAATTTGCTACTGGCCTGATTTTTCCCCTAGTACCAATTAATTTCTTCCCTTTTAGTCTCATTATTCTTCCATTCTTGCTCTGAACACATTTTCAGGCATTGAACTCTACCTCTCTCCTTCCATTATTTCAGTCCCTCATTCCCTGAGCCCCCTTAGTCCCCTTGGTCCTGAAGTGCCTTCAGCTCTCAAGTTGCTTTACTCCTGCTTTAATTCAGAAGGCTCTTTTCCATTCAAAAGCCTAAAGAGTTACAGGTTCTACTGAGGACCTAGTTAGAGTTCATAATTTGTACCTATTTGAAAGTATCTGATACTATGTGACCTTGAGTCTTACAAAGGGAAGTTTAATAACTGGTCCTTTCTCTATCATATTAATATTGTATTATTATTTCTCTACAATATTATAATATTAGTATTATATGTATTATTGTACAATTAATAATAGTGATAGTGATAAACTTTTTGCATCATAATTTGAATGTTGCAATACATTTTATAGACTTCATTTCAAATACAACTCATAGGAATTCTGGGAAGTAAGTACTACAGGTTTTACTATCCTCATTTTTAAAGATGAGGAAACTGAGTATCAAAGAGTTAAGAGATTTTCCCATAGTCACAGAGTTAATGTCACTAGCGAGAAATGAGCCCAGATCTGCTTGATTCCAACTTTCTATCCACTGCCTCATCTGTGCTTCACTTGCTGGTATCCCTCCCTCCACAGCAAATTCACACACACACACACTCACCTTTCCCCTAGCAGACTCCAGGGATCTCCCAGAAATCCTCTCTCAAGTCATCAGGTTGTCTGGCCCATGTCGTATGATAAAACATTGGTGGTAGGGCAGCGGAGGGAGTGGGAAATCATAGCATGGTGGGATCACAAAGAGATATGGGACCTTGAAGATGATCAAGTCCAACATTTTCCCCACACCACCATTACATCCCACTTCACATTCACCCAATCTACACATTTTAATGCAGAAAAAAGCAGCCAAAGTATGGAAGGAGACTTGTGTAAAGTCACACATGGTATTTGTGACACTGTCTACCTTGGCACCTGGAGGAGGTCTCCTAAAATGGGAGTAGATTCTGTATTCTACCTAAAGTGAAATTTAAAATAAAGTATAGAAAGCCAAGGCAGTGGGTTTGAAATGGCAGGATTTCATTGGGTAGGGTTGAGTCAGGTGACAGAATGTGGTGCCAAGGCACCCAGTAGGTGGAGCTGGGCCAAGAAAGGCAAATGACATCTTCAGATGGAGGCTGAACTGTTAGCAGCCCTGTTGTAAGAAGGAATCAGCTAGAACCAAAAACTATTGGGAAGGGGAAAGTGAAAGAATAAGGTGGTTGTATAAAGCATTATCAAGGACAGTCTTTGAGGGGACCTTGGATTGGTGGTCTCTGGTGCCATGGGTTATTCTCTTCATAGATAAATCTCATGGCTCTCTGTTCCCTGTTTATGTTCTTTGACAAAGGGGGACTCTGGTATACGACTGGACATAATGAGCTGGACTAACAGAATAAGCAGCCAGATCACAAGATGGGAGGGGGAAAGGGGACACTCAGTGACAAGATGAGCTGCTCATCCTAAGCATTCAACCTCAATACAAATATTTATTTAGTACCTGCTACAGGAAAGGCTTTATTCTCAGCAATGGAAGAGATAGGTAAGTACTGAGAGAGAGAGAGAGAGAGAGAGAGAGAGAGATCTACAGATAGACAGACAAAGAGATAGGTAGATAGCATTATGACACAGGATAGAATTTCATAAGTGAATAGGAGAAGTCAAGCAGTGGGATAAGAGAGAGAGAGCTATTCTAATCTGTAGGATCTAGGAAGGTTTCTTTGGAAGCAGTGATGACTGAGCTGGGTCTTAGGAAGATAAGGAATGAAAAATTATCATTCTCAGACTACAGTAATGCAAATTATACCTTTTCTGAGTCTCATCAAATGATTTAGTAATCAAGGACTTTACAAACTTTGAAGTGCTAGATACATGCTAGCTGTTTGAGGAGCCAAGGTGTTGCAGTGAATGGGTGAAGAACTGGAGTCAGGAAGACATGACTTTAAATTGAAAACAATTTGAAAAAATGCCTTAGGCTAATGCCACTATATACCCTAAAATCTTAAAACAGACATGAGACCTGAACATTAAAAATTAATATTTCAATATCATTGATTTATTATATAAAAATATTAATATTTAAAAGGAGAACCAGGTATCTTTCAGAGGTATAACTGAAAGAGAGAGAGGTGATCACCTCTCTCTAGAATAGATAATCTGTATTACATGAATTGAAAATATTTTGTGCGAATAAAATGAACATCATCAGAATTAAAGAGGAAGTGAACAACAGGGAGAAAATGCATCAAATATCTTTTTTCAGAAGGTGTGATATCCAGTATATGTAGAGAACTATAAAAAATATATGAAGCTAAGAACCATCCCTTCATGAATACATGTTCAAAGAATATGAGACAAGAAATGTTAAATGACTAAACATGATATTTTCTTCAAATTAAATTTGCTCTAGTGAATTGGAAAAGATGACAAAGATTAGGAA
>CM053773.1:182269584-182289929 GCA_028658325.1 Potorous gilbertii | reverse complement strand
CTGTCTGGTTCTGATGTTTTTTTGTAGGAATTCCTCTTTTGGTCTGCCTAATTTCTTTTACTAAAATAGACTTACTTAAATATTTTATTTCTTTTTCTGTTAATGAGGGCAGCATATATTTTTGTAAGTATTTTCTCATTTCACTTAAATTGCTAAATTTATTGGTAGAGAATTGGGCAACATAACTCCTAATAATTCCTTTAATTTCATCTTGATTAGTGGTATAGTCACCCTTTTAATTTTTTTATTAGTGATATATTTTCTTCTCTTTTTAAAAATCATGTTTTTCATTAATTTATCTCTCTTGTTTTTTTTAAAAGATCCTAGTTTTACTCGTTAATTCAATGGATTTTTTTCATCCAACTTATTTGTCTCACATTTACTTTTCAAAATTTAGTAGGACTTTTAATTTGTTTTTTTTTCTAGTTTTTAATTACATATCAAATTAATTGATCTGCCCTTTCTCTATTTTGTTGACCCAAGCATTTAAACATAGTTTTTTCCTGTGATAACTAGTTTTTCTGCAGTCATTATGTTTTGTTATCTTGTTTCATAATTACTATTTTCTTTAATAAAATTTATTTTTATATGATTTGTTCTTGACCCACTCATTCTTTAAGATTAGGTTATTTAGTTTCTAACTAATCTTTAATCTGTGTGTCCATGATCGTTTATTGAATGTAATTTTATTGCATTATGGTTGGAAAAGGTACAATCGACATTTCTGCTTATCTTCATTTGACTATAAGATTTTTATGCCATAATATATAGTCAAATTTTGTAAAGATGTCATATACTTCTGAGAAAAAAATTATTCCTTTGCATTCCCGTTCACTTTTGTCCAGATATCTGTCATATCTATCTTATTTATGATTCTATTCATTACCTTGACTTCTTATTTATTTTTGGTTAGATTTATCTAGTTCTGATAGGAGAAAGTTGAAGCTCCCCACTATTATAGTTTTGTATTCCTTTTCCATCTGTAATTCCTTTAGTTTTTTTCCCTATAAGTTTGTATGCCATGGAACTTGGTGCATATATATTTAGTTCTGATATTACTTTATGATCCTATGATATCTTTTAACATAATGGACTTTTCCTATCTTCTTCAAGTCATTTAACTTCTGCTTGCCTCAGTTTCCTCTTCTGTAAAATGGGGATGATAAGAACACCTCCCAGACTTCTGTGAATAAAATGAGATAATTTTTATAAAGTGCTTTACAATCCTTAAAATGTTAAATAGTGCAAGATATTAATAGAATCTACACTTTGCAGACTGTATTCTTTCCCACTTAAATAAAAATCTGGACAGTCTTTGACTTTTCTCTGGTCTGATGGTAATTTTTCCATTTTGGATGTTTTTTCAAATATTAATGACAATAGCGTAGTAACCACATCTTCCATTTCTTTCAGTAGGTGTGTAGTTTGTCTGCATCAGGTGACTTGAAGACTTTCTTTTGGGCTCCTTAAAGACCTGAAACAGCCTTTCATTGGTGTGTGTAGTTTATCCTCGGCCCTGAATGAAAATAGTGATGTTAGCTTCTGCTTCAAGGGATACTACTGGGACTTCAGTGAGAAATCTCACTCTCTGAAGTTCACAAAATTGTCCTGTAGTGAAGTGAGTAAGGAGGAAGGAGTCAGAGGCTCTCTCCCCTTCTCCCCCAAGAGAGTCCTCCTCTAGGGCTTGGCTAGACAACTCTCTCCTCTAGTCTGCCAGCTGCTTTAATTTGCTTTCTTATACAAAATTACATACTCAATCAATGCAAAGTAATTTTGAGGAGATCCCTAGTAGCTTAGGGGGAGAGAAGAACTTAAAAGGACATAGGAATTCTAAGAAGGTGAGGTAAGGACAGAGTGTATTCTGAGTCTGGGCAAAGGCACTGAGACAGAAGATAGATTGTTGTGATTGAGAAACATCAAATAGGTCAATTTGACTGGCACATGAAATTGCATAAACTGGAGTAATATATTTTAAGTTTAGGTAGGTAGATAGGCAGGATAGAGCCTGAGAGTGGAGGGATTTAAATTCTATGGCGTGAAATTTGTATTCTAAAGACAACAGAGAGTCACTGAAGCTTTTTCAGCAAAGGAGCGAATTGGTAAGCTGTATATTTGGTAAAAATATTTTGGCAGCTGATTGGAAGTACAATTGAGCAGGGGAGAGACTGGAGGTAGCAAGACTGATTACACTGTTATAATGGCCTGAGGGAGAGGTGATAAAGGTCTAACCCAAGGTGGCAGCTGTGAGAGTGAAGAGAAGGGGACAGGTTTGAAGGTTATTGTTGCGTGGATAGAGTCAACAAGATTTGGTAACTAATTAGATGTAGGAGGTGACAGTGAGGGAGAATGAAGATGTAAAAATATATTGAGGTATAAAGTAGGGGAGATGAAACAGAAGTCCACAATTTTCTTAGCAAAAATTAGAATGATTATAATGTGAGCTCCAGGAGGGCAGGGAAATTTTTTGCCTTTCTCTGTAGTCCTAATGCTTAGTGCAATGCCTGGCATACAGTGAGCACTTAATAAGTGTTTTTTGACTGAAAAATTATCTGCTGAAAGACTGCTGGGAATGGCATAGGTTGTTCTAAAAGAGAAAAGGGTGGGATACTGTGGGGAGAGTGCTTTGGAGTCAATTAGGGAGGAAGAAAACGATTCTTGTGTAGCAGTAAAGTTCCAATTTAAATAAGATAACACAGATTTGTGGTGTGCCTTGAAAGCACAGTTAAATGACTAAGTCCTGTTCAGTAATGGTGGAGGAGGAGGAGGGAAGGCTGATGGTGAATATGACCTAGGGCTGAGGATTGGCAGGGCATGAATATCACTGAAACAAACTTGTAAGTAATTCAAAGGTAGAATAATCTGTATATTTTTTATTACAATATAAAAATTCTTACCAATGACAGTGTAGAGCTGAACTGGTCACCTCGAGGGTCAAGACTGTGAAGAGAGGGAAACAAGGCCAGAACAGAGATTATTATTTGGAAGAAGAGAGAAGGATGAAAGGACTAGAGATAATGATAAAGTGGTGGTGTGAACAGAGAGAGAGAGAGAGAGAGAGAGAGAGAGAGAGAGAGAGAGGGAGAGAGAGAATGAAAAGATTGGTAATTATGATTAGAAGGGGAATTCCTGAGTTCAGAGTCATGGATGATAGCTATCTAACTCACAACCATCATTGTGGGTAGCTGAGGTAACTAATAATGTATGAAAGTATAGGGTATGGAATTGACGTTGATGAGGATAATGATGGAATCAACATGAAGTTTGAAGTTCTCATGCAAGATGGCAGAGGTAGAGTTGGAGAGGAAAACTGTGACACCAGCATTGACCTCTCTGTGAAAGTAAGAAGTGTGAACTGGAGGCTGGTACTTTGCTTCAACAAGGATTTGGATTGGGTGATATGCTTCAGAATAATGGTAGCAAAGGGACATTCTGGAAGTGGCAGAGTTAACTGGGAAGTAGGCAGTCTTTGTTTCTTGGTGTCTTTTGATACAATCATATGGCATTGTGGGGGAACTTTTTTGGATTACATATTTTATGGTGTAGTTTTTATATACTTGAATCCACCTTGCATTCTTGATATAGGGATCCCATGTGCTCATGATGGCTACTTTTGAAACATCTAGATCAGGGCTTTTGTGTAATAACACTTTGGTGACTTGTCTTATTTCTTCCTCTAAAATTGATCCATTTATATTATACATTTTCTGTGGTTTCCATTTTGACATTTTACATTTTTGTACATGATCCTCTACTTCCTTTAAATTCTCTAATTTATTAGTCTATCACTATGTGTACCATTTCCTATTAATATTCTTGATTTCTGTTGTATTTTGTAAAGTCAGAGAGTTAAAGCTAGAAGATCTTCAAGGTTATTTAGTCCAACTCGAATGTTTTGCAGATGGAGAAAGCAGAACTAGAGAGATCAGAAATTTGTCAAGGGCACACAGGTGTCAGACCTAGCATTTGAACGAAGCTAGGTCTGTTGACTTCAAACTTAGCATACTTTCCACTGTATGATCCTGCCTTCCACTTGCTTTGTCATCTCCTTTTCCATTTGCATGTTTGTTTTCTTCCCCCTTTTCTCATATTAGCTTTATTAATTCTAGGGGCTTTATTGACTTTTTTCATTGGATTTAAAGAAATTCAAGTGTTCTTACATTTTCTATTCTGTTTATTTTATCCTTTGCTTCAGTGTTTTTTCTCTGTTTTTCTTTCCTTTGGATTATTGCTTTGTTTCTTTTATCATGAGGTTAGTTAATTTATTTTGTATTTTTCTTATTAATGTAGCTATCAAGTGCTATAAATTTGCCCCCAAGAACTGCTTTTGTATGGTCCGATAGATTTGTATACAGATTATTATCCATTTTATTTTATTTATGTGATTATTGCCAAGCAATGGCTAAAAACTATGGCATATAAATGCAATAAAACATTATTTTGCAATAAATGGTAAATATTGGTTCAGAGAAACATGGGAAAGACTTGTATGAATTTATGGGGAATGAAATAAGCAGAATCAAGAGAATAATATAAGCAATGATTAAAATAACAAATATGAAAAGACTATGAATAGAAAGTTGAATTCTTTCATCTAGAGACCAGACCATGAGATAGACATTCTTCCTCTTAATAAAGAAGTAAAGGATGAGCAGGACAGAATATTGTATATATTATCAGATATATAAATACTACCCTTTATGTTTTTGTTTTATTGCTGTTCTCTGTTATAAAGGAGAGAATTTATTAATGGTGTTGAGTTGTCCTATAAAAACAAAAGGCATGAATAAAACATGCTAAAATAATCTGTTATTTCTTCTTTAACTAAACTATTGAGTAATGAACGTATGTATAGTCAATTAGTTTTTGCTAATATTATTGCTGTTTAATTCTAATTTTGTCTTATGATCTGAAAATGCACTATAAATAAGTTCTACCTTTTTGAATATAGGTGGGCTTCTGTCACCTATGTATAAGGTGTTGTTCCAAGTACTGCGAATAAAAAATAAAAATAAAATAGTCTTTTCACTCAAGAAATTTACATTTTACTTGAAGGCACAACATGTACACAGAAAAAAGAAATATTAAAGATCCTGCATTGGGGTGGGTCCTATCCCAAGGGATATAGCAATGTTTTTGGCGTCTTGAATAATTACATTATCTGTGAGAGCCACTAGGTGGCATTCAAAGCTTGCTGTATCTGTTTACAAGTTAATTAATTGTTACAGCCTGCTATGGTTCCAGGCATTGTGCTAAGTATTAGGGATAAAAACAACAGCAAAAACCACCTGTTTTCAAGGAGGTCATAGTGTAATGGAGAGTGGACTCTATGTCTTTGAAGATGTGGAAGATTTTATATATAAACAAATGAAGATGGGAGATAGAATGCTGTGTGTAAGGAATTGGAAGAGGGTCCATTTGGCTGAACCACAGAGTATGTGAAGGGGAATTGTGTATAACAAGCGAGAAAGGCAGGTTGGAGCCAGATTGTGAAGACTTTAAACACTAAATACAGTAGTTTGATCTACACACAATAAGGAGCCACAGAAATTTATTTTCTGCAAGTAGGGGAGTGACATGATCAGATCTACATTTTAAGAAACCACTTTGGTACCTGTGTGGAGGATGCATTGGAGAGGGGAGAGATGAGGCAAGGAGAACACTTAAGAGGCCACTGCAGTAGTCTAGGTAAGAGGTGATGGTGGCCTGAACTTGGATCAAGGTCATGTAAGCAGAGGGAATGGGTGGATGCTAGAAATGTGACAGAGATAGCGTTGACAAGACTTGGTAGCTGATTGGTTACCAATTAGTGTAGGGAAGTAGAATAAGGTATCGAAGATGGCTCTAATTTTACAAGCTTAGGTAACAGAAAGGATAGTGATGCACTTGACAGATATAGTTATGACAAGGTATGCCTACAGCTGCCTTGCCTCTTTCTGACCTACCACATGTTCTTAAATAGACACTTTGGGGATGTTAAAGCCCCTGATCGTTTCTTGCCAGCCATGTGTGTTTCAGTACTGAAAGATCTTAGGCATTTTGCAAGTATCAAAGTTATCCTTTATTAGTCACTCAGCAGGAGTACTGCCAACACAGTGGATCTTTAAAAGTGGGATCATCCCTCTTCAATTCCATCTTCTCCTTCTGTCTACAGTCTGAAGATTCTGTTAATGCTATTCAAATCTATTCCTGAATTGAAGGAGAAGGCTGACAACAAGAAGAGGGGTATTCTAAGTGAAGTTGAGCCAGGGTCTCTGGCCACCTCTTTCGTTTTATGACTTGTTTTTTATCTAATCATAGGTGATGTTGAACAGTGATCCTGAGACAGATGTGTCAAAATCTTGGAGGCAAGCTCATGTGTTTGTGAAATTGGAGCTTCTGGATCCCTTGGTCAGAGCCTGGTAGAAGACAGAATTTCTGGACCAGAGAAGACACCTGCAAAGAAGAGAATGAATACAAACCTGCACTGCCAGGTAGGTCATCTATCCTGAAGGAGATTTCAATGGTGTGATGCCTATTCAGTAGTCCTATGAAATGTATCATGTTCTGATGCTGAAACTTTAACTTCCCAGGAGAACATAAAAGCAATTATAGGTGTGTCAAACCTTTTTTTGCATATTCAAAATAAATACCTGTTCCATAGCTGATTTATACTGTACATTGAATACCTTCTATTTCTTCTCTTGAGGAGACATCAGCTAATGCAAAGCTAATAATGAAGACTATCATTTATATAGCACTTTAAGTATTTGGAATGAAATGAGAGTGGTAGAGGGAAAAAAAAACTGGAATAGAAATGAGCTCTGTGGAAGAAAGGATTGGAAAGGGAATTAAAAGCTTGGCACAGGAGGTAAAAAAAATCTTGCCCAAGCAACAAAATCACTTAAAATTAGAATGCAAATAGAAGCCAGTGACTTCATGAGGCAACATGAAATATTAAAACAAAGTGAAAACACAAAAAAGAAGAAAATGTAAGATATCATATAGCCAAAGCAATTGAACTGAACAACAGATTGAAGAGAAAAAAGTTGAGATTCCTTGAACTATCTGAATTCCACAACCCAAATAAAAAAAACTAGACTAAAAAATCTTTAGGGAAAATAATCCAAATTTCTTACCACCAGAAGACAAAATGGAAATAGAATCATTGATCACTTCCTGAAGGAAACCCTCAAATAACAATTCTTTAGCATGTTATAACCAGAATTCAATTTCCATGTTGAAGAAAGTATTGCAAATATCCAGAAAGAACTCAGGTTCCAAAGAGCCACAGTCAAGCTCATATATGATTTGATAACCGCTACTGCAAAGGAATAGAGAACGTGGAATATAATATTCCAAAAGGAAAAGAATATAAGCTTTTAACCAAGAATATCTTACCAGCAAAACTTAGTATAATGTTTCAGGGAGAGAAAAAAGACCATTAATGAAATAGATTGTTTCCAAACATTCCTGATGAAAACACCAGAGGTATGAAGAAAACTTGAAGTTCAAAAATAAAACATAAACCATGAACAGGAATCATAATAAAGTAAACATGAATGAATAATGATAGTGGACAAAATGAGGATTAAAATGCTTACATTCTAATAGGGGGAGATCTGGTACATGTGTCCCCTCTGAACGTGTCCCCATCATCAGGAGTTATGGAAGAAGTTTAACTAGAGAAGGCCTGGGAATGGTTTTATGTGTTGATAATTTTAAGAGGAGAATGGAAATATAGGAATACACTATGGTAGAAGGGAGAAGAAGATTGGGGAAAATTAGGTCACATAATCAGAATTTTTAAGTGGACATCTGTACAAACAAGGAAAGAGATTGGGGAGAGTAGCTAACACTTAAACTTCTGAACTGATCAGGGGAAGGAAGAATATATAGATTAAGAGATGGATTAGCCCTAAGTGAAACAAACTCTAAGTAAGGGAGCACAGCAATTTTGGCAGCTCTTTTCCATATACCAGAGTGTGAATCTGAGGGGTGACCCTAAATTGGAGAATGACTGGACAAGTTATATAAACGTAATAAGATATTATTGTACTGTAAAAAATGAGAAGTATGAGAAGACTTTATATTAACAATTTATATAAGTAATATATGGTAAAGAAAAACAGTTTTGAAAGTATTAGGAATTCAGCATGATGACCAAATATGATTCCAGAAAACTAATGATGAAATATGCCATCCACCTCCTGAGAAAGAGGTGAAGGACTCAGAGCACAGAAGGAGACGAATTGCTTTGTACATGACCAAATTGGATACTTTTTTTTGGTTGGCTATATAGATTTGTAATGGATGGGTTTTTTTGTTTGTTTTTAGTTTGGGGGTAGATTTTCAGGTAGTGTGAGAACACAAATTTTTGTTGATTGAAACAAAATATAATTTTAAAGTATTGCCTTTATTTTTATTTTTTTGTTTTCATTTCCAAATTCCTTTCCCTCCTTCCACCCCAATCCCATTCATTTAGCTGGTAAGAAATATGATATCCATTATACATAGAAATTTATGCAAAACATTTCCACATTAGTCATGTTACAAAAATGCAAGAAAAATAAAGTTAGAAAAATATGCTTCAATATATGCTCAAATTGATCAGTTCTGTCTCTGGAGGTGGATAGCATTTTTCATCTTCAGTCCTTTAGGATTTTTGTGAATCATTGTATTAATCAGAGTAAATCGTTCATAGTTTACCATTACAATATTATTGCTACTTTGTATAATGTTCTCCTAGTTCTTCTTACTTCACTTAATATCAGCTCATATAAATTTACCTGGGTTTTTCTCTAACTATCCCCTTCATTATTTCTTACAGCACAATAGTATTCCATTACAATCATATACTACAACTTGTTCAGCCATTCCCCACCTTATGAACATCTTCTTAGTTCCTAACTCTTTGCCACTGCAGTAAGAGTTACAATAAATATTTCTGTAAATATAAGTTATTTTCCTTTGTTCTCATTTGGATATATATTTAGTAGCAGTATTGCTGTGTATGCATGCTTTCATAGCACTTTGGGTATAGTTCTAAATTGGTCTACAAAACGGTTGGACCAGTTCACATCTCTACTACCAGTGCATTAGTGTCCCTAATTTTTCCACATTCCCTGCAGCACTTTTTTTCATGCCAGAGTTGTATTAATGTGCATTTCTCTAGTTATTAGTAATTTAAAGCATTTTCTTCACATGACTATTGATAGCTTTGTTGAAACACTGTTCATATCCTTTGACTATTTATCAATTTACATCAATTCTTATTGTTTTTAACTAATTTGGCCCAGTTCCCTATATATTTGAGAAATAAGGTCTTTATCAGAAAAACTTACTGAAAAATAACCTCCCCCAACCCAGCTTCCTGCTTTTCTTGTAATTTTAGTTGCATTGGTTTTGTTTGTGCAAAACCTCTTGAATCCATTATAACCAAAATTATCCATTTTACCTTGTGTGATCCTCTATTCTTTTTGGTTATGAATTCTTCCATTATTCATAAAGTTAATTTTTCCATTCTCTTTTAATTTACTTATGATATTATCCTTTTTGTCTAAAGCATATCCTCATTTTGAACTCATTTTGGTATGTACAAATGTAAGAAATTGATCTATGCCTTGTTTCTGTTACATTACTTTCCAGTTTTCTCGCAGCTTTTTTTTTGAATAGTGAGTTTTTGCCACGGTATCTGGGATCTTCAAAATTAGGCTACTGTGGTCATTTTGTACCTAAACTATTCCACTGATCTACCACTTTATTTCTTATCTAGTATCAGATTACTTTGATAACTACTACTTTGTAATGTAATTGGAAATATGGTAGGACATGTTCTTTTTCATCTTTTTTTAAAAAAATTAATTCTCTTGGTTTTCTTGATTTTTTTGTTGTTCTAGATGAAGTTTGTTAAGATTTTTTTCTAGCTCTATAAAATAATTCCTTGGTTGTTTGATTGGAATGACAGTGAATAGGTAAATTAAGTTAGGTAATGTTATCATTTTTATTACATTGGCTCAGTCTACCCATAAACAATTAAAAGTTCTCCAGTTGTTTAGATCTTTGTATGAAAGATGTTTTATAATTGTGTTCTTATAGTTCCTATGTGTGCCTTGGCAAGTACACTCCCAAGTATTTTATGTTATTTACAGTTATTTGAAATGGAATTTTTTTCTATTTCTTGCTGCTGGACTTTGTTGGTAAAAGATAGAAATGCTTATGTTTCATGTGTCTTTCTTTTATATCCTATTTTGCTTAGTGTTTTTAATTATTTTTGACTAGTTTTTTTTAGCTGTCTGTCTAATGTTCTTTAAATATACCATTATATAATCTGAAAAACAAATGATAGTTTTATTTCCTTATGGCCAATTCTTATTCCTTTAATTTCTTTTCCTTATTTGATTGCTAAAGCTAGCGTTTCTAATGCAATATTGAAAAAAAATGGGTCAGCCTTTTCATTTATCCTTATTACAGACAATACTTACTCTTGGTTTTAGATAGATACCCTTTATCATTTTAAGAAAAGCTCCATTTATTCCTAGTGTTTTTAACAGAAATGGAAGCCATATCTTGTCCAAAATTTTTCTGCATCTATTGGTATAATCATATGATTTTTATTTTTTTGTTATTGATCAATTATGCTGATAATTTTCCTAGTATTATTATATTATCCTTGTGTTGAATTATATTGAATTATAATTGTTATCCTAATATTGAAGTATCCCTGTATTCCTGATATAAATGCAAAGTGATCATCTTTATGAAATATTGCTGCAATCTCCTTGCTAATCTTAAAGTACAGTTTTTGCATCAATGCTGATTAAGGAAATTGTTCTGTAGTTTTCTTTCTGTTTTCACCCTCCCTGGTTTAGGTGTCAATATCATATTTGTGTATGTGTAGGGATTTGACAAGACTTCATCTTTATTTTTAAAATTATTTGTGTAGCTTGGTAATTAATTTTTCTTTAAATGTTTGGTAGAATTTACTAGTAAATCTGTTGAGTCCTGAGATTATTCTTCTTTCAGAATTCATTTTTGACTTGTTCAGTTTCTTTTTTGAAGTATTTCCTATTTCCTTGGGTGAATCTGGACAATTTATCTTTTTATAAATAATAACCCTTTTCATTTAGATTGTCAATTGGCATATAATTGTCAAAATAGTTTTTCAAATAACATATAATTTAAAAAAGAAATAATTGACAATATAGATGAGAATGATTTCATATCTCCCTTGCCTTGCTACCCCAACCTTTTTTGTTTTCTTGATATTTTTCACCTCCTTAAGTTATTTATTTTTGCTACAATTTACTGAAGTGAAATTGAAAGTAAAAAGCATAGCTTTTTAAACTCTGGAGTTTTTTATCTTATCCTTTCAGATTACTTGTATCTTACCTTCTAAGGTGTGCTTTTAAATGTGTGTGTGTGCTATCGTCCTTCATTGCTGAAGAAGACTATGCCATCAGAAAAATGATGACATGCACCTGACTTTATTTTGAGTGAAGGAGGGCTGTGCAGGTAACCAGCCTCACTTCTCCTCCAGAGCCATCTGAATCCAGTGATGAGATGTTCGTCAGGATGACTGGAGAGGATCCAGGATGAGGGAATTGGGGTAAAGTGACTTGCCCAAGGTCACACAGTTAGTGAGTGTCAAGTGTCTGAGGTGAGATTTGAACTCAGGTCCCCCTGACTCCTGTACTGGTGCTCTATTCACTGCACCACCTAGCTGCCCCAAGGTATGCTTTTATAGACCTACCCAAGGACCTTTTGTACTAAGTGCTGCTTGATTTTATAATTGAGAGGTATATGAAAGTATACCTCTCCACGCACCATTTGTTCCCACTAGATATCTGTTTCCATAGTAACCGCAAACTCCTGACCAATTATGAGATCCATCCTTGGTCAGGTAGATTTCCTCACCATCGTTTCCTAATGTCATTGCAGGTCAGAGTAAAAGAATGATTTCCCACCAAGAGATAGCTAGAAGACAGAGCTTTCCGGGAGATGATTGCAATGTGCTGCTTTGCCCTTTCAAAATCCTTTATAGTCTCATAATTTTGATCTTTTGTAATTCCTCTATGATAATCTTGCACTTTCCCCCTTCAGCCTTCTTTCTCCTTTGTTGTCTAGAAAAGTGAAGACACAGGGAGAAAGTGGTCTTCCATTGGGCGGGCATGGAAGCAAATGTTATAGAATGAAGAAAATTGAGGAGAGAAAGGGCATTAATAACTTTGGGGGTCAGGGAAGGCTGAGGTGATACCTATTATAAATCCTGAAGGAAGAGAAGGATTTATCGATTTGGAGATGAGGAAGAAATACATTTCAGGAACATACAATGACTTGTGCATTGTATGTGTATTGTGTATGGAAACAGGAGATGAGATAGAGACTTTAAGGGGATGCTTGTAGATCTGTTTTATGTTGCAGGTTGGGCTAATTAGGGATCCTCTGGATTTGGAATTGGAAGAAAATGGGATATTCAGAGACCATCTAACAGTCAATAAAAGGAAGATTTATATACCTACAGCCTGGAAAGATTTCTTAGTGAGTATATAACACTGATTCATTTGAGCATGACTTCCCTATCTCTAGATTGGCTGTATCAGTGAACTCTGAGGGAGTGCAACTCCTGCTTCCCTGTGGACTAGTTTTTGTAGTTAGGCTCCCAGAAAACTATGTCATCAGTGGGAATCTTAATCTCTTGAGTCAGTTAAATGATGAGGATGACTTCATGACTTTTTAATGGAAAAACTAGTGCAGTTTTTCCATTGGAGTCAGTCCTCACAAAAAACTAGCCCATGAGAGGATCTGGGAATATGGCAGAGTAGGTGAGAAAACTTTTAGCTATCTAAGTTTCTTCTTAAAAACCCAAACAAATAGAACATCACCTCAGAGCACCAGAAATAAATAGGAGGTAAAGCAGCTGTCCTCCTAAGAAAATTAGAGAAGACCTTATGAAATACCTGACCTCTAAACCTTCAGTGGTGGAGGTTTGGTTTGAGTGAAATGTAAGCACTTCAGGCTGACTCTGCTGATTCAACGAGCAACAAGTGCTGGGGGCAGCTGGGTTGAGAGGCAACCTCACTCATAAACTTTCATCTCATAGACATTGTGGGGATCTGAAGGCTGAGTAGAAGATTGAAGGACCTCCCACTGTTGAGGGAGACCAAGACCATCTGTGCTGACCAGAGACATCCTAGGTGGTGGTTGAAGGGAGAAGGCTCTAGCACACACCTGATGAGTGCAGTAGTGAGGAGCAGGGATTCTGTTGGCAAGAGGCACTAGCAGGATAGCAGAGTCGCTGGTTTTGGTTCTGAGACAGAGAGGACAGCTATGGTTTGCAGCCACTTGAGAGATCAAAGGAAGCAAAAGCATTTGCAATTTGGTGTGGCTGGGGACCCTACATGTGGCTTAGGAGCAGAGTTGAAAGCCCACGGTTAGTCCTGAGACAGACCTCAGAACATAATTGTAAGAAAGTCCCAAGGTTTGGGGTATCATTCCTCATACTTCAGGAATTCAACTTGATTACACTAATAGCTGCTTAAAAAACCCCAAATTAAAACAAATAAAATCAATAAAAATGAGCAATCAAAGGAGAAAAACCCAACCATAGGTGATTACTATGGAGATAGAGAATATCTGGGTTCATATCCAGAGGAAGATAATGAAATGGAAAAAGCCACCCCTTTTTCAATGAGAAGAGTCAATAATCCCAAGCACAAAGAGTTCTTTGAAGAATTTTAAAAGGATTGTAAAAACCAAATAAGATCAAATCTAGCCTCAGTCACTTACTAACTGTGTGACCTGGGCAAGTCACTTAATCTTGCCCAAAGAAAATAAAAAAAGGGAGATTAAAGAAAAAAAAATTGGGGAAAAGAGAGCAATCCAAGTAAATCCAGAAAATTATGAAAAGAAAATAACCCAATTGAAAATAGAGAATGAAAAACTTAAGGAACTAATTCCTTCAAAACTGGAATTGGTCAGGGGGAAACTCATGGTATTCTAAGATACCAAGAAATGATAAAACGCAATCAAAAGAATGAAAAAATAGCAGAGAAAGTGAAACATCTTCTTAGAAAAACAACAGATCTGGAAAACAGATTGAGGAGAAATACTATTAGTTGAACTACCTGAAAATTGCAATAAAAAAGAATCTTGATACACTATAAGAAAAAATTATCAAGGAAAATTGCCCCAAAGTTCTAGAACAAGAGGGCAAAGGAGAAATAAAAAAAATTCACCAATCACCACCTGAAAGAGATCCCAAGAGGAAAATTTACAGGAATATCATGGCTAAGTGTCAAAGCTTCCAGGTTAAGGAGAACATGTTGAAAGCAACAAGAAAAAAAAAGAATTGAAACATCGTGGAGTTTCAATATGGATTACATAAGACCTAATAGCTACTATGTTGAAGGACCATAGGTCTTGGAATAATATATTTCATAAAGCAGAAGAGCTGGAGTTATGACCAAGAGTAACTTACCCAGGAAACTTAATTATGATCATGAATGAACAAAAAGGTACCATTGAACGAACTGAAAAATTTTCAGAGTTTTGTGGCAAAAACCCTAGAAATTAATGAAATATTTTACATATAACGTCCAGGAGAAATGTAAAGTAAATATTAAATACCAATTATAAGGGACTCAATAAGATCAAATTATTTACTTCATATATGTTAAAATATTAGCAGCACTCATGATTGTCATCATTATTTGGGTAGTTTGAAAGAAAGGGATGGGCTGAATTGAGTATGGTGGGTTGAATCTAAAAAAGTAAAACTATAGGGAGATATAAAAAGGAGTAATTATCTTGTACAAATGAGGCATAAAATGAAAAAAAAATATAAAGAAGAAGCTAGTAGAGGAGAAGGTCAAGAAGTGCTGAAACCTTGCTCCCACAGAGAATAGGTTAAAGCGGAAGCAATATATCTAGGAGGATATAAATGTCTTCTAAATTCCGAAAGAAATAAGAGGGTAAGGGGAGCGGTTTGGGGGAGAGGATAAGGGAGGAACTCTTAGAGGGATGGGTTGGTTAAGGAATAGAAGGGCAAGGTAGTAAATAGAAATAAGGCAAGGGAGAGAGGAGGATATGAGAAAAAATAGGGAGGAAAATACACGTTAAGTATTTGTAGCTTAGAATGTGAATGGGATGAATGTACTCATAAAACAAAAGTGGATAGCAGATTAAAATATTTGAATTTGATGTTTTCAGGAAACTTTATAAAAATGAGAGATACACATAAAGAGAAAATAAAAAGCAGGAGTCAAATTTAGTACATAAAAATAGCAGGGATAGTAACCATCATCTCAGACAAATTTAAAATTAGAATAGATTTAATCAAATATTTTCCAACATTGTTTTATGCTATTTAAAATATCTAAACAGCATAAAGTATCTGAGGGTATAACTGCTAAAACAGACGGAGTAAGTATATGAGCATAAATATAAAACACTTTTGTACAAATAAACTCAGTTATAAATAACTGAGATAATATTTATTGCTTATAGGTAAGTAAAGCTGAGCTAATTTTAAAATGACAACTTTACCTAATAAATCTACTTATTCAATATTATGCCAATTAAATTATTTTAAAATGTGTTTTGCTGAGTTAGAAAAAAATTACAAATTTCATATTCAAGAACAAAATGTCAGGAACTTGGAAGCAACCAGGGAAAAAGGATGTAAAAGAGATAGATTCAGTAGTATCAGACATAATCTATATTATAGTATGAGAGCATTCTTGAAGTATGAGAAGGATACTTTTCATCATTTGAAATTAAAATTTTCTTGTACAAATAAAGCCTATGTAGTCAAGAATAGAAGGGATGCAAAAAATTCAGAAAAGTAAACTTTCATAAGCAGTCGCTCTGGATGTGATTGGGTTGGAATATTGCTGTGGGTGTAGGAAATGATGATCTGATTGATTTAGAAAGAAGTGGAAAGACTTGGAATTATAAAGGAAGATGCTATCCAGCTTCAGAGAAACATAATAGGAGGAAATAAGCAGAGTACCGCTTTACATATGTGTGTATGAGTTTGCCTGTGTGTATATGTGTATGTTTATAGATATCTATGCATATGTATATGTTCATATATATATATATACACACATATCTCCATGCTTAATTGTAGTCTTCTTTAGGGTACTTGATGGAAGGAGGGAAAAAATAAAATAAAAAGTGCACAGCAGAGAACAAAAGAAAACCAACAAGGAAGCAAAGAATAGCTGGGTAGCTTTGAAAACAATATATAGTATTAATTATGTAGGTATTCTTGAAATGGAAATTTGTTGTTTTATAATGAATCCTCTCTTACTGTCTGCTGTATACAAAGCAATTTTTTTCTTTTCTCATTTTGTGTATAAGCTTAAAACAAATTTTTTAAGATAATAAACAAAGAAAAATAAAACAAAAAGAAAAGGAAAAGTTATTCCACCCTATGCAACAGGGCAATATTACTGGTACCATAGGTGGAATTTGAAACTTATGAAAGAAAACAGAATATAAAATAAAGCTAAAAGGGCACACAGGAGCTAAATTATGGAGGGCCCTAATTTCCTTAAATTCTTCCTATAGGCAAAGGAGATTTTTAATCAGGGAAGTAACATGGTGGGCTCTGTGATTTCAGAAGATTACTCTGGCAGCTGTGTGGGGAACAGATTATAGAGTGGAGAGACTGGAAGCCAGGGATCCAGTTAGGAGGCTATTACAATAGTTGAGTCAAGAGATGATGAATACCTGAACAAGGGTAGTGAATGTGTGACTGGAGAGAAGGAGGTGGATGAGAGATTCTGGGAGGCAGAATCTATAAGACTTAACAAATGACTGATTTAGGGAGTGAGAGACAATGAAGAATCAAAGGCAACTCTGAGGATGTCAGCCTTAGAAGGATGACTGATAGGACCATAGGATCTTAGAGTTACAGCTGATAAGCTTTAGAGATCATCTAATTCAAACCTTACACTTCACAGCTAAAGAAACGGAGGTGTAGAAATAGTAGATGATTAAGCAGTGTGAGCTCTGGGGTAGGGGGTGAGGCTATCGACCCATCTAAGAGGTAGGAATTGGGACATTTATTGTCTGAGTCTTGGAGGGAGGCTCTGACCTATGAAAGGGCTGAGATCAGGGGGTTACTAACCTGTGTGAACCACCCATGGGGTAGACAGAAGGTGAGACACTAATCCTTTGTGAATCCTAAGGTGTACACTAAGTTATGTGAATCCCAGTCAATCAACCAAGTAACATTTGTAGGTAGTTTTGACTTTACTTAAATTCACATTACTCAAATTTGACTTCACATACAAAATTCTGAAAGAATCAACATTCAAAAAAAAAGACAACTCCAGTGCAATGGTTGCTCTCTCTGCTCCTGCCTCTCTGCTCAGCCTTTCCCCACTTTCCTCCCCAAACAACTGGTCAAAAAACCCCTTCCAGTGAAAGCAGTCTCTACTGGAGAGACTGACATTTTGCAGGGACTGGGGGTTTGGCCTAAGACTTCCAGTCCTAAGAGAGCAGATGTTTGCTCTACTCTGCCCACCCAACCTGTGTCCAGCCCCCTCTTGTCTTTCTTCCATCCATCCATGCTCAGGTATCCTGTTTCTGTTCCCAGTCCCAGAGTGCTGCCTGTCCTCTCCTGTCTGTGTCTGACCCTAAGTCTTTTTCCTTTTGGTTCTGGCCAGTCACATAGGTGGCCGGTCTTGTCTCCATGTTCTTCCTACCGTTTTCATCTTGCATAAAAGTTACTTTATGTAGAGATCTGCTGAACCTCACAATTACATAAAGTGAGAACTATCTGTAGTAAGTTTCTTATGTGCTAACCAGATGGCACAGTAGATGGCGTGTCTGGGCTTGAGTCAGGAAATCTTATCTTCTTGAGTTCAAATCTGGCCTCAGATGCTTAATAGCTATGTTATGCTAGACAAGTTACTTAACCCTCTTTGCCCCAGTTTTCTCATCTGTAAAATGAATTTGGGAAGGAAATGGCAAACCACTCCTGTATCTTTGTCAAGAAAACCCAAATAAAACTGCAAAGTGTCAGACATGACTGAAACAACTCAAAAGCAACAAAACATGTTGGGAACTGTTCTAGGTGCTGTGAGCATAAACATAAAATATAACATAGTTTCTACCTAAAGGAACTTGCCTTCTATTAGGTGTATATAATGAGTTCTTGGATTAATACAGGATGTAAAAAAAAGGTGATTTGGTAGGGGCATAAAACCTGAGAGAATTAAGAAGGGCCACTTGAAGGAGGTGTCTCTTGGGTTAAGCATTAAAAAGAACTAGGGATTCCAAGAGGTGATGGTGAGGAGGGAGGGCATTCCAGAAATGGGAACTCTTCAGAGTAAAATCACAGGGGGAAAAGGAGAGGAGTAAGATGAAATGTTATGTATGGGGAACAGTAAGTCAGTGGGTTTGAAAGGAGCATAAAGTACATGAAGAGGAGTAATGTATGATCAGGATAGAAAGTTAGATTGGAGCCACCTAGTGGAGCGCTTATTTGCTTTACAAAAAGAGTTTGCGGGCAATCCTAATGACATTAACGTAGTGTCTCTTTAACTGGGGGTACTGATCTATGGGATGCATGTACCTTTGGGAGAAACTACAAGACGTAGTAGATGCAGTCAGGAAGACTAAGACCTGGGATTGCAAGCCAGATCTACGTACAGGCAATTCAACAGTCTTGACTCCAGTGGCAGCAAAGGGATCCCAGTACATCTCCTACTGTTTGTCTGATCCCCTTACTGTCTGTTCAGAGGTCTGGAAACTGCCAAGGCTTTAGTTGCCTTGAGGCCTGCTCCTAGTGTCCTGGGGCCTGGTCTGCATTGGTGGGGCCCATTCTACTTTTGCATAGTTCTAACTGTTAGGATGAAGTAAGGAAGACTGCCCCAGAACCTTCCAAGTTGTATGACCCTAGACAGGTCACTTAAGCTCTTTCATCCTCATTTCTCAGTGGGCAGACGAGTATCTACCTCTACTGTTGTGAGGATCAGATGAGATGATGCACGTAAAGCTTACCACTGCAATTGAAGCGCCATATAATGCTAGCTGTTACTATTACTGTTATTGACAAGAAATTTTTTCTTGATATCAGTCCAATTTGCCTCTTAAAATCTGCACCCATTGCTTCTACCTTCTGGAGCCACACAAAATCAGTCTGATTCCTCTTACACTTGAAAGCTTTTCAGATAGTTGAACGAGGTTATCATGTCCTCCCCTGAGTCTTCTCCTCTTCCACAATAAGCATTCCCAGGTCCTGTGGCCATTCTTCATAGAGGTAGGAGCTCAAGGATCTTCACCATGCTGGGTGTCCTCCTCTGGATCTTCTCCTTCTTATCAATGTTTATTTTAAATTGGAGTGCCCAAGTGAACACAGACATCTAGACAAAGTCTGATGGGCAGAGTTCAGAAGGACTATCACCTCCGTATTCTTGGAATCCTTGGCCCACTTAATGATGACCAAAATCACATTACCTTTTTTGGCTGCTCTATCACGGGTGACTCCTATTGAGCTTGCAGTCCACTCATACTCCCTAATCTTTTCCAGATAAGCTTCTGTCCAACAGTCTCTCCCCTTTCTCTTACTTGTGAAGTTAATTTTTTTACCCCTGAGCATAAGACTTTACATAGATCCCTACAAAATGTTATCTTATTAATTTCAGTCCAGTTCTCTCGCCTGTCAGAATCTTGTTGGATTCTAACACTATTGTGTACTGTACTAGCTGTTATTTCCAACTTCTTGTCATTTGCTAACATTCAAATGTAACATATGTGCTCTTGCTCACTCCCTGAGAACCCAGAAGGCCACACATCTCCTCCTCTGAGTTCCAGGTACAGGAAGTATTTTTGCCTGGAAAGGCGTGGTGGTGGTGGTGGTGGTGGTGGTGTGTGTGTGTGTGTGTGTGTGTGTGTGTGTGTGTGTGTGTGTGTGTATGTGTGTGTGTTTACTGCCATTGGCTTGAGGCCCTACTAGTTGCATCTCCCTCCATTCTACAGTTAGTTACCAGTTTTATTGCATTTAGGTAAACGGAAGACAGTGTTGGTGATGAGAATGTCATGTGATGCACAAGTCTTCAGCAGTAAATGATCTTTGCTTTGGCTGTTTCCAACTCCATTTCTCCCTCGGAGAGTCTGCCGAGTCTGGTACCAATAATGAGCATCCCAGTTCCATTTAACACTTAGCATCAATGAGCTCTTCTTATTAAAGTGTATTTTCAGTGAAGACACATCAAGAAGAAACATGCAAACATTTCCTCTCAGCACCTCAGGAATACACCCTTTATTTAATTCCTGCATAACATGGGTCTCATCAAGTTCCTGCAGCCTGACTGACAGATGAATCCTTGTGTCAACCATTACTGGCCTGATCC
>CM053773.1:182254206-182269084 GCA_028658325.1 Potorous gilbertii | reverse complement strand
ATAAATACTATATATTGTTTTCAAAGCTACCCAGCTATTCTTTGCTTCCTTGTTGGTTTTCTTTTGTTCTCTGCTGTGCACTTTTTATTTTATTTTTCCCTCCTTCCCCCAACCTCCCTAAAGAAGACTCCAATTAAGCACAGCGATATGTGTGTATATGTGTTTGTGTGTATATATATGTGTGCATGTGCATATGTGTATATATATGCATATATACATATGCACAGATATCTATAAACATACATATATATACACACACAAGCTCATACACATATATGTAAAACTTTACCATGCTTATTTCTTCCTATTATCTGTTTCTCTGAAGCTGGATAGCATCTTCCTTTATAATTCCAAGTCTTTCCAATTTTTTCTAAATCAACCAGATCATCATTTCCTACACCCACAGCAATATTTCAACCCAATCACATCCAGAGGGATTGCGTATGAAAGTTTATTTTCTTATATTTATATTTATTTTCTTAAATTTTCTTCTATTTCTGAATTTTCTATGTTCCTTCTATTCTTGGCTCTATAGGTTTTATTTGTACAAGAAAATTTTAATTTATAATGAACAAAATTATCCTTTTTATTCTTCAAAATTACTTTCATCTTACAGGTTATGTCTGATACTACTGAGTCTACTTCCTTTACATCCTTTTCCCCTGGTGTCTTCCAAGTTCCTGATGTTTTGTTCTTGAAAATGAAATTTGTAATTTTCTTCTAACTCAGTAAAATGCATTTTAAAATAATTTAATTGGTATAATATTGAATAAATAGATTAGGTAAAATTGTCATTTTTAAAATTATCTTGGCTTTATTTACCTATGAACAATGAATATTACCTCAATTACTTATAACTGAGTTTATTTGTGCAAAAATGTTTTATATTTATGCTCATATAGTTCCTGTGCCTGTTTTAGTAGTTATACCTTCAGGTATTTTATGCTGTATATTTTAAATGGTCTAAAACAATAATGGAAAATATTGCTGACACATAGTGTAGTTTCTCTAGTTTTCATTTTTGATTCAATCTATTTTAACTTTAAATTTGTCTGAGATAATGATAACTATCCCTGCTTTTTTTTACGTACTAAGTTTTACCCCTGCTCCTTATTTTATCTTTAAGTGTATCTCTCATTTTTATAATGTTTCCTGAAAACATCGAATTCAAATTTTTTAATCTGCTATCCATTTCTGTTTTATGGTAAATTCATCCCATTCAAATTCTAAGTTACAATTACTTAACGTGTATTTTCCTCCTTCCTATTTTTTCTCACTATCCTTCTCACCCTATTTACTCTATCTCTCCTCATTCCCCTGCTTTATTTCTACTTTCTACCTTGCCTTCCTATTTTTTAACCAACCCATCCCTCTAAGAATTACTCCCTTATTCTCTCCCGCAAACCTCCCTCTTATTTGCCCTCTAAATTCCTTCTGAATTTAGAAGCTATTTATATCCTCCTAGATGTGTGTGTGTATGTGTGTGTGTGTGTGTGTGTGTGTGTGTATTGTTTCCTCTTTAACTCATTCTCAATGAGAGCAAGGTTCCAGCACTTCCTGCCCTTCCCCCCCCACTAACTTTTTCTTTATATTTTTTCATTTTATACCTCATTTGTGTTAGATAATTACTCCTTTTTATATCTCCCTATAGTTTTATGTTTTTAGATTCAACCCATCCTACTCAACTCAGCCCATCCCTTTCTTTCAAAGTACGAAAATAATGATGACAATCATGAGTGCTGCTAATATTTCAACATATATGAAGTAAATAATTTGATCTTAAAAAGTCCCTTCTATTTGGTATTTAATATTTACCTTATATTTCTCCTGGATGTTATATGTCAAATTTTTCCTTAATTTCTAGGGGTTTTGCCACAAAACCCTGAAAGTTTTTGAGTTCATTAAATGTCCCTTTTTTTCATTCAAGATCATACTTAACTTTCCTAGATAAGTTCCTCTTGGTCATAACCCTAGCACTTTTGCTCTATGAAATATATTGTTCCAAGACCTATGGTCCTTCAACATAGTAGCTGTTTGGTCTTGTATAGTACATATTGTTGCTCCATGATGCTTAAATTGTTCTGTTTTTTCTTATTGCTTTCACTATGTTCTCCTTAACTCGGGAGCTTTGAAACTTAGCCATAATATTCCTGGAAGTTTTCCTCCTGGCATCTCTTTCAGGTGGTGATTGGTGAACGTTTTTCTATTTCTTCTTTGCCTTCTTGTTCTAGGACTTTGGGGCAATTTTCCTTCATAACTGATTGTTACAGGGCATCAAGATTCTTTTTTCTTGAATCTTCAGGTAGTTCAGCTATTCTTATTTCTCCTCAATCTGTTGTTTTTCTGATGAGATGTTTCATTTTCTCTTCTATTTTTTCAATCTTTTGATTGTGTTTTATCATTTCTTGATATTTTAGAATGTCATCAGTTTCCCCTTGCCCAATTCTAGTTTTAAAGGAATTATTTACTTCCTTAAGTTTTTCATTCTCTATTTTCAGTTGATTTAC
Source organism: Potorous gilbertii (assembly GCA_028658325.1). NCBI lineage: Eukaryota > Metazoa > Chordata > Mammalia > Diprotodontia > Potoroidae > Potorous > Potorous gilbertii. The sequence goes on along the minus strand of CM053773.1, from coordinate 182,266,577 downwards.
TTTCTTTTCATAGTTTTCTGGAATTACTTGGATTGCTCTCTTTCCTCCAATTTTTTTTTAATCTCCCTTATTTCATTTTCTTTTTGGCAAGGCAATCAAAATTAAGTGACTTGCCCAAGATCACACAGCTAGTAAGTGGCTGAGGTTGAATTTGACCTTCTTTGATTTTGACAGTCCTTTTTAAATTCTTCCAAGAATTCTTTGTGCTTGGGATTATTTGACTCTTCTCATTGAAAAAGGGAGGGGGAGTTCACTCCATTATCTGCCTCTGAATATGAACCCAGATTTTCTCTATCCCCATAGTAATTATCTGTGGTCTGGTTCTTTCTTCTTTGCTTGCTCAATTTTGTTGATTTTATTTGTTTAAATTTGGGGGGTTTATTTAGCAGTTATTAGTGTAATCAAGTTGTATCCCTGAAGTATGGAGAATGATACCCCCAAAGCTTGGGTCTTTCTTACTATTATGTTCTGAGGTCCATCTCAGGTACAACAGTGGGCTTTCCACTCTGCTCCTAAGTCACATATAGGGTCCTCAGCCACAATGAACTGCAAATGATTTTGCTTCCATTGCTCTCTTAGGTGGCTGCAAACTATAGCTACAAACTATATGTCCTCTCTGCCCCAGAACTGAAACCAGGGACTCTGGTCTGCTGCTAGTGCCTATTGCCAACAGAGCCCCTGCTCCTCACTACTACACTCATCAAGTGTGTGCTAGGGCCTTGTCCTTTCAATCACCATCCAGAATGCCTCTACTTAGCATATTGGCCTTGGTGTTCCTCAACAGTGGAAAGTCCTTCAGTCTTCTACTCAGCCTTCAGATCCCCACAATGTCTATGAGATGAAAATTTATAAAGCTGAGGTTGCCTCTCAACCCAGCTGCCCCCAGCACTTGTTGCTTGTTGAATCAGCAGAGTCAGCCTGGAGTGTTTGTATTTCATTCAGATCAAACCTCCAATCCTGGAGGTTTAGAGGTCAAGTCTTTCCTAAGGTCTTCTCTAATTGTCATAGGAAGACAGCTACTTTACCCTGTGTTTATTTGCTCTGAAGTAATGTTCTGTTTGTTTGAGTTTTATTAGATGAAATTTGGATAGCCAAAAGCATTCTCACCAATTCTACCATCTTCCCAGATCTTCTTAGAGGCTAGCTTTTTCTGAGGACTGACTTCATGGAAAAACTACACTAGTTTTTCCCTTAAAAATTCATGAAGTCATTCTCATCACTTAACTTACTCAAGAGATTAAGATTCTCATTGATGACATAGTTTCCTGGTAGCCTAATTACAAAAACTAGTCCATAGTGAAGCAGGAATTGCTGTCCCTCAGAGTTCACTGATACAGCCAATCTAGAGACAGGGAAATCATACTCAAATGAATCAACATTATATACCCGCTAAAAAAAATCTTTCCAGGCTATGGGTAAGTAAATCTCCTTTTATTGATTGTTAAATGGTCTCTGAATGTCTCATTTTCTTCCAATTCCAAATCCAAAGTAGCTCTAATTAGCCCAACCTGCAACATAAAACAGGTATACTAACTTCCCCTTGAACTCTATATCTCATCTCCTGTTTCCATACACAATTCACATACAATGCACATATCATTGTATATTCCTGAAATGTATTTCTTCCTCATCTCCATGTTTATAAATTCTTATCTTCCTTCACGATTTTTAATAGGTATCATCTCAGCCTTCTCTGACCCCCAAAGTTATTAATGCTCTTTCTCTCCTCAATTTTCCTCATTCTAAAGCATTTGCTTCCATGCCCTTTCAACAGAAGACCATTTTCTCGCTGCATCTTCATTTTTCTAGATAACAAAACAGAAAAAAGGCTGAAGGGGAAAGTAAAAGATTAACATAGGGGAATTACAAAAGGTCAAAATTATGTGAACATAAGGGATTTTAAAAGGGCAAACCAGCATGTTGCAATCCTCCCTCCAGGATGCTCTGTCTTCTAACTGTCTCTTGGTGGGAAATCAATCTTTTACTCTGACCTGCAATGACACTATGAAATGATTGTAAGGAGATCTACCTGACCATGGATGGATCTCAAAATTGGTCAAGAGTTTCAGGTCACTATGGAAACAGTTATCTAGTGAGAACAGACAGTGGGTGAAGAGGTATTCTTTCACTCCCACCACTCAATTATAAAATCAAGCAGCACTTAGTACAAAAGGTCCTTGGGTATGTCCATAAAAGCACACCTTAGAAGGTAAGAAAGAGGAAATTTTAAAAGGTAAAATCAACAGCTCCAGAGTTTAAAAAACTATACTTTTTACTTTAAACTTCACCTTAGCAAATCTAGTAAAACTAAATGACAATTTAACTTAAGGAGGAGAAAAATCTCAAGGAAAAGAAACAAGGTTGGGGTAGCAAGGCAAGAGAGCTATGAATCACTCTCATCTAAGTTGCCAACTTTCTCTTTTTTAAATTACGTGTTATTTTAAAAGTTATTTTGACAATTATATGCCAATTGATAATCTAAATGAAATGGATGATTGTTTATAAAAATATAAATTGTCCAAATTAACCCAAGGAAATAGGAAATACTTCAAAAAAGAAACTGAACAAGTCAAAAATGAACTCTGAAAGAAAAAAAGAATCACAAGACCCAACAGATTTATAAATAAATTCTACCAAGCATTTAAAGAAAAATTAACTCCAATGCTATGTAAACAATTCGACGAATAAAGATGTAGTGTAATCAAATCCCTACTATAACAAAAATATGCTATTGATACCTAAATCAGGGAGGGCAAAAACAGAAAGAAAACTACAGAACCATTTCCCTAATCAGCATTGATGCAAAAACTGTACTTTAATACTAGCAAGGAGACTACAGCAATATTTCATAAAAATCATGCACTATGGTCAAGTTAGATTTGTACCAGGAACACAAGTTTAATTCAATATTAGAAAAATTATCAACATAATTGATCAACAACAAAAACAATAAAAATCATATGATTATCCAATAGATGCAGAAAAGTTTTGGACAAAATGTGGCTTACATTTCTGTTAAAAACACTTGAAAGTATAGGAATAAATGGAGCTTTTCTTAAAATTGTAAATGATATCTACCTAAAACCAAGAGTAAGTATTGTCTGTAATCAGGATAAATGAAAAGCCTGCCCCATTATTATTCAATATTGTACTAAAAATGCTAGCTTTAGCAATCAAACAAAAAAAAAAGAAATTAAAGGAATAAGAATTAGCCATAAGGAAATAAAATTATTATTTGTTTTTCAGATGATATGATGGTATATTTAAAGAGTATTAAAGAGTCAACTAAAAAAACTAGTCAAAAATAATTAACAACATTAAACAAAATTGTAAGTTATAAAAGAAACACACCTGAAACATAAACATTTCTCTCTTTTACCAACAAAGTTCAGCAGCAAGAGATATAAAAAAATTCCATTTAAAATAACTGTAAACAATACAAAATACTTGGGAATATACTTGCCAAGGCACACATAGGAACTATAAAAACACTGTTACAAAACATTTTTCACAAAAAGATCTAAACAAATGGAGAACTTTTCATATGGGTAGACTGAGCCAATGTAAAAAAAATGATAACATTTCCCAAATTAATTGACCTATTCGCTGTCATACCAATCAAACAACCAAAGAATTATTTTATAGAGCTAGAAAAAAGTCTTAACAAACTTCATAGAGAAGAACAAAAAAAAAATCAAGAAAACCAAGGGAATCAATCTAAGAAAAGGTGAAAAAAGAACATGGCCTACCACTATCATATTTCCAATTGTATTACAAAGTAGTAATTATCAAAACAATCTGGTGCTAGATAAGAAGTAAAGTGGTAGAACAGTGGAATAGTTTAGATACAAAATATATAGAAGTAAATGACCACAATAGTTGAATTTTTGATAAACTTGAAAATCCTATATATTGTGGCAAAAATTCACTATTCAGAAAAAAAAACTGCTGCAAAAACTGGAAAGCAATCCACCAGAAACAAGGCATAGATCAGCATCTTGCATTTGGACATACCAAAATAAGTTAAAAATGGGGATATGCTTTACACATAAAGGATAACATCGTAAGTAAATTAAAGGAGAACAGAAAAAATTAACTTTCAGATACAAACAAAAATAGAGGATCATAGAAGGTAAAATGAACAATTTTTGGTTATATTAAATTCAAGAGGTTTTGCACAAACAAAACCAATGCAGCTAAAATTAGAAGAAAAACAGGAAACTTGGGTGGGGGAGGCTATTTTTCAGCAAGTTTCCTTGATAAGGACTTCATTTCTAAAATATATAGGGAACTGCACCACATTGGTTAAAAACAATAGGAATTGATGTAAATTGATAAACAGTTAAAGGATATGAATAGTTTTCCAATAAAGCTATCAATAGTCATATGAAGAAAATACTTTAAATCACTAATAATTAGAGAAATGCACATTAACACAACTCAGGCAAGAAAAAATGCTACAGGGAATGTGGAAAAATTAGGGACACTAATGCATTGGTAGTAGTGTTGTGAACTGGTCTAATTATTTTGCAGATCAATTTAGAACTATACCCAAAGTGCTATAAAACCATACATACGCATTAACTCAGCAATACTGCTACTAAATATATATATCCAAACGAGAACAAAGGAAAGGACCTATATGTACAGAAATATTTATTGTAGCTCTTATTGCAGTGGCAAAGAGTTAGAAACTAAGAAGATGTTCATAAGGTGGGGAATGGTTGAAGAAGTTGTAGTATATTATTCTAATGGAATACTATTGTGCTGTAAGAAATAATGAAGAGGATAGTTTGAGAAAAACCCGGGTAAATTTATATGAGCTGATATTAAGTGAAGTAAGAAGAACTAGGAGAACATTATACAAAGTAACAGCAATTTTGTAATGGTAATCAACTATGAATGATTTACTTTGATTAATACAATGATTCACAAAATTCCTAAAGGACTGAAGATGCTATCCACCTTCAGAGACAGAACTGATGAATTCTGAGCATGTTTTGAAGCATAATTTTCTCACTTTATTTTTCTTGCATTTTTTTGCAACATGGTTAATGTGGAAATGTTTTGCATAACTTTGTATGTATAATGGATATCATATTTCTTACCTGTTCGATGAATGGGATTGGGCTAGAAGGAGGGAAAAGAATTTGGAATTAAAAATAAAAATATAAGTAAAGGCAATACTTTAAAATTATATTTTGTTTCAATCAACCAAAATCTATCTTCTCAACCTTCCTACCAATCCCCTCAAACTAAAAGCAAACTCATTACAAATATATATAGCCAATCAAAACAAGTGTCCACTTTGGTCATGTACAAAGCAGTTTGTCTCCTTTTGTGCTGAGGTGGATAGCATATTTTCAGGAGGTGGATAGCATATTTAATCATTAATTTTCTAGAATCATAGTTGATCATTGTGCTCAATTCCTAATTCTTTCAAAACTCCTTTTCTTTATCATATATTACTTGTATAAGTTGTTCATATAAAGTCTTCTCATACTTCTCATTTCTTATAGCATAATAGCATCTTACTACATTTATATATTACAATTTTTCCAACAATTCTCCAGTTTAGGGACACCCTTCAGATTCGCACTCTGGTACGTGGAAAAGAGCTGCCAAAATTGTTGTGCTCTCTTAGAGTTTGTTTCACTTCGTACTAATCCATCCCTTAATCTATGTGTTTTTCCTTCCTCTGATCAGTTCAGATGGGAGTGAAGTTTAAGTATTAGCTGCTCTCCATAATCCTTCTCCTTGTTTGTACAGATGTCCCCTTCTAAATTCTGATTATATGACCTAATTTTCCCCAATCTTCTTCTCCCTTCTACCATAGTGTATTCCTATATTTCCATTCTTCTCTTAAAATCATCAACACATAACAAAACCATTCCCAGACCTTGTCTAGTTAAACTTCTTCCATAACTCCTCACGATGATAGAATTCAGAGGGGACACATGTACCAATCCTCCCCCTATTAGAATGTAAGCAGTTTAATCCTTATTTAGTCCTCTAACATTATCCTTTCATGTTTACCTCATTATGATTCTTATTGATGGTTTGTTTTATTTTTGAACTTCAAGTTTTCTTCATACCTCTGGTGTTTTCATCAGAAATGCTTAGAAACAATCTATTTCACTAACTATCTTTTTCTTCCCCTGAAGCATTTTACTAAGTTTTGCTTAGTAAGTAAAATATTCTTACTTATGAGCTTTTATTCTTTTCCTTTTGGAATATTATATTCCAAGTTCTCTATTTCTTTGCACTAGTGGTTATCAAATCATATATGACCCTGACTATGGCTACTTTTGGAACCTGAATTCTTTCTGGATATTTGCAATATATTCTTTGACCTGGAAATTGAATTCTGGCTATAATGTTGTTAAGAATTTTTATTTCGGGGTTTCCTTCAGGAAATAAATAGTGATTCTATTTCCACTTTGTCCTCTGGTTGAAGAAAATTTGAGCTATTTTCACTAAAGATTTTTTTGGTCTAGGCTTTTTTATTTGGTTATGGAATTCAGATAGTTCAAGGACTCTCAATATTTTTCTTTTCAATCTGTTTTTCAGCTCAATTGTTTTTGCTATATGATATCTTACATTTTTTTGTGTCTTTTGACTTTGTTTTAATATTTGTTGTTACCTCATGAAGTCATTGGCTTCTATTTGGTCCATTCTAATTTTCAGTGATGTTGCTTGGGCAAGATTTTTTTTTACCTCCTATGTCAAGTTGTTAATTCCTTTTCCAATCCTTTCTTTCACAGAGCTCATTTCTTTTCCAGTTTTCTTTTCCCTCTAGCACTCTCATTTCATTCAAAATACTTATAATACTATATAAATGATAACCTTCATTATTGGTTCTGCATTAGCTGATGTCTAGTGACTCCTCAAGAGAAGGAATAGAAAGGAATTCAATGTTCAGTATAAATCATTTAAGGAAAAACATTTATTTTCAATATGCAAAATAAATGTTTGACACACCTATATTTTCTTTTTTGCTCTCCTGGGAAGTTAAAGTTTCAGCATCAGAACATGATGCATTTCATAGGGTTACTGAATGGGTACCTCACCATTGACTTCAAGGAAATCTCCTTCAGGATAGATGACCTACCTGGTAGTCCCAGGTTTGTATTCATTCTTTTCTTTGCAGGTGTCTTTTCTGGGCCAGAAATTCTGTCTTCTACCAGGCTCTGACCAAGGGATCCAGAATCTCCAATTTCACAAATGCATGAGCTTGGCTCCAAGATTTTGATGAAACTGTCTCAGGATCACTGTTCAGCATCACCTATGATCAGATCAAAAACAAAAACAAGTCATAAAACGAAAGAGGTGGCCAGAGACCCTGGCTCAACTTCACTTAGAATACCCCTGTTCTTGTTGTCAGCCTTCTCCTTCCATTCAGGAATAGACTTGAATAGCATTAACAGAATCTTCAGACTGTAGACAGAAAGAGAAGATGGAATTGAAAAGGGATGATCCACTTTTAAAGATCCACTGGGTTGGCAGTACTTCTGCTGAGTGACTGATAAAGGATTACTTTGGCACATTCAAAATACCTAATATCTTTCAGTACTGAAACACACATGGCTGGCAAGAATCAGTCAGGGGCTTTAACATCCCCAAAGTGTCTATAAAAGCACATGTCAGAAAGAGGCAAGGCAGCTGTCGACATACACTTTTATAACTATATCTGTCAAAGGAACCACTATCCTTCCTGTTACCTAAGTTTACAACTTAGAATCATCTTCAATTCCTTATTCTACTTCCCTACACTAATTGATAACCAATCAGCTACCAATCAAATCTTGTCAAGTCTATCTCTGTCACATCTCTAGCATCCACCTACTCTAGCATCCCTCTACTCACATGTCCTTGACCCAAGTTCAGGCTTCCATCCCCTCTTGTCTTGACTATTGCACTGGCTTCTTAAATAGTGTCCCTGCTTCATCTCTCCCCTCTCCAATGCATCCTCCGTACAGCTACCAAAGTGGTTTCTTAAAATGTAGATCTGATCATGTCACTCCCCTACTTACAGAAAATAAATATCTGTGGCTCCTTATTGTGTGTAGATCAAACTACTGTATTTAGTGTTTAAAGTCTTCACAATATGGCTCCAACCTGCCTTTCTTGCTTGTTATACACAATTCTCCTTCACATACTCTGCAGTTCAGCCAAACGGACCCTCTTGCCATTCCTTACACAGAACATTCTACCTCACATCTTCATTTGTTTATACGCAATATCTTCCATGTCTTTAAAGACATAGAGTCCATTCTCAATTAGACTATGATCTCCTTGAAAGCAGGTGGTTTTTGCTGTTGTTTTTATCCCTAACGCTCAGCACAATGCCTGGAACCACAGCAGGCAGTAAGGGTTGATTAACTTGTAAGCAGATACAGCAAGCTTTGAGTGTCACCTAGTGGCTCTACAGATATACCAGTCCATGTAACTATTCAGGACACCGAAAACACGGCTATCTCCCTTGGGCAGGACCCACCTCAATGCAGGATCTTTAATATTTTCTTTTTCTGTGTACATGTTCTACTTCCAAGTAGAATGTAAACTTCTTGAGTTAAAAGACAATTTTATTTTTATTTTTTATCCCCAGTACTTGGAACAACACCTTATACATAAGTGACAGAAGTCCACCTATATTCAAAAAGGTAGAATTTATCCATAGTATATTTTCGGATCATACAAAAAAATTAGAATCAAAGAGCAATAATATTACCAAAAAATTAATACACTATACATATATTCATTAACCAATAGTTTAGTTAAAGAAAAATTATAAATTATTTTAGCATGTTTTATTCATGCCTTTTGTTTTTATATACCATCTCTACACTATTAATAAACTCCTTTATAACAGAGAATAACAATAAAACAAAAACATAAAGTCTAGTGACTATATCTGATAATATATACGATATTATGTCCGGGTCATCCCTTACCTCTTTATTGAGAGGAAGAATATCTATCCCATTGTCTGGTCTCTAGATGAAAGAATTCAACTTTCTATTCATAGTTTTTTTGTATTTGTTATTTTAATCACTGCTTATATTATTCCCTTGGTTCTGCTTATTTTGCTCCCCATAAATTCATACAAGTTTTTCCCATGTTTCTCTGAACCAATATTTACCATTTATTGCAAAATAATATTCTATTACATTCAAATGCCATAGTTTTTCAGCCATTCCATAAATAAACTGAAATGAATAATAATCTGTATACAAATCTATAGGACCATACAAAAGCAATTCTTAGGGGCAAATTTATAGCATTTGATAGCTACATTAATAAGAAAAGTAGAAAATAAATTAACTAACTTCATGAGAAAAGAAACAAAGCACTAATTCAAAGGAAAGAAAAAGAGAGGAAAAATATTGAAGTAAAGGATAAAATAAACAGAATAGAAAATGTAAGAACACTTGAGTTCCTTTAAATCCAATGAAAAAAGTGAAATATGAAAAAAGTCAATAAAGCCCCTGGAATTAGTAAAGCTAATATGAGAAAAGGGAGAAGAAAACAAAAATACAAATGGAAAAGGAGATGTCAAAGCAAGTGGAAGGCAGGATCATACAATGGAAAGTATGCTAAGTGTGAAGTCAACAGACTTAGCTTCGTTCAAATGCTCGGTCTGACACTACTACCTGTGTACCCTTGACTTCTCTCCCTCTTCATCTGCAAAATGATAGAGTTGGACTAAATAACCTTAACGATCTTCTAGTTTTAACTCTCTGATTTTATAAAAACACAACAGAAATCCAGAATATTAATAGAAAATGGTACACAGACTAATAAATTAGAGAATTTAAAGGAAATAGAGGATTATATACAAAAATATAAAATGCCAAAAATGAAACCACAGAAAATGAATAATTTAGATGGATCAATTTTAGAGCAAGAAATAAGACAAGTCACCAAAGTATTATTACACAAAAAACCCTGGTCTAAATGGTTCAAAAGGAGTCATCATGAGCACATGGGATCCCTATATCAAGAATGCAAGGTGGATTCAAGTATATAAAAACTACACCCTAAAATATGTGATCCAAAAAAGCTCCCTCACACAATACCATATGATTGTATCAAAAGATACCAAGAAATAAAGGCTGCCTCTTTCCCAGCCAACTCTGCCATTTCCAGAACTTCCCTTTGCTACCATTATTCTGAAGCATATCACCCAATCCAAATCCTTGTTGAAGCAAAGTACCAGCCTCCAGTTCACACTTCTTACTTTCACAGAGAGGTCAATGCTAGTGTCACAGTTTTCCTCTTCAACTCTACCTCTGCCATCTTGCATGAGAACTTCAAAATTCATGTTGATTTCCATCATTATCCTCATCAACATCATTTCCATACCCTATACTTTCATACATTATTAGTTACCTCAGCTACCCACAATGATGGTTGTGAGTTAGATAACTATCATCCATGACTCTGAACTCAGGAATTCCCCTTCTAATCATAATTACCAATCTTTTCATTCTCTCTCTCTCTCTCTCTCTCTCTCTCTCTCTCTCTCTCTCTCTCTCCCCCCCTCTCCATTCCCACCACCTTACCATTCTCTCATCCTTTGATCCTTCTCTCTTCTTCCAAATAATAATCTCTGCGCTGACCTTATTTCCCTCTCTTCACAGTCTTAACCCTCGAGGTGACTAGTTCTGCTATACACTGTCATTGTTGGGAATTTTTGTATTGTAATAAAAAAAAAACTATTTTTTTTACTCAGCCTTTGAATCACTTGCAAGTTTGTTTCAGTGATATTCATGCCCTGCCAATCCTCAGCCCTAGGTCATCTTCACCATCTGCCTTCCCTACTCCTCCTCCACCATTACTCAACACTGCTAGTCATTTAACTGTGCTTTCAAGACACACCACAAATCTGTGTTATCTTATTTAAATTGGAATTTTACTGCTACACAAGAATCGTTTTCTTCTTCTCTAATTAACTCCAAAGCACTCTCCCCACAGTATCCCACCCTTTTCTCTTCTAGAACAACCTATGTCATTCCTAGCAGTCTTTCAGCAGGTAATTTTTCAGTAAAGAAGCATTTATTAAGTGCTCACTGCATGCCAGGCATTGGACTAAGCATTAGGGCTACAGAGAAAGGCAAAAATTTGCCCTGCCCTCCCGGAGCTCACATTATAATCATTCTAATATTTGCTAAGAAAATTGTGGGCTTCTGTTTCATCTCCCCTACTTTATACCTCAATATATTTTTGCATCTTCATTCTCCCTCACGGTCACCCCTTACATCTATTTAGTTACCAAATCTTGCTGACTCTATCTACACAACAGTATCTTTCAAACCTGTCCCCTTCTCTTCACTCTCACAGCTGCCACCTTGGGTTAGACCTTTATCACCTCTCACTCAGGCCATTATCATAGTATATTCAATCTTGCTACCTCCAGTCCCTCCCCTGCTCAATTGTACTTCCAATCAGCTGCCGAAATAATCTTTACCAAATATACAGCTTACCAATTCACTCTTTTGCTGACAAAGCTTCAGTGGCTCTCTGTTGTCTTTAGAATACAAATTTCACACCATAGAATTTAAATCCCTCCACTCTCAGGCTCTATCCAGCCTATCTACCTACCTAAACTTAAAATATATTACTCCAGTTTATGCAATTTCATGTGCCAGTCAAATTGACCTATTTGATGTTTCTCAATCACAACAATCTATCTTCTGTCTCAGTGCCTTTGCCCAGACTCAGAATACACTCTGTCCTTACCTCACCTTCTTAAAATTCCTATGTCCTTTTAAGTTCATCTCTCCCCCTAAGCTACTAGTGATCCCCTCAAAATTACTTTGCATTGATTTTGTATGTAATTTTGTATAAGAAAGCAAATTCAAGCAGCTGGCAGACTAGATGAGAGATATGTCTAGCCAAGCCCTAGAGGAGGACTCTCTTGGGGGAGAAGGGGAGAGAGCCTCTGACTCCTTCCTCCTAACTCACTTCACTACAGGACAATTTTGTGAACTTCAGAGAGTGAGATTTCTCATTGAAGTCCCAGCAGTATCCCTTGAAGCAGAAGCTAACATCACTATTTTCATTCAGGGCCGAGGATAAACTACACACACCAATGAAAGGCTGTTTCAAGTCTTTAAGGAGCCCAAAAGAAAGTCTTCAAGTCACCTGATGCAGACAAACTACACACCTACTGAAAGAAATGGAAGATGTGGTTACTGCGCTATTGTCATTAATATTTGAAAAAACATCCAAAATGGAAAAATTACCATCAGACCAGAGAAAAGTCAAAGACTGTCCAGATTTTTTTTTAAGTGGGAAAGAATACAGTCTGCAAAGTGTAGATTCTATTAATATCTTGCACTATTTAACATTTTAAGGATTGTAAAGCA
>CM053773.1:182201087-182254106 GCA_028658325.1 Potorous gilbertii | reverse complement strand
ATATACATGTATGCATATACATAATATATACTATGCCAATGTGTTGGTGTAATACTATATACAAATATATTATATATATATATTGCATAAATTAACATATACATGTACATGTGGATATATATACACATACATTTACATACATAAAGGTTAAGTGACTTGCACAAGGACTCATAGGGTGAGGCACATATACACCTATGCACACACACACACCCATATTCTATACCAATATAGTATACACTACAACTCTGATTCCAATTATTGGGACTATTCAAAAGTAGACAATAAGGAAATTATTAATATCTAAAAGAGGGAAATGGTCATTACAAATCACATTATTCCATCAAACCAAGCTTATTTCTTCTTTTAATAGGGTTACTAACCTAGCAATATTAGTTGCTACCACTTACAGCATGTTTCAAGGCTTGTAAAGCACTTTACATATAGTATCTTCTTTGATCCCAACAACAATCCTGTGGGCTAGGGGCCATTATTATTATTCCAATTTTATAAATGATAAAACTGAGATTGAAAAATTATATGAATTGCCCAGGTTCAAATGACAAGTAACTGTCTAAGGTAGGATTCAAACTCATCTCTTTCTGATTCCTAGTCACCTCTATCCACTATACCATAGAGTTGTCTTAGCAGCTAGTAAATCAATAAATACTATTACTATAGATACTTAGATTTTAGAAAAGCATTTGATAAAATATTTCAAAGAATTTATTTAAAAGATAAATAAAGGTATATTAGAGGATAATACAGAATCCAAAATGATCTTGACAGGCTAAATCCTTGTGCTAAGTCTAAGGTGATGAAATTCAATAGTGGTATATATACAGTTTGGGCTTTAAAAAACCAACTTCACAAAATCAGCTCACAAATGAGGGAACCATGGTTATATGGAAGTTTGTCTGAAAAAAAGATCTAGAATTTTAGTGCACTGTAAGCCCAATATGAATCACTATTATGATATATCTTCTGAAAAGTTAGTGCAATCTTGGGTTGCATTAGAAGAGGCATTGTTTCCACAAATAAGGAAGCAACATTTCACCCTAAGGGCAGCTAGTTGTTAAAGAGGATAGAGTCCCAGTCCTGGAGTCAGGATGATCTGAGTTCAAATCAGCCCTCAGTCACTTAATAACTGTGTGACCTTAACCCTGCTTCAGTTCCTCATCTATAAAATTAACTGGATCCAGTATCTTTGCCAAGACAGTCCAAAAGGGGATCACAAAGAGTTGAACCCCACTAATCAACAAAACAAAATGAAACTCCACCCTAATGAGGATATTTATGGAGCCTTGTGTTCTTCTGGGAACAAAAGAAAGAAAAATTAATAAGGTAGAGATCATCCAGAGGAAGGTAACCAGGATGATGAAAAGTCCAAATCATATGAGGAGCTGGTGACATTTAGCTTGGAGAAGATGAACCTAGTGGGGATATGTATGTTCACTGTCTCCTAAGTATCTGATGGACTGTCATGTGGAAGTAGAGTTAGACATGTTTTCGGTGGTCAGAATCAAGGACAATGGGATAGTAGTTGCAAAAGAGGCAAATTGAGACCGTATAAGAAAAATTTCTTAACATTTAGAGTCATCCAGTGGTGGAATGGTCTGCCAAGGATGGTGTTACAATCTCTGTCAACAGTGATCTTCAAGCAAGGCAAATATGATCACTTGTCTTATATTTCAGATTAGGGATTCCTTTTTATGATGACTAGTTGTAGGCCTACTAAGGATATTCCCAACTCAAAAACTGTAAAATCATATGTAATGGTAATTGTAAGAGTTAAAGCTCACCTATGAATATGCCTGCCTATTAAGGGAAGCTTGATTAGGGGAAATTTGTTTTCTAGGAAGGCCTACATCTTCTGTTAATTTCTAATGAGGCACTGATTCTCAAGGGCTGTGATGCCTTGTGGCTCTGAAAAGTGTATAACTGAGGTGAGGTTATACTTTCGAGCTTACTTGTTGGAAGTGTTTGCTTGGCCACATGAGTGACTAGGCATCCACTAAGGGAATGGGATGAACTCACCCATAAAATGGAAATGGATAGCAGAATGAATCAAAAACCAGGACCTGGCAATATGTTGTTTACAAGAAACACATTTAAAAATGAGAGCTACATATTGAGTAAAAAATAAAGGACTGAAATATAATTCATTGTGCTTCATCTGACATAAAAAATAAAAAGCACAGGAAGCAATCATGATGTCAGACAAAGTTAAAACTAAAATAGACTTAGTTAAAAGAGATAAATAGGAAAAGTCCATTATGTTAAAAGATATCATAGGATCACGAAGTAATATCAGAACTAAATATATATGCACCAAATACCATAGCATTCAAATTTATAGGGAAAAAACTAAAGGAATTACAGACGGAAATAGAATGCAAAACTATAATAGTGGGCAGCTTCAACTTTCTCCTATCAGAACTAGATAAATCTAACCAAAAATAAATAAGAAGTCAAGGTAATGAATAGAATCAAAGATAAGCTAGATATGACAGACATCTGGACAAAAGTGAATGGAAATAAAAAGGAATAAATTTTCTTCTCTATAGAGAAGCATCTCTATAAAATTTGACTTCTCTATAGAGAAGCATCTATATAAAATTTGACCATATATTATGGCATGAAAATCTTATAGTCAAATGATGATAAGCAGAAATATCAGAAATGAAAATACCTTTTCCAACCATAATGCAATAAAATTATATTTAATAAATGGTCATGGACACACAGATTAAAGATTAGTTAGAACCTAAATAACCTAATCTAAAAGAATAAGTAGGTCAAAAACAAATCATATAAAAATAAATTTTATTAAAGAGAATGATAATAATGAAACAAGATAGCAAAACATAATTACTGCAGCAAAACTAGTTATCACAGGAAAAATATTATCTTTAAATGCAAAAAAATAAAGGGCAGATCAATTAATTTGATATGTAATTAAAAACTAGAAAAAAAGAACAAATTAAAAATCCTTACACAACAAACTCTAAATTCTGAAAATTAAACGTGAGATGAATAAATTGAATGAAAAAAAGCCATTGAATTAATGAATAAAACTAGGCTCTGTTTTTTAAAAAACAAGAAGATGATAAATTCATGATGAATATGATCTTTAAAAAGAGAAGAAAATATATCACTAATACAAAAATTAAAAGGGTGACTAGGCCACTAATCAAGACGAAATTAAAGTAATTATTAGGAGTTATTTAACCCAATTCTCTGCCAATAAATTTAACAATTTAAGTGAAATGAGAAAATACTTACAAAAATATATGCTGCCGTCATTAACAGGAAAAGAAATAGAATATTTAAATAAGTCTATTTTAGCAAAAGAAATTAGGCAGACCAAAAGTGAGTTTCCTAAGAACATCAGGACCAAACAGATTTACAAGGGAATTCTTCCAAATATTTAATGATCAGCTAATTTCAACATTCAATAAACAATTTAGAATAGTAGGCAAAAAAGGAGTTCTACCAAGTCCTTCTCACTGCTGCTCACCAACCTCTGGTAGCCACCTTTCACCTAACTTTCCCCTACAACTCCAAAAAATCTACAACCTGAACAACAGTCACACCCCAGTAAAACTGTCTCAGCAAACAGGCTAAACCACATTGAGAGTAACTGACAGACCTCAAATCTTTGGCAAGTTACAGGTTAGTTCAACCTTGGGAAGGAACTGGATTGTGCACAATAATAATCTTTTTCTGTAAATGCTCAAAGAGTTGGCCAATGGCCACCAGTGAATGTGACTTGAAAGGCAAGTTTCACAAGTAAGACAAGTAACTGGCATGCAAGTTGCACTAGAGTGATGTCTGGAGAAACCCAGTCTTTCTTAATTAAATCTATTATCCCTTCTGTGTCACAATAACACCTTAATGAATTAAAAGAAAAAAAGTATACCTGGGGAGGAGTGGCTTACCTATCCCAGTCATCCAGACACAAGAGAATTGTCTAGCATTATACTGTTGTTTCCACTTCCTCACCACAAGTTCATAGATAGTGAACAGTTGCTTCAAAATAATAGCATTTAAAGATACAATTACAGGAATTTCCATATGATCCCAAATGATACCAACTTATTATTCAAAAGTTTCGTTTCTCCATTTTGGATAAGAGAGGTCCTAGTTCCTCAAGTGGAAGTGCTGCCAAGTTTCACAATACCCTGTTAGTAGCACTCATTCCAGGAACCTCAGAGACAAAGATCTGTGAAGAAGATTTACCATGGTTTCCTCCCAGCATTAAGTTATTTATTAATTTTCTAGTTTTAAGAATACATATTCTAATAATCATATATATTTATAATATAACAGTATTCATATTGAAAAGAAGAAGAAATTTGCTTTAACTGCTCCTCGGCCTTCTTGTACTTAAAACATCATCAATCAAGTAATAATAATTTTGTTAAATGCCTCTGAAGCTCACCAATTCATCCAAAGCCATTGATCTTACTACCCCTGGCGTTTTCATGCTAATTATAGTAGTTTATGTAGTACCTACCATGTGCCAGGTTTTTTTCTATCTTCAAAGTTGCTTAAGCTTGTTTTATTAATAATATAAAATGTTTAGTCTATAATTTCTTAGTTTTGTTAACATTCCATGCCAGTTAGAAGAAGTACCTGTAAATAACATAGCATTTTGTTCACTTGCATTTCGGCAAGGCCTGAACTCTACAATGCTCGTCCTTTACTCAAGCCAAGCACTGTGTTAAGTACTTCACAACTATGTGTTTCTCCCAACAACCCTGGGAGATAGGTGCAAATATTTATTTTTCCCTTTGTACATACAAGGACAGAGTAGATTCTCTGATTTACTAACATTACAATATTTTCAACCTAATCAATTTTTATTTATAATGACTACTGGCAATAACTAAACTTCATTTTGCACAAGGTTCCATTATTTTTAGTTGTCTCATATTCAAAAAATTTATGGTGATATTCTCAATTTCCCATTAGTGCTTCTGTGTTTCTTTGAGTTACTCAAAGAGTCGCACCAATTCCATTAAATTTGCTAAATTACTAATCCTTTAGAATAACTCTTTAAAGCAGAGCAAAGAAATTATTCTTTCTCTATCAATGAGTTAATTAAGATGTATTTTATACTACATCTTTTCTATTTCAGTAGGATTAAGACTCTTTCTGAAATTTCCTTTCCAAAATTCCAAAACCCTTTACTTTCAAATCCTGAATTTAAGGTATGCCAGTGCAAACAGACTACAACTTTCTTTATCCTTTGCCTTTGATTCATCCTTCTTATTTCCTTATGCAAAAGTACTCTTACTTTCTTCTACTTGTTTGACTTGTTCTTTTACTTGACCCTAGGGAAAAGTCACTGACACAGAGTAGAGCAAGAGATTAATTCACAAAGGCTCCTGAGGCTCCCATCTTTGCCTCTAAAGTACCTCCTTTTGTTCCAAAGTGCCTGTAACTGGGGGATCATCAGGGACATGATAGATGAAGGTGAGGTGCAGAGGAAATGATGAGCCTAATCTTAGAATAGAAACCATGGGAACCATAATAATATGAAACACTGGATATCATTTCACAACATTTTAGTATTATAAGGGAATCTGACATCATTCAGTCTAACCTATACCTGAAAAAGAATCTACAAATATGAGAAAGTGGATCATCCAGTATCTTCTTCAAACCTTTCAGTGATGGTGAACCCTTGCCATTTCCACAATGCCACAAAGATCCAGGTAGGACTGGACTTAGAGATTTTGTCTTTGATCTCAGTGCCATGCAATGCCATCCACAGTCATGTTCCTGTTCCTATTCCTATTCCTGTTCGTGTTCCTCCAGGAAGAAGAAATATGGTCTAACCTCCGAACCATGTCAGCAAATATTTGAGAAGTTCCAGCAAATCCTGGGGAGATGACACCACTAAAAAAGCACATGGAAAAGACCTGAGACTTTTAAAGAGCTAAAAGCGTAATATGAAAAAGAATAACGGGAAACACTGTATCCAGGAAGAGGGAATAGTGTGAACTGAACTCTGTTCTGAAACACCGTATTCAGTTATGGGTAACACATGTTAGTAATGATGGTAACAGAAAAGATGGCTTTCAGAGGACAAGGACCATAAGAAAAAAATATACCAGGCAATTTGAAGAATAGTTAAAGGACCTGAAGATCTTTAGTCTAAAGAAATGAGTTGGGTTGTAGGAAAACGATCCTGAAGTATTTGAAAGACCGTCATGTAAACAAGTTAGAAGACTTGCCTTCCTTGGTCCCTGAAGAAATTACAACAAGCAACGGGTTGTCATGCAGAGGCCTGCATCTCTTATTTACATTTCTTCTATTTATTTCTATTTCTAATACATTATTATCTACAAATAATATTTATAATTTGTCTTTCTGTATCAATTTTTGAATTCTTTATGGCCTAGAGTATGATTTTTAAAACATGTATTGAGTATCCCTATAAATTGTTTTCTCTAAGATTTCCATTCAGCTTTCTCCATAAATTTATCAAAATAAGCATTTTAAATATTCTATTCAATTCTGATTTTTTCTTTATCTGTTATATTTGTCATATTCCAAAATATTGGATATGAACATCATATGCATATGTATCCATATATCATACATATGGTATGTATATATACATATGTATATGTGTTACATATATAGGTATTTTATATATAAATATATGTGTGTGTTGTGTATGTATTTCAATTAGCCTTTCCTTTAAGTGATTAGCTGCTATGCAATTTGGTGAATATTTATTTAATATAGATAGAATTCCATTGTTTAGGCACAATGTAGCTTCCTATTTGTCTCTCTCAAAGCTATTTCTTCTTCCTTTTCTGAAATTATGATTAATGACAACATCAATACAGTAGATACAGTGGTCCAGTGGATTTGGAATTAGTAGAATTTAATTAAAACCCCGACTGTTTCTTTTTAGTTGCATGACCTTGGGGAAAATCACTTAGCCTAACTGTGCCCAGTTTACTCATGGGGAGCTTGGACTTAATAAGCTCTAAACTCTTCTCTACCTTTAAATCTGTAATCTTGGCTTCAGTTGAAATAGAATAAATTTTATTCTGGCCTATAGCTTTAAATAATTCTACATCCCTATGTTTTAGTTTTGTTTCCTCCAGGCAACTTATTAGGCTGTTTTCTAACCCAATCTGCAAGACTTAACACACTTTTCAGACTTACTCTGGAACCCATAGTAATCTGGCTTTTGATCCCACAACTCAACCAACTGCTTTCTCCAAGGTTGTCAATGAGTTCTTAACTGCTAAATTCTGTGGTTGTTTCTCAGTGATCATCCCTTTTGACTTCTTACCAACATTTAACTCTATTGACCAACCTCTTCTCCTGAATATTCTCTCCACTCTTGACTTTCATGAAAATACTTTCTCCTATTCTCTCCCCACACCACCCTTTCAGTCCCTGTAGCTGGATTTTCATCCATGTCTAATTCTCTGAGCATAGATCTCCTTCAAGGCTCTGTCTTGAGATATTATCTCTTCTCCTTATATAATCTATTTTTGAACTTATCAGTTCCCAAGGATTCAACTATCATTTCTATGCAGATGACTCCTAAACCTATGTGTTCAGCCCTAACTAATTCTTCTCCTCAGTTCCATTCCTCCTTCAACAAATGCCCAATGGACTTTTCCACCTGAATGTCTTCTAGGCATCTTAAATTCAAACTCCTTATATTCCTCCCTTAACTTATCTTTCTCCAAACTTTTCTACTTCTCTCCTAGCACTCTTCTAGTTGCCCAGATTCACAGAGTTAGAGTCATATTTGACTCTTCCCTCTTTCTTACCTTCCATATCCAACCAATAACCCAAGTTTTATTAATTCTACCTCTACAGTATCTCTCCTGTCTCTCCAGTTACATGGTTATCACCCTAGTTCTGGCCTTCTTCAGACTCCAACTAACCTTTTCAAGCATATTTCACTTTCTCCCCTTTCTCTATGTTCCATCCCAATTAGCCTTCTTGCTGCTCCCCAAACACAATAGTCCATCTTCCACCTGCATGTCTTTATATTCCTTTCTTTACTTAGAGCACTTTACTTACTTTCTTTCAAGGACTCATCCAAGAGACACTTCCTTCATCCTCCTCATTGTTATTGCTTGCTTCCTCTTCAAATTATGTGACTATATACACAGAACTTAAGATTTAGAAAGTAACCTTAGCAACCAACTGTATGTAGCCTAACCCATGTTCCCCAAAAGAATGTCCACTACCATATGCTTGAGAAGTAGTCATTCAGCCTTTTTTAGTGAGCTCCAATGCAGGGCACCCTGTCACTTATCAAAGCAGCTCATTTTATAAACAAACACACACACATTTATTGTTGTTCAGTTGTTTCAGTCATGTTTGACTCTTTGTGACCCCAACTGGGATTTTCTTGGCAGAGATACTGGAATGATTTGCCATTTTCTTCTACAGTTCATTTTACAGATGAGGAAATTGAGGCAAAAAGGGTTAATTGACTTACTTAGGATCACACAATTATTAAGTGTCTGAGACCAGATTTGAATTCAGGAAGATGAGTCTTCCTAAGGGTAGCACTCTATCTACCATACCATCTAGTTGTATGTATGTGAATGTATAACATTATAAATATTATATATACATACGTGCATACAAGTGTCTGTGTGTGTGAAATTACTAGGAAGTTTTTGCTGATAGCAAGCCCAAATTTACCTTTTTGAAACTTACTTCTACTGGTCCTGGTTCTACCCATTGGAGCCAAAGAGAGTAATTTTAATTCCTCTTTAATAGGACAGCCCTTCAAATGCTTGAAAATAACTATCATTTCCTCCCTAAATCTTCTCTTCTCTAGGTTAAATATCCTCAGATCTTTTAACTGATCTCCCAGTCACATGAAGTCAAGATCCTTCACCATTCTGGTCACTCTCCTCTGGATACTTTCTAGTTTATCAATGCTATATATTCTCCCAGCACAATGTAAGTTCCTTGAGACTGAAACCTTTTTGTTTTGTCATTATATCCCCAACATTTACTCTCACTCAGTGGAAACCTAGTAAACACCAACTGAATTAAAACTATGAGATAATGCACCTGGGTATGTTAGGAATAGAGGTGGGTCTGAGGCAGAAGAATTATGATCACTATGGATATACAGAATCAGTTATGCCTATAGGACATCAGTTGGAAATGAAATTCATAAGAGAGACTGGAAATAGAAATGTGAATTTCAGTCATTTACTTAAAGATGTTGAGGGCCAGCTTGGCAGCACAGTGGAGAGAATGCTGAGTTTGAAGTCAGGAACATTCGTCTTCCTGAGCTTAAATCTGTCCTCATACACTTACCAGCTATGAGACTATGGGTAAGTCATTTAGCCATCTTTGCCTCAGTTTCCTCATCTGTAAAATGGCAAACCACGTAAATATCTTTGCCACCAAAACCCCAAATGGGGTCCTGAAGAAATGGACGTGACTGAAAAACTACTGAACCACAACTTAAAGATGGTAGCTAAATCCAGAGGAGCTGAGAGAGAAAGAGAGAGACAGAGAGAGCAGATCCAGAGAGATATTTGAGTATCACTCAGGTAAAATTGGGTGATGAGTGATGATCCATCAAAGGAGATAGAGAAGGAATACTCAAACTGATCTGAGTAGTGTGATGAAAATGCAGTGAATAGAGAGTATCCAGAAAGTTATCACACATTCACTTGTGCCATTTTTAAAAATTGGTTTGCTTGTGCCTTCAAATGAGGTCATTATAGTATTAGTTTTACTTAATTGTTTTACTTTGTTGCGAGAGTCCTCTCATGAAAAGGTGGCAAACTGTAAATGTTTATAATAGAATAAAAAGAACTCATGAATAAAACTTTTTTAAAAAAAAATTAGTTTGCTACTAATTGATTCTGCTACCACCACATCCTTTGTTCTTAGATCTAGGCCATTCTCTTCTTCAAAGAATAAGTTATGTAAAAAATATTTTTTCCACCAATTGTTCCAAGTGATCAAGCCATATTTATACTTGAATTCTTCTTTGTTGATTTTATATCCAATGTTACAGCTACCACATCTCCTTTCATCACTTTTACTGAGTTTATTAACAACTTTGAAGATTCTTCAGGCAGATTCATTTTTGCTTCATTCTTTCGATAAATTTCTCCTTTTATTAAACTCCCGAATATTCATTATATTGGGACATTTATATCTTTTTTTTTACACTTTTAGGGTTATTTTTAATATTCATTCAATTAACATTCAATAATATTCATTTATTTATTTTTAGTTTACAACATTCAGTTCCACAAGCTTTTGAGTTTTAAATTTCTCCCCCTCTCCAAAACAACATGCAATCTCATATAGGCTTTACATACACATTCATATTAAACATATTTTCACATTAGTCATGTTGTAAAGAATGGAAGAATGGAACATTCAGAGGAACAATTTTTTTTTACTCACTTTTTGGCTATTTTTCATTTTATTGTAAAGTTAGCTTCCCAGGAATGATTTTCTTTTTCCTTTTCACTTGTTCTCTTTTACTAAATGTGGCACAGTTACTGCTATTTTGAAGTGAAGTTAGGGAGATGAGCTCAGCTATAACCTCTCCCTTAGCTATTTTGGAATCCTCATCTCAGCTCTTCCATAATAGCATATTTTAATCAACAATGTTATCAGAACCATCATATTTGAAATCGAATTCTTCAATCTATGAAATACTAAATCGGGAAGTAGAAATAACAGAAGAGAAAGTAGAAAAGAATGGCTAGTTCAGATGGCAACATAATCTTCAAAGAACTAGGTGATCATTTTTACAAGATCTCAAGAGGAAGAAATCCAAAGAATGGAGGAAATACCCACCATTGCTACTAATAATACCCCCAAGGGGTAATTTAGAGGACATCATTAAGTACTTGGTTTATATGCTTCTATTTGAAGTCTTTATGAGAATAATCTTCACCTATTTACTGGGTATGTAATGAAAATATGAAAATGACAGATAAACTTTTGTACATTATTTTTTAATAGAAGACTTTAGAGTTACACAATTGATAGAAAAGTTCAGAGTTTCTTTAAGATGCCATTACATTTGAATACAAAAAAACTTTTGAGTCAGTAGAGTAAATCGTAGCTTTAAATCCTGAGGTTAAATCTGGCCTCATACACTTACCAGCTATGAGACTATGGGTAAGCTCAGGATTTAAAGGCCCTCCCTTCCACAAGGAATCTCTTATATGTGTTGAGGTCAGACAGGATTCCTTGATAAATGCAACAGATAACTCTATTCAATGACCCTCTGTTATTAAACATTCCTCATATTTATTCATATAACGAATAAAACAGTAAGATATGTTCATATGTTCATTGCCAAAGAAGACCATGTCATTAGAGAAATAATGACAGGACTTGCATTTCACTTTGTTTTTGAGTGAGGGAGGGCTGTTCAGGTCACCAGTTTCACTTCTCCTCCAGAGCCACCTGAATCCAGTGACCAGATATTCATCAGGATGACTGGAGATGACCCAGGATGAGGCAATTGGGGTTAAGTGACTTGCCCAAGGTCACACAGCTAGTGAATGTCAGGTGTCTGAGGTGAGATTTGAACTCAGGGACTCCTCACTCCTGCACTGGTGCTCAGTCCACTGCACCACCTAGCTGCCCCCAAAGGAAGATATGTGCACAAAGGGGAGTATCCATATTTGTGGATGTCCTATGCAGATATCAATCTGAAGAAGGTTTCCCTCCCAATGATGCCTTCCAGATGTTCCTGTTTGCAGATAATCTTGTGTTTATTGCATCATTCTCCAGAATAATAGAGGCCTGCCTTCTAAGGAAGTCCATGGATATCAGAAGGAGTTAGCCTAACTGTCCACAGAAGGAAAAGCAAATAAATGAAAAAAATCCTTACTATCCATAAAATGACATACACATGAAAAGCCAGTTTACTGGATCTAGAACAAGTATAGCAGATGGAGAATGAGTTGACTCCAGAATTACTTTGCATTTCATAAATTCAGCAATGTTTTTAACTACTCCAAGATGAATCTGACATGAAAATCTGTCTTTGAAGTAAGTTCTGATAATGCTATATGGTTTTGAATTTGGAATTCTACAATCTCCAAAGAATCAAAGTTATTGGTTTATACCAGGAAAGATGCTAGTACACTAGTAAGTTTCACATTGGAATAAATAAACTGGAGAATGAGAATTTATGCAGAAGAAGTAAAATAAAACATATTGTTCAGTATATAAATGAACAGAAAGAAGTGGGTGATCATGAGGCAAAAGAGAGAACAGAAGGACAGTCAGATTGCTACATTAGTACTCACAAAATATAAAAAGTCCTGGAGAAAGGCCCAAAGTACATTAGGTAGAATTCTCTGTGGAAGTCCTACAGGAGAACATAAACATCAATTGCATGAGATCAAAAGGTATAGAGGGGTTGCAATCTTCATTAAATGGGAGGAATACATTGATGAGATCATAGATCCACTGAAGTGTTAGAGGATCAAGGTTCGGCATATAGACTCAAGGTCTCCCTTCTGTTCCCCCTCCATGAGTCAAAAATATTGGCACTTGGAATGTGGGGGCAGTAGAGAACCCTCCTCCTATGCTGCAATCCCCAGAAAGGAGCTTCCATTGTTGGAGATGACCACCTTTATTTCTGTGGCAAATAGGTGGCATTGAAGCTAGAGCCCAAAACTTGGACTCAGCAAGACCTTGGTTTAAATTCTGGCTTAGATACCTACTGTAGTTGTACAACCCTAGGCAAGTCACTTGACTTAGTCTGTTTCCTTGTCTGCAAAATTGGGATAAAAATAGCCCCTGCTTCAAGGGTTGTTGTGAGGATCAAGGGAGATAACATGAAGTGCTTTACACCCATGAAAAGCTATGTAAGTGCTGCCTAGCCCCTATTAGCTATTACTCTATTAGCTATTCTGTCCCTAACCTTAAGTCCCAAAATCACATAAGAGACTCAGGATGACTTCTAGAAGAATCCTCAGGGCTGGGTGGGAAATCCAGGAAAAGCATATGTTGGGTGAATAGAGATGAGAGTGATGCTACATGGAACCCAGGAAGGCAACCAATCAACAAGCATTTATTAAGCACCTCCTATGTGCAAGGCACTGTGCTAGGCTTCGAAGACATGAAGTTCCCCATCAATGGATACCAAAGGAATCTTTATTCCATACCCATGCAGACCAGGAGTATACTGGGCAGAGTAAACCTTGAAGGGAGGACTGGGAGAAGGAAGTCTAAAGACAAGAGATAATAAGGAGCAGAGGGTGAGGAGAGGTCTCAAGAGAGGAAGGGAAGAGTTAAGGGGAAGGGCAGGATTCAGGTGAGGGAGAAGAGGGAAACAGAAAAAAGATGGTCCTGGTAAAAGAAAGAAAAGGAAGAAGAGCTAGGTCTTGGGATGGGAAAAAAAGAATTGGTGAGAACATGTTGAGGAGGTCAGGAAAGAAAGAACACAGGATTAAAAAGAGGTAGGGAAGATGAAGGAACAGGCATGGAGTCAGAGTAGCAAGCAGAAGGGGACAGAGGGTGGAAAGGGAAGAGAAGTATAGAGGGTTCTGAAAAGGTAGGGGTAGGGATGTTGGAGCAGAAAGTAGAGCAGGAAAGGGATGAATTGGAAATGGAGGAACAGAGAGGGGAAAGGATGAAGAGGATGATGGATGGTCAGAGAACAGAAGAGAATGAATGAAGATGAGAGAGATCCAGAAGAGAGAGGGGAGGGAATGAAATGGATGCATAGATGGTATGATGCACAAGGGGAAGGGACTGAGAGAGCAGGAGGAGGGGAGAAGAAACAACAGAGGAGAAAAGGAGGAATAAAAGAAAGGAGGGGCAGGGAACTGAGGAAGATGAAGGGGAAGGGAAAGTAAGAATGGAGAAGGGGGTGGGGTGATAGAGGAACACAAGGGAATGGGGATAGGGAGGTAGAAGGGGCAGGGGTAAAGTAACAGAATAGGGAAAGGATAAAGGGTAAAAACTAAGAAGAATAAAGGGGGAGAAATGGAAAGGACAGGTAAAGAGGTAGAGGGAATGAAGGGGAAGGGATTTATGGGATAGAAGGAACAGGGATGGAGGGATCGAGAGCTAGAAGATGAAGGGGCAAGGGCCTGATAAGGACGTGGAGAGGAGCTGAGGAAGGGAAGAGTGGATGAAGATCTCATTGCTGAGATGGATGAAGAGTGGAGGGAGGGCAGGGGACTGAGGTGGAAGGGATAGAGGGACAAACCGAGGAAAGGAAGAAGGGAGGACCGATGGGTAGGGAGCTGAAGAGGAGGAAGAAGAGAAAAATGGGAGATGGAGGGGAGAGGAAGGGACTGAACTAGAGGAAAGTGGAAGAGGAGGGTCCTGGGCTTGGCAGATCTGGGCAGGCTTGCGGGCGGAGGATCACCTGGGGCGGGCACCTCAATGGGTTTCAACTAGAGGCTCGAAAGGCACCAAGGCGCTTCTACAGCAAGAGTCACACCAGAAAAGCGCC
Organism: Potorous gilbertii; assembly: GCA_028658325.1. Taxonomy (NCBI): domain Eukaryota; kingdom Metazoa; phylum Chordata; class Mammalia; order Diprotodontia; family Potoroidae; genus Potorous; species Potorous gilbertii. The sequence goes on along the minus strand of CM053773.1, from coordinate 182,239,639 downwards.
GCCGCCCCTTTCCCAAAGTCTACTCAACCTCGTGATCTCAGCGATCCTCGGACTGTAGGCACTGCCTTGTCCAGGAGGGTGCCCTAGGCAACCTCACCTCCAGAAGTCGGTCTGGAGGCTGAGCTGGGTTCCCTGTGCAGAGGACCCAGAGGGCTGGAGAGGGCGGGGCTAAGAGGATGGAGTAAAGACAGAGTCCATGAGAACGGGTCTACAACGTAGTAGAGAAGAGGAGTGTGGTTAGTTGGAGGGGCGGGATCAAGGACCTGCCAGAGGTCTATGACAGTTTCTTAGTTTCCTTTGCCCCTAGTCCCCACTGTCACTTTCGATTTCTGAGTCCCTGAATCTTGCGTTTGAGTCCGCACTGCCAGCAGAGCCCCTTCTTCCTACAGACCGATCCCCAAACAGGAGTCTCCACCTGGATACGACCGTCTTTCACGGGTAGCGAGGGTGCAGCTTCGACCTGTGCGTCCCTTCCGCAGGTTTAATCCCGTCAGGAGACCCAGGGCCTCCTGAAATCACCCCAGGGTGAATGTTAAATCCTATTTCCTGCTTTACCCCTCCAGCACACACCGCCTCGCACCTTAGAGTTCTTACTGGTTTGTACCCCCGGCCTCTCACCTAGTGCTGCCTCCCCAGAACTCAAATATTTCCCTCCTCTTAGAGATCACTTGTTCCTCCACAGAGGACATATGGGTCAGTTTTCTTTCCCCTGCCTCACCCTTCCTTATCTTTCTTGGGTACATGTAGCAGCCTGCCACTCCCCAGCTCAAATGAATGACTCTTCAGGGTCCCATGGATCAGTGCAACAGTTGGAGTAGCTCCTGTAGGTACACTGTTGATAGGTGTAAATCAGGCATGTAAAAAGTCTTCTCCCTTTGGAGTCTCAGGGGTCTCCTGCCAGAATAACGACAAGAAGTACTTCTTGATCACCATATACCTCCTGAATCTTCCCTTCCTTCACTCCGTTGCGTTCCAGGGCCTGCTGTGTTCTTGGCAGTCACCACCCATTCTCCCAGTAGGGTTTAGTTCCTCCTAGACCACCAGCTGAAGGCAAAGCAAGCTATTAGTCTCAATTCACCCCTGGGTCATTCTAGAGAACCTCAGTCTGTTGCCTCTGCTGCCACTAGTCCCCCTCTCTTCTTAAATGCTCTGCAACTTGGTTTCCAATATCATTCAGCTGAAACTTCATGCAGGAGGCAGAATTTCTATATAATTCACCAAAAACATATTTGATGCTAACATTTTTGTGTCCCAAACGCTTAGCTAAGTTAGTTGGCTGGACACATCGTCATTTGATCCTTACAGTCACTCTGGGAGGTAGGAGCAGGTACTCAATAAATATTTATTGACTTATTAACTTAAGTGACACCTCTTTTTTTTGTAAGATGGATTAGGGAGAAAAAATGAAAAATAGCCCAGTCTTTGCCTTTAAGAATCCTCCAATCTATCAGAAGGATATATAGAGCACATATTTAAGCTTAAATGTGCACTAAAACTTTTGGGACACATTGTACATAGGTATTCTCCAAGACTGAGAAAGACAGGGACAAGAGAGAGAGCTAGGCAAAGTGTTCTAGGAAAATCTGAAGAGGGACAGAATATTTTCAGCTGGAGACTCAAGGAGATGGCTCCTGAAATGGTACTTGGAGGAAGAAAAGGGTTACAGCAGATGATGGAAGAATATTCTGGGTCTAGGGGGGCCTAATGCACAGAGATGAGGGATGGAATGAAGACTGAGGAATAAGACAGTTAGGTTGCATGAGTATGTACAGGAGTATCATGGGAAATAAGACAGGAACGAGAGAGTAGAGGACCTTGAATACCAGGCAAAGAAGTTTGTATTCTGGAGAGTAGGTAACTTGAAAAGTTTTTGAGTAGAAATGTGATCTGGTCAGATCTGCATCATTAGCCAACCAGCATTAATTTAGTGTTTTGCAGGTGCCTTTGCTAAGCACTAAGGAGAAAGAGAAAGGCAAAAACAATCCCTACCCTAAAGAGCTCACCTGTGAATGTGAGGGTGAGAAAGCAGGTAAATAACTAGGGACAGACAAAATGTATAGAGAGAGTGGATGGAGGCCATTCTTAGAGATGGATGGTGCTCCAGCAGAAGGTGAGGTTTGAGCTATTTCTGGAAGGAAGTTGAGGAAACTAAGAGGCAGAGATGAGGAGGAAGAGCATTCCAAGCAAAGAGGAGAGCAAACACAAAGGCAGAGAGATGAGAGGTGGAGTGTCTTGTTCAAAGTACAGAAATCAGGCTGGTGTAGCTGGATTGTAGAGTTTGTAGGGTTAGGAGTAGGGAGTAAAGTGTAAGAAGACTGTTAGGGTAGAAAAGGATTAACTTATGAAGAGCTTTAAATGCCAGGGGAATTTATGTCTTGGCAGCTGGGTGAAGGTTGACATAATTGAGAGATTAGACATAGGAGACAACTTCAGAAGTTGTTATAGTAGTAATTCATGTTAGAACTCATGAATATTTGAAGCAAAGATGCGTGCTGGGGGAAGAGAGAAAAGAAAATGGATTCTAAAAATGATGCAGAAATAGAATCAACATATAATTTTATATATAATCAATAATTGTTTAGATTTAGAAATTATGGAAAGGAAAGAGGATTCTAAAGTTCAGACCTGCATAACTGAGAGAGGGGTGGGTGATAATGTCATCAAAAGAAACAGATTATTTAGTGAGAGCACAAGAAATCTTCAACTTAAGTCATGTTGAGTTTTAGTTTCTGACAGCACCTGAAAGGAGACTTTAAGAAGGAGAAAGATGTTATCTGTCAGAGATGATAAAGGGAATGTATCTGCCAGATGGGATACTTCCTGGACAAAGACTGAGAGAAGTTCTCTAGGTAATTAGAGAGTGTATTAGGGAGAAGCTTGGGTAAAGATGTCGGTTTGGGAATTACTCAAATATGTGATAAGCCCTGGGAGTGGCAGAGATCACCAAGGGAGAAAATACAGAGAAGTAAGAAACTGAGAAGAGAATCTTGTTGCACCTCAATACTTCAGGTGCTAGGAGGAGGACATGGCAAGGGCATCTCACTGGCAGAGAGGCCAGAGAGAACAATACCATGGGAGGCAAAAAGGGCAGAATGTCAAGGAGGAGGTTGTCAGGGTTGTCAAATGTTTTAGAGAGATAAAGAAAGACAATGACAGGGGAAGAAAGGGTCACTGGATTTGGCAGCAAGGATATTATTAGTGACAACGGAAATAGATGTTCCAGCAGGAATAGTGGGGTTAGAATCTAGATTCTCAAGAGGCATTTAGGGTTAGGCTGAAGTGGTAGATACAGCAAGTATGGGTTGCTCTTTTCAGCAGTGTAGAAGTGAAAGAGGATATCACTTTGGGTAATGACATGGTCAAGGGAAGGTTTTATTATTTTTTAATTAATTGTTTTTCAGTTACGGAGCATTTATTTTCTTTTTCTGTCATCCACTTTCATTCAGCACTGGGGGGTGTGAGAGTGGGGAATGAGAAAAGCCCTTTGAACAAAGAATAAAGCAAAACAAATTCCACATTGGAAGTCTACAAATGTGTGTCTTAGCCTGCCTGTTAGTCCATCACCTCTCTGTTGGGGGGTGGGTAACATTTTTCATCATCAAGTCTCTGGAATCATGGTTGATCAGAGTTCTTAAGTCTTTCAAAATTGTTCATCTCTACAATATTGGTGCTAGAGTACAAATTTTTTCTTTGTTCTCATCAATTCATACAAACCTTCCAGGTTTCTCTGAAAAAAAATCACTTTATGTTTTCCTGTACGATATTATTCCATTACATTCATATTCCATAATTTGTTCAGCAATGTTCCCAATTAATGAGTATCCCTTTAGTTTCCAGTTTGGGGTGCAATGAAAACAACTGTTATAAAAATTCTTGTATGTGTAGGACATTTTCCTCTTTGATTTTTTTGTATATAAGCCCAATATTCTTTCAAAGGATATGCACACTCTGGTAACATTTTGGCCAAATTTCCAAATTGTTCTCTAGAGTTGCTTGACCCATTCAAAAGTACATTAAAGTGTTTGTTTTTCTGTACCCTTTCCAGTGTTTGAATTTACCTTTTTTGTCAGCTTTGCCTATCTGATGAGTATGAGGTGGGATCTAAGAATTGCTTTAGTTTGTATTTCTCTGCTATTAATGATTTAGAGAAGTGTTTTCATATGGCTTCAGAGAGCTTGAACGTCTTCCCTTGATAGCTGCCTGTTCGTAGCCTTTAAGCACTTATCGATTGATAAATGGTCATAAAAACTCAAGAGATCTAATAACTAAACATGCTACCTACATGATAGAGAGGTGAAGAATTTAGAGTGCAAACACACACACACACACACACACACAACTTTTAGACATCACCAATGGGTAAATTTGTTTTCCTTGATATACATGTTATGAAGGGTTTTATTCTTTCATTCCCAATTTGGGGAGGGAAAAAGAGTAATCAGGAACTCTTTGTTGATTGAAAATATATTTTTTAAAAGAGAAGAAAATTTCCAAATAACTGCTATGGAAAATGCAATAAGCAATCATATTTTTTGAAGGATCTAGGTAAGGTTAATTGGGGCAAATCTGTAATGAGGCGACTTACATTATCACATGACTTTCTCAAGCAGTGTTTATTGTTCTTATTCAGTCATGTTGAACTCCTTGTGACCTTGTGGACATTGTCCATGGAGTTGTCTTGGCAAAGATATTGGAGTAGTTTGCTATTTGTGTCTTTAGTGGACCCTATTGTTAGGCAAAAAGAGGGTAAAAGGCAGGAGGTAGTTGTGAAGATTAGAAGTTGATGTTTAAAAGGATGAATGTTAGAAGGACAAGGATGTGTATGTTTGGGGAAAGTTCAGGGATGGTTCCAAATGGTTTTGAGCTGATGAACCTTAGAGTTAAGAGTGTGAATGAAGGGAAGTAAGACCAAAACAAAGGTCACAGACTAGAAGAATATGGAAGGATTAATGCATCATAAGTTATGCTGAGGATGAAGAGTAGGCAGCAAGGAAAGTAGGACAGGTATTATCACCAGATGGGAGAATTTCAGAGTTTATGAAGTTGGAGGTGAGCAATTTCAGGTAATATTGGAACCATCACCATCCCTGTGGATAAATGGGGTAGATAGGAGACAAATTCTGAGGATGTTGAGCTTGATGAACTGAGAACCAAGGGAGATAGCAGTATTGTTAACTTAAACGTCAAAGTCACCAAGGAGGGATGTGGTAGAGGAGAAGATGGCACGTCAGGTGGTAAAATAGTAATGACAGAGACCTCTAAGAAATTTGTATATGTTGCTCATCAGCATTTAATGTTCAGGGAGGAGGAGAAAGTGAGGTTGGTGACCTTGCACAGCCCTCACTCAAAACAAAGTTAAGTGCAAGTCTGTCTCCCTCTCCCCTTCCTTTGAGGCTTTGGGGTTTACTGGCTAGATGTCCTTCCTTCCTCCCTCCCTTCATTCTTTGTTCCCTTCCTTCTTTTCTTATTTCTGTCCTTATTTCCTTCCTTCTTTTCCAACAACTTTAAACCCAGTGCACTCTGAAGCCCATGGACTGGACAACAACAGGTGCCTGCCCATGCTCCACTTAATGGCTGACTTAGAGTAATTATCATTAGTAACAGTTTCTGTTGATTTAGTTGTTTTTTCTTTTGTTCATTAAAAGGGCCATTCCCTGACTACTTCTTAAAGAGGCCTACTCACTCAATGGGCATTACCTCCCTCTAAGTGAGTACCTGAAAAGACCAGCCTAAAAAGGCCAAGATCTCCATTGTATCCTGGGTCATCTCCAATCATCCTGATGAATATCTGGTCACTGAACCCAGATGGCTCAGGAGGAGAAAGTGGGGTTGGTGACCTTGCACAGCCCTCCCTCACTCAAAACAAACTCAAGTGTAAGTCATGTCATCATTTCTTTGTTGTCATGGTCTTCTTCCAAAATGAAGGACAAACCTACACTCGGGGAAATGGGTAAAAATACCCCTATATCAAAAGTAAACTTTTATTTATAAGATATCTCAAAAAGTCTTTCTGTTAAAGTTTTCTTGTGTTCAGAGAACTGTGAAGGAAGTCCCAATTAATCTCCCAGGGAGTCTTGACTCTCTCCCTGACTTATATCTTTCTTTTTATCTTCAAAACCAGTCCTTCCCAAACCCTTCTTTTCCCCCATAATCGCTGGCCTCCTAATCATGCCCATCCCTTAGCACAGCACCTAAGTAAATGCTTGATAAATAAGGACAAAAAAGTACTCTCCTTCTTTCCATTCTTTCCTTTTTCCTTCCTTCCTTTCCCTTTCTCTCTGATTTTCCTTCCTTTCATTCTGCTCTAACTTTTCCTTAATCTTTCTTTTCTTGTACCTAGCCATTCAGTGCATTCAAATGAGTGCTATGAGATGAGAGAACATTAGAAATTTTCCCACATTTTCTACCATAGTTGTGGAGAAGTGGAACATTTTTAGTTGTATAAAAAAATTAAATAAGTGTAAGGGACAAAAGTAGATTAAATTTGATTATACAAAAGCAAAGGATGATTCTCAGGCAATAGGTAAGCTCTGGATGTTCCATTCATATTATACCCCTAGTATCATGAAAACCCTTAACTAAAGAGATAGTCCCCTACTCTGTCCCCATTCAGCCACCCAAGTGGGCAAGCAACTAGGAAAATCTCCCAAATGTAAATGTCTTTTCTTCCAACACCACCACAGTATGATGCTTGGGGCCCTACAATGCTGGCACTGCCTGGTAAGCATTCCAAATTAATTCTTGAGTTACCTTCCTTAAACTTCCATAAAGGCCAGGTAACATGATCTTACACAGTGAGGGAATGTCCTATCTAAATTATCTGCCAGCTGGAACTCTACTTAAATCAAGGAGTCTATTGAGAGCTTCAGGCATATGCATGAGACATCTTTCCAAAAGACCACAGTATCCCCTCTATCAGTCAATAAATACTTATTAAGTACCTACTTTGTTTTAGATACTATGGGGAAATCCCAGGGGATAGAAAGGAAGGTAAAGAAAAAAAACAATTCTTGCGCTCAAGAATTTCACAGCCTAATAAGGGAGGCAAGTTATAAAGAACTGCATGCATTCAAACTATATCTATAATAATTGGTAATTAATCAATAGAGGGAAGGCATTAGGATTAAGGGAGATAGAACAGTTCTTCCTATAGAAAGTAGGATTTTGACGGAAACCAGGAATGCCAGGAGTAGGAGAGTGAGCATCCCAGACATGCAGTCAGCCAGAGAAAATGCCTGGAGTCAGGAGATGGAATCTCTTCTTTGAGGAACGTCAAGTAGGCCATTGTTACTGAACTGTAGGATATGTGTATGTGAGCAACTTCCCAAAAGAAGAAATCTGGGAGGAAAAGACCCTCAGAGTTTTTGACCAGAACAGAAACAATGCTATTGACAATGGAAACAGAAACAAAATAGACAATAGAAATAGAAACAGAACAGAAACAATGCTATTCAGCCATCAAAGCCCAAAACAATGAGCAAGTAAGGCTTGGACTGGGATCTATCCCCAATCAGTGGGAACCAGAATTATTTGGGTTTAAAACCACAGTCAACTAACTCAATTTGAATCACAATAGGCTTTGTAAAAAGCCTTGTTTAGCAGAGCTCTATTTCAAGAAATCATGAAAACTACATGAGACAAAACCATTAATTGTTCCAGTTTTTAAAAAAATATAGAATAAATAAATGAACAAATAAATAAATAAATAAGAAGAAAAAAGTCTAGGCCCCAAATGCCAAGATACCTTCTGAAATATAAGCAATCAAAAGAACATATAAGGATAAGACTTCTCCAAGTGGACAGAGGGAAAAGAGAAGATAGAGGGGAAGGAGAAGAGAAAGAGGAAGAGGAGGAAGAGGAAGAGGACAGAGGAAATAGCAGTATTGCCCAACTGGAACTGCTTAATTACATCCTCAAGGGGGCAAATTAGTACCAATCACAGATTGTTGTTTGTCCTTTATTCTCAAAGAGGACCAATGAAATCATGAGTGTGATATCTTGACTTGAAAGTGAATTGGGTTTATGTTTCACAGGGCTGTGCAAAGTCATCTGCCTCACTCTCTCCTCCATGGTCAATGGAGTCCAGGGTCAAAAGATAAGTCGGGATTACTGGGAATGGCCTCCACTTTTTTGAGGAGTTTAGCCACAAAAGAAGAGAAAGATAACCAAGATGGATGGGTCAAGTGAAGGGTTCTTGCAGATAGGCGTTTTAGGCAGTAAGAAAAGAGCCACTAGGCAGAGAGAGTTTAAAGATGAATGACAAAGCAGGGATAATAGAAAAGAGCAATCTGCTGAACTGGAACAGGATCACGTGAGCATGAAGAGAAGTCTGTCTTGCAAAGAAAAACATGGAGATGGTAGCACATCATCTGAGTGGTGTAAAATGAGGAGGAGGAATGGAAAAGGAGCTATCCATGAGTGACCTCAATTTTTCTTCAGTAAAATATGAGTCAAGGTTCTCAGCTGGAAGGGGGGGAGGGGAACCACGGGAAGTTTGAAAAGGGATAAAATGTTTGGAAGAGCCATTATGGAGAGTAAGCTAGTGAGTGGATATGGGAGCTCAAAAAGGATTGCCTTGCTTAAAGACAAGTTAAGGTTATATAACACAAATTTATAGTGACCCTAGTCAGCACGATTTCATCATTTTCTCCAGCTTCTTTCAGCAGCAGTGTGTGTAGCAGACAAGGAAGCAAAGGGTGAGTGGGAATGATGAAAGGCTGAGATATGAAAGGGAAAGATTTACAAGAGGATGAGGGGGTAAGGGACTAAAGAGAAGAAGAAAATGTAGACTTAAACCAGTTCACCAAGAGGTCAATATGGTGAAAGGAGGAGAATGTAGCTAGTAAGGAGGTGATTGCCTGAGAGAGAACTGAGGGGCTGAGATGGTGAGGATCATGACATTGATGAAGAACAGAGTTTAGGGATGCAAAGGCAGAAGGCATAGACTGTGATAAGAGAATTTGAAAACTCATGAACATAGAAATGGTACATTTATGCATGTGGCAAGAATTAGGGTATGATCATATTTGTCGATGGCTTAAATGAGGTAGAGGAGTAACTGGTCAAAGGCAATGAATAAGTTGAGGAACTAGGGTATCTAAGAAAATATCTATCAACATGTGTTTGTGTGTGTGTGTGTGTGTGTGTTGTAGTCCCCTAATGTGAAGACAAAAGTTGAGGATAGACTGTGAGCCAAGCACTGAATTCATGAAGCAAATAAAGACCATTAGGTGGACATCTCTAGACAACTACCAGAAATGATTCAGTTATAGATGGAGATTGAGTGAACCTTAAAGGAGGAGAGATTAATGAGTGATAGTAGGAGAGAAAAAATCTGGAGACAGCAATGGGGAGCAAGGTGCATTGCAACTCTCCCATATTGACCAATGAGTTGGAGAAATAAGTGAAAGTGCAGCCAGTGTTAGAAATATTGGCCAGGGAGATTCTGTTATCAAGAGAAAGCCGAGTCTTGGTGAAAAACAAAGGATGGAAGGAGTGAGGGGAAAAAAAGATTTGAAGATGAAGGAAAGTTTGTTGTTTCTGGAGCAGGTGTATCACAGAGTTCATCTGAAGGAGTGGATAACTGTAGAATGAGATACAGGGTGGCATTAAGGGGAATGGGAATAAGGGATCTGGCAGTGGGGTACAGAAAATAGTGTTTGAATGACGACCAGCAGTTTGGAAACATTGGGAAGGTGGAGGGTTATGACCAGAGAGTAGTTAGTTAATTATTGAGGAGTAAGTTTAGGTAGATTTTCATTTCCCACAAGAAGGAAGGAAACAAATATTTATTAAGTACCTACTATGTGCGAGACACTGTGAAGCACTTTTTAGATATCTCATTTGGACCTCACAACTACACTAGGAATAAATGCTATGATTATCCCCATTTTACAGTTGAGGCAACTGAGACAAAGGTTAAGTGACTTGCCCAGGATCACATAGGTAATATATGTTGTCTAGAGTTATATTGGAATTCAGAAAAGCCTATGTCTTCTTGGAAGACTTCAGATACAGTGCTCTATCCACTGCACCATTTAGCTGCCTCTGTTCACATAGCAGTTTAGAGTCCCTTGAGGTGGGGTTCTCTAAAAGAGTTTATGGAAAGGGTCCTTGGAGAAGAAGGAATATTATTCCACTTTCCAAAGACAAAATACCAGATAGAAGATTTAGTGGAATGGCCTCCAGTGGGCACACAGATATGATCTCTTGATCAAAATATCCAAAGTTGGATATGATATCTCTACAACACTTACCCTACTTTTAAAATCACTTGTGTCAGTCAATCAAACCTGCTTCTTACATTCAAAGGACAGAGTTACTCAGTATACCATGGTCATATAGTTAACTACACATAACAGAAAAGAACAGAAAAGTTTTAAGTGCTTCTATGTGGAATTCCCTACCCACCAATTTTCTCCCACAATCACAGGTAGTAAATAGAATTGAAAGCTGGGGTTGCATGTCTAAGACCTTAGGAAAGCACAGTGAAAGCTACCTCCCCTTTCATTTCAGCTGCTAATGGAATTTTCAAGAGTTACCAAGCCCAGATACTCTGGTCTTGATCACCATGTGTCTCAGATTCAGGGAACCATCTATCATGTTTCCAGCTCTTCCTTTCATGGTCCTTTAACCAAAAGAAAGAATCTTGGGCTAAAATTCCAGTTCCACAGTTCCAATTCTAAAGTGTCAATCTGATGACCAGGGCAGCTTGATACCCATTTGCCATGGGGCAGCTTCAGGGTGAACAAAACCCAAAGGCACAGTAGAGATTGGTTTCTTTTATCTAGAGCAGACCTGCACAACTTGGCAGTAGATAGAAGCCAAAATTGAGATAGGATAAACGTCCTCAGGCTGAACATAAGTTTTTAGCAGCTCAATTTCTAAGTAAAGGTAACTAGAAAGAGACTGAAGAAGGTTGGTTGCTTCAGGTGACATGACAAACAGAAGAGTATTGGCAGTAGGGGGTTGTCCATAATCCTTTGGTGGGCTGCAAATGGACTGAGGGTAGTACATTGTGCAGATCTGGTCTAGATAAACTAAGCTTGACAGAACTGCCTTTAAACTTTAAAGAAACACTTAAATGGGAGACTAAGCCAAGGTAGTGGAGTATAAAGATATACATAAGCAGGGTCTCCCTCCACAGCCCATAAAAATACCTGTAGAGAGGCACTCTCAACAAATTTTGGAGCAGCATAAGTGGAGAACAACAGAGTGGAGGACGTTTCCAGCCCAGGGTGACCTGAAAGGCCCACAGAAAACATCTGTTGCCCCAGACAAGGAGTGGAGCACAGAGCCCAGCCCAGCCTTGACCCCACAGCAGGGCTCTCAAATAGCCCTTGGGGGCAGAATCTCCAGTTGTGGAATCCCCAGTTCCAGCAGCAGCGAGTTCCAAAATCCTTCAACCCACAGGCACCAAAGGTTAGTGACAGGGTTTTTCCAGCTGGCCAGGAAAGAAGAAGGGCCTTCCCATAGCTCCTGTAACAGGCAGCCACCTCAGAGGTTACATCGCAGGCACAGCAGCCCCATACATTTTTGGAGCGTAAAAACCCTGGGGGTACTAAGAAGCCTATTCTTGTGTCCACCCTATGCGGAGGCCCTGGGAAAGCTGGTCTTTGTCTCACATTGAATGGCAGCCCTCCCCATCCAGCTTATCTGAAAATCAGCCCCCAGTTCTGACTTGTGAACTGGAGGTCAGATGACTGTGGAGAGGTAACTGAGAAGATTTTGGGCACAAAAATCCCTCTCTGTGTCCAGAGCAGTACACGCTTGACCATGCCACATTGGAGGAACTGAGATCTCACAGATTCCCAGAGTATACCCTACTCTTGACAAAGAACCCAAAAGTCAAGTAACTGGTTGGGAAAATACCCAAAAAAGGGAAAAAAAATAAGACTATAGAAGGTTACTTTCTTGGTGAACAGCTATCTTCTCCCATCCTTTCAGGTGAGGAAGAACAATGCTTACCATTAGGAAAAAACATAAAGGTCAAGGCTTCTATATCCCAAACACACAAAATAAATATTTAATGGGCTCAGGCCATGGAAGAGCTCAAAAAGGATTTTGAAAATCAAGTAAGACAGGTGGAGGAAAAACTGGGAAGAGAAATGAGAGAGATGCAAGAAAAGCATGAAAAGCAGGTCAACACCACACTAAAAGAGACCCAAAAAAATGCTGAAGAAAATAACACCTTGAAAAATAGGCTAACTCAATTGACAAAAGAGGTTCAAAAAGCAAATGAGAAGAAGAATGTTTTAAAAAGCAGAATTAGCCAAATGGAAAAGGAGGTTCAGAAGCTCAATGAAGAAAATAGTTCTTTAAAAATTAGAATGGAACAGATGTAGGCTAATGACTTTATGAGAAACAAAGAAATCACAAAACAAAACCAAAAGGGTAAAAAAATGGAAGAGAATGTGAAATATCTCATTGGAAAAACAACTGACCTGGAAAATAGATCCTGGAGAGACAATTTAAAAATTATGGGGCTACCTGAAAGCCATGATCAAAAAAAAAGCCTAGACATCATCTTTCATGAAATTATCAAGGAAAACTGCCCTGATATTCTAGAACCAGGGGGCAAAATAAATATTGAAAAATCTACCAATCCCCTCCTGAAAGAGATCCTAAAGAGAAACTCCTAGGAATGTTGTGGCCAAATTCCAGAGCTCCCTGGTCAAGGAGAAAATATTGCAAGCAGTTAGAAAGAAACAATTCCAGTATTGTGGAAATACAGTCACGATAACACAAGATCTAGCAGCTTCTACATTAAGGGATCAAAGGGTGTGGAATAAGATATTTCAGACGTCAAAGGAACTAGGTCTAAAACCAAGAATCACCTACCCAGTAAAACTAAGTATAATACATCACGGAAAAAAAGTGGTCTTTAAATGAAATAGAGGACCTTCAAGCATTCTTGATGAAAAGACCAGAGCTGAAAAGAAAATTTGACCTTCAAACATAAGAATCAAGAGAAGCATGAAAGGGTAAACAGCAAAGAGAAGTCATAAGGGACTTATTAAAGTTGCACTGTTTACATTCCTGCATGGAAATACAATATTCATAATTCTTGAAACTTTTTTCAGTATCTCAGTAGTTGGTGGGATTACACATACACACACACACACACACACACACACACAGTGAGAGAGGGAGAGAGGGAGAGAGAGCGCGCGCACAGGGTGAATTAAATAGGATGGGATCACATCTTAAAATAATGAATTAAGCAGTGAGAGAGAAATATGTTGGGAGGACAAAGGGAGAAATGGAATGGGGCAAATTATCTCTCATAAAAGAGGCGAGTAAAAGACTTTTCAGTGGAGGGATAAAGGATGGAGGTGAGAGAAAAAACATGAAGCTTCCTCTCATCACATTCGACTAAAAGAAGGAATAAAATGCATACTCATTTTGGTATGAAAACCTGTCTTGCAATACAAGATAGTGGAGGAAAAGGGGATAAGCAGGATGGGGGGGATGATGGAAAGGAGGGCAGTGGGAGGAGGGGGCAAACTTGGGGAGGACTAGATCAAAAGAGAGAATAGAAGAAATGGAGGGCAGGATCAGATGGAAGGAAATATAGTTAGTCTTACACAATATGATTATTATCAAAGTCATTTGCAAAACTACACAGATATGGCTTATATTGAATTGCCTGCTTTCCCAAAGGGAATGGATGGGGAGGGAGGAATGAAGAGTAGCTGGAACTCAAAATTTTAGGAACAACTGATGAGTATTGTTCTTGCAAGTAGGAAACAAGAAATACAGGTAATGGGGTATAGAAATTTATGTTGCCCTTCAGGACAAAAGAGAAGATGGGGATAAGGGAAGGGAGGGCTGTTAGAAGGGAGGACAGATTGGTGGTGTGGGAGAGGGAAGAAATGGGGAGAAAATTTGGACCCAAAATTTTGTGAAAATGAATGGTGAAAACTTAAATAAATAAATTTAAATACCAAAAAAAACCCCACTTAAATGGAAGAGAAAATATTGGTTTTAAGTCTATGCCCAAAGGATGGAAGGAAAGAGGGGAAGAGCCAGTGGGGGGTAAAAAGACACCTCTTCATTCACTTGGATTCATGGTTGAGGATGAGGAGGATATCCATTAATGATAAGATTTATCTTCTACTTTGGTGCTGCCATCCCATCTCCCTGGGGTAGATGAAGACCTTGACTGCCCTGGTTTCATGCTCCAATATATATTGATTGTTCCTCAGACATCTTTACCCCCCTCTGCCAGAATCAGTGTAGATCTCTCAATCTTTGTCCTGAAGCTGCTAAAAGACTCATTGAAGCCATTTCTGGAGTTGCATCATTCTCATCTGTTAATTCCCAATATTTCCCTGGGCAGGAAAATGAGAAAAACTCCCAATTCCAGAATTCTCAAAAGAAGTTTTAAACTACTTCCCCCATGAGATCTCCAACACTGCTCTCTTACTCAGAGAGGGACCAGATATATCATTACTTTTTTGTTTGTTTCCCAGAGTCTAATTAAGAATGGGGTAGAAGAATCACTGAAAACTGAGAGAAAGCTGAGAGATTCTGTTCTTTTTTGCTTCCCCTAGTCTTTCAAGTCATTGAATTTCTTATTCCTAACAACTTTTCCCATTAACTACTCTTTGTTTCCTTCCTTTGCCTCTTCTTTCTCTCTCAATGTCTTCACTAACCCTTGTGGAGCAACTATTTTTTGCCCCTTAGACTTCTTCAGACAATTGGAGAACACAGTTTTTGGAGTTCTTAAGATCTAGAAGGTTTAAATGGCTGTGTATATCTGCCAATATATGAACCAAGTGAAAGAAATGATTATTGTTCTCTTATATTAATAGCTAATAAATACTGGGAGATCCAGGATTTTTTCCCTTCCTATTTCCTAAGAACGGGGCTGATAATAAGATTGGATTTAACATTCTCCTCAATCTTGTTCAGACCCCACCCAACTAGGGAAGCCCATTGTGTTCTACTAAGCTTGAGTGGGGAGGGTAGATCTTTTGTCTAGATTGCTGGGGGCTAAGGGTGGTCTAGGGATAAGAGTGATAAAATCAGTCTCATTCCCCTATCCCCTCACTAGAATAGGTCCACTTTTCATTATAATATTCATTCTCATTAATTATTACCCAATCAGGGAATTACCATGTGTAGGGAATATTTAGGTATTTAAGCATCGATAGGCTGCTATGATCCATCTTTGCTTTGTGAGAGATACAATTTTAATGTGGCTGAAATTCTCATGTGAGGACCTGCTGCATTTTTTTTGGCATGGTTATAATTTTAATGGTTAATAAGTTAATAGGAAAAATATCACTGGTATCAGTATTATACCTTTGACACATCTCCTTGTGAGGTGCCATAGAATATAGTTCAGGAAGTGAGATTCTGGGAAAAACATGGTTCAGAAGGAGCTGGGTGGTTAAAGTGGATGCTCAGAATTGGAGGCAGAAAAATTCGATTTCACTTTCTTCCTGATATTTTAATGACTGTGTAAACCTGGACTGATCCCTTAACCTTCCTGTCTCAGCTTGCTCATATGTAAAATGGGATTTATAACAGCACATGCCATAAATATGTATTTAAGTACCCTCTATGTGCCAAGCACTGTGCTAAGGACTAGAGAAGGAAGGGAGGAAGGAAGAAAAAAGGGGAGGTAGTGACAAAGGGAGGAAAGGAGGAAGGGGAAGTTAGGAAGGAAGGGGATGAATAGAAGGAGAGGAAGGGAAAGAGGAAGAAGAAAAAAGGAGAAGGCAAAAAGGTAGGAAGGGAGGGAGGGGAAGAGAGGATAGGAGAGAGAAAGGAAAGAAGGTAGGAAGAAAGGTAGAAAAGAAGGAAGGATTATTCCTACTTATCTTCAATATTACGTATTTGTAATAACTATTTGCAAGTTGTCTCCCCCATTAGATTGTGAACTTCAGAGTACAAATTGTCTTTTGTCTTTTTTTGTATCTCCCGCACTTAGCACAATGTGGGGCATGCAGTAGACACTTAATAAATGATTATTTATTGACTGACTCCCCAAAATATACAAAGCAGCACCTCTTTCCACTCTTTATACTAATACACTTCTTGTTGCCTCCTCTATGTAGTCTAACTTTATTCTCAGTAAGTATGTTCTGTTCTGAGGTTGATAGTTTCTGGTGTTTGGGGGGAGACATCTGTGGGTGAGGAATGGGTGCAAGCAAGTGCCAGGGAGACCCAATGCTGAGTTTAGTGATTGAGAAGCTTGGAGTGTATGACCATGGCCCCTGTTCTTCCTATGCTCAGCCATAGCTCTATCCTCTGCCCTGAGTAGGGACAAGGATGCCCCTCTGTTCAGGAAAGATGTCCATATTACTGACCTTCCACTTGGAGGGAAGATTCCCAAAGAACAACATGGAATGCCTTTTCCCATGCCAGGACAAAGTATGCAGGTCAGATTCTCCTGAGTTGGTATGACATGTTTCGGATGAGGAAAAGACAATTCCAATGCATCCACAGATGGAAAGTATGATAAAGAGCATGATTGGTGTGTGGACAATTTCATATTCATTTTCTATATCTTTCTCACTCTTCTACAGAAGTAAATACGATGAAAAGCCAGGAAAGGGAATTCCTCTTGAACCCAATTTGAGCTGGGAAGGTAGAGAATTTGAAAACTTGGTGCCTCCACCCTTCCCCCCCCCCATTTAACCCAAAAATAGCACCAATAATCTCTATAATAAACACCCTTGGGAGGTTTTTGGAGTGCCTAGCTCATAAGGCAATAGAGATAGGAAAGTTACAGTAGTACAATATGGATCACAGTCTGAGTTCTTTCCTCTTCAGGGGTCTATGAGTGGAGCTAAGGAATTGTCTCTGATTCCCTGGATCCTCCCACTAATACCTTCCATCCCTGTGACTAGTGGTGTCGGTCCCCTCCTGGAATGCCCCCTGCATGAGAAAACATGGGTGCAAAGAAGTGGTAATGAGCTATCTTTGGGGACCATGGGATAAAAGGAGATTCATATCTCTCTACTTCACTACCTTCTCTCTTCAGCTGGAGAGTTGGGCCAGTGGTCAACTTCTATGAGAAAAATTGGTTGGAGAATGCTCCTACTTCCAGTCTTTTGGAGGTTCTGATTCCTTTAGCCAGAGCTGACACTCAAGGGGCATAGGGGAGAGGCTGAATGATTATGACCTTGACTCTTGGGGTCCTCTTTCAGAACTGATAACATTTAATATCATTTTTGGGCTTTAATAAGTGCCAGAGCTTAAATTAATCAATCAGAGAAAGAGCCGGGACCTAACAATCTCTTTGTTCTCTGAAGTAAACTCAGAGAATACCTCTTCTTATGTCAACAAAGTCAGATGGGGTTGACTTAGCATACATTATAAGACCCTTAATGTGAGACTCTATCTTGAATAATGGGACTTTTTCCATGTCTTAATATTTTGTGGACATACACTATGTTATGGAATATTAGTGGTAAAGAAAACATAGATATCTTGGATTGTAATTTCAATTGAAACTGTCAACTCCATTATTTTATTGCATTTGTAACCCATCCAATTAAGAAATTCCTTTCTCATGGTGTAGTTAATCATACATGGAGACTATAAATCTGAAGGACACAGACACCCTTGGCTTGTCCTAAAACAGATTTAAACCTGGTCATTCCTGTAACTGTCAGTCAGAGATTTCCTTCTCTGACTCCATGGTCACATAACCACTATCTTTAAAGGAATAAACAATATTCATTTAGCCTGCTTGCCTTTTCTAACCAAACTTTCAGGTCAACAGAAGATATTTTGAAACATGCCTTTTGGTGGCAGCTTAAAGAGATTCTGACAATGACTTATTCAATGGAAGCTGGCGTTTATATTTGTTATTTGTGGGCATAGTACAGTTGCCAAGGTAATGGTGACATGGGGGTGAGGATGGGGGGGCAGAGTAAGTGGACAATATTAAAGAGTTGTCCTCCTATATACTGAGTGTCAACTCCCCATCTTCATTTTGTTCTTACTCTAATCTCTGGACAATCCAGACCCCAAGTATCCCTTTTTCCCTATCAAAGACAGGTGTGACTCACCCCAGTTTCCCACAGTAGTATGTGTCTTGCTCTTGTCTAGTCTCTTGCTCTTGGTAAGTTTTAGGGTGGGAAGAGGGGAGGGTTTCTGAGGATGAAATGTTCTATATAATTTGGTATGTCAGGTAATCCAGGGATGGTGGAGAAAGCCAGCTGTGGGCTGAGAATGTGGGTGGAAGAAGAGACAAGTTGTTCATTGTTCCAGCCATCCTAGAGGAGGGCACAGGGAAGGGAAACTAGATAGTCTATCTTGAACCAGTTTCTAAGAGGTGACAAGCATTAATTAGTCTACTCTTCAGGGTTTATTCTCAAGGAGGATTGGATGAACTGGCTTGCTTGGAGCCTCATTTTGGTCTTCTTCACAATCTTAGGAATAATTATTAGGGCAATTCTACATGATTATTTTACCGTTTCCTACAATACTGTTATTTTCAATGAATGTCACCATTATTGACAAAATCATCCTTGTGCTGCCAGTGCTAAAGAAGTTATTAACCCATATTCAATTTATCCTTACCAATTTGTCATTCTGGTAAGTGGGGCTTGTCGATCAGACTGGCTGGCATAAAGAAAATGATCAGACTCCCCTGGAGAAGGAGATAAAGATGTTCCAGGGTTTGACTTGTTGCTCAATTTGTGGGGGAGGGTGGTAATGGGGAAATGTTCACAAGGGGGAGACTAACAAAGATGAAGCCAGGGGAAAGGGATGGACCAAGGAAGAAGCTAGGCCAGGAGACTTGGACTTGAGCTGGAGGCACCTAAGGAAGAAGATGTGCTCTGGGACAAAAAGCAAGATCATGGTTCCTTTATTACTCCATCTCTATTTCCTCCCTCCATCTTTTTTCTTTCTTTCACTGTACCCCCTCTCTTTTCTTCTTCCAGCTTACTCTCTCTTTCCTTCTGTCTAAAGCTGGAAATAGTTCCAAACTGACAGGCCAGTGCCCCTCATCCCTACATCGTCCCCTGAAAAGGGAGGGGTGTTACTTCCCACCTTCTCTTCTTTCTGTCTTCTAATTCCAGCTGGTTCACAACTTCACCATCCTGCCAACACCCAATGCTTCATGATAATCATGCTCCTTCTCTGAGGAAGTTTCCCAAAGGGGAAAAGACAATTGTACCTCTCTCCCCTTACTTCAAGGAGACAGAAAGTTCAGTATTCATAATTCTGTCTCCAATCTATATCAACAATGCATGGGAGTGGTTCTACTAGGGAGGGGGAAGTTTTTCATGTTATTAATTTAACTGTAATCAAATAAGGCCACATTCAAGAAACATCAATTAGACATATTTTAAAATGTATATTATTTTGTAAAACTCTAAGTACTATGTAGTTAATAATTTCAAAAAATGAAAACTATTTGTTCATTTTAAAGTTAACTAAGGCTACATGTGGCCTTAAGGCCTTATGTTCCCCACCCCTGGGCTGTACCATTGATTTGACCAAATCATACACACCTCATGTCCTTGTCCCTTCCACCCCCAGGGAATTTGCCTCAATAACTCTAACTCCTTGTTGGGCTATATTTCCTTTGAAATATCTGTTCTTCTTTCTTCATCCTTCCCAGCAAATATTCCTCCAGTGTCCTTCTTAGAGCAAGGACTGTGGACAAATCTTGAAATATATCCTGAGGAATTTCAGGTCTCATGTTTTGCCCCAGAACAGGTCTGGTTTTCCCATAACCCATGGTACACTGAGACTATTCTTGACATAGGGCACAAATGCCCACCCTGTATCTGATTCTGCATGATCTCTTGCAGTCTGGAGTTCTGTGAGGATCTTATGAGTCACAGATTTAATTCTTGATCACCTTTATTCATTTTCTATAATGAACAATGAGTGTGCCCAAAGGAGCTAAGCCTTTCATCTAACATCCTAGACTGCAGGGCTAACCAAATTTCTTCCTTCTATTGCACAGCTGAATATTATGACTACTTTATGTCACTGAGCAAAAATTGAGTAAAAAAGGTAGCATACAAACTTGTTTTCTGTAGATCCCCTGAAGGTACCATCAGGACACCTCTGACAGCAGAGAGGATGATGGGAATTATATGTATTTCATCTTGTTTCCACATGGTTCAGAGATGTCTTCCTCTAGGTCTTTATGTTTTGAAAGTTTTTATTCTGTGTAGTTAGGATATTATGAGTATTCAATATAGTAACATTTTAAAAGTCTATATAAATTTAAAAATATTAAAAACTTGGTTTTTAATCAGTTGTTATTATTGCTGCTTTTGAATCACAGAATGTCAGAGTTGAAAGAGAAATCAGTAAGATTAGACTTATTCCATCTGACCCAATGGGAGAGAACTAGTAACAATGGAGTAAATGTCATAAAAAAGCAAATTTTAGTTTGGAATCGTGCTAAGAAGATGACTAAAATGTCTATATCTTTAACCCAAAGATTCCACTGCTGGGAAAATACCATAAGGAAAGCAAGGTGAAAGCACATAATATGGTAGGGAAAACTGCTGAATGGTTAAAGTTGTCCAAAAGTGGAATGAGCCACCTCAGAGCATTGTGGGTTCATTATGGCAAGTGGTCATTAAGTAAAAGCACATTGGGTACCCTGTAGTAGGGAGTGTTTTCAATGCATGTGCTCCACTACGTGGTCTCTGAGAAACCTGTTCCCTCTAATATTGTGTAATTCTGTGATGTAGTGCAATATACACTTGAAAAAGAAATACCAACTACATTTTTTGCCAGCTGTCATATTCCAATGAGTTGGCAAAATAACAAACACAAAAGGAAAAAGAAGATGGACATGATACATGCCTTCTAAGCCCTTTTGAAAACATGGCATTGTCCCTTTGGCTATGTACATGCATACATATATTGTGATATTGTAGATATCAAGGATATGAGCACAGTTCAGCAAGGAATACACCACAAATGCTACCTTGGCAAGACTGAATAGGTCTATAATATTATTCAACATGCTGTAGGCATTGTTGTAAACAAACAGGTTAAGGGCAAAATTCTAGCCAAGACAATTATGTGTATATTGAGCATATTAAGCATTCCAAGAACATAAATAGCTTCCTGAAGTGACTAAAGGAAAATTATCAGAACAAGAAGGAAGCTAAAGAAAAAGGCACTTGGGTTCAACCAAAATGCCAGCCTCTTCCCCCTAGAGAAGTACACTTTGTGAAAAAATTACCCATAATTCAAGTTTTATTTGTTGTCATTCTTTTCAGTCATTGTATATATTGTTTTGATGGTTCGCCTTAATTCACTTTATATTAATGTGTATGTCTTCTTATGCTTCTCTATATCCTTCTTACCTATTTCTTAAAAGACAATGATATTCGCTTACATTCACGTTTCACAAATTTTTTTAGCCATTTCATAATCAATTGGATTTGCTTTGTTTCCAGTTATTTCCTTCTATAGAAGTCTACTTGAGCTATCTTGGCATATTATGTGCTTTCCTTTCTGACCTTGCTTTCTTTATGGTATTTTCCCAGAAGTAGAATCTTTGGGTTAAAGATATAGACATTTTAGTCATTTTCTTAGCATGATTCCAAATTGTTTTCCAGAATACTTAGACCAATTTACAGATTCAACAGCAGTGTCTCAGTTTCACTGTCTTTCCACAGCTTCTGCAACATCACATGTTCCTAATTTTTATCTTCTTTGCCAATATACTGGAGCAAATTTGACTGGGAGCAAATTTTACTTGGTATTTGTTCACATACCATTCCTTGGCTCACGTTCTTTGACCATTAAGGAATGGCCCTTAGTCTCATATATTTCTGTTATTTCCATATATACATATGTGTGTGTGTGTGTGTATATATATATATATATGTGTGTGTGTGTGTGTGTGTGTTTGTGTGTGTATATGTATGTATGTATGTATTTATGTATGTATGTATTGGATATTATACCCTTACAAAAGAGATATTTGATGAAAATTTTTCCCAGTTGGCAACTTCCTTTCTACTCCTGGGGATGCTTATTTTATTCACACAAAATGTTTTCATTTTCATGTCATTTTAGAAGGTCTAGAAAAAGTGATCAAATGTAAACTTTTTTATCCTCAGCATCCTCACAGTATGATACTTGGGGTACTATAGTGGTGGCACTGCCTTGTAAACATTCTAAATTGACTCTTATGTTGCCTTCCTTAAACCTTCAGAAAGGGCATGTGGCAGGATCTTACACAGTGAGGGAATGTCCCAATTGAATTACCTATTAAATGGTACTCTACTCAAGCCAAGGAGTCTCTCGAGACCTTGAGGCACATGATGAGAGACATTTTTCCAAAAGACTTCAATATCCCCCCAGCTGATCAATAAACATTTATTAAGTACATACTCTATGTTAGACATTGTGTTAAACACTGGGGATACAAAAGAAGAAAAATACAGTTCCTACTCTCAAGGATTTCACAGCCTAATAGGGGAAACAACATATAAGTAATTATGTACATACAAACTATATCCATAATAAATGGAAAATTGATTGTTGTCCTTTGTGTTTGAAGAGGACCAAAATGACATCACCATGATAAAGTGAAATTTCAGTGTGTTCGACTATGACTGATCAAACCAATGCAAGCTCAGAATATTCTACCACAGGTTGGGCACAGATAATCTGTATGAATATTTGGGGTGGATATTCAAATTTGCAGGTCCTGCTTTTAATTTGTACTGTCTCAAATATGCTTTACTCAAAGAGCACAGCACTCTTTTTGATGTGGGAACACTATATTGAGCAGTCCTGTACCAGTGCCTTCCATGTGGTATAGTCAAATCCAAAGTTCTTGTGAGAGACTTTGAGAGTGTCCTTGTATTGCTTCTTCTGGCCACCGTGTGACTGCCTGCCTCATGTGAGTTCTCCATAAAATAGTCTTTTTAGCAAGGAAACATTTTGTATTCCAACAACATGGCCAGCCCAGCCAAGTTGGGCTCTCTGAAGCATAGTTTAAATACTTCACAGTTCAATTTCAGCAAGGGCTTCAGTATCTGGTAACTTATCCCACCAGGTGATAATTAGAATCTTCCAAAGACAGTTCAAATGGAAGCGATTCAGTTTCTCACATGGAATTGGCAGACTGTCCATGTTTCACAGACATACAACAATGAGGTCAGCGCAATGACTCTGTAGACCTTCAGTTTGTGCTTCCTTTTCCATCTGTGCAATTATTCCTTTTAAAGAGTTATTTTCTTCACTTAATTTTTGTACTTTCTTTTCCATTTGTTCAATTTTCCTTTTCAAAGAGATGTTCTCATCAGTGAATTCTTTTTTTATACCTTTAAAATCATTGGCCAGTTTTTCTGGCCAATCTCAAGATAAAAAAGAAAGTCCTTTATTCAGTTCTTGCAAGAAGTGGACATCAGCCTTCCCTTGGGCAGTCTAGAGGAAGGAGGCACTGTACAGAAGCAGAAACATGATTATATAGCTAAAAAAAACCACAAAGCCACCCTCCCATACCCTTTTAGTCAAGAGCCTGAGCAAGCAACTTATTTTCAGAAATTTGCCCCAGATACAAGAAATAAGGAAATGGAAGTCAAGGGCCTGAGCAAGCAACTTATTTTCAGAAATTTGTCCCAGAGTCAAAGAATTGAGGAAGAGACTGGATAAACATCTCCCCTACTAAGCAAATCTGGGGAGAGGGGTGGCAAGTGGTTTCACAACTTCAAATTTCTCCATATCATATGATTTCTGAAAAATTGAAACTCCGGCCTAGAGTCTGATCCACTTCAGATTTAAATTCTTTAGAAGTTTTAGCTAGCCATCACACTCACTTCTTTTCTCCTGACATGGGGAGTTATATCCTTACATGTGGTTTTAATTGCTTATACTTTGCAAGATAACTTTGCATTTGGGAGCTAGATCTTTTTTCTTCTGCCTTATTTATCTACTCTATCACTTATAAACTGAGACAATTAACTCTATTATTTCATATTGTTTTCATTCATTATTTTTTGAAATATAGCTCTGGTAAACCAGGCTTTGGTAAAGTCCATTGGGATTCAAATAGAGCTACTTGACTATGCTTTTAAATCGAGATCACTCAGGATCTCACTGATTGTTCAATAATAGGACACAGGCCAAACCTCTCCTGCTCGTTGTTTGGGTTTTGATGGCTCAGAGTAAGTGTGAGTAGCAATTGTTTCTGTTCTGGCCAGAAACTCTGAAGGTCTTCCTCCTAAATTGATTCTTTTGAGAAATCACACACACACACACACACACACACACACACACACACACACACACTCACATACATACATACACACACACACACACGCACAGGCACGTGTACACACAAATATATTCTGCAATCCAGTATCACTGGCCTCCTGGATGTTCCTCAAACAAAATATTGCGTATCCTGACTCTACAGGCATTTTCCCTGGCTGTCTTCATGTTTAGGTACTCACTCTCATCTCCACCTCCTGACTTCCTGACTTCCTTCAAGTATCAGTTCAAAATATTGCCTTCTACAGGAAGCCTTTCTCTATCCTCCTTAATTCTCCTTCCCTCTATTGATTACTTCCCATTCATTATGGTTAAAGTTTGTATGGACATAATTATTTGTATGTTGTTTCCCTTCTTAAGTGTAAAATGTGGGAAGAAAGATGAGAAATTTCAGAGGTAGAATTAAGAGAACTTTGATATTGACTCTTGGGGATGAAGGGAGGGAAAACAATCAAAGACCAAAACAGTTTCACACACATGGGAAAAGGAAGTTGGAAGGAGGCAGGGATTTTGAGGGGAAAGATGTCCATTTCAGCTTCAGGAATGTGGAGTAATCAGTCATCAATAGATTATTTTCAGTCAACAAGTGCAAGAAAGAGCCTGATCCCAGTCTTTAAGGGCCAGGTTCTCTTGAGAATAAATTCAGTCTGTTCAAGAGCCCAGAGCCAGAGCCCTTTAATGGAAGAAGGCATCTCTATCCCCACATGCGAAAAAATAGACCTGATGCTGGACCAGGAAGCTGGGGATGCCCTCAACTCTGGGCCCCCAGGAGTACTGAGTTCAGACCTTACCCGTAAATGGGTATCAGGCTCTTTCTTCTTGTCTATTGGGTTTTAATCCCCTACTTCCAAGGGGGTCATGGGAAAACATTGAAAGCTTCAGTTTAACTCATGTATAGGGTCTCTCCAAAAGGAAGTACAGAAGGTAATAGTATAAAATGTGGATCAGTATGGGATTGTTATTTGTTTCTTCCATACAAAGGAAATGCTTAAAAAAACAAAAGTGTCATAGGTATGTATTTGCAAAGATTTAAAACATTAAAAATAACCCATAATTCCAATTTTATTCTCTCAGGAGCCTGACATTTAAATGAGGTACTTCAGTTTTCCTTTGACTCTGCACTGTCCAAACAATTCCATCAAGGCTCATGTCTTCTGGTAAGTCTGACAAGTTTTGATCTCATCCTCCTATCACTCTAATCTTCTGGGAGCCAGATGTAGCTCCAGGAAACTCTTTCTTCTACCAGTCAGCACCAAGTAAGGGTCTCAGGACCTCCCAAAGGCCCTCCTCAGGACCATGATTGGTCAATTTTGTTCAGGGATAGAAATATGAAGCAGGAGGAACCCAAGGACCAGTCTCAGGCTCTCCTTATGCAACTAATATGGTCACATGTGAACAGTTACCACTGCTGCCAAGGTCACAGGATTTAGAAGATGTCCTTCTCATCCTTTCATGAGAATTCCCAGAAAGAAACAATTCTAAGCCACAAGTTCAAAAGAGAAGAAAAAAAGGAGTAGCAGTGGAAGTTGTCTCTCCTTTTAAAGTCTATTGAATGGGCTGTTTTTCCTGGCTTAGTGGCCAGTCCTCTTTGAAACATCCCTCTGACTCTGTTGCCAACACAAGGACTTTGGGATTGCTGCATCATTCTAAAACATTGAGTCCTTCAAGCCCATGTTAGAAATTTGTGAGTGAAATCAGCTCCTCATGCTTCAGTGGGATCTTCTCTAGCCAGAGTAGATCATAAGATGCCCCTGATTATTCCCAGTAATGTCATTCTATTTTTGTAATGCACCCCTTGGAGCTCATTCCCAATTTACAGCATCAATCACACCAGTTGGCTCTCCAGAGGAGCAGTTGTTTCCAAAGGCAGCAAGACAGTGCAGTGAATGGAATATTGGGCCTGAAGTCAAGAACATATGGGTTGAAATCCAACTTCAGATGATTACTAGCTATGGGACCCTGAACAAGTTACTTAACCACTATATGCTTTGATTTCCTCAACTATAAAATAGGAATAACAGTAATCCATCTATCTTCTGGGGTGATGTGGGGATCAAATGAAATAATATTTGCAAAGCACTTAGCACAGTGTCTGGCTACCAAGTACCCATTATGGATTTATTTGCTGCCTTTATTCCTTCAACTCCAGGACTCTAATGGTAAACTTCTGGGTTTGGATGAGCAGCTCATCTTGTCATTGTCTCCTCCCCCACCCTTACCACATGACCTGGTTTCCATGCTGCTTATTTTCTCAGTCCACCTGGTTATAGAAAGGCACATGCCAGAGATTACTTTATCAAAGAAAAAAACGGGAAACAGAGAGTCATAGGAAATTTATCTATGCAGAGAATAACCCATGGCACCAGAGGCCTCCAGTCCAAGGCTCTTTTGGAAACTGTCCCTAATAACTGCCTTGTACAACCATTCTTCTCTTTCCTGAGTTTCACTTTTCCCTTCACAATAGCCTTTAGCTCCAAATCATCCCCTCTTTTACAGCAGGGCTGCTAACAGTCCAGCCTCCATTTGAATATAACTCCCACCTCTCTGGGTCCAGATAGTGTTCTAGCCCCACCTACTAGCCCTATCATCTGATCCACCTTTATGCAATGAGCTCCTAACATTTCAAACTCACTGCCTTGGCTTTCTATATTTTACTTTAACTTTCATTTTAGGTAGAACACAGAATCTACCCCTGCTCCAGGAGAACTCCCCTACGTGCCAAGGTAAGCAACGTCAGAAATACCATGTGTGACCTTCTGTAAGTCTCCTTCTGTCTTTTGGCTCTTTCTTCTGTGTTAAAATGTGTAGACTGAGTGAATGTGGAGTGAGATGTAGTGGTGGAATGGGGGAAGGTTAAACTTGAACATCTCCAAGGTTGCATCCCTCTTTGTGACTCCACAATATCATGATTTCCCATTCCCTCCACTGCCCCCACCCCACAATACTTTACCAGAGGTTGATGGCTTGAGAGAGGACTTCCTGGGAAGTCCCTGGGATCTGTTGTGGGAGGAGGGTATGAATTTTCAGTGGGGGAATACCTGGGAGTTAAGCAAAGATGAATTGTATTGGAATCAAACAGACCTGGGCTCATATCCCACTGTTGACACTAACTCTGTGACTATGGGAAAATCCCTTAAACCCTTTGAAATTCAGTTTACTCTCTTTGATGCTCAGTTTACTCATCTTTAAAATGGGGTAGTAAAACTTATAGTACCTACTTCTCAGAATTCTTGTGAGGTTTACCTGAAATGATGTCTATAAAATGTTTTGCAATTTTCAAATTGAGATGCAAAAAGTGTATCACTATTGTTATTGGAGAGAAAGGACTGTCTATTAAACTCTTGTGTTTGACCCAAGACAACACAATATCAGATATTTCTAAATGGATATAAAATATGAACTCTGACCCAGTCACCATTGGAATCTGTAATTCTTCAGATTTCTGAATGGACAAGAGGCCTCAGGACCAAAACTGGGCTAAAGGAATTTGAGAGCTGGAGGCACTTGAGAACCAGGGGGACTAAAGGAACTCAGAGAATGAGGGACAGAAATAATTGAGGAACAGAGGTACAGTCAAGTTCCTGAAAGTTCAGAGCAAGAAGGAAAAGAAAATGAGACTGGAAAGAAGCCATTAAGCAAGACTTGGGAATAGTAAGCCCAGTAACAAATTGGTACTTGAAATACCAGTCATGCACAGTCCTCATAACAATCCTAGGAAGTAAGTGTTATCATTACCCCCATTTTACAGTTGAGGAACAGAGGCAGAAAAGAAAATAAACAGCCAGGGTAACTTGGGTTTAAAGGCATAGTCAAGTAGCACTATTTGCATCCCAATAGACTTTATCAAAACCTGGTTTATCAGAACTATATTTCAAGAAATCATGAATGAAAACTACATGAAACAAAAGAGTTAATTGTGACAGATTTTTAAAAAGATAGAATAAATAAAATAAATTTAAAAAGCCAACTCTCCAAACTTCAAGATATCTTGCAAAATATATGCAATCAAAAGCACTTACAAGTGTATGACTCTCTCCATGAACAGAGGGAAAAGAGAAGGAGAATGGGGGTGGCAGAAGAGAAGGAGGGAGGAAATAGCAGCATTGTCCAAATGGAACTACTCATTTGGGTCCCCAAAGGGAGTACTACTCACAGGCTGTTGTCCTTTTATTCTCAAATAGAATCAGTATCATCAGGAGGGTATATCTTCACTAGCAAATGAGTTGGATTTAAGTGAGATAAACCTACGCAAGCCATCTGCCTTACTCTCTCCTCCAGAGTCAAAGGCTTACAGTGGCATGACATTAGTCAGCATGGAGTACAATAGCCTCCACCTTCTCAAGGAGTATAGTCACCAAGAAGAGAAAAGTTAGCCAAGATAGTTGGGTCAAGGGAGGGGTTTGTGAGGATATGGGTTGGTAGGCAGTAAAGGAGACAAAAGACAGAGTAAGTTTGAAGACCAATGAGAGAGTGAAGATGTTAGGATCAATCTGCTGAGCTACAATGAGATCACTTGTGCATGCAGAGTTTTCCTTTACAAGGAAAAGCACAGAGATGGGAGCAGAAGGTATCTGAGTGGTATGAAATGAGGAATGAAAAGGGAGCTATCCATGAATGATCTCAAATTTTTTTCAGTAAAATATGAATCAAAGTCCTCAGCTAGGAAGGTAGAAGAAGCGAGGAGCCATGGGAGGTTTGAAGATGAATTAAAAGGTTTGGAAGAGCCACTGTGGAGAGAAGGATAGTGAGCTGATCTGGGATTTATAAAAGGACTGTCTTGCTTAAGGCCCAGTTGAAGTTACATAACATATAGTTGTAGTGAACCTAGTCAGCACAGTTTCATCAATTTCTCCATCTTCCTTCAGCAGCACTGTGTAGTAGACAAGGAAGCAAAGTGTGAGAGCGATCCAAGGCTGAGTCATGGAAGGGAAAGATTTACAAGAGAATGAAGGGGCAAGGGACTCAGGAGAGGAGAACAATGTAGATTTAAACCAGTTCACCAAGTGGTAAAGATGGGGAAAAGAGGAGAGTATAGCTAGTAGAGGGGTGATTGCCTGGGAGAGAACTGAGGGACTGAGAGACTGAGGATTATGATGTGGATGAAGAACAAGGTAAGGGGCTGCGAGGCAGAAGGAAAGATAAAATGATAATAGATTATGATTAGATAAGGGAGTTTCAAAGTTCATGAGCACAGAAGTGGTACATCTGTGGAAGTGACAAGATCAAGGGCATAATTTTGTGGGCAGCTTAAATTAGGTAGAGGAGTAACTAGTCAGGGGAATGAATAAGTTGAAGAACTAGGAATTTGGGATGTCTGATGAACTAGGTATATAAGTTGAAGTCTCTTAGTGTAAAGGCAGGAATTGAGGAGAGACTGTGAGTCAAGTACTGAACTCCTGAAGTAAAAGTGGGAGTGCCCTGGAGGTGTATAGACAATAACTACCAGAAATAATTGGATAGTGGATATAGATTGAGTAAACCCTTAAAGGAGGAGAGATTACTGAGTGATAGTAGTAGAGAGAAAATCTGGAGACAGTAATGGGGAGCAAGGAGTATTGCAGCTCCCCGGTCCTGATCAGTGAGGTGGAGAAATATGGCCAGGGAGATTCTGTTGCTAAGAGAAAGCCAGTTCTCAGTGAAGGTCAAAAGATGGAAGGAGTGGGAAAGGAAAGGTTTGAAGATGATAGCAAGTTTGTGTCTCTGGAGCAGACATATCAGGGACCACAGTAGAAGAAATGGGTAACTGTTGAATGGGACACTGCATGGGGCTGAGGGGAATGGCAGTAAGGGATGGGGGATGGGCCCAGGGAGGGTGTTGAAAATGGCATTTGAATGATGACCAGGAGTTTAGAATCATCGGTATGGGGCAGGTTATGATCAGAGGAAATTTTGTTCATTATTGAGGAACGAGTTTAGGTAGATTTTCATTTTCCATTAGGAAGGAAAACAATCATTTATTAAGTATCTACTATGTGCCAGATGTTCTGCTAAGCATTTTGTAGATATCTCATTTGATCTCACAACAACCCTATGTATAAGTTATCCCCATTTACAGTTGAGGAAACTGAGGCAGACAGAAGTTAAATTACTTGCCCAGGTTCACATAGCTAATAAGTGAATAAAGTTAGATTGGAATTCAGAAGGGCCTTTATCTTCTTGGAAGACCTCAAGTTCAGGGTTCTGTCCACTGCACCACTTAGGTGTCCTTGTTCACATAGAGATTTGGAGTCCCTTAAGGTGGAGTCCTCTAAAAGAAGTAAATGAAGGTGTAATTGCAGCTGAAGGAATCATGTTATTCCCCTTCCCAAAGGCAAGAGACCAGGCTGAAGATCTGGTAGAATGGCCAGCAGTGGGCACACAGTTATGGCCTCTCAGTGAAAATATCCAAAGATGAACATGATAACTCTGGAGTCCCTACCCTGCTCTTAAAATTTCTTCTGTCAGTCAAGGAAACCTGCTTCTCACATTCAAAGGACACACTGTGGTCATATAGTTAAATACATATAGGAAAAATGAACAGAAAAGTATTAAATGGGTCTATATGGAAACCTCTCCCCCCACCCCCAATCACTCCCACACTTACAGATAGTGAATAGGATTAAAAACTGATGTTGCATGTCTAAGATCTTAGGAAAGCACAGTGGCAGAGAGCCACCTCTCATTTCATTTCAGCAACTCATGAGATTTTTATAAGCTGCCAGACCCAGCCACTCTAGTTTTCATCTCCATGTGGCTCAGATTCAGGGGAGTACTGGTCATGGTCCCAGCTCTTTCTTCCCTGGCCTTATCACCTGAAGAAAGAGTCTTGGGCTAAAGCTCCAGCTCCATAGTTCCAGTCTTAAAGGGTCAATCTGATGGCCAGTGCAGCTTGATACCCATCCCCCATGTACCCCATGGTACCTATATGTACCACCTAGCCTGTTTGTCTCTTTTAACCAAATTTTCAGGTCAATATTAGGTAATAAGTAATTGAAAGACTTAAATGATTATGGGAAGGAAAAAGAACAGAATCTCTCAGCTTTCAGTGATTCTCCTACTCTATTCTTAATTAGGCCATGGGCAACAAACCAACAAAAATGGAATGATATATGTGGACCCTCTCGGGGTAAGAGGGCAGTGTTGGAGATCTTGGGAATGTAGCTTAAAACTTCTCTGAGAATTCTGGGATTTGGAGTTTTGCTCATTTTCTTGTCCAGGGAAATGTTGGGAATTAGCAGATGAGAATGATTCCCTTAAAGCTAGCAGAATACATATATATATGTATATATACATATATATATATATATATATATATATAGAGAGAGAGAGAGAGAGAGAGAGAGAGAGAGAGAGAGCCAGATCAAGTTTGACTGCCTTACAAAAGGAATGAGAAGGCTTAAATACATTTTAGAACAATCCCAACTCATGGTCTCTATGTCCCTTGAATTTATGACCTCCATATGTGTTTAACCATAATATGAAAAAGGAATTTTATTAATTGAAAAGGTGGTAAATACAATAAAATAAAAGAGTTGACAAAGTGTCAATTGAAATTATGACCCAGGATATTTGTTTTCTTTACCATTGACATGCCATAAAATAGTATATGTCCATAAAATATTAAGATAAGAAAAAATTTCATTATTTAAGATAGTGTCTTAGGTTAAGGGTCTCATCCTTAATGACCATAAAAAGAAAAAATGCTCTTAATTCAGCCCCATCTGACCTTGTTGACATAGGAAGAGGTATTCTTTGAGTGCACTCAGAGAACAAAGAAAGAAGCATCTGTTAGACCAAAAGCTTTTTCTTGTGGTTGTTTAATTCAGGCTCTGGTCCTTTTGGGGGTTCAAATAATTTTAAATGAGGGAACAAATCTGTTCTGATTTCCGTTGAGACAAAACTTTGAATCCTGTCTCCTGATAGCATGTGGTCACTCCTGATTAGGCCCATCTGTTCCATCAGAGGAGAAAAAAGGTGTTTTTCTACTCTGAGACAGTATAAACAGCATACTGCATCACAGTTCCAAGAGTAACCAAATCCAAGGGGTTAGACAAGTGTGGAAAAAGAATTTATAGCTCTGGTCAAAGTCAAGAAAATTAGTCCTAAGTAGATCTGGGAGAAAACACATTGAAAGGGTGTGTTCTAAGTAAGATGCTGATTTGTCTTATTCCTCTTCTCCACAACTCCTACTTATGTAGAGGAGAAAATCCAATCCTATTTCTTTCTCACTATTATGTTAGGTTTCACTGCCAATTTTTAGGATTCAACAGAAAGAGAAAAAAAAAGGAAGTGAGAAGATTGGGAGGGAGAGATAGAAAAATGGGAAACAAAGGAAGAAAGAAGAAAGGAGCAAGGGAGGGTGTAGAAGCAGTATCATTTTGCCCAGTTTCTAGTGACCTAGCATACACACACATGTGCACACACACGCCCATACATGTACACACACACACACACATCACCATCACCACCACCACCATCATCACCATTGCCACTACCACCACACAGTTTTTATATTGATGGAAAGAAGTCCCAAAGACTAGAAGTTCCCAAGTTAATCTGACTAAGGAATGTTTTTAGTTTTCAAATACATTGACAGAACTCATAATTTTCATGAGGATGGGCCATGGAACATGCCATGGGATTACGGAAGCACAATGGGAGATTCAAACTAAATTTGGCAGTTAAAAAGGCTATGTGATTGATGTAATTTTGATGTGGGAAGTGACTGATGTAATTTTCCTGTGGGAAACTCTTGCATTTTTTGACACATACATGATTTTAGTGGCTAATAAATTAAGAGGAAAATTTCCACTGGTATCAACATTATCATTTTGATCTTCTCATGAGATGCCATAGAACACAGTTAAGGAAGTGAGACCCTGAGAGCATCATGGTTCAAAAGGAGTTGGGTGGTACAGTTTGGAACTGGAGTTAGAAAGTTCACTTTTTGCCTCAGACAATTACTGTCTGCGTGACCCTGGCCCAGTCCCTTAACCTCAGTTTTGCTCTTATGTAAAATAGGGTTAATAATAGCACACACCATACAGGATTATTGCTGAGGATCAAGTGAGAACAACTCAATTCAACAAAAATTTATTAAGCACCTTGTATGTACCAACCACTGGACTAAGCACTAGGAAAGGAATGGATGAATGAAAGAAGGAAGGAGAGGATTGGAAGGAGGAAGAAGAAAGGAAGAGAGGGAGGAAGGGAAAGATGGAGAGAGAAAGGGAGCAACGATGGGAGGAAAGCAGTGAGGCATGGAGGAAGAGAGGGTGGAAGGAAGGGAGAAAATGAGATGAAGGGAAGGGGAGAAAGGAGAAAAGAAAAGAAGGAAGGAAGGGAAAAGGAGGATGGAGGGAAGGAAGGAAGAAGGAGAGAAGAAAGCAAAGAAGAAAGGAAGGAAGTGAGGAAAGGAGGGAGGAGGAAAAGGAAGGAGGGAGGAATGAAACACTATTTACACTTTGTTTTCAAAATAGGCATATTTGTACATTACTCTTTGGAAATTTTCTCCCCATTAAACTGAGATTAGACTGCTCTCCTTGAGAACAGAGATTGTCTTTTGTGTTTTTTCTGTCCCCTGCACTTAACACAATGCCTGACACATAGTAGGCACTGAATAAATGTTTATTGACTAACTGGTTGTATCCCCACAATATACAAAGCAGCAACTCTTCACACCTATCACGCTAATACATTCCTTATAGACCCTTCTGTATAGTCTAACTTAGTTCTCAATAGATATGCTCTGTCCTGATGTTGGTAGACAGTTTCTGGAATTTGAAGAGAGGTAACTGTGGTTGAGGAATGAGTGCAAGGAATGGAAGAGGGAGCATCAGGGGATAGAGAGAGCCAGGGATGGGGTTAGTGGTTGGTAGCCTAGAGTGTATGGCCATGTCCCCTTTTCTCCCTATGCTCAGCCAGATTTCATCCTCTTCCTTAAGCAGGGCCAAAGATGCCCCTCTCCACAGGAAGGATGTCCCTTTAATTGACCTTCTTCTACTTGAAGAAGGGGAGAAGATTCCCAAAGATCAATATGGAATGCCTTTTCCTGTGCCAGGACAGAATATGCAGGTCAGATTCTCCTGAGTTGGCATGTTATGTTTCAGGTGAGGAAGAGACCATTCCAATGGATCCCCAGATGGGAAATATGATGAGGAACATCACTGGCTTGTGGGCAATGCCATGTTTATTTTCTTTACTTCTTTATTTCCGTCTCTCCCATAGAGGTAAGTATGAATAAAAGTCATGGCAGAAAATTCCTCTTGAGTCCTATGGGACAATTTGGGCAGGGAAGTTGCAGGCATATGAGCACTTGGTGCTTCCACCCCTCTCCTAACCCATTAACCCTACAAGAGCACAAGTAACACCTATAATAAACACCCTTTGTGGTTTTCTGTGATACTTTGCTCATAAGATAATACAGACAGAAAAGTTACAGGAGTACAAGACATATCTCAGTCTCAGAGCTCCTCTTTCTTCAGGGGTCTATGACTGGAGCTAAGGAACTATCTCTAAGTACATAGATCCTCTAGCTTACACCTTCTATCCCTGTGGCTGGTGGCCTCTATACTCTTCTGGAATGTTCTCTGTATGAGAAAACATGGATTCAAAGAAGTGGTAATAAGCTATCTTTGGGGACTACAAGAGATTCATGTCTCTCCATTTCAGTACCTTTTCTCTTCAGCAGGAGAGTTGGGTCAGTGGTCATCTTCTATGAGACAGATTTAGTTGGAGAAAACTCCTACTCCTACTCCTTTGGGAGCTCCTGAGCCCTTCAGTGAGGGTTGATAGTTCAGAGGTTAGGGGAGAGGCTAACTGGTTATGCCCTTGACCCTTCTTTTCCTCTTTCAGAAAGACTTCAGAAACGTGGCTTTTGGTGGCAGCTGACTGGGGTCCTGGCAGTGACTTTTTCAATAGAAGTGGGTGTTTGTATTTGCTATTTGTGGGCCTGGCACAGTTGCCAAGGTAATGTTGACCTGGGGCAGGGATTGGGGGGAGGCCAATTGGACAACATTAAAGGACAGTCCTCATGAAATACTCACAGGGAATCAAATCCCTGTCCTCATTTTTTTCTTACTGCAATCTCGGGACAGTCCTGACCAAAGGAATCCCTTTTTCCCTTTCAAAGACAGGGGTGGAAAGGCGTGCCAAGATGGTGGAGGAAAAGCAGGGATGAACCTGAGCTCTACTATAAATTCCTTCAGATATCTTTAAAAAGTGAATCTGAACAAATATTGTAGTGGCAGAATTCACTAGAAGACAGAGTTTGGCAGATTTCCAACTCAGGACAGCCCAGAAAGTCAATGGGAAGCACCTTTTACATGGGGTTGGGGGAGCACAGAGTGCACAGGCTGCACAGGGGCAGATTTTGCCATAGGAAAGGGGAAAAGGAATGGCTCCAGGTGGACTGAAGCAGAGGCATCAATGCAGATTCTCAAACATATCAGCACAGGACAAGATTCTAGGAGAACTGAGTGAGAGAGAAATGCAGGTCCCCTAGTAACAGCAGCAGCCACTCCTGAGACTATCAGTCAACAGGTTAGATGTTTGAATGTCACCTACCTGAATGTCTGGGAGCCAAGATGGCAGAGTAAATGTAAATGTTCTCATCCTACCCTTGTTGCCCTTGAAAAACCCAGAGACTATTTCCCCAGGGAATCAGCAGAAGGAGCACAGCAGTCTCTCAGCTTGGAAGGCTAGGGGGATCAATGAGAAGAGTACATTTTGCTATGACTGAAGGGGTCTAGTGCAGGATCAGAGGCATCCCAGCAAGTATGAAGTCAGCATACCAACAGGAGATTCTGAGATCCAAGGAGGGTGAATCCTATAAGCACCAACACTAAGGAAAAGGCAATCACCATGGGCAACAAGCAAATCAGAAAAGCAAAGACCATAGAATCTTACAATGGGAACAGAGAAGACCAAAATATGGATGCAGAAGAGGACAGTACTGGCAATATACTCACATCTGAAACCTCAAAAGGGAATATGAACCAGTCTCAAGCCCAAAAAGCATTCTTGGAATAAGTCAAGAAGGATTTTAAAACCCAAAACACAGAGGTAGGAGAAAATTCTGACAAAATGATTTACACAATTGACAAAATGAGGAAAGAATTCAATGAAAAGACCAGCTCCCTAAAAAGTAAGATTGGCCAAATGGATAAGGAAGCATAAAACCTAACTAGGAAAATTGGACAAATGGAAAAGTAAGTACAAAAGCTAACTGAAGAAAACAATGTATTAAAAATTAGAATTGGGGAAGTAGAAGTTAATGATTCTGTGAGACATCAAGAATCAGTCAAACAAAATCTAAATAATGAAAAAATATAAGAAAATGTAAAATATCTCATTGGGAAAACAACTGACCTGGAAAATAGATTCAGGAGAGAAAAATTGAAGAATTATTGGTCTACCAGAAGACCATGATGAAAAAAAGGCCTGGAAAATATCTTCCAAGAAGTCATCAAGGAAAACTGCCCTGAGGTCCTAGATTGAGAGGGTAAAATACTCATTGAAAGAATCCACCAATCACTTTATAAAAGAGATCCCAAATTAAAAATGTCAGAACTATCAAGTTAAGGAGAAAATACTGCAAACAGCCAGAAAGAAACAATTCAAATATCAAGGAACAACAGTCAGGATCCCACAGGACTTTCCAGCTTCTACATTAAAAGACTGGAGAGGGGTGGAGACAAGATGGCAGAGTAGAAAGACACACATATGCATGCTCTACCCACACAGTCCATAAAATACCTGTAGAGAAGAACTCTCAACAAATTTTGGAGCAGCAGAAGTGGAGACCAAGAGAGTAGAGGAGATTTCCAGCCCAGGGTGACTTGAAAGGCCCATAAGAATCATTGGTTTCAGGGGACGCAGAGCAGAGCCTAGCCCAGTCTTGGCCGCACTGGTGTGGTGGGGCACAGTGCAGCTCTGGGAGGAGGACACCTCACAGGTGGGATCTCTGGTTGTAGCAACAACAGGTCCACAGATCCCTCAACCAATAGGCACCAAAGGGCAGTGATGGGGTTTTTTCAGCTGGCCAGGAAGGGAGAAGGTCCTTCCCATAGCTCTGCTCTTAGAAAGCAGCCACAGAGATCACATTGGGCAGGCAGTAACAGTTCCCATCGCAGCTCCTACAGCAGCCCACATCCATTGTTGGATCATAAAAACCCTGAGGGCACTGAGGGGCAGAAGATTGCCTTAGCCCTGTGTAGAGGCCCTGAGGGGGTTGATCTTTATCTCACATGGAATGGGGTGGAACTGGAGGCCAGGTAGTTGTGGAGAGGAAATGCTAAGATTCTGGGCACAAAAATCTCTTTCTTCTCCCAGACCAGTGTACACATTTGATTGTGCCACCTAAAAGGAACTGAGATCTTACAGATTCCCAGAATATACCCTACTCTTGATAAAGGACCCAAAAGTCAAGTAACTGGTCAGGAAAATGCCCAAAAAAAGGGGAAAAATAAGACTATAGAAGGTTGCTTTCTTGATGAACAGGTATCTTCTCCCATCCTTTCAGGTGAGGAAGAACAATTCTTACAATCAGGGAAAGACATAAAAGTCAAGGTTTCTGTATCCAAACAACCAAAATAGATATTCAATGGCTCCAAGCCAAGGAAAAGCCCAAAAAGGATTTTGAAAATCAAGTAAGACAGTTGGAGGAAAAATTTGGAAGAGAAATGAGAGAGATGCAAGAGAAGCATGAAAAGCAGGTCAACACCTTGCTAAAGGAGACCCAAAAAAATACTGAAGGAAATAACACCTTGAAAAGTAGGCTAACTCAATTGGCAAAAGAGGCTCAAAAAGCCAGTGAGGAGAAGAATGCTTTAAAATGCAGAATTAGCCAAATGGAAAGGGAGGTTCAAAAGCTCAATGAAGAAAATAGTTCTTTAAAAATTAGAATGGAACAGATGGAGGCTAATGACTTCCTGAGAAACCAAGAAATCACAAAAGAAAACCAATAGAATGAAAAAATGGAAGATAATGTGAAATATCTCATTGGAAAAATAACTCAACTGGAAAATAGATCCAGGAGAGACAATTTAAAAATTATGGGACTACCTGAAAGCCATGATCAAAGAAAAGAGCCTAGACATCATCTTCCATGAAATTATCAAGGAAAACTGCTCTGATATTCTAGAACCAGGGGGCAAAATAAATATTGAAAGAATCCACTGATCATCTCCTGAAATACAAAAAGAGAAACTCCTAGGAACATTGTGGCCAAATTCCAGAGTTCCCAGGTTAAGGAGAAAATGTTGCAAGCAGCTAGAAAGAAACAATTCCAGTATTGTGGAAATACAATCAGGATAACACAAGATCTAGCAGCTTCTACATTA
>CM053773.1:182186537-182200587 GCA_028658325.1 Potorous gilbertii | reverse complement strand
CATTAAGGGATCAAAGGGCTTGGAATAGGATATTCCAGAAGTCAAAGGAACTAGGACTAAAACCAAGAATCACCTATCCAGCAAAACTGAGTGTAATACTTCAGGGGAAAATATGGTCTTTCAATGAAATAGAGGACTTTCAAGCATTCTTGATGAAAAGACCAGAGCTGAAAAGAAAATTTGACCTTCAAACACAAAAATCAAGAGAAGCCTGAAAAGGTGTACAATAAAGTGAAATCATAAGGGACTTACTAAAGTTGAACTGTTTACATTCCTACATGGAAAGACAATATTTATAACTCTTAAAACTTTTTTCAGTAACTGGGTAGTTGGTGGGATTACACAGAGAGAGAGAGAGAGAGAGAGAGAGACAGAGAGACAGAGAGCACAGGGTGAATTGAATAGGATGGGATTATATCTTTTAAAAAATGAAATTAAGCAGTGAGAGAAAAACATATTGGGAGGAGAAAGGGAGAAATGGAATGGGGCAAATTATCTCTCATAAAAGAGGCAAGTAAAAGACTTTTTAGTTGAGGTAAAAAGGAAGGAGGTGAAAGAAAAAACAAGAAGCTTACTCTCATCACATTCGACAAAAGGAAGGAATAAAATGCACACTCATTTTGGTATAAAAACCTATATTACAATACAGGAAAGTGGAGGAGAATGGGATAAGTAGGGTGGGGGAGGAATGATGGAAGGGAGGGCAGTAGGAGGAGGAAGCAATTGGAAGTCAACATTCTTGGGGAGGGATAGGGTCAAAAAAGAGAATAGAAGAAATGGGGGGCAGGATAGGATGGAGGGAAATATAGTTAGTCTTACACAGCATGACTATTATGGAAGTTATTTACAAAACTACACAGATATGGCCTATATTGAGTTGCTTGCCTTCCCAAAGGTAATGGGTGGGGAGGATAGAGGAAGAGAAGTTGGAACTCAAAGTTTTAGGAACAAGTATTGAGCATTGTTCTTGTATACAACTAGGAAATGAGAAACACAGGTAATGGGGTATAGAAAGTTGTCTTGCCCTACAGGACAAAAGAGAAGATGGGGATAAGGGAAGGGAGGGATGTTAGAAGGGAGGACAGGTTGATGATAGGGGTAATTAGAATGCTTGTCATTTTGGGGTGGGGGGAGGAGAGAAATGGGGAGAAAATTTGGAACCCAAAATTTTGTGAATATGAATGTTGAAAACTTAAATCAATTAAAAGAAAGATTGGAGGGACTGTAATATGATAATTCTGTAAGAAAAGGAGCTAAGACTACTAACAAGGTTCAATTATGTAGCAAAACTGAGCATAACCTTTCAGGCAAGGAGACAGGTGTTCAATGAAATAAGGGATTTCCAGACCTTCCTGATGAAAAGGTCAGAGCTCAATAGAAAATTTTATCTTCAAAAACAAGACTAAAGAGAAGAATAAAAAGGTAAACAGAGGTAAAAGAAACTTCTTATTCAATATGGGCAAACTATTAACATCCCTATATGGGAGAAAGATACTTGTTAATCTTGAGAATTGTATATTTATTATGACATTTAAAAGAGATATACATAGATGGAGTGGGTATAAATTAACTGATGTGATGATATAAAATAAAATTAATAGGTGCAAAGGGACTGTAATGGCAGAATAGTAAAGGAGACAGAAAAACGTTAATTATATCACAGAAAGAGGTATAAAAACTAATTATGGTTGAGGGAAAGAGAGGAGGGAGATGAGCATTGTTTGAGCTTTATTCTTATCTGATTTGGTTCAAGGAGGGAACAACATATTTGGTTAAGTATAGAAATCTAATTTGCCCTATAGGCACTAGAATGAGAAGGGGAAAAGAAAACAGAGGGAGGGTTAAAAGGGAAGGAAGACCTGGTAAGGGAAAAGGGAAATAAAAGGGACAGGACACTGATAGAAGTGAAGGAATGTTGAGGCAGGCAGTGGTCAAAGCAAAGCTCTTTTGGGGAGGGGAAGGGAGAAGGGAGAAATAAAACATAAATGGGGAACAGGCATAGGATGGAGAGAAAAACACAAACGGTAATCACTGTGAATGTGAATGGGATGAAATCTTCCATAAAATGGAGGTAGATAGCAGAATGGATTTAAAAA
Organism: Potorous gilbertii; assembly: GCA_028658325.1. Classification (NCBI taxonomy): domain Eukaryota; kingdom Metazoa; phylum Chordata; class Mammalia; order Diprotodontia; family Potoroidae; genus Potorous; species Potorous gilbertii. Next base: position 182,198,491 of record CM053773.1, on the reverse strand, counting down.
CATAATCCTGCAATATGTTTTTTGCAAGAAGCACATTTGAAATGGGGCACACAAAGGGAAAAGGGAAAAGGTTGGAGCAGAAAATATTATGCTTCAGCTGATGTAAAAAAGCAGAGGTCACAATCCTACTCTCAGACAAAGCAAAAGTAAAAATAGATCTAATCAAAAGATACAAAGAAGGAAACTATATTCTGCTAAAAGTCACCATAGACAATGAAATAATATCATTACTAAACATGTATACACCAAGTGGTATAGCATCCAAATTTTTTTTTATAGTTTTGTTTATTTTTACATTTCGACATTCGTTTCCACAAAATTTTGAGTTCCAATTTTTCTCCCCTCCCTCCACCCCATAACACCTTGCATACCTCTTCTCTCAACGTGCCCTCCCTTCTATCACTCCCCACCCTTCCCTTATCCCCATCTTCTCTCTTATCTTGTGGGGGAAGACAGATTTCTACACTCCATTACCCATATTTCCTATTTCCCAGTTATACGCAATAATAATTCTCAACATTCATTCCTAATACTTTGAATTTCAACTTCTCTCCTTTCCTCCATCCCCACCCATCCCCACTGAAAAGGCAAACAACTAAATACAGGCTATATACGTGTCATTTTGCAAAAAACTTGGATAATAGTTATATTGTGTAAAACTAACTATATTTCCCTCCATCCTACTCTGTCCCCCATTTATTCTGTTCTTTCATTTGGCCTTGTCCCTTCCCAAAAGTGGTTACTTCTAATTACTCCCTTCTCTCATTTGCCCTCCCTTCTATCATCCTCCCATACCCTACTTGTCCCCCTTCTCCCTTGTAGTGTAAGATAGATTTTCATACCAAATTGAGTGAGCATGTTATTCCCTCCATAAGCCACATGTGAAGATAGTAAGCTTCACTTTTCCCCTCTCACCTCCTTCCTTTTCTCCTCCATTGAAAAAGATTTTTCTTATTTCTTTTAGGAGTGATAATTTGCCCCATTCCATTTATTCCTTTCTCCTCCCAATGTATTCTTCTCTCACCCTTTCATTTTGTTTTTTATAGATATCATCCCTTCTGATTCAACTCAGGCTGTACACTCTGTGTGTGTGTGTGTGTGTGTGTATGTGTGTGTGTGTGTGTGTAATCCTTCCAACCACCCAAATACTGAGAAAAGAGAAAAGTCTCAAGAGTTACAAATATTACCTTTCCATGTAGGAATGTAAACAGTTCAACTTTAGAAAGTCTTTTATGATTTTACTTTCCTGTTTACCTTTTCATACTTCTCTTGATTCTTGTGTTTGAAAGTCGAATTTTCTTTTCAGTTCTGGTCTTTTTATCAACAATGCTTGTAAGTCCTCTATATCATTGAATGATCATTTTTCCCCTGAAGTATCATACTCAGTTTTGCTGAGTAGGTGATTCTTGACTTCAATCCCAGTTCCTTTAACTTGTGGAACATCCTATTCCAAACCCTTCTGTCTTAATGTAGAAGCTGCCAGATCCTGGGTTATCCTGATTGTATTTCCACACTACTCGAATTATTTCCTTCTGGTTGCTTGTAATATTTTCTCCTTGACCTGGGAACTCTGAAATTTGGCCACAATATTCCTAGATGTTTCTCTTTTTTGATCTCTTTCAGGAGGTGATCAGTGGATTCATTTAATATTTATTTTGCCCTCTGTTTCTAGAGTATCAGGGCAGTTTTCCTTGATAATCATGAAAGAAAATGTCTAGACTCTTTTTTGATTATGGCTTTCAGGTCATCCCATTATATTTAAATTATCTCTACTGAATCTGTTTTCCAGGTCAGTTGTTCTTCCATTGAGATATTTCACATTATCTTCTATTTTGTCATTCTTTTGGCTTTGTTTTCTAATTTCTTGGTTTATCATATACTCATTAGCTTCCCTCAGCTCCACTCTCATTTTTAAAGAACTATTTTCTTCCGTGAACTTTTGAACCTCCTTTTCCCTTTGGCTGATTCTGCCTTTTAAAGCCTTCTTCTCCTCATTGGCTTGTTGGACCTCTTTTTTTCTAATTAAGTTCACCTATTTTTAAAGGTTTTATTTTCTTCAGCACTTTCTTGGTCTCCTTTACCAAACTCTTGACTTGCTTTTCAAGCTCTTCATTGGCCTGAGCTCATTGCATATTTATTTTGGAGGTACTGGATGCAGAAGCCTTGACTTCCTCTGACAGTATGCATTGTTCTTCCTCATCCAAAAAAATGGAAGAAATACCTGTTCACCAAGAAATTAGCCTTTTATGGTCCCATTTTTTTCCCTTTTTTGGGCATTTTCCCAGCCAGTTATTTGACTTCTGAATCCTTTGTCGAGGAGTATCCTAGTGTTCTTCCTCACCCCAGGACCATGCTCAGGGCTGAGGTTCAGATCAGCTGCTCAATTCCCCCACGGCTTTAGGCAGAGGAGGGCTACCACCTTGATGCCACTACCGCCGCCACCATATGGGGCCCACACAGCGGGGGACCCTGCTCCCATATCACTCAGTTGGGAAAACCCTCTTACTGACCTTTGAAGCTTTCTTTGGCATTTGTGGATTGAGGGATCTAAGACCTGTTCTTCTGGGGATTCTGCTCCAGAGGCCTGTTCCAGTACTGTTCCTCCTGGTGCCATGCAGCCAGGGCTGAGCTCCATTCTGCTCAGCACCCCATACAATAGACTTTCCTGTCAGCCCTCCAGGTTGCCCTTGGCTGGAAACCTCTTTTACTCTGTCATTCTGTGGCTTCTGTTGCTCTAGAATTTGTTGAGAGTCATTTTTTACAGATAATTTTTGGACTGTGGGGAAAGAGCAAGAGTCTGTGCGTCTTTCCATTCTGCCATCCTGACTCTGCCCCCTAGCATCCAAATTCTTAGAGGAGGAATTAAGGGAATTACAAGAAGAAACAGACAGCAAAACTATATTTGTGGGTGACCTCAACCTCCCATTTTCTGAACTTGATAAATCTAACCTCAAAAATAAACAAGAAAAGAGTTAAGGAGGGGAATAGAATTTTGAATAAGGCACACGATAGACCTCTGAAGAAAATTGAATGGAAATAGAAATTAATATACATTTTTTCAGTGTACATATGGCACATACACAAAAACTGACCGTGTGCTAGGGCATAAAAACCACACAAATCAGTGCAGAAAGGCAAAGATAATCAATATATCCTTTTCAGATCATGATGCAATAAAAATTATGTGTATTAAAGGACCATGGAAAGATAGGCCAAAATTATTTGGAAACTAAATAATCTGATCCTAAAGAATGAGTGGGTCAAATAACCAATCATAGAAAAAATAAATAATTTCTTTCAAGAGAAGAACAAGAAAGAGACAACCTACCAAAACTTATGAAATGCAGAAAAAGCAGTTCTTAGGGGAAGCTTTACATCATTGAAAACGTACATGAACAAAATAGAGAAAGAGGAGATCAGAGAACTGGGGCACATAACTGAAAAAGCTAGAAGAACAAATTAAATATCCCCAGTTGAATACCAAATTAGACATACTAAGAACCAAAGGAGAGATTAATAAAATTGAAATTAAGAAAATTATTGAACTAATACGTGAAACTAAGGGTTGGTTTTATAAAAAACAACAATAAAATTGATAAGCCTTTGGCAAATTGGATTTTAAAAAAAGAAAGAAGAAAACCAAATTACCAATATCAAAAATGAAAAGGGTAAATTCACTTCCAATGAAGAGGAAATTAAAAAAATAATTAGAAATAACTTTGCCCAACTGTATGCCCATAATTTGACAGTCTAATTGAAATGGATGAATAATATATATTCTCTAGATTAACCACAGAGTAGGCAAAATACTTAAATAACCTCGTCTGAAAAAGAAATTGAACAAACCGTCAATGAACTCCCTGGGAAAAAAATCTCCAGGGTCACATGGATTTACAAGAAAATTCTATCAAATATTTAAAGAACAGTTAATTCCAATACTATATAGAGTATTTGGGGAAATTGGTGAAGGAGTCTTCTCACATCTTTATTATAATACAAATATGGTTCTGATACCTAAACTGGGAAGAAGTAAAACAAGAAAATTATAGAACAATTTTCCTAATGAATACAAATGCAAAAATTTTGTATAAGATATTAGCAAAAAAAACAGTGCAGCAACTTATCATGAGAATAATGCATTATGGTCAGGTAGGATTTATGCCAGGAATCCAGGATTGCTTCAATATTATTAAAACTATTAGTATTATTGATCATATCAACAACAAAACTAAAACAACAAAACAAAACCATACAATTATCTCAATAGATTCAGAAAAACCTTTTGACAAAATACAACACCCACTCCTATTGAAAATACTGGAGAACAGAGGAATAAGAAGAGACTTCCATCAGCAAGCATCATATGTAATGGGGATAAGCTAGATGTATTTCCAATAACATCAGGTGAAACAAGGATGTCCATTATCACCATTGTTTTTTAATATGGTACTAGAAAAGTTAACTTCAGCAATAAGAAAAGAAAAAGAAATTCAAGCAATTAGAATGGGCAAAGAAGAAACTAAGTTATTACTCTCTGCAGATGATATGATGATATACTTAGAGAATCCTAGAGAATCAAGTATAAAACTACTTGATATAATAAAATCTTTGGCAAAGTTGCAGGATACAAAATAAACCCACATAAATCATCTGCATTTCTATGTATTACTAACAAAGCCCAATAGCAAGAGACAGAAAGAGAATCCCCAATTAAATTTACTGCAGAGACTATAAAATATTTGGGAATCCAGCTGCCAAAACAAACCCAGGGACTATATGAACACAATTACAAAACACTTTTCTCACAAATAAAGTCAGATTTAAGTAATTGGAAAAATATCAGTTGCTCGTGAGTAGGCCAAGGTAATATAATAAAAATAAGACTTCTATCTAAATTAATTTACTTATTCAGTGCCATACAAACCAAACTACCAGAAAATTATTTTCTAGAGCTAGAAAAATATAACATCAAAACTCCTCTGGAACAACAAAAGATCCAGAATACCAAGGGAATTAACGAAAAGAAATGTTAGGGAAGACAGCCTACCCATACCATATCACAAATTGTATTATAAATCAGCAATCATAAAAGTCACTTGGTACTGGCTAAGAAATGGAGGGGTACATCAGTTGACTAGTTAGTTACACAAGATAGAGTAATCAGTGACTATAGCACTCTACTATTTGATAAACCCAAAAGACCCCAGCTTCTGGAATAAGAACACACTGTTTGGCAAAAACTCCTGGGAAAACTGGATAAAAGTGTGGCAGAAACTGGGCATAGACCAATGCCTGACATCTTACACCACAGTAAAGTCCAAATGGGCACACAATCTACGTCTTAAGACTGATATTATAAACAAATTTTTGGAAGAAGGAATAGTTGGTCACATTTATAGAGCATGAAAAAATTTGTGACCAAACGAGATAGCAAACATTATAAAATGCAAAATGGATAATTTTGGTTACATTAAATTGAAAAGTTTTTGTACAAACAAACCTAATGCAACCAAGATTAGGAAGGAAGCAGAAAACTGGGAAAGAATCTTTGCAGCTAGTATCTTTCTTAAAGGCCTCATTTCTAAAATATATAGAGAACTGAGTCCAATTTACAAGAATAGAAGTCATTCCCCATTGGTAAATAGTCAAACGAAATGAACAGGCAGTTTTCAGAGGAAGAAATTAAAGCTATCTATAGTCATAGGAAAAAATGCTCTAAATCACAATTGATTAGAGAGATACAAATCAAAACAACTCTGATGTACCACATCATATTTATCAAATTGATAAAACAGAAAGATGATGAATGTTGGATAAGATGTGGGAGAGTTGGAACACTAATTCATTGTTGGTGGAACTGTGAAGTGATCCAGCCATTCTGAAGAGTAATTTGGAACTATGCCCAAAGGGCTATAAAAACAAAGATAGCCTTTGACCCAGCTATATTGCTTCTAGGGCTGCATTCCAAAAAGATTATAAACATGGGAAAAGGACCCATATGTACAAAAATATTTATAGCAGTTCTTTTTGTGGTGGCCAAGAACTGGAGATCAAGGGAATGCCCATCAATTGGGTAATGGCTGAACAAGCTGTGGTATATGAATGTAATGGCATACTATTGTACTATAAGAAATGATGAACAGGAAGACTTCAGAGAGGCCTGGAAGGACTTTTACAAACTGATGCTAAGTGAAAGGGGCAAAACCAGAGAACATTATACACAGTAATAACCACAATATACAATTACTGATTTTGATAGCCTTATGCCTTTATAGTAATTCAAGAACGTAAAACATTTCCAAAAGACTCCTAATGCAAAATGCAATCCACATCCAGAAAAAGAACTATAGAATCAGAATGCGTAATGAAGCAAACTATTTTCTCATTTGTTATATTTTGTTTTGGTTTGGTTTTCCTCATAGTTTCTCCCATTCATTTTAATTCTTTTGTGCAACATGACTAATGGGAAAATGTATTTAATAAGAATGTATGTGTAAAACCCATATAAGACTGCATGCCATCTCAGGGAGGGAGATGGGAGGGAAGGGGAGGAAACTTAAAACATACTGAAGTGATTGTTGCAAGTTGTAAACAAATAAAATAAAAAAATTAATAATACTTATAAAAAAGACAGGTTTGACTCACCCCATATTCCCACAGTAGCATACTGATTTCTCTTCTCCACATGTGAAGTGGTCCAGAGATTTCTTGAGGAATTTGGGTGTGGAGAGAGGGGAGGATTCCTGAGGATGGAATAGGTTGTGTATCATTTGGTGTGACTGCTAATCCAGAGGTGATGGGAGAAAGCCAGCTGTATACTGTAACTGAGGGTAGAAGAGACAAGTGGGTCCAGCCACGGGGAAGGGAATCTACATAGCCTGCCTTGGGCAGGTTTCTAAGAGATAACAAGCTCTGTTCTTCTCTCCAGGGTTTGTTCTCAAGGAGGACTGGATAAACTGGCTTGCTTGGAGCCTCGAGTTGATCTTCATCACACTCATAAGAATAATAACTTGGAAATCTCTTTATTATTTCTTCCTTTTTATGATACTGCTGTTTTCAATGAATTTTGACAGTATTGAGAACATCGTCTTTCTGCTGCCTGTACTAAGGATGATTTTATTTTATTATCTTTTTAAATATTTTTATTTTAAAGTTTGAGTTCCAGATTCTGTCCCTCTCTCCTTCCCTCCCCCTTCCCTGAGACTGTTATAGGTTGTACATGTACAATTATATAAAATATTTCCAGCTACAGACTGGGAATTAATGCAAGAATTAATAAAAGCTTTCCTGATTTTACAAAAAATATTGTTCTTTGTTTAAGGTGAACCTTCTTTCTATATAAAGCTAGAACTAGCACCCAACTACCAAGACAGCACCTCTCATTCTTACATCCTTCTCAGGGAAGAGAGGGGTGTTACTTCACACCTTCTATGCTTTCTCCTCTCTAGTGCCAGATGGTCCACAACCTCACCATTCCTCCATCCCCTGATGCTTCACAATACTCATGCAAAGGGGAAGAGGAGACTCCACTTCTCCACCCCCATCATAAGGAAACTGCTAGCCCTGGGATTCATGCTTCTCTCACCAATCTATGTCAACAACGCATAGAAGTGGCTATACCCTAGAATTGAATTCCAACAACATGCACGAGATATCTATGGGCAAGGGGGTGCCAAGAGAGAAAGGAAAGACCCTTAGGATCCCAGACTGGGACATGGGAGGATGCTGGTACTCTACTGTAATACAGTGGGTGGGGGAGAGGGTTTATAAGGTAATGAGTTCAGTTTGGCATATGTTAAATTTAAACTGTCTGGGGTGGGGGAAGGGAAGGGTTATCTATTAAGTCCCTACTATGTGCCAAGTCTTGTGCTAAGTGCCTTACAAATATCACTCATTTGATCTTCCTAACAAGTCTATGAGGTAGGTGCTATTATCCCCACTGATTACTTCCTTAAAGACCCAGCCTTTAAACCCAAAACACTAGCTCTCATAGATTGATCAACAATAGATCCCAGTACAAACTTCACTTGCTCATTGTTTGGGCTCTGATGGCTCAGAGTGAGTATAAATGGAAATTATTTCTGTTTTTGCCAGAATCCCTGAGGGTCTTCCCCCTCCCAGACTGGTTTTTTTTTTTTTTAACTAGGTAAAGCCTTAATGCTTACCTAGTCCTAATCACTGAATGGGCATTGCCTCAGGCAAACTGAGATGTGGGGAAAGCCCTTAACTTAAAAAGGCCAAAGTTCTCCACTGCATTAGAAGCCATCTCCAGTCCTCCTGATCCATATCTTGCCACTGGACCCAGATGACTCTATAGGAAAGAGTGAGACAATGACTTTGCATAGCTGTGCCTCACTTCAATCCAACTCACTTACAAGTCATGGCATCACCTTCTTGATGTCATGGAAAGGACAAACAACAACAACCTAACAATTTTCTATGCAAATATTCTTGGTTTCCTTCCTTTGCCTCTTCTTTCTCTCTTGAATTCTTCATTACCCATGTGGAGGCACTTTTTTGCTGCTTCTAAGATTTCAGACAGAGAAGACAGTCTCTGAACTCATGATCTAGGAGGCTTACAAGGGTGTGTGACTGCTCATACTTCACAAGATAACTTGGGATTTGGTGGCTTGACTTTTTTTCTTCTTCCCTATTTATTTATTCTACATTTTTCTTTTAAACTTGGACAATTAACTTTTTCATCTCATGTGATTTTCCATTCATGATTTCTTGAAATATGGCTCTGGTAAACAAACTCTGATTCAAATAGAGCTTCTTGATTATGCCTTTGAATCCAACTCTCTCTGCCTCTCATTTATTGACCAAGAATAGATCCAAGCACAAGTCTTACTTGTTCATTTCATGGCTGATTATGACACTTTCTGATTGGCTGTGATTGAACCTAGGACTGAAGAACCTCTAGATTCTTCAATGGGGGAAGAATCCCTATCCTTTGTGTTGTGGAAGAGTTTGTAGGTATTTTAGTGAAAGAGACCATTCTTAGAATTATAGAGCTAGAGTTTAAAGGACATCACAGGCCATCTATCCCAACCACCAGTTACATTAATGAGGAAACAGAGTCAGGGAGGTTAAGTAGAGAAGTGAGCATCAAAGATGAGACTTAAACCCAGACCCTCTATCTCATTCCACTGTACTTGAATAATCATTCCATGTCACTAGAGAATCACTAAGGAGGCAAAAAAAAAGAGATGATTTCTAACTAGACAAAATAGGAACTCAAATATCATCATTTGCATGTTTCCTTCAAATGCAATTCTAATAACCTCCTTCTGGTATAGTATGTATAATTTCTTGTATTCTGCTCTCAGAAAAGAATCTCTCATGTCATCTGGAATATGGAGAGACAATGGCAAGAAGTGAAAGAGAGAGCAGACTATGGCATTCATTTTTGAGGTACAATGGCAATGGCAGAAGAAGAGAAAAAGTAACTAAGAATGGGGTATGGCCAATATCTCAGTCCAGGAAACCAAAGAAGCTGAGAGTCTGGTGAGGTACAAATGACTATGGACTTTGAAATGGAATTCAGGGATCAGATAAATTAATGAAACGTGAAAACTTTCCAAGACAAAGGTCCCCATAGATGAGTTCTGAGAAAGACTTCTGCTGTCTGTCACCCATTCCTTATCTCTCCAGAGTGTCCACAAAGAATCATGGTGTACTTTTTCAAATGTTGAGATGAAATTCAGGTTTGTTATATGTAAGACAGGATTACCTAAACAGCAAATGAGGGGTGCCAGACAGAACAGTGCACTAGGAAGGGGTTGATACAAAGAGGAAGAAGAAACAGGGAAGAATTTGAAGGTAGTTTTGGGTTATAAGAGAATGGATTTAGCAATAAATGACTGTGCAAAGGAGAAGAAAAAAATCTCAGTAGGATCATGCCTCAGTCCTCAGGATCCAGTTTTGAAACTCTAAGAAATAAAAAAGAGGTCAATGTGGGCATTTCAAGGAGGAGTGAAACTGAGAAAGGTGAGGAAATGAAGCTCGATGGTCAGATGGTCTCTATCACACAAGGAAGAAATAGAAGGGAGGGAGAAAGGAGATACGTGGTAGGAACCCAGGAATTCAGCATTTGTGATGGGAAAAGATGTGTCATTGGATGTGATGGGAACATAGGTAGGTTGAGGTCAGAAACAGGGATATGGAGAATTAATATTTATGATAAGGAAGAGATGGAAGGATAGTGACTGTTATAGGGACACAGTAGAGTAAGTGACAGAGTCACAGGAGTATCTGTAAGTGTAAGAGGGACATAGGAAGGCCAGTGTCTTATGAAAAGAACACAAGAACTGAATGTTTGTTATGGGGGGAAAGGACGTTTATCAGTAAATGGGACAGGCTTACTGATTAGAGCTCTGGAATCAGGTAGCTGCCAATAGTGGCCTGGAGTAACTTTCCCCAGAAATACAGGAAGGTGCCAAGCTTTCCCTTACATACAAATACCTCTGACTTCAATCTGGACCAAGTTCAGCTCCATACTCTGGAGAAGGATGCCTGTGTCTCCTCATAGATGGTTTCAGCAAAGAGTAAGAGAGAGAGGGAGGAAGTGTATGAGAGAGGGGTCTAGGAGCACTGGTCCCAAGAATAAAAGCAGAGATGATATATGAGACCTCAGGAAAACAAGGAAGCATCTTTAAACCAATCTCAGGAGCATTGACCAATATGAGTTTAGGGAAAAGAGAATATACCTTGGGGATGGTGACAGAAATATCTTTTTCTTTGGGGACAGGGTGTTAGTATACCTACTTTTAGTTCTCACTCTGCCCTCAATTCCCCAGGGCTCAGAGATGTTAACTGGGATACAGTGTGATTGGATGAAACTTTGTTGGGAGGGGAGCACAGAGGTAAGCAGGCAGTACAGTCTACAGATGGTACAGTGAACCCTCTGCCTATGTGACACTTGCCGTGATGGCCAGGATTTCCTCTGATGGAGAAAAGGCTGTCTTCCCATTTGAGGCTATACAATAAGGTTCAGACATCTCAAAATGAGTAAAATATACTTTCTTCCTTGCTAGGAGAGTGTCCCTTAGTGGCAACCTCTTTTGTATGTGTATATGGGAGGGGAGTTAGTTCTTTCTTTGGGAAGAATGTACCCTATCTGTGAGAAGTGGATCTTCAACCCTCCCCTTAGGTACAAAGAAGTGTCCTCTTTTCCCAGAGCTACAATGCCGTAGATCCTCTCTCTGGGCACTGAATTATCACTTCCCACTTTGGGCTAGCCTCTTGAGTATCCTGCCTCTCCCTCTTATAGTCTTTGATCATGGGTAGGGTTATAAACCAGAAGAGAAATGTGAGCTCAAACTACCCCTCCCTAGAATAGGGGAAATAGAAGCCCTCTCCCTCTTATAGTCTTTGATCATGGGTAGGGTCATAAACCAGAAGAGAAATGTGAGCTCAAACTACCCCTCCCTAGAATAGGGGAAATAGAAGCCCAAAAATCAGTCCCATACTTGTGGTCTGCTTTCAGTTCCTGAGTGAAAGCCCCATGTGTCAATGGAAATTCAGCTTTCACACTGACTGCCTGGGAAACAACTAATTTGCTACTGAACTGATTTTTCCCCTAGTCCTATGTAATTTCTTCCCCTCTGATCTCATTTATCCTTCCTTTCTTGTTCTGGACACATTTTAAGGCACTGAACTGTACCTCTCTCCCTCCATTATTTCAGTCCCTCATTCCCTGAGCCCCCTTAATCCCCTTGGTCCTGAAGTGCCTTCAACTCTTAAATTTCTTTAGTCCTGTTTTAGTTCAGAAGGCTCTTTTCCATTCAAAACCCTAAAGAGTTACAGGTTCTACTGAGGACCTAGTGAGAGTTTATAATTTGTACCTATTTGAAAGTATCTGATATTGTGGGACCCTGAGTCTCACAAAGAGAAGATTAATAAGTGGTCCTTTCTCTACAATATTAACATTGTATTATTATTATTTCTCTACA
>CM053773.1:182162292-182180465 GCA_028658325.1 Potorous gilbertii | reverse complement strand
ATCATCATCATCATCATCATCACCATCATCATCATCATCATCATCACCATCATCACCATCATCATCATCATCATCATCATCATCACCATCATCACCATCATCATCATCATCATCATCATCATCATCATCACCCCATTAGTTCACAAGGTCTTACTCCTGACCCCTGTTGGCACCCATAGTCAGGTTCCCAATAGCATGAGTTCATCCCCTTGTCAGCCTCAAACAAAACTTCCAATACAAAGGAGGGGAGAGAAAAACAGTAGGCTAAACTGTCAGATCCAAGTGTGTGATTACCCCACCATGATACAACAAGCCTCAGAGCATGGCAAGCCTTTCTTTTCTTTGATGTTGGACTAAGGAAATGAGGAAAGCCATATCATGAGGAATATGGACCCAGGAATGAAATCTACAGTCTAAACAGTATTAAATGTAACTGGGACAGTTATGGGTCCTTGCGTTCATTCTGGGGTTATCTTGAGTTTATCCAGAGATCATTCTAGGGTCTCCAGAGAGATCCAGAATCCAAGTGATAACTTCTCAGAACTTCTTTCTCAAGTTCTACCTGGAGAAGCAGAACTTAGAAGTGAAATGTCAAGTACTGCCATACTACGACCCTGTCCATTAAACTTTCCCTCAAGGTCAAATCTCAAGAAGAAGGAGAGGGAATGAGATGGAGGGGTTACTGAAGGGGCAAAGATGAGAGTAGGGTGAAGCAGAGCCTGAGTGAAGCTGAAGAAGGGTGAATGGATATGTAAGGTGAGATAGAAGACATCACAGCAGAGAGGAGGCTAAAAGGCAATGGGGCATAGTGAGTGAGGAGGAAACCATGGGGAAATTCTCATAGATTACAGGGGATTCTGTGAGAAATGGACAACATGTACAGCAAAGGGACTAAGGAGGGGTCTGAGGGACAGAGAAGATTCTGAGGAAACAGAATGGAGACTGAGAAAAAGGGTGAGAACAAGCTCTGACTGGAAGTACAAAGGGGAATTTGAGGAGACAGAAAGGAGATTAATGGTCTGAGAGATGCTAGAAGGAATGGAAAGATAGACTAGAGCTAGACATGTACATCAGAAGAGCAAGGCCATGGTGGCAAAGATGACAGTGATTGTCACAGTCTTCATGCATGGAAGTCTCAGTTCCATCACAATGAGGAGGAGCTTGTTCCTCTCCCTGGGCCCTTCTGCAGGGGACAAGGGTCAAGGACAAGGGGAGACAGGATGCATTCTGTCCCACTTTAAGTAGTAGAAACATTAATCCTGCCTAACCCTTATGTAGTGCTTATAAGATTTGAAAAACAATCTACACAAAATGTCATGAGATTTTCACCAAAACAACATTAGGTAAGTACCACAGTTATTACTATCATTTTATCAATAAGAAAACTGGCTCAGACAGTTTGAGTGACTTGCCAAAGTTCATTTAGCTAATAGGTATCATAGACAAGATTCAAATTTAGATCTTCTGACTCAAAATAGGACAAAGCCATATATGTCTCTCTAGGTCCTGAAAAGTGGCCCTTTGACTGAATCCAAACTTTACAGAACAAATCCTATTATTGAAGAAATTTGTTCTATGAAGTTTGGATTCAGTCAAAGGGCCATTTTTCAGGACCTAGAGGGTCACATGTGGTCTCAAGGCCTTAGGTTCCACACCCCTGAATGAGGGATATCCTAGGCATTCCAAAGTGAGCATGACCAAAATGGAACTCATCACCTTTCTGCCTAAATCTATCTTTCCTCTAAATTTTCCCACTTATTTTAAGGAACCACCAACCTTCTAGTCATCCAGATTCACAACTTAGCACCATCTTCATTTCTTTCTCTTTCCTCACCCCATATATCCAGTCTGTTGACAGGTCTTTTCAATTCTCTATTTCTTGTCCCCCTTCTATCCATATATATAGTCACCACCCTGGTTTAGGGTCCCATCATTTCTTACTTAAACTATGGCAACAGACTCCTAACTGATTTTCCTGCTTCTAGTCTGTCTCCTTCTCAAATTTATCCTCTACACAGTTGTCAAAATTATCTTCCTAAAACACAAGTCTCACCATGTCATTTCCCCAGCTCAAGAATCTTCAGTGGCTCCTAATGACTCCAGGATGAATTGCAGTCTTTCACAATTTGGTTCTAATTCACTTCTCCACGTTTAATGCACATTTTTCCCCCTTCACACATTCCATGTTCCAAATTGTCTTTCCTATTTGCTGTTCAACTTGCATTTTATCTCCCAGATACCTTTCCCCACCTCCCAGTTTGGAATTTATTTCCTCCTCAATTCCATTCTTACAATTCCTAATGTCCTTCAAGGCTCAGATCTTCAATTAATTCAAGCGTGAAGCCCTTCCTCGCCCCCGTATTCATTGCTGCTCTTTCTCTCCTCAGATAATCATGTATACCCTGATCTGTACATACGTGATAACGTGCCCTCCAGTAGAATGTAAGCTCCTAGAAGAGAAGGAATGCTTTTCATTTTTTCCCCTGAATCCTTGATGTCTTGCACATGGTCAGTGTTCATTAATATTTGCTAGATTATATTGGACTTGATATGAAATTTGAATGAGGTGAAAGAATCAAAATTTCTTGAATGATTCAAGCATGGCCTGATTGCAACAGTGACAGAAATAGTGATGGAACAACTGAAAGAACAAGTTTAAAGGAAATGATAACAAGCTCTATTTGAAGTAGGATGCCTGCCGCAACTGTGGAGGATGAGGGTATGAAGAGGAAAGAAAGGATACTTGGAGCAACCACTGTGAGGAATAATTATCGTAAGAGTGAGTTATTAAGGAGCATTCAGGCTTAGCTCAGTTTATGGAGTACTGCATTTCCTGAGACTTGGGTAACATTATATACTTTGAACCATGAATTATGGCACAAACAAACCGTGAAAAATTACGCACTCCATACCTGGGCTGATTGTCACTCTGAAACCTGGGCTATCCCATTATCAAAGTAGAACACGTAGACCCAACAGGATCATAGATTCAGACAACTTCACTTAGAAAGGACCTGAGTAGCTAACTGTTCCAACCTGTGCCTAGAAGGAATTCCCTCTACAGCATATCCCTAACTGGTTTCATCCAGTCTTTGCTGAAAACGCTTTAATGAAGTGGTCCCATAGCCTCCTCAGATGGCCAGTTCCCTTCTGAACACTTCTAATGTTGAGAAACTTATTCTTTACATGATCAAAGCTAAATTTGCCTCTTGGTAACTTCCAGTCTTTGTCAGTTTCCCCATCTGGTCACTGTTGCGTTTTTCTTTCCTATGAGGCTCTCAAACTCAGTCTCATTAGCTCTATATTTTTCACTATGAATGTTGAACTCAGCCATAAGATCCTTCTCAAGATAAGAGAGTTTTTGCTCAGAGGTAATCGCAGGGTCTGGCTCGGTATGATCTGAAAATAGAAACATATCCTCAGACACAACTCTGATCCTCAGTGAGCCCAGGACCGGACTCCCCAGTGCATAGCCCCCTCATGTCAGGAACCACCTCTCCAGCCTAATACCATGTTTTGATCCTAGTTGTTCCCCTTCAATCCAAGACTTAGTCTCCAGATCAGGATTCCTGTCTCTAGCATTATGACCCCTTTTCCTTGGACACTCCTTTCCATTCTAGGACCCACATTCCAATTCCAGGACCCTTTCCCTAGCTTAAAATTTTACTTAGCACCCTGTAATGCCACTCCCCAGACATAGCTTATATCTCTGTCCTTCAGTGAACCCAGAATGTCCCTTCTTAAACTGAAGTATTCCTCTTTTCCAATTCCATCCCCCCAATCTCCTTCAGCAAGAGGTTAATCATACCTGGTCAGTAGAATACATGTATCTCTTTCCCCAGGTGTTTCACTGAGCAGGGTACTGTACCATTCTCACCAACCTTGCCAATCTTGACAGCACCCTAGGTGTCACTGGCCAAGGGAATTAGAGTGAGTCTGGGCTGTGATGAAAGCCCCAGGGGAGGCCAGAGACATATGAAGTTCCTTGGAATAGAAGTTCCTGATCAGGCAGGCCACAGAATCCTGATCCCTCACCAAGAATATGGTGGGTGATGGGGGGCTTGAGATCCTGCAATCAAATGAAATCTTCCTGTCTTTTATCTGGACCTAACACAGATGTGGGAAAGAAACACATATGACTAACATATAATAGTGAAAAACAACTTTTAGTCCCATATTTCCTGCCCCCTCTTCATGTCAGCCTGAGCCTATATGTAGGGAATAGATTCATGTGATCAAGTAGCTATAAAAAACAAACATCAGCCCCATTTCCTGCCCCAAAACTCAGAAAGAGTCTGGTTCCGATATCCCCAATTCATATGCCTCTGCTGCCCCGTAGACCACAGTCTACTTTCCCCTTCCCAACCCACCCAACTCCTGCTAGTCACTGATATTGATAACTATCAGGGTTTCATTGTTGAGTATTCCAAATCCATGGATTTTATTATGATATGACCCCCAAAATCCTTTAATAACCTACCATAACCCATCTCCAGTGATTTTAGCTCAGAGTAGGAATGTTAGCTTTGCATGGTCACAGAGTACACTGTGGTGGAGAGAGGAGACTAGGAGATGGGGAACCTGGTTTCTGCTCTAGACTCAACACTGACCAACTGTGTCACCTAAAGTCTTTGGATTTTCTTAGGACTGAGATAGTAGAGGCACTCAGCAAGCTCCATAGTCACATCAATACCACAACCAAAGAACAACTTTTCTGTGTCATCTCCATTGCCCATTCTCCTTGCACAGGGCTATCAGTCAGAATCTCTGAGTCCCAGGCCTTCAATCTGTAGGAAAATCTGGCTGCCAGTATTTTCCCTGGAGGTCGTGGTAAAGTCTCCAGCAGCATCTGTAGAACTACTGTTGAAATTGGTCAATCACAGTGGAGCATGGCTAGGGGCTCAAAGATACCAGCCAAGTTTGCTTATCTTGAACTGGAAACCAGAAGTTTGGCATTTGAGGTTCAAGGTCTTTCCAGCTTGGTGGGAGCCTCCCCCTGACTACTCCAGCACTGTCTTTTCCACTGAATGAATCAGAGATGGAGGTAGTGTAAGTGGGGGCAGTCCATCCACAGAGATTTGATTCCCCTAAACTCTCTCATAACCACCCTAACCCATCTCTCCATCTCCACTACAAACCTAGATAAGGAAGAATATGGGGGACAAAAGACCTAGGCCTTCAGAAAAGGCCAATGCTATTGGTGGGATCTAGGGAATCACAGGGGTCAAGGTTGGTCCTGGATTCATCAGGATTTTCCCTGGGTCCAGAGACTTCCCATATTATCAAAGGCTCTTAGCATCAGAAGATTCCCAATGCTAGGGAGATAGAGGTTCATGGGTATGAGAAGACTGGCAAGATTAGGGTTTCTGGAGTGGGCAAGAGAGAGGGTCTATTTGAAAATAGTGTTAGACACAGAAATGCATACACACACACACACATGCATGCACATGCACACATACACATCCCTGTAGCCATCTTGGTGTCTAACAGTATGTCAAGCTTTCCTTACCCCTGTACGCTTTCCTTGAAAATGTGGCAACTTACATGGAAAAACAGTAACTTCTGCCCTAGGGCCAAAATTTTCTCATGGTGGCACAGGAAAGAACCTAAACCCCTTGTCTCCAGAGAATGGTCCTTAAAAAAGGTGGAGGAACATGGGAGTGGCAGGAAATGAGATGAGAATTCCTGGAGTTGAGCCCATGAGAACTCATCAAGATTATGAAGCTCAGTGAAATGTCTTCATGTAAGTGTGAGGGACCTCTGTATATACATCCTGTATCAAGGATGGAGAGCCTTTTCATGTTATCAATTTAGCTATAATCAAATAAGGCTGAATTTAATTTTTTTCAATTAGATATAATTTAAAAATATACATTATTTTGTAAAGAATCTAACTACTATGTTTTTAGTAATTTCAAAAAATGAAAATTATGTTAATATGAAAATTAACAAAGGTCACAGGTTCCCCATCTCTGTCCTAGACCAACTTGACAGGAAGGCTCCAGGGAAGCTAGACATTTAGGAAGGGCTTCACTTTTGCAAAGCCTCAGATCAATGACTTCTGGGGTGACTACATTAATGACTTGTTACCCCTGGTTCTTACCAACTCGATTGCATGAGTTTGATTGATCTATCCCCAGGCTAAACCAGATAACACAAGATAAGGCTTGAAAGGGAAATCACCCTGGGATCCATTGGGGAAATCTGATCATAGACTGAACAATAGTCAAGAAGGAATGGAGAAACTCAACAACCAAGTATGGTTGCCCAGAGATGACTACTCTACATGTCTCTTCTGGACCTGCTGAACACCTCTCCAAACTATGGCTGACCAGTGTCTCAAGGTGTAGTGGACTTTGGGATATTTGCAATTATATATCTTCTGTGGAGTTTGGGAACACTTAAGCCAATTAATCCTCCAAAGCTGCTTTGAAATAATTCAGGGAACCTCTGATGGGACTCTGATGTTCCTGCAAAGACTCTGCCTACACACCCACATGGAGCATTCCAGAAGGGTTTTCCAATTCCAGTTTGATGAATTCCACATCATCAGGAATTCACAAGATGATATGATTCTCATCTGGGACCTCTCTTTTTCTAAAAATTTTTTATTGATACCTTTTCTATGATTCATTGATTTTCTTTATAAACATTATCTTTTTAAATTTTGACTTCCAAATTTTCTCTAATCTTCCTACCACTCCCCCATACATTAAGAAGACAAGCAATATTATGTAACTTATACATAGGGAGTCATGCAAAATATATTAGCCATGTTTTAAAAAAAACAAGAAAAAGAAAGTTTTAAAGTATGCTTGAAGGGTGGAGTCCAAATGGCAGAGTAGAAGGATGGATCTCCTCCAACTCTCCCCCATAGTCCATAAAATGCATGTAAAAAATGACACTAAACAAACCCCAGAGCAGCAGAAGCCAGAAAATGACAGAGAAATGTCCAGCCCAAGATAAACTGGAAGGCCAACAGGAAATGTCCACCACACTAGGCTCAGAGCAGAGTGCAGCCCAAACTTGGCCATACATGGACAAAACTCGAGCAGAATTCAGGTTGTGGAACCACAGGTAGCAACTGCAGTTCCCAGGTTTCTCAATCCACAAACACCAAAGACAACTTCAAAGGTCAGTAAGAAACCTCTTTCACCTAGGTGAGGGGGCGTCTGGTATGAGTTCTGCCTCCAGAGTGACAGCAGCATCCATTTTTGGAGCACTTGGCAAAAAGACCCTAGAATCAAGCAACTGATCTGGGTCTGAGTTCTGAGTGGTAATCCTGGGCTGAGGAGGAGTATTTTTGTGGTGGAGCTGGTGGTGAATGTGGAAAGGGAATCCTACTGGCAGTTCCTGGGCACAAAAGAGTGCTTGTGGTTGCTCACAGATCAAAGCATAGGTCAAGAGAGGAGCAAACTTCTCTCCCTTGATTATGTCACCTTGGAGGAACTGAGAAACTACAGGTCCCTAGAGTATACCCTCCACTTGACAAAGGACTCAAAAGTCAATTAAATGACTGGGAAAATACTCCCAAAAAAGAGGAGGGAAATTTAGACTGTACAAGTTACTTTCTTGATAAAAAGATATTTTCTTCCATTGTTTCAGATGAGGAAGAACAAAGCATACCATCAGAGAAATGCATCAAAGTCAAGGTTTCCACATCCAAAACCTCCAAAAAAAATATGCAATGGTCTCAAGCCATGGAACAGCTCAAAAAGAATTTTGAACATCAAGTAAGAGAGATGGAAGAAAAATTGGGAAGAGAAATGAGAGCAATCCCAGAAAATCATGAAAAGTGAGTCAACACCTTGCTAAAGGAGACCCAAAAAAATGCTGAAGAAAATAACACCTTTAAAAATAGACTAACCAAAATGGCAAAAAGAGATCCAAAAAGTCAATCAGGAGAAAGGTGTTTTAAAAAGTAGAATTGGCCAAATGGAAAAGAAGGTTTAAAAACTGATTGAAGAAAATAGTTCTTTAAAAATTAGAATGGAGTAGATGGAAGTTAATGACTATGAGAATTCAAGAAATTGTAAAACAAAACCAAAAGAATAGAAAAATAGAAGACAACATGAAATATGTCACTGGAAAAACAACTGACCTGCAAAATAGATCCAGGAGATAATTTTAAAATTATTGGCCTACCTGAAAACCATAAGTAAGAAAAAGAGCCAAGAAATCACCCTCCAAGAAGTTCTCAAGGAAAACTGTCCTGATATTCTAGAACAAGAGGGTGAAATAAAAATGGAAATAATTTGCTGATCACTTCCTGAAAGAGATTCCAAAAGGAAAACTTCTAGCAATATTTTAGCCAAATTCCAGAGTTCTGAGGTCAAGGAGAAAATAGTAAAAACAGCCAGAAAGAAGCAATTAGAGTATTGTGGAAATACAATCAGGATAACACAGAATTTAGCAGCTTCTACACTAAGGGATCAAAGGACTTGGAATATGATATTCCAGAGGTCAAAGGAGCTAGGATTAAACCAAGAATCACCTACCTGGCAAAATTGAATATAATACTTCAGGGGGAAAAAATGGAATTTCAAAGAAAGAGAGGACTTCCAAGCATTTGTGTGGAAAAAAACAGAGCTGAATAGAACATTTGACTTTCAAATACAAGAATCAAAAGAAACATGAAAAGGTAAACAGGAAAGAAAAGCCTTAAGGAACTTATTAAATTTGAGCTGTTTACATTTCTATATGGGAAGATGTTATTGATAATTCATGAGAACTTTTTCAGTACTAGGGTAGTGAGAGGGAGTATACATATTTATATATGTGTCTGTGTGTCTGTGTATGTACATACATATATGCATACATACATTCAGTTTCAGGACATTTCTGATGGTTTAGGTATTTTCCATTACATTGAACCAATATCTATCCATTCAAACTTCTATCCAGTTCTGCCATCTGGAACCAAGACAACCAAGTCTAATTTCTCTTCCCCATGATAGTATTTCAACTACTTAAAGGATTTTTATCCAAAAGGACACTAGGGGAGGGAAAGAGCTAGGAAACCTCCAATGAATTAGTCAAGGCAAGGCATGATATTGGCCTGTTCAGTTCTATAAGAGCTCCATCTTACTAGGACCTACTTCAAGCACTGAATTTCTCATCTGTAGCATTCTACACCCAATTGCTCTGGTGGCAGAAGGGCTAAGTCCACATTGATCAAGGTTTCAGGGATATTGTGGCAGCAAGGTTTGTCTGCACGACTATAAGTCCCAGGTGTTCCCACCACAGCACTCATCCCCTCCGAATGTCTGGCATGTTTTTATCCTAGGTGTCCCTGAGATCACATCACTGTGTTCCCTTCTTTATCCCCACAGTGACACACGGCTCACCCAGAGAGCAATGGGGTCCTGGCAAGGCTACAGAGGTTCTTAGGGAGGACTCACAGATCTAGGAAAAATATGCCAAAGCATTTAAAGAAGATGCACAGTTTCTTACAGTGAATACTCAAGTTAAGCAAACAAGCTATGGATCTACAAAGAGAAGGCACAAACCCTGACAAGAGTACATTGAAGTGTACAGAGGATGTACAAGTTCTACACAGAACTCTTCCTAGAGTAAACTAGAGGTCTGATGAGGTCCAGTCTCTTTACAATGTATGTAATGATCTCTATAGAGGACAAACAAAGGATAGCAGGCCCTGAAAAAGATGCTCACGCTCTTGATGGAGAATATAGAGAATCTTTAAGAAGGGTGCCCAGACTCTGCTGAGAATGTGTCTCTATTTTTCAGTGAATGCATGTCTCTCTTTAAAGAATGCAGAGCTTCTGTAGAAGAGGCAAAGAAGACAAAGAACTTACAGAGGTTGTAGAGATTCAAGAAGAATGTTCAAGTTGTTGCAGAGAATGTGCATGTCTAGCAAAAGATGAACCAGTGCAATATGGAAGAATAATAGAGGATGCTTAAGTTCTTTCAGAAGATGAATAAGATGAAAAGATGTCATGGGGGTGGAGCCAAGATGGCAGAGTAGGAAGAAGGACATGTAGAAGCTCCACCCCACCTGGAAAAGGAGGTTCAAAAGCTCACTGAAGAAAGTGTAAAGAGTGTAAAAAATGACTCTGAACAAATTCTAGAGCAGAAAAAAATAGAAAACGACATAGTGAAAGAGATTTCCAGCCCAAGACAGCCTGGAAGGTGAACAGGAAAGGTGTATCACACTGGGCATGGAGCGGAGCACAGCCCGACCTTGACCGTGTGGCAGGGACAGGACTGGAGCAGCCTGGAGCGCAGAATCCCTGGCAGCAGCTGCAGTTCCCAGATCCCTCAATCCATAAACATCAAATGCAGTTTCAAAGGTCAGTGAGAAAGTTCTTTCACTTGCATGAGAAGGGAACACGTTCTGGCCCTGGCATCCCCAGGGTAGGAGCATTTGGTGCTGCACAGTATCCATTTTAAAAGACCTCAGCCTAAAGCCCCTGGAGGAATCATGTGGCTAATCTGGATCTTCAGCCCTGAGTGGCAGCCCTAGGGTGGGGAGGAGTACTGGTTGGCCTGGTGGAGCTGGTAGAGGCTCTGGAGAGGGAATCCTGCTGGCAGATCCTGGGCAGAACAGATGGTCTGTGATTGCTCACAGACAAGAGCACAGGCCAGGAAAGGAATAAACTCTGCTCCCTTGATTGTGCCACCTTGGAGGAACTGAGAACTTACAGTTCCCCAGAGTATACCCTCCTCTTGACAAAGGATTCAAAAGTCAAGAAACTTGCTGTGATAATGCCCAAAAGGGGGGAAGAAAATAAGACTATAGAAGGCTACTTTCTTGGTGAACAGGTATTTTCTTCCATTCTTTCAGATGAGGAAGAACAATGCATACCATCAGAGGAAGAACTAAGAGACAAAGCATCTGCATCCAAAACATGCAAAATAAAAAAGCTATGGTCTGAGGCCACTGAAGAGCTCAAAATGATTTTGGAAAATGAAGTAAGACAGGTGGAGGAAAAACTGAAAAGAGAAATGAAAGCAATGCAAGAAAATCTTGAAAAGTGAGTCAACAGCTTCCTAAAGGAGACCCAAAAATCATGTTGAAGAAATAACACCTTTAAAAATAGGCTAACTCAATTGGCAAAAGAGGTCCAAAAAACCAATGAAGAAAAGAATGCTTTAAAAAGCAGAATTAGTGAAATGGAAAAAGAGGTCCAAAAGCTCATTGAAGAAAATAGTTCTTTAAAAATTAGAATGGAGCAAATGGAAGCTAATGGCTTTATGAGAAACCAAGAAAATACAAAACAAAACCAAGAGAATGACAAAATAGTAGACAATGTGAAATATGTCATTGGAAAAACTGCCCTGATCTTCGAGAACCAGAGGGTAAAACAAAGATTGAAAGAATCCACCAATCACCTCCTGAAAGAGATCCAAAAAGAGAAACTCCTAGGAATATTGTAGCAAGATGCCAGAGTTTCCAGTTCAAGTAGAAAATATTGCAAGCAGGTAAAAAGAAACAATTGGAGTGCTGTGCAAGTACAATCAGGGTAACACAAGACCTTGCAGCTTCAACATTAAGGGACTGAAGGACTTGGAATATGATATTGCAGAAGTCAAAAGAACTATGATTAAAACCAAGAATCACCTACCCAGCAAAACTTGAGTACAGTATTTCAGGGGGGAAAATGGTCATTCAATGAAATAGAGAACTTTCAAGCATTCTTGATGAAAAGACCAGAGATGAATAGAAAATTTGACTTTCAAACACAAGAATTAAGGGAAGCATGAAAAGGTAAACAGGAAAGAGAAATCATAAGGGACTTACTAAAGTTGAACTGTTTACATTCCTACATGGAAAGATAATATTTGTAACTCCTGAAACTTTTCTCAGTATTTTGGTAGTTGGAGGGATTGTGCACATATATATAGACAGAGAGCACAAAGTGAGTTGAATAGAAATGGATGACACCTAAAAACCTAAAATTAAGGGGTGAGAGAGGAATATATTGGGAAGAGAAAGGGAGAAATGTAATGGGAAAATTATCTCTCATAAGAGAGGCAAGGAAAAGCTTCTTCAATGGAGGGGAAAAGGGGGGAGGTGAAAGGGAAAAAGTAACACTCTCATCCCATTTGACTTAAGGAGGGAATAACATACATACTCAACTTGGTATGAAAATCTATTTTATGCTACAGTAAAGTGGAGAAGAAGGGGATGAGTGGGGTGGGGGAGAGATGATAAAAGGGAGGACAAATGGGATGATGGAGTAATTAAAAGTAAACGCTTATGAAAGGGACAGGGTCAAAAGAGAGAATAGAATAAATGGGGGATGGGATAGGATGGAAGGAAATATAGTTAGTCTTGCACAACATGACTATTATGGAAGTCTTTTGCAAAACTACCCATATATAGCCTATATTGAATTGCTTGCCTTCTCAGTGGGGATGAGTGGGAAGGGAGGAAGGGAGAGAAGTTGGAACTCAAAGTTTTAAGACCAAATGTTGAGAACTGTTTTTGAATGCAGCAGGGAAATAAGAAATACAGATAATGGGTTATAGAAATCCATTTTTCCCTATACGAAAAGAGAGAAGATGGTGATAAAGGAATGGAGGGGTGTGAGAGAAGGGAGGGCAGATTAGAGGAAGGAGTAATCAGAATGCACAGTGTTTTGGGGTGGGGGAGGGAAGAGATGGGGAGAAAATTTGGAACTCAAAATTTTGTGAAAATGAACGTTGAAAACTAAAAATAAATAAACTTTTAAAAAGGAAGATGGATAAGCCTGTCACAAAAGTTGCATAGGTTCTTTCAGAGGATTCACAGGCTCAACAGACAATTCACCTGTTCTTTGAGTGGGTACACATGTTATTGCTCCCCAAACACATTGTCATGGTCAAGAGGGTTATGAAGTACTGTAGTAAGCACTGATTTTTTTCTAAGGACTTTATTAAGTCTGAGTAGCTCCAGCTGAAAACTATGAGGAGGAATTATTTTTGTTCATTTGCTCTCCTTTGGACTCCCAGACTAGTGCACAGATGGGACAGTGGGGAAAAGGAATATTTTATCTACCACCACTATACACAAAACCTTCTACAAAAAGAATAGCAAAAGCAACTGAAGTTGGAACACATGGCAGTGGGATGCATTCAGCATGAGAGAGGAATAATTCCCCCTCTAAGCCTGAGCTGCTTACCTCTGCTATTCTTTCTTTCTCCCTTTCTGAGAACAGGGCAGAGAGTAGGAGCTATAATAACGGACATTCCATTTTAGGAGTTACTTCATGGGTAATTTTGAATTCAAGGGTCCTCAGAGTACTAAGGTTTCCTGAGTTCTAAGAGCTGGACACCAACCACCCAAAGAGAGACTGCACACTTTTAACAGCACACTTTTCAGAGGAGAAAGAAGACTGCTAACAGGATCATTCTGTAGGTGAAAGGCTAAAGCCCTGCCATGAGGATCCAGTAGCTTTGCATCTACCAACACTCCATGATTTCACTGTGAGCTGCTCATATGGAGTAGATCTGAGGTCTCTCCTCTCCTCTCTTGTCCTCTGGTGTTCTGCCCAAGGGAAGGTAAACTCCATGACCAAAAGCTGCCTTATTTCCTCTGAGTTTGCTGGCTACATTTCTTGCTCAAAGATCAAGCCTTAAACCCAATTCACTCTGGAGCTCATAGATTAAACAACAAGTCCCCACCCCCTAGCACAGGGTGGAATGCAATAACTAAATAGTAATTGTTTTGCTTCTACCCAGGAGCTCTGATGGTCTTCCCCCCCCACTTTGATTTTTTTTCTTATTAAACGGACCATCCCTTGATTAACTTAAAGAAGCCTATTCATCACATCGATGTATCTCACTCAAATAAGATTGTGATAAGACCTAAGCCTGAAAAAGTCAGGGTCTGCATCCTGGGACATCTCCAGTCACCCTCATGAATATCATGCCACTGGACCCAGATGACTCAGGAGAAGAAAGTGAGGTTGGTGACATTGCACAGCCCTCCCTCACTCAAATCAAAGTCAACTGCAAGTCATGTCATTATCTTGAAGCCGTGGTCCTCTCCAAGGATGAGGACAAACACAAGCAGGTCTGAAGGAAATAGGTAGTATGAGGCAATTGAATAGTATCTTTACTTCATAGAAGGCATATAACGAACTATCATCATGGGCTTTTTTTCTGTACTTGTTCATGCACACTGTGAGTCCTTTGAATCCTAACAAAAATCTATCCTAGATCATTTTTTAAAACTATAGGAAAAAATATGGATACACAAACGGGCAGCTTCAAATCACTAATAATAAGAGCAATACAAATTAAGACAATACTGAGATTTTACCTCATGCTCAGAAAATTAGCAAAGATCACTAAAGACAAAAATAGTCAGTGTTGGAAGGGCTAAAGGAAGAATGGAACACTGAAACATTGTTGGTGGAGCTGAGAATTTCTCCAACTGATTTGGAATTAGGCAAGAAAAGTCATTACACTGTTTATATTCCTTACCTGGAAGATATTCAACTGTTGGGTATATCTTCCCAAAAGGACAAATATAGAAATGATACCATATATAACAAAGTATTCACAACAGCATTTTTTGTGGTAGCAAAAAAAACTCCACAAAAACAAAAATTGGAAACAAGGTGTGTGCTGGTCAGCTGGGGAATGACTGTACAAATTATGGTATATGACAATGGATTATTATTGTCATTAGAAAAAATATGAGGAATTCAGAGGAAAATGGGAAGACATATATCTTCGGAATGAATTTCTGAAGCATGAAATGAGCAGAAATGAGAAAACAATGTATGCAACAGCACAATAATTTAAATGAAAATAATGCTAAAAATAAAGTCAAATACTATGTAGTTATGATGAGTAATCCTGGCTCTGTAGAACATATAAGGAAATGCACCTCCATGTTTTCCTTGGATAGAAATTAGAATGCTGTCATTTCTGTCATTGTTGTCATTACCGTCATTATCATAAGAGTCATTACTGTTAGATGTGGTCATTATGTCAAGAAGGGCAGTAGGAAGAGAAGAAAATATGCTTAAATTTGCACTGAGT
This sequence comes from Potorous gilbertii, assembly GCA_028658325.1. Lineage (NCBI taxonomy): Eukaryota > Metazoa > Chordata > Mammalia > Diprotodontia > Potoroidae > Potorous > Potorous gilbertii. The sequence continues at coordinate 182,165,471 of CM053773.1, read as the reverse complement.
CAATTAACTCTCTGATTGTTCACCTCTGAAGGTGGACAATATGGTTTGTCATAAGTCCTTTGGAATTGTGATTGGCCACTGTGTTGATCAAACTTACTAAGTCTTTCAAAGTTGATTTTCTTTACAATATTGCTGTTATTATAGTATTCACTTTGCATTAGTTCATAAAAGTCTTCCCAGGTTTTTCCTGAAACCATCCCATTCATCACTTCTTTTTTTTGTAAATAGTATTTTTTTCCAATTACATATAAAGATAGTTTTTAATATTAATTTTTTGTAATTTTGAATTTCAAATTTTTCTCCCTCCCCAAGACAGCAAGCAATCTGATATCAGTTATACATGTGCAATCATATTAAACATCTTTCCACATTAGTGATGTTGTGAAAGAAAAAACAGAACAAAAAGGGAAAACCATGAAAAGAAATGAAAATAGTAGGCTTCAATCTGCATTCAGATTCCATAGTTCTTTCTCTGGATGTGGATAGCATTTTCCATCATGAGTCTTTTGGAATTGTACCCTTCATCATTTCTTAAAGTGCAGTAGTATTCTATTGTATTCATATACTATAGCTTGTTAAACCATTCTTCAATTTATGGGCATCTTCTTACTTTCCAATTTTCTATTAGCACCACAAAAAGAACTACTATAAAAACTTTTTAACATAATGAGTGCTTTTCCTCTTTCTTTGGTCTCTTTGGGATATAGACCTAGTAGTAGTATTGCTAGAGGGAATACAGAGTATAACAGTTTAGGGGACTTAGTTCAAAAGGGTTTCCAGAATGGTTAGACTAGTATACAATCCAATCAGCAGTATATGGTGTACCTGTTTTCCCACAGCCTCTCCAGCATTTGTCATTTTCTTTTTTGTCACCTTAACTAATCTAATATATTTGGAGGGGTAACTTGGAGTGGTAAATCAGAGTTGTTTTCACTTGCCTTTCTCCAAATGTGAGCGATATAGAGCATTTTTCATATGGCAATTGATGGTCTGGATTTCGTTCTCTGAAAAATATCTATTCATATACTTTAATCATTATTTGATTGGAGAATGAAGCTTTTTCTTGTAAATTTGACTTGATTCTCTAAATATCTTAGAAATTAGCTCTTCATTAGAAAAACTTACTGCAAATATTTCCCCCCAGTTTCCTGATTTTTTTTCCAATTTTAGTTACATTGGTTTTGTTTGTGCAAAATTTTTTAATTGTATACAATCAAAATTATCTCATTTTACCACATGTGAACCTCTCTCTCTTATTTGGTCATGAATTCTTCCTTTACACATAGTCTGAAAGGAAAGTTCTTCCATGTTCCACTAATTTTATTATGTTACCTTTTTATCTAAAGTATATGCCTGTTTCAAGTTCATTTTGTTGTAAGATGTTGACTTCTTCCTAGCTTCTGCCAGTGTAATCAACAAAATATTGAACAGTAACTGTGATGATGGATACCTTACATGGCTACCTTTTGTTGGAAAAGCTTCTGGCTTATCCCCATGATATATAATGCTGGCTCTTGGTTTTAGATGGTACTTGTCACTTTAAAGAAAGCTCCATTTGTTCCCATGCTTTTTGGTATTTTCAACAGCAATTGGGTCTTATGGTTTGTTAGAAGCTCTTTCTGCATGCTTTGAAGTAACTATATAATTTTTATTGTTTTGTCATTGATATGGGCAGTTATGTTCATAATTTCTCCTAATATGGAGCCTGTCCTGCATTCTTCATAAAAATCCAGCCTAAGCATTGTATAATATCTTTATGTTATATTGATGTAGTCTCTTTGCTAATATTTTATTTAAAATTTTTGAATCAAAATTTATTAGAGAAATGGATCCATAATATTCTTTCTATTTTTTAACTCTCCCTAATTTAGATATGAAAACATATTTGAAACTAATATTCTTGATAAGTTAGGATTCAAAAAGATCTAGACAAGTCACACCATCAAACAAAATCTAATACAGGGAACTGAAATGGGATAAATGTAAAGTCTTATACTTGAGTTCCAAAAAAAAACCCAACAACAACAACTTCACAAGTATAAGATGGAGGAAGTGTGACAAGAGAAAAATTCTCCTGAGGAAAAAATAGATCTTGGAGTCTTAGTGGACTCCCAGGTTCAATGTGGCACTTAAGAAAGTGCAATCTTACTCTGAACTAAGAGGTATAGTAGCCAGGACTGGGAAAGTAACAGTATGGCAAGACTTGGGTCAGATGATCTTGGTGGTGGTGGTGATGATGATGATGATGATGATGATGATGGTAGCAACTAACATTTATATAGTACTATGTGCCATACATTGTGCCTAGTGAATTAAAATGATTATGTCATTTGATCCTCCCAACAACTCTGCGAGGTAGGGGCTGTTATTATCCACATTTTACAGCTGAGAAAACCCTGTTAAATAAATATAAAGTGATTTGCCCAGAGTCATTCTGATAGTAAGTATCTGTGGTCAGATTTGAACCCAGGTCTTTCTGATTGCAAGTCTTAGTTTAAAAAGGTCAAGGTCACCTACTGTTTTCTGGGTTATTGCAGTTCATGTTGAAGATTGCTACGATTTTCTTCTTTCCTTCTTTTTTCATCACATGTGGTCCTTCTGTCCACCTGGGGAATCATACCCTTACATGTGGGTACTCTGTCCAAAGAAATAAAAATTTTGATCGCTGATATTTTACAAGGTATCTTGTGCTCTGGAGGCTGGGTTTTCTTACTTTCCTATTTATTTATTTCATCAACTTGTTTTCAAGCGGGGACAATTAGGTCTTTTTCTTATACTTTTAGCTTCTGCTTTCTTGAAATATAGCTCTGAAAAAAAAGAGGCTTTGAAAAATCCCATTGTAATTCAAATGGAGAAGAGGGACAAAAGATGGATAGAAGAGCTTCGTGAGACCTAGGTGCTCTGGAGAAGCACATCTATAGGGAGCAAGTGTCCCTGAGCTTCTCTCCTTGTGCTCCTCCTTGCTATGTGTATTCATTCCCTTCATCTGAGTCTTGCACAACATGCTGAACTGCAGAGCTGACCAAAGTCTGAAGTACAAAAAGCCCCAAAGGACTTGATGGTGACAAGATTGTTACACAAGTTTAAAGAAGGCTGCATCCTTGACAGCACCTTTGGAGCCTTTCCCATTCCTAGGTCCAAATTAGAGGTTAAAAGAACTTGAAAAGAAGGATTCATGA
>CM053773.1:182141393-182161792 GCA_028658325.1 Potorous gilbertii | reverse complement strand
TTTTCATTCTTTTGGTTTTGTTTTGTGATTTCTTGGTTTCTCAGAAAGTCATTGGCCTCCATCTGTTTTATTCTAATTTTGAGAGAGCTATTTTCTTCAGTGAGCTTTTGAACCTCTTTTTCCACTTGACTAATTCTGCTTTTGAAAGCATTCTTCTCCTCATTGGCTTTTTGAACCTCTTTTGCCAATTGAGTTAGCCTATTTTTCAAGGTGTTATTTTCTTCAGCATTTTTTTGGGTCTCATTTATTAAGGTATTGACCCGTTTTTCATGCTTTTCTTGCATCTCTCTCATTTCTCTTCCCAGTTTTCCCTCCACCTGTCTAACTTGATTTTCAAAATCCTTTTTGAGCTCTTCCATGGCCTGAGCCCATTGGATATCGATTTCAGATCTTTGGAATACAGAGACCTTGACTCTTATGTCTTTACCTGATGGTAAGCATTGTTCTTCCTCCTCATAGAGGAAGCTTGGAACCATTTTTTCACCGAGAAAATAACCTTCTATGGTCTTAGTTTTTTTCCCTTTTCTGGGCATTTTCCCAGCCAGTTACTTGACTTCTGAGAGTCCTCTCCACCCCTGGCCTAGATCCACCCAGCTAGTGTTTGGGGTCTGAGATTCAAATGCTGCTCCCCAGCCTCAGGGCTTTTGGCGACAGGCCTGACTGCTTTTCAGTGGGAGCTTATCTGCTGGTGCTCAGGTGGGGGCAGGGCTGCCTCCCAGGCTCAGTTTCCTCAGGGGGTTTATGCAGAGACCTTCTGTAATCCAGCTGCTGCTGAGCTCCTGCCTGCTCTGGGAGCCTCTGGCGGCCTGCTGCCTCTGCCGCTGCCTCTGCCACTGCCTCCCGAGGGGGCCTGAGTCCCGGAGACACCCCACTCCCCTCTCAGCCCGTCTCTCTCACTGACCTGCGAGTCCATGGGTGGAGGGACCTTTGCGACTGCTAGAGATTCCATCCCTGTTACCTGCTCGGATCTGCTCGCTCCTCTCAGTGCTGCATGGCCAGGGCAGGGGAGGGTTCCGCTCCCGTCCAGTGCGCAATGGACCTTTGGGATCAGTTTTTCAGGGCTCTCTGCAACGGAAATCTCCTTCACTGTGTTGCTGTGCGGCTTCCATTGTTCCAGAATTTGTTGGGAGTTCTTTTTAGAGGAAATCCATGGGCTGTGGGTTCGGAGCTAGCAAATATGACTCTTTCTACTCCGCCATCTTGGCTCCGCCCCCTCACCTCTTGTAAAAGCAAGCACCCTGACATTCACAGGAGGGCCTGTGGTACAGGTTCTTTGATCTGCCTTTCTAACAGGAAAGTAACTTTTGAGGGGTCAAAAATCATTTTAATCAAGCACATATATCATTTACTTAGTTCAGGGGAAAAGTCAGCCCGCTGAACTTCAGAGAAAATACAGAGAAATCAAAATTAACAGACAGGACTTCCAACTGTCTGATAGACAGATCAACAGACAGATAACTGTCTGACCCCACATAGATTGTTACCAGAGAAAGAAGCACCAACACCTGGGATTTCAAAGCTGGAGAGGGGGGAGGTCTCCTTAGTGGCTGCGCAGAGTCTTGTCTGACCAAACGTGTCCAATGAGTAAGCCCCAAAGTAAAACCTCACTTGAGTATTTAAATATTTTTCAGAGCCAGAAGGCATCGCAACCCTTGAGAACTGGTGCCTCGTTATAAAATTAACAAAAGGTATGGGCCTCTCCTAATCAAGCTTTCTTTAATGGGAAGACCCGTTAATGGGTGAGGAAGATCTTTAAACCTCTCTACAAGTTCAGAAGATTTCTATACTTCCAGATGTAAATATTGTTTACTTTTCAATCCAGATGGGAATAAGGTTCCAAGTTATTAGGCCTCTATCCCTACCTGCTTCCTTTGCATTAGTTATTCCTTTCATGCCCCACTTTTGCAATATAATTGCCCTTTTACCTTTTTCCTACCCAATTTTGTTTTGTAGAATCACCCCAGCATTAACAACTCAGCCCCACCCTTTCTTTCAAACTAGCCCAGTAATGATGACAATTTTAAGAATGCTGATAACATTCTTATTCATATACATATATCAGTTTATATGCATGATATATAGTGTGTATATGTATAAGCACATATTTACATACATACATACATGCACACATATATACGCATACATACATATAGAAGTAATATATATTTATATGTCTGGCCTTAATGAATGCCTTATAATTAGTCATTAATGATTTTCTTATATTTCTTCTGGATCTTTCATATTTAATTTTCTATTGAGTTCTGGTCTTTTTGTTACAAAAAGTCTTTCAGTTTGCCAAATGGCTTATTTTTTCCTCATTCAGGATTATATTCAACTTTGGGGGGTAAGTTATTCTTGGATGCAACACCAGTTCTTTTGCTCTTTGAAATATAATGTTCCAGGCCTATGGTCTTTTAGAGTAGAAGCTATTGAGTCTTGTGAAATTCTGACTGTATTTCTGCAGTATTTGAATTGTTTTTCCTCTTGCAACTTGCAACATTTTTTTCTTAACCTAGGAGTTTTGTAACTTGGCTCTGACATTCCTGTAAGTTTTCCTCCTGGCATCTCTTTCAGGTGGTGAATGGTAGATTTTTTTTTTTCTATTTCTACTTTACCCTCTTGTTCTAGAACTTCAGGGCAATTTTCCTTAATAATTTCCTGCAATATTGCTTCTTCAGAAACCTTTCAGATCCTAGAGCAGAAATGGAAACAAGAGCTATGAGAGGACAGGATTCCAAGTTTAGAGACCCTATGAATCCTGTTGAGAGGGTGAGCTGGAACAGGAAACTGATTTGTCCCCTCATTCTTTCTACTATTTTCCTCAGATCTTTCATCAGATCAAAGGTGAGGTCCCAGTCATGCATCTATGCACCCTGTTTGTTTTTACTCCTTTTTATGAGTCACAGGTGTAGGTAATTTGGGAATTCTTTTGTGTACTCCAGAGAATTTGGAGGGGTAGTTATGACCAGAGAAAGGAGAGTCCAGTCAGATGGAGTGGGGGCTCATGAGCTGCTTATATATTCAGTTCATATTTTATTATTTTTAGCAACATTCTCCAGTTTAATTTTGAATGAGGGTGGTGATGCTGCATGAAGCTGTAGGTTTGACAGTATGAATAAAATTGCAGGTAATTACCTGTGAATTTGAGAGTCAGTTTCCAGAACCTTGGGCTACTTGAAGAATGAGAATACACTGCTCTTTTAGCTGTGTGACCTCCCCATAGCTATGAATTTTTTTACATTTCTGAATTGTTCTTAGACAAAAGGAAAACCAAATTCAGTTGCTTTTACTGTAGCATCACAATGTCACTTTTCTGGTTTATGTTTGTGGTATAGATGATTTTATTTTATTGTGAGTTTCATTTGTTATTTGTTTTACATTTCAGCATTCATTTCAGTAAGCAAATTTGGTTTGTGATCTATGCCCAGGAAATATAAACCTTTTACTCCCTTTGCCTTTGTGAGGAAGGTGGTCCTGCTCTGCTGTACATCTCTGCCTCCATTGTTCTGCTATCCTAAAGAACATTTCCACCAGTTGTATTCTATATGTTCACATACTTGCAACCAAAATAATAAAAACTTATTTTTTTGGAATAAAAAAATGATGCCACCCTCACACGGCCAGTGCACACACTACAGCCCTTTAGGAAGGTTACCCTAGTGAGACTGAAAGGAGGGTGAAACCTAGTGGGAAAACTCAGATATTGCACTCTATAATTGAAATTGAATAAATGAAATGAATTGATTGAATAGAATGGATGAATGAATGAAAAGGGACACTTACCAAGAGAGGCAATGATTATCAGGGCAGGAATGTTTCCCAGAGTCTATAGACTGGAGGGCAAACATTAAGGTGAGAGTGAACAAATCTTAACCACAAAAATCCAGGCTAAATAAAGGATCCCTACAGTGAGATTCCATACTGAAATGATGTGGGTTTTTTTTTTTTTGTGGCTGTGTAGGGGTGGGGAGCTTTTGTAAGGACTGGCTTATATGCCTATGTGTTTTGTGACTTCTAGACTATGTTGGGCGTAAGGAAAGACGCAAGGTCCCCAGGAAGAGGAAGGCAGCTGAGAGGGAATCCAGAGATTCACATAGTGTTCTATTAGCCAAAAGTGGCTGCTGTACTTCCTGGAGTACTGACATGACAGAAGACTTACTAAGACTGAGAGAGGTGAGAAAGTTTCATGGCAGTCAGTAGGAACACCTGGGAAATTGTAACCCTCTCTTTTAAAAATTTTAAACATTGCAACGCTCTGTTTCAAAAACTTCCACATATACATATGTGTAACCTTGCATTTTCTTTGAGAATAACCTCTTATTTTTATATATACTCTACCCCTTTATGTGTGTGTGTGTGTGTGTGTGTATGTGTAATTTAGAAAAGTTAAGGTCACTCACTGCATCCTAGACCCTTACCAGTCATCTTGACCTTTGTCTTGCCTCTAGACTTCGATGACCCTGAAGGAGTGAGGCTGAAGAAGACTTTGCACAGCTCTAGCCCACTCATATCCAAGTCAAGACATCACTCTCATGATGTCACTGGATCTCTTTGAGAACAAAGGACAAATAGTATCAATTTATTAATAATATTTTATTATTCTATCATAAATTGAGTTGTATTTTGGACTCCCACTCTGAAGTCAAAGAAAATTTCCAAATATGGTTTATGCCTCATTTCCCATTAAGGTCCTTCCCAACTTCACAAAGTGACAAATGGAAAATATGCTCACATTACAGTTTAGAATATATTTATTGCAAGAAATAATATTTCAAAAGACTCAGTATTAAAAAAACTCAGGGCCTTGACTCAAGTTAAGTGCTACGCAAATTCCATCAGCAACTTCTTTTAAGAGATGAGTGAATAAATTCACTATTGTTTGTTTTAATCTTAGTTAATATTTTATTTTTCCCAATTACATGTAAAAACAGTTTTGACATTCTTTCTCCCCTCAAATTTTGAGTTCCAAATTCTTTCCCTCCTTCCCCTCCCCCCACTTTGTTGAGAAGGCAAGCAATTTGATGATATGTGTGTAGTCATGCAAAACACATTCCTACATAAGTCATTCCATGAAAGAAAATATAGAACACCACTCCATCCCAAGAAAAATAAAGTAAAGAAAAAGCATCTTTGATTTGCATTCAGAATCTACCAGTTCTTCCTCTGGAGATGGATAGCACCTTTCAGCATATGTGCTATAGAACTGTCTTGGATCATAGTAGATCATCATACAATGTTCTCCTGGTTCTGCTCATCTCACTTTGTATCAATTCATGTAAGTATTTCCATGTTTTTGTTGAGAGCATCCTGCTCGTCATTTCTTAAAGCACAATAGTATCTATCACAATCATATATAACAACTTGTTCAACCATTCCCCAACTGATAAACATTCCCTCAATTTCCAATTCTTTGCTACCACAGAAAAACTCGCTATAAATATTTCTGTACCTGTAAGTTCTTTTACTTTTTGTTTTTTATCTCTTTGGGATACAGACCTAGTATGATATTGCTTGGTCAAAGGGTATGGATGGTTTTATAGCCTTTTGAGTATAGTTCCAAATTGCTTTCCAGAATAGTTGAATCACAACGTCATCAATGGAACATTAGAGCTTTAATTTCTCCCCATCCCTCCAACATTGGTCATTTTCCTTTCCTGTCATTTTAAAGTTATTTTAATTTACTTTTCTCTGATCAATAGTGATTTAGAGCATTTTTTTATGTGACAGTGGATAGCTTTGATTATTTTGTCTGAAAACTGTCTGTTCATAACCCTTGACTCTTTATCTTTTGAGAAATGGCTTTTATTTCTATGAATTTGACTCAGTTTTCTATATATTTGAGAAATGGTCTTTATCTGAGAAACTCACTGTAAAATTTTTTTTCACACTAATGATTACCAACTATGTATTTTCCTCTATCCTATTTTCCCTCTGTTTATCTCACCGTCTTTCTTCTTTTACCCTGTCCATTCTCAAAAGCATTTTCCTTCTGACTTTTACATCCTCCAAACTGGCCCCCCTTCTACCAGTTCCCTTCTTCTTAGCCCCTTCCCTTCCTACTTTCATGAGAAGGATAGATAAGATAAATAGATTATAAAATAGCTTTCTACATTTAACTGAATGTGTATATTATTCCATCTTTGAGCCAATTCTGATGAGTGTAAAGTTTGTGTGCTCCCCTCTTTACTTCCTCCAATTTCCTGTCCACTGTAAAATCTCTTTCAGGCCCATTTTATATCAGATAATTAATTCCATTCTACCTCTCCCTTTCCTCTTCTCCTAGCACATTCTTCTTTCTCATCCTTTACTTTTTTGTTTTTTAGATAATCATGCCATCACATTCAATTCACACTTTTACTTTGTGTTGATGTATACTCCTTCTAACTGCCCCAATAATGAAGTTTTTATGAGCTATAAGTATCATTTTCATACATAGGAATATAAACAGTTTAACCTTATTGAATTTCTTGATTCCTCTGTCCTGTTTACCTTTTTATGCTTTTCTTAAGTCTTGTATTTGAAAGTCAAATTTTCTCTTCAACTCTGTCTTTTCCTCAGGAATGCTTGAAAATTCTTTTTTTTATGGAATGTCTATTTTTCCCCGAAGGCTTATTAAACTCACTTTTGCTGGGTAGGTGATTCTTGGTTGTAATTCTAGTTTTTTTGCTCTCTAGAATATCATATTCCAAGCTCTCCAATCATTTGATGTAGAAGCTGCTAAATCTTGTGTTATCCTATGACTCCATAATACTGGATTTGTTTCTTTTTTCCTGCCTGTGATATTTTATCTTTGATCAGGGCAGAGGTGGGGTATCTGGAATTTGGCTATAATATTTCTGAAAGCTTGCATTTTGAGATTTCTTTCAGGAGATGATGGGCAGATTCTTTGCATTTCTATTTTCCCCTCTGGTTCTAGAATATAAGGGTTGTTTCCTTGATATTTTCTTGAAAGATGATATGTAGGCTCTTTTTTTAATCATGATTTTCAGGTAGTCCAATAATTCTTAAATGATTTCTTCTGGATCTATTCTCTATGTCAATAGTTTTTCCAAGGAGATATTTCACATTTTCATCTATTTTTCACTCTTTTGACTTTGTTTGATTGTTTCTTGATGTTTTATAAAGTCATTAGCTTCCACTTGCCCAATTCTAACTTTTAAGGAATCATTTTCTTCAGTAAACTTTTTGTACTTCCTTTTCCATTTAACCAATTCTAATTTTTGAAGAGTTTTTTTTTCTTCAGTAAATTTTTGTGCCTTTTTTCCATTTGGCCAATTCTGTTTTTCAAGAAAATCTCTTCATTGGATTTTTGTGTTTCTTTTTATCATTTGATCTATTTTGTTTTTTAAAGATGTTATTTACTTCAGTACTTTTTTGTGTCTCCTTTACCAAGGGGTTGACCCATTTTTCATGTTTTTCTTGCATAGCTCTCATTTCTCTTTCCAATTATTTCTCTATCTCACTTACTTGATTTTAAAAAATCCTTTTTGAACTCTTCCATAACCTGAGACCAATTTGAATTTTTCTTTGAGGGTCCCAGCTCCCCTGTGGCTGCAAACTCTTCTGTGTTAGTGTTATTCCCAAGACCCAGGACTGGGAGCCATATCCAAGTATAGGCAATATAATAGGGGCCTGCCTTTGATGCCAGCAAAGGCACCCAAGTAAGTCTCCTTCTGACATGTTGTTAGATCCCCTTATTCTCTATGGACTGAGAGGTCTGGTACTGCTTTCATTGATTCAGTTGCTGAAAGACCTGCTCCTGTTTTACTTGGGCCTGGTCTGCACTGGCAGATCCTACACTAGTCTGTGCTTTTATATCACTCTTTTGCAACGGACCTTTCCTGCCAACCTTCTAAGTAGTTTTGGGCTGAACAGTTGCTTCACTCCATCTTTTTGTGGGTTCTGCCACTCTAGAATTTGTTTGGAGTCATTATTAAAGTTATTTGGAGGTGTTTGGGGAAGAGCTCAGGTGAGTTACTGCCTTTACTCCACCATCTTGGTTCTGTCTCCTCCATAACTTTTCTATAATTTAGGGAATTATTACACCCTTGAGAGGTCTTGGCAGCTGCCCTATGTACTATGCAGTATGATTTTAACTCTTCCCTTCTCTACTCCCTGTCTTCAACACCTATAATCAGATAAGTACTTCCCCATTATTTGGGAAGAGTTGCTTGTTTTCCCCAGTGGCAATTTCAAGGTTTTGTCACAGATCAAAGGACCATAAAATCCCTGTGCTTCAGAGTTGTAGGGATGAGTGAGGAGAGAGCAGAAGGACTTGAAAGGGGCAGGATTTTGGTGGGATCCTTGATCACAATAGAAGTTATAGATTACACAGTATTGTATCCCTTGGGAAGGAATAACTTCACCAAATCCCCCTCCATCAACTCCAGATCCTCTGGTTCTAGGTCCCATGACATCACACTTCCACCTTGCCATCCCTGTTGTGTCTCAAGTGGAGTTTTCTGTTTAGCCAAGCAGTGGGTCACCACTGCAGGAATTTTTAGGCTGACTCATGGCTGTCCAGGAAAAGGGTTAGTGTGTGTGTGTGTGTGTGTGTGTGTGTGTCTGTGTGTGTGTGTGTTTGTTTGAGCTTGGGGGGGATGGGGAAGAGAGAGAAAGGGGAGGAGGGAGAGAAGAGAGGGAGATATGTAGAGTGACAGAAAAGAGAAAAAGGGAGAAAGAAAAGAGAAAGAGAGGAGAGAGAGGGAGGGAGGTGGGGGGTGGTATTAGAGTCAGCTCACCCTGGCTCATAAGATCTGATTGCTAAATTTTCAGTGCGAGTATTTATACCTCAGAAATCAGCAAACTGCAAATTAAAGCTTGATTTATTGTTTATTATTTATTTTCAGACTTAAGAAATGGTATATAAATTGTTAATAATGTAGATTAAAGTTAAAATGTGTCTTATATACTTGCAAAACTAGTTGTGAAACATTTATCAGCACATCCTTAGAGAGAGGTGATAGACACACAGAAAGAAGCAGAAGAGGAGAGAGACTGAAAGAGAGAGAAAAAGGAATGGAGAGAGTGAGGGCAAAGTGAGACAGATTGACAGGTAGAGACAAAATCAAAGAGATAGAATGAAATAGGAGCCAGTCAGAGAAAGAGACAAAAACAAAGAGAGACAGAGACAGAGGGAGAAGTGTGTGTGTGTGTGTGTGTGTGTGTGTGTGTGTGAGAGAGAGAGAGAGAGAGAGAGAGAGAGAGAGCGAGAGAGAGAGAGACATGTCTTTTTTTTTTTTTTTAAGAAATATTTAGGTCTGGGAGGCCAATGCATCTGATCTTAGCTGTGGTGCACAAGTATCTGTTCTAAACAATGTGCCTTCCTTCCCCCATTTATCAAAGGATAGTGAAGCACCATGCTTCAAGGCTGTGGGGCAGAGTGAAAAGAGAGCAGAAGGAGCTGGGAGGGGGAGGGTTTTGGTGGGACTCTTGATCACAGTGCAAGGTATAGACTACACAGTAGTGCAATCCTTGGGGCTCATACTACAAAAACTACTATTGAGAAGCAGAGCCTTGGAACTAAACTGGATCAGCAGAGACTGCCATGGGCAGGAAGTAGTGTTCTCATTACAGACTTCTTATCCATTCATCAATCTAGGAAAAACCATAGGTTCCAGATACTGAGTCCTTTGAATTTTTCCTCAATAATACCCCTTGCATTTGTTACCTCGTTTTCACTCATTTCCAAAACCATAACTCTAGTGCATACTTTCATTTGCTCAACTCACTTTGTACTCCTACCAGCAATAACTTTTCTTGGACATCCCATCTGACTTGTCTTCTTATCCATGGCTTTGATTATAATGTTCCCTTGTTCAGAATCTTTTATTGACTTTCTATTGCTTCAAGATCAAGTTCAAACTGCATTTATGCTCTATCCACCATCTAGCCCAAAGCTATATTTTCAATCCTATCTCATTGGGCAACCAAGGCTCCAAAGGCTCATACCATATAAGGAATAAATGAAGAATCTAGAAGAGTTTGGTCTCCAGGATCAAACATAAAATCCTCTTTTTGGTGTTCAAAGCCCTATGCTTCATTCCTCTGCACATTCCAATGACATTGGCTTTTTTGGTATTCTTTGAAAAAGGTACCCCATCTCCTGACTCCAGGCATTTTTGCTGACTGTTCCCAATACCTGGAATTCATTCTCTTCTCATTTCCATCTCTTGCTTTGCCTGGATTCCTTCAGGTCTCTAAACAAAAAACTTTTCCTGATCCTCCTTAATGTATGTGTTTTCCCTCTAAATCTCCAATTGATCCTTTCTACATCTTGTTTGTACATAGTTATTTGCATTACTAGCCTGTTAGCCAGTAAGCTTCTTGAGAGCAGGGATTATGTTTTGCTTTTCTTTGAATATCTAGTGTATAGTGCAGTTCCTGAAACATAGTAAGTCTTTAATAAATGCTTCTTGACTGACTTATTTTTTTTCCTCCCAGTGAGTTGGCTGTTAAACATTTAGCAGTACATCCCTGATTTAAATCTAAGTCTTTCTGACTGTTAAGTCCAGTGTGAGCTCTCTTTCTGTCTCATTCTGTCTCTCTGTGTCTCTTCTAGTTCTGTTCCTATACACATACCCTCAAATACAGAAGATAAAAGTAAGAGTAGATAATAAAGAATGAATATAAGAGCATGGGACAATCCTAGAAAAATAGTGTCAGAAGTACTAAGATGCAGAATAAGATTGGTGCACACTGGTAAAAGTAGTCTGGGAGTTCACTATAATGACAAAATCACAGGTCTAGTAAAAAAATATTTTGTATATGTTATGTATTTTGTCATCCTTATGAGGAAAACTAAGGACAACAAAATGCTTTTTTTAAAGCTATATTAAGGTAAAGAAGGGGATAAAAAATGATTGGTTAGTGCTTGGGTTAAATGGAGCACTGTTAATTGAGAACAGAGAGAAAGAATAACTGCTCATTGCTTATTTTGCTTCAGTTTTCTTGGCCAAGGAGAATGACCTTTGCACTGTAAAGGACAGAATAGAAATGGTTAACTCAGACTGGATACCTAAGATAAGCAGTGACATGGTGAGGGTACAACTAACTACCCTTGATGAAATCAAGTAAGTAGACCAAAATGAAACGGTTCAATCAACCAACCAGGTAGCCAACCAACTAACCAGCTAATTAACCAATCAATCAGTCAATAAACATTTAATTTCCTACACAAGCCACACATTGTGTGTGGCTGTCTTTGCCCTTAGGACCTTAAATTGTACTGGAGAGATAGAACATTTTCACAGATAGGTAAAATACAAGATACATACAAGATAATTTTCATTAGATTTGCTATTTTGTTATCATGCTGAGCTCCCATTGTGGGACTGCCTCTACCAGTGCACACTTACGGTCTTGGAGTTACATAGTACAATTTTAAATTAAGTGATTTGCCCAGGGTCACAGTATCAGAAGCAAGACTTGAACCTAGAGCCTCCTGACTTTGAGACCAGTTCTTTATTCACTTAATCACATTGACTGCCCAAAATAATCCACAGTGATTTTGTGGGTAGAGGTACTAACAACTGAAAGGATCGGAAGGCCTCTTGAAGAAGATAGTACTTGAGTTGAGCCTTGAAGGGAGCCAAGGAGATGAGGAAGGAGAACATTCCAGCTATGGGGGAAGGCAGAAGATGAAAGATTGTGTTCAAGGGTATGGGATGAGTGGGAAAGTGAGGAGGTGTATGCAAGAGATAAAGTCTGACAAAGGCAGAGTTCAGAAGGACTATGACCTCCTTACCAACTTAATGGTGACCAAAATCACATTAGATTTTTTGGCTACTCTATCACTGCTGACTCCTGTTGAGCTTGCAGTCCACTCAAACCCCATGATCTTTTTCAGAAAAGCTTTTAACACTCTCTCCCCCTTCTCTTGTGAAGTTGATTATTTTTTATACCTAAGCATAAAACTTTACATTGATCCCTATGGAATTTTATCTTGTCTCTCAGAATCTTATTGGATTATAATTCTATCATATATTATATTAGCTATATTCCCAACTTCTTGTCATCTGCTAATTTATCCATGCCTTTATTCAAATATAGCATATGTGCTCTGGCTCATTCCCTGACACCCAGCAATAAGCATTTTTGTTGTGTGTGGTGTGTGTGTGTGTGTACTGCTATTGGCTTGAGGCCCTACTAGTTGTATCTACCTCCTCCCTACTGCCAATAACTAGCATCCTGGTTCCATTTAACACAACATCAATGAGTTTTTATGTAAGGATATTTTCAATGAAGACACAGCAAGAACAAACATACAAACATTTCCTCCTAACACTTCAGGAATATACTCTTTATTCAATTCCTATATAATATTGGTCTCACCAAGTTCATGCATCCTGGCTGAGAGGTGAATCCTTGTGTCAGCTGTCATTGGCCTGGTCCAGGAAGGTCACTCTCAAACGTCACTCGTTCCACCTCAGGACATGGTTGTGAAACCCAGACTCTGAAATGCCAGTGTGCTGGAGAGTTCTCTGAATGTTTTGAAACTCAAAAATTAGGAAGTTCTATTCCTCCACCTAAAATGGAAAAATGACAATTATAAAGGCTAAGGACCAAGGTGAGGGTCACATGACCTTAGATGGGAGAGCTCCTCAAAGACCCTTCTCTTACAGCTTTGTCTCTCACCAGACGTTGTGAGCCAAGTCAAGGAGATCCCTCAAGAGAGTAGTTGAAGAGAAGGAGGCAAAGAAACTAGGTCAAAGGTGACAGCCTTCTTGAAGACGCCTTTAACTCAGTCTATACAACCAATGGACAAAGGCTCCTCCTAGCCACATGGTTAGCAAGTGAGAGGCAGTTATGAAAGGTCTATGCATGCTCCATAGTCTCTTCATGGTACTTCCTGGAACCAGACTCCCTAATCTCCTCCAAATGGGAAATTTCCTTCAATGGAGCACCTATGTATTTGTTAGCGCTTCAGTTCCTCATCATACAAATAAATAAATAAATAATAAAAATACTAAATAGCATAAAGAGGCCCAGATCCTTCTGTTGGATACTACTGCCACATTGACATTGAACTATTAATGACTCTTGTGAATCCAACCATTCAGTTAACTCTGAATTCATCTGACTCTCTTATTATCTAGTCTACATCTCTTTATCTTCCCCACAAAAACAGTATAAGATACTTTATCAAAAAGCCTTGCTAAAATGTATATGAACTGTTATCTACAGCATTCCTCTCATCTGCCAATTTAGTAACAGTATTAATAAAAAGTCCATGAGGTCAGCTTGGCTAGACCTGTTCTAGAGGAAGCTATGCTGGCTTTTTGCAATCATCATTTCCCTTTCTAGGTGCTTCCCAATCATCTCTTAGTTAGACTGGGAAAAGAAAAGTGTAGTTAATACAGGAATTGTCTCAATAGTCAATCTGAAGTTTAGCAAAGACCAGTGTTCCACAAAGGTCTGGTGTTCCTGAGATCCTGTCAAGGAAGGGATCCCAGAGAGATCTCTGAGCCTGCTTAGACCTATGCTTGGCCAGAACTCATTATGGGATCCACCACTATTTTTTTAACCAGTCCTATGATTTTAATGACATAGAGAACTCTCAGTGAGGAAATTCTCTTGATTGATACAGATCAAAAATTCTCTAAAACTTAGCTTTAGAGAGTTTCCTGGGACTTTGGAGAGTTAAATGACTTGTCCATGGTTACACAGTCAGTTCATCCTGGAGTCAGAGTTAAACCCAGGTCTCCTGGCTCCAGGTTAATGCTATTATATCATATTACCTTTTAAAATTCCCCATTTTACTTGGGTTTCATGAACTTGGTGAGTTCTCATGAGCCTGACAACAGGTGTCCCTGCTACTTACTTCCTAGATCCTGCCATCATCCTCCAACGCACTTCCTTCCACCTCATGTTCCCTCTGCCCTTCAAAAGGATGAAGGTTTAGGTTCTTTCCTGCGACACGGTGAGCTCAATGGGAAAATTTTGGTCCTGGAACAGAAGTGACTGTACTCCCACGTAAGTTTCCATGTTCCCAACAGGAATGGGGGAAGATGGGCAGGGGATCCTATTCCATTGGACCCTCCCAAAACCTGCAGGATTGTGGGAGGAATCCTGGACTGGGCTGAGGACCCAGTCATCCTTTACTAAAGCCTGTGGTGGTTATACGGGGCACTTCTCATAGCCAGCCTTGTCTCCTAGGGTATCCCAAACTCCTCACACCAGGAACCCCCAACCCTAGCGAATCCCCAAGCCTTTGAATACCAAACCAAAAAACCCAAAGACACTGACTTTTCCCTCTTCTGATCTTAAGCACTTCACCTATGAATCACAATAAATTCCCCAAACCTAAGAAACTATTGGATCTAGAGAGCTCCATCCCCACTAGGAATAGCCCTAATACCTGGGACCCCCTGAACCTTGTCAGTGACCATGCTTGTCCTTTCCTGTAGCTGTGGGATTTGTCATCCATTTTAGGTACATTCATATGATGTATCTAAAGAGAAATGTGTCCTGACTTTGATATCAGATCCTGGGAGAGGGGAGAAGGGTCTAGGGCAGAATGGCATTTAGGGGAATTAGGGACTTAAGATCTTCACTCCACAGTGAAAGAGGGATGGATTACTTGTCTCTACTTACTCTGCCCCCATCACCCTTTTCCTATACAGGAGATGAGACACTGCTGAAAGAGTCAGGGGGAGGCCCACACCTGGTTGGAAAGACCCTGAGCCTCAAGTGCCAAGCATCTGGCTTTCATTTTAGCACAAGCAGACTAGGCTGGTACCTATGGGTCCCTGGACATACCCCATTGTGGCTGACCAGCCTTGACAGCACATTTTCAGAAGCCAGAGAGGACCGTATCACCTCTAGCAGGGAGGACACCAGCAGTCAGATTTTTCTCCAGATAAAGGTCCTTAGCCTTGGAGACTCTGGCTTCTATCATTGCATGAGAAGGGTGGGTGATGGAAGTGATACAGACAAGATATTCTTTGGTTCTGGGACATATGTGGCTGTGGAGCCTGGTAAGTACCACCTTTGACTCTGTTTTAGGGAAATAGACCTTGTGAGACCAGGTCTGGCCCTAGGACACATAGTCACTGTTGCCCAGACTAGAACAAAGATCCTTCATTTCTCAAACCCTTCTCTCTATCACAGTGCTGTATGTACATGCACAGCTAGCACAACCACTCTGGGCAGTAATCCCTGGGGATGGACTGTGGTAGATGATTGGAGAACTTTGAGTTCTCACCACAATAAGATGAATGGACTTGGGACACCCAGATATGAAGCCCAGAGATCTGTCGGCCCCAGTAGGAGCCAGCAGTGGGGGAAACTGTGAGGGGGAAAAGGGGCTGTGGTCTGGGGGCAGCACAGACAAGTGAGCTGGGGATGTGAGAGTCAGCCTTGGGCTGTGGTGCCAGGGAGCTGGGGTTGAGCTCTGGTTTTCAGTTATTTGGTCTCATGAAGTCACTTCCCATATATGGAGTTTAAGTGGAAGAGGGATGGGAAACAAGCTTGAGGTTTGTTTTTCACGGTTACTTGGTTTCATGTACTTGCTTCCCACATCAGGGGCCAGGCCTGGGCTTAAGGGGGCCAGGAAGTGGGTGAGGGTTGATTTTTACTGTTACTTGGTCACATATGTGCCTTCCCACACTTGGGTCTGGGTTGTAAGTTGGCAGTGTGCTCTGTAGGGTCCGGTACAAAGACAGGAAGTTATGGTTTGATTGCAGGACCTCGGGCTCCTCTGTCACCCAGCGTGTTCCTGGTGAGCAATCAGGAAGCTGTGGCCTGCCTGGTCAGTGACTTCTACCCCAAGCCAATCAATGTGTCCATGGCCTCCCTTGGGACCTTAGCCCAGGTCCTCACTGTGACTCCCACAGCCTATGGCACCTACAGTGCCATCCAGATTGGCAGGGCTGGTCAGAATGACTCAGTAACCTGCTCAGTGCAGCACCTTGGGAAAGAGACTTTTGTGTCCTACCAGCCAGGTATGAGCAACCAATGCCTGGGGATGGGGGTATAGTCCCACAAAGGGCATTTTGTGCTTTGGAACTGTTTTGCAGATCACTGAAGGACATAAACAGGGGAAGGAGCAGGAATCAGGGGAATATGTTTTAGAGTGAAGAGGAAGTCCTTGGTTGGGAACAGAGGTCTGGACTAGGGCTAGCAGCCTTTGGGTAGAAAAGACTACTTGAGACTAGTGTTTTCTGACTGGGTATAGGGGGAGGAATCCATAAGTAAGGTATGAGTTCCCTGGGATAGATGAGGGGGGAGCTTGACTGATGAAGGGTGTTCTGACCTATAGAGGGAAATCTGGGACTGGGGAGTAAAGTCTTGGGCATACTGAATACCAAACCTATGACTGCTTATGTCTTTCTGCATACAGACACGGGGATTACCCCTCAGCTGGAACTATCTTGCCATGACCAGGAACTCATAGGTGGGTTAAAAGTGAAAGGTGAAAGGGCAGAGATAATGAGATTGAGCTTAAGCAATGACAATTCTACCAGTATGACAGTCTTCCCACTCTGATAATGTGATGGCCCAAGGTTCCTCATGGCCATGACTGACACAGAGAATGATACAAACAGCCTAGGTATGTGATAGTTCAGGCCTCAGACATATGCCTCCTCAGTGTGAGGAATGGTTCAGGGGGAGGGAGTGATGACCTAGAGCTTCAGATTGTGTGAAGATCCAAAATTCAGGGAACATGCCAGTCCGGGGCTCAGAGTGGGGAGCAGCTCATTTCTACTCTCCCTGATCTTCTCAGCAGCTCTTCATCTCTGGGTTGTCCTCCCCTTCTCCCTTCTCTGCTCCTGGTTTTGAGACACACTCAGTGGAGGAAATCTCTAGCTTGAATGAACTTAATTCATTACAGATTTATGCTATCGCATCGCAGTTGGGCCCTCACTCCAAGTTTATATTTATTCAACTCTTCTGTCATCAACATAGTGGATAGAGAATGGATCTTCAAGTTAGGAAAAGCAGTGTTTAAATCCCACTCCTAACATATACTGGCTGTGTACCTCTGGGCACATTATTGCTCCATCAGCTGTCTAATATGATCATTTGCAGAGAAAGTACCACCCTGCGTTGGTGGAGGGAGTTACATGCTGAAATTCCCTCTGCCCCATTGCTACCTTTATTCCCTATAGCAGCAATTCCAAATTTACTCTTCTCCTCTACTCCTCATCAGCCTACATCTCCCACAGCTTTAGGAGACATTTCAGCATTCTATTTCCCTAAGGAGCCTGAGGTCCTCCTATGGGAATGGTCACTTTCTTGGTCCTCATTCTCATGCCTTTTCAGATTCATCATCTACTGCCACCCTCTGACCAAAGAATAATATTTGCCAACATGCATTCAGAACTTTGTCTGCAAATCACTTTACATACAGCATGTCATTTGAGTCTCGTAAGTACCATAAGTGAGGGAGGTACCAGAGCTATTGCCTCCTCCCCCTTGTAAATGAGGAAATTAAATTTCAGAGAGATTTAGTGGTTTATCCATCATTAAATAGTTGAAAAGAAGGGTAGCCAGTGGTTTAGTGGACCTCTGGGCCTGGAATCATTAAGACCTGAGTTCAAATCCAGCCTCAGACTTCCTAGTCATATGACCCTGGGCAAGTCACTTGACCTCTCATTGCCTGATAAAATGGGTCTACTGGAGAACAAAATGGCAAACCACTTCACTATCCTTGCCTCGAAACCTTCACTGGGGTAGCAAAGGGTTGGTCACAACTGAAATGACTGACCAGGAACAACCCACAGTCAGTAAATGTTAGAGGCTGGATTCTAGCCTGCAGTTGGCGCTTCATTTCAGGAAAGTCATTTTGGTGGTTGTTGAGAATAAGCTTGAGTGGTGAAAAATCTGGGGCAGGGAGACCCAAATAGAATGCTTCAAAATAGTCTTTCTTGAGTCTTAAGTCTAGTATTCTTTCTAATTCATCACTGACTGTGAGCAATCCCTAGAGCAGTCTCTGCCATTGAACCCATCTTCTCCTGCCTCCTGCAGGGCCTTGTGCCATCTCCAGTGTCTCCTGTACTCCTACGTCCTTCCCTCTAATGATGAACTTGGGTTTCCCAAACCCCTTTACCTTAATTACCACCCACTTCCATGGCAACACTCCTCTCCCCTTCACTGCAAAAATTTTAGGAGTTGTCATCACTCTCTAGTCACTTTCTCCCCAAACTCTTCGATCTGCTTTCCTCACTCCTCCCCTCTGCACAGTGAATTCTCTCAATGACTTCCTAACCACTAAATCCAGAGGCCTCCTTCAGTCTCCATTCTCCTTTGACCTCTCTGCAGCTTTTTATGCAGACTATCAGTCATAACTGAACACCCCCTCCACTGTCCTCCAGAAACACTATATTATCTTAATTTTTCACTCCCCTTTCTAATTTCTCCTTCTCCATCTCCCTCTCGGGACCCTCTTTAGTGTGAATACTCCTTAAGGATCATTCCTGTACTTTCTTCTCTCTCCTTTGTCAATCTCCTTCATGCCCTGGCTTCACTACTGAGACCCTGCTGATGACTCACAGTCTGTACCTCCAGGCCTTTACTTCTCTTACTGGTCCATCAAACTGAACATGTCCAAAATGGAGCTTATTCTTTTTTTTCCCATTTTTGGACAAATTTCCCTTTTTCGACTGCTATTCAGTTTACCTATTCTCCTATATTGGGAGTGACTGTTAGTTCTCTGGCTCTCTTCAGACTTAACAGTGAATTAGTCACCAAGTGCTGCCATTTCTGCTTCTACGTTTTTTACTCCTGTCTGCACCTCTTCATTCTTACTGTCATTTTTCTAGTAAAGTCCCTAATTATCATTTTTCTGGACTGTTGAGATGTTTTCCTGCTATGTTTTCCCACCTCTGCTCTCTCTTCTACATCACAATGCAATCACCAGAATAATCTTCCTTATATATGGAAGATTTTACACACACACACACACACACACACACACACAGAGTCATTTCACTTCTGTCTTCAGAAATTTTTAGTGACTTCCTTTGATCTCCCACATGATATCCCAACTCTGTTGTTTGGCATTCAAGGCCTTCCACCATCTGATGTCACCCTGATCTCATTTTACTCTCTTCCATATAGTCTAATCTCTCATCAGTCTGGCCCTCTGAACATACCCTCTCCTTGTTCACTTTTTTGCATTTCCTCAGGTTTTTCCATATGTGTTCAATAACTTCTCAGTGTCCCCTTCTTGGTATGTTGAATTCTTGCCCACCTTTCAGAATCAAATTCAAATTCTACCTTGCCCATTTATCCTTCCTTGAAGCTCCTATTCCACAGTGACTTTAACCCTCAGACCTCAGACAGCAGATTTATTCGTACCTTTCTAATGTACTCGTACATAATGTACTAATTTATATTATAATTAACTGTGTACATGCCTTGTTGCTGTTGTATTCCTCCTTCATTTGTGAAGGGGATCATGACATCAGGGAGATGATGACATGACTAGCAATTGATTTTCATTTGGGTGAGGGAGGGCTGTGCAAGGTTACCAGCCTCACTTGCTCCTCCAGAGTCAACTGGATCCAGTGTCCAGATATTCATTAGGATGACTGGAGATGGTCCAGGGTGCAATGGGAGACCCTGGCCATTTTAAGCTAAGGTGTCTTCAGCATCTCACTTTGAGTGAGGTAACACCAATTCAGTGAATAGACCTCTTTAAGAAGTGAGTCAAGGGATGGCCCCTTAAATAAAAAACATCAAACTGGGAAGGGAAGACCCTCAAGGTTGATGTCCAAAAGAAAAATAGTTTGTGCCTAAAGGCTCAACAACACTCTCAGCTGTGTGAATGTGGGTACTATGTATCATCAAAACATTTTATCTCCTTTAGCACATAACATAAAAGTGGTATATATTTTCAAAAAATTTTTTTTTAATATAAATTTATTTATTTAACTTTTTACATTCATTTTCATAAAATTCTGGGTTTCAAATTTTCTCCCCATTTTCCCCTCCCCCCACCCCAATACACCGAGCATTCTAATTTCCCCTATCACCAATCTGCCCTCTCTTCTATCATCCCTCCCTTCTCTTGTATTTTATTCTTTCCTTAAGTCAAATGTGATGAGAGTAAACTTCATATTTTTTTTCCTCAGCTCTCCTCTTTTTCTCTCCACCAAAAGTCTCCTGCTTGCCTCTTCTATGAGAGATAATTTATCCCATTCCATTTCTCCCTCTCTCCTCCCACTACATTTCTCTCTCACCATTTACCTTGATTTCTTTTAAGATATGATCCCATCTTATTCAATTCATTCTGTGCTCTCTGTCTCTGTGTGTGCATGCACGCCTGTACATGTGTGTGTGTACGTGTGTGTGTGTGTAATACCACCAACTACCCAGATACTGAAAAATTTCAGGAGTTACAAATATTGTCTTTCCATGTAGGAATGTAAACAGTTCAACTTTGGTAAGTCCTT
>CM053773.1:182118567-182140893 GCA_028658325.1 Potorous gilbertii | reverse complement strand
ACAAATGGGGAGAAAATTTTGGAACTCAAAATCTTGTGAAAATGAATGTAAAAAGTTAAATAAATAAATTTATTAAAAAAATAAAATAAAAAAATAGTTGCTGGAGTAAGAATCGTCAGTGGTAAAGGACAACAGCAAAGCAAAATGAGGGTAGGAAGGCAGAGCCCCAAAGCTGGTCTACAGTATGCACAAAATGGAAGGCAAGGGATGGACATGGAGTATATACTATTATAATCCATACAACTTAGCATAAATACAATGCTCAAAGAACTCACAAAAAAAAAACAAACAAGAGGTGAGAAAACTGGGAGATAGGTTGGGGGACAGACTTTTAGTTGGGTATGTGGATTGGGGTTTGGAAGTGTGGGGAAGATAAGGGACTTTTAGAGGGGTTCATGGATTGAGATGGGGTTGGGGAAGGGGATGAGGGACTCTTGGAGGGGTGGGTGCTGATTGCATTTACTTAGTTCTTCCTATGTGCCAGGGACCTAGCTAATAACTGGAAATACATGTTGTTGTTCAGTCATTTCACTTGTCTCAGACTCTTTGAGTCTCCATTTGGGGTTTTCTTGGCAGAGATACTGGAGTCATTTGCCGTTTCTTTCTCCATCTCATTTTACAGATGAAGAACTGATACAAACATGGTTGACTTGCCCAGGAGTACACAGCTAGTAAGTGTCTGAGAACAGATTTCAGGGATATAAGTCTTCCTGACTCCAGGGCCAGTACTCTATCCACTGTGCCACCTGGCTGCCTATTTAACTATTGATATATCCACAGTTCTGAGACAGTAGCTGTGTTTCCAAGATGATTATAAGACCCAAGGGAGGGGAACAGTAATATGGCTTAGGGCATGGGCCATCTCATCAGTGTCATAGGTGGGGTCAGAGTAGGAAAGAGTCCTTAGGCACTCATATCAGCAAATCTCAGATATGGAGGAGGAGGGATTTCCAACAGAGGGGATCAGACTTCATAACAGACATATTTTTAAAAATTAAGATACTGGATGCTCCTTAAGAAAAAAATAATACTGGGTCATTGAACAGTCAAACAAACAGTGAAAATATATCTTCAACGATCCCTAACACTGAACTTGATTTCCAGATAATGACCGAGGTTGACCAATGGGCAGTGACTCCATAGTCTCATGAATAAGATGGACAAAATTGCTTTGCAAAGTCAGAGCAGGCAACTGAGAAAGTGAGTGACTAAGGTAAGAGCCCACATAGTCAATCTTGGGGAGATTCTTCCAATAGAATGTAAGTTCCTTAAGGGAAAGATTGATTGAGTTCTCTTGCCTAGGAAAGATTCTACTACCCTACTGAAAAGCAGTATTTCTTCTCTGCCCAGAGCAGAAAACATGTGGGGCTGGCAGGCTGCCAGCTATCAGCTGGCACATGTGGAAGAAGCTGTTCTCATCACTAGTAGCTGCAAAGTTTTCCAAAATGGGAACACCTTTCAACAAAAAGACTTGTAACTTTGGCTGAAGCATGGAGATCGTGGAAGGGAATCATGACAAATGATTCAAAAAGCATTTTTAAGTGCCAACCATGTGCCAGACACTATGCCAAGCGCTGGGGTTACAAAGAAAGGCAAAAGACAGTCCCTGCCCTCAAGGACCTTACAACCTAATGGAGGAGGCAACAATACATAAATGATTATGTACAGACCAGATAGATATAAGATATATTGGTGATAGAAGGTTAAGGAGAAGTGAGAAAGATGAAATTCAGCTGAGACTTCAGGGAAGTAAGGAAAATGTTCCAGGCATGGGAGACAGCAAGTGGAAATGCATGTGGTCAGGAGATGGAATGTCTTGTTCCCAGGCATAGCAAGGAGGCCTAGGTTATTGGATTGCAGAGTATGTAGACAGGAATAAGGTATAAGAACAATGGAAGGTAGGAAGACATCAGGTTGTGAAGAACTTTAAAAGTCAAACAGAAGATTACATTTCATCCTAGAGGTGATAGGGCGGCAATGGAGCTTATTAAATAAGGGAGTGACATGGTCAGACATATACTTTTGTAAGATCAATTTGACAGCTGATTGGAATGGGGAGAGATTTGAGACAAGGAGACCAACCAGCAGATATTGCAACAATCCAGGTATGAAGTGATGACAGACTGCACCAAGGTGGTGGCAGTGTCAAAAGACAAAGAGAGCCATATATAAGAGCTGTTATAAAGTTAGAAATGACAAGTCTTGGCAACTGATTGGATATAATGGAATGAGAGAGAATGATGAGTCGAGGATGATACCTAAGTTTTGAGCCTGGGTGACTGAAAGGATGGTGGTACTCTCAACACTAACAGAGAACTTAGAAAAGGGGGAGGGCTAGGGAAAAAATAGTAATTTTGGTTTTGGACATTTTGAGTTTGAGATGTCTGAAGGACATCCAGTAGGAGATGTCCAATAGGCAACTGAAAATTCAAGACTAGAGGGCAGGAGAGAAGTTTGGGATAGAAAAATAGCTATGGGAATCATCTGTATAGAGATCACTATATCAAAGAGAGGTTATAATAAGATGCTTTATATTTTTTATCTCATTTTATCTTCACAACAACTCTAAGAGGTGAGTGCTCATATTATCCCCACTTCACAGATGAAGAAATTGAGGCTAAGAGAGGTTAAGTGATTTGCTTAGGGTCCTATAGTTACTAAATGTTTGAGGCAGAATTTGAATTAAGGTCTTCCTGAGTCCAAGTTCAACATTATTTCTACTGTGTTGAAAAAAAAATAGTGTATATAGAGATATACAGAGGGAGAAAGAAGAAGGAAGGAAGGAAGGAGGGAGGGAGGGAGGGAGGGAAGGAAGGAAGGAAGGAAGGAAGGATGGAAGGAAGGAAGGAAGGAGTCAGTCTCAATGAGTACAAGGAGATGGATGGAATGAAAAAAGAAAAGGATTAAGATGAAATCTAGTGTGTTACTATAGAGAAGGCATTCTAGTGAATATAGAGGAAGGATCAGGTGACTTTAAAGTGGGATTATGTTAGGGACAGACTGAGGGAGGTTGGAATAAGGGAGCAGTGAGAGGGGAACAGAAAATAGCAGTGCAACAACATCTTCCAGAGTTTAGAATCACTGGGATTGGGGGTGGGGAGGGGGATTGATCACTTATACCAAGTTCCATTAGGTTGTAGAAAGACTTGAATACCAGGTATGGTATCTGAATCTGACACATATAAAATGAATGTATTGAAAAATTGAAATGAACTACCTTTTGTGGACTCAAGATGATGTAAGACTATGCAATGAGAGAGGGGTTGGGAGGGACTGCAGCTTGCACACAAAGACACATATCATTTTTGAAGACTTTTCTGGGGATAAAAATTTCAAACTCTATTTAAGGTTTTCTATCCCAACAGCTGGAGCAGATGAGATTGCCCTGTGGTGCTTCCTCTCATCCCCACTCCCCAGGACAGGCTATGACTCTTCTGTGGGAGAGTCATGCACAGATGTGAGCCTACAGCAGATAGAAAGAGGTAGAGTGGGATCCTGGATCGACAAGGTGAGAAGAGGGGGCTCACCAGGTGAATTTAGAAGAATTTACTCTAGCCCCTCCTTTTCCTGTTTCCTTAGATCATTTGCTGAATAAAAATCTCAAATTCTAAAAACTTGTCAAATACCTTTTCTGTCCCTCCATCCCTGCCACATACATAAATCTTTAATCTGCTGGGGGAGAAGAGTGGTGGGAAAGGGGACTTGATCTAGTCTTCCACAGATCCTGTAGCTTATTATTGAAAAACTTGTTAACAATTTGTTTCTAGGCTACCTGGTTGTGTCAGTAAATCACATGGCCTCAGAATCCTTTGACTGTGGGGCCAAGAATGAGGATAGAGAAGTCCAGTCATAGAAAAGGAGCTCAAACAGTAGAAATGAGAGGTGTCTCAATCTATAACTGATCAGATTAGATTTGTTCTACTTAGCCCTAGAGGGCAAAAGCATGAGCCATGAGTGGAAGCTGCAGAGGCAAATATAGACTAGATGACTAAAAAGAGCTGTCCCAGCATGGGATGGACTATCCTGAAAGGAGGTGGCCTCTCCCTCCTTGGAGGTCTTCAAGCAGAGGCTGGATAACCACTTGTTGGCTGTTATCATGGGTTTCCTAGATGGCTGTTAAGGACCCCTCCAAAACTCTCAAAAGCAATGATTCTGTGACAAATTGGCACAAAGAGCCACTTTTTCAAAGTGGTCTAATTTCTCTTCCACTTGGCAGCCTTTCAAAACCATGAAGAGTTTTCCACCTCTCAGGGGATCAAGGTCAGCAGTGGCTTATTAGAAAGGAGTTTCACTTCAGGAGAAAGTTGAAAATGCCCCAGTTAGCTCCCCTTGGCTATGACTGACAATGTCCACCTAAGCACCCAAGAATGTCCTCTAGGCCCTCTCTATCAGGTGGCAGCCTCATCCCCATATACCTCAGAGCTTGAGATGATGAGCCTAAGGTCAGGAAGACCTCAGAAATTTTGTGAACTTGGACAAAGGGTCAGAAAGTGCTCAGGTTCAAGTAAGAATGAAGGACATGGATAACACATACACACACACACACACACACACACACATAGACACACACACACACACACACTTCTTACTCCCTTCAACAGGCTTGTTAGTTTGTGCCCCAGATGTTTTTAAGGTTGTGTCACTGTGACTTCCACTGAAATGAACACAGTGACAACTCGTTCACCCTAAACCCCAGAAGTGGCAAGTCCTGGAGGAAATACACCTAAAAGTTTCATCAGCACCTGTAGAGTCTACAGAAGCAGCTACTAAAGACAGGCATTTCCCTACAGGGAAGATACAGGCGAAATAGAATATAAACTGACTTGGAAATAATGTAGAAGCTCTTACAGGGATTCACAGGTCTCTAGAGAGGATACATAAGCCCTGTAGAGAATTTACCTATCATTCTAAGTAATGCATAGTCCCCTTACAGTAGTAAATACTAGATCCCCACAAAAGATGCTTGGGTTCATATGAAGCATGGACAGACTTCAAAGAGGATATACAAGCAGGCAAAATAAAAGCCCATAATTGAAGGCACCTAGGTTCTTTCAAAGGATGCACAGACCCAACAAACAGTTTGCCTGTTGGTTCTGTGGCCAATGTATATGAAGCAATAATTCCCAAAAGAATTTCAAACTAGCAACAACCATGTGAAAGAAAGATTCCAAGTACTGATAACAGAGAAGTGAAAGTCCAACAACTCTGAAGTTGGATCCCTCACTCATAAAACTAGCAAAGATGAGAAAAGTTAAAAAGAGTTAATGACTGAAGGGCTTCCAAATCACAGGCACATTAAGATATTGTTGGTGGAGCTATGAATTAAATAGTCTGACCATTCTGGAAAGCAAGCTAGAATAATGAGGTTTTTTTTTTAATGACTAAAATTTCCATGAGGGGAAGGGAGAATTCAGCTAAGTAGCATGGTGAATAGAGTGCCAGGCCTGGAATCACACTCCTCTTCTTAAGTTCAAATTTGTCTTCAGACATCTACTAGCTGTGTGATCCTAGTTGAGTCATTTACCCTCTTTGCCTCAGCTTCCTCATCCTTAAAATGAGCTGGAGATGGAAATGGCAAACCACTAAAGTACCTTTGCCAAGAAAACCTCAAATGGGGCCATGGAGAGTCAGTCATGACAGAACAACCAAACAACACAAATGTCTGTGCCTTTGGACCCAGAGATCCCATTGCTATGCATATACTGTAAGGAGGTCAAAGGCAAAAAAAAAAAAAGGCATCTTATTTCCCACCCAGCAGCACACATTTTGGATTGCTTTGGCTTTTCCATTATGTCCCCATGCTAAGTACCTTCCCTCCTCCCTCCTCAACATTTCGATTTTCTTCTGTATATTCTCTTACCCCATTAGCTTGTAAGCTCCTTGAGAATAAGGGCTGCCTTTATTTTTCATATTTAATGATTCTTTCTTGAGTAGAAAGAAAGGTCCCATAGATATCAAAAATAGGAGCACTTTTTTGTGGTATCAAAGAACTAGAAATAGATTGGAGAATGACTTAGTTAATTATTATGGATAATATGAAATGAGGACTGTGAAGACGAGAGAAGTATTGAATGACATGAACTTAGGCAGGGTGAAGTAAACAGAACCAGGAAAACAAGATACATAATAATAGACACGTGCACACACACACAGACGTATATGTGTGTGTGTGTGTATATGAGGGGAGAAGAGAAGGAAAAAAGGGAGCCGAACATAGTGCAATTATAATGACCAAGCTTGGCCCTGGAAAGCAATTAAAAAAATGCACCTCCCTTCAAATCAGATATAGGAAGATATGGGTGCAAACTATTGCCTATACTATCAGAAACACTAGATGTGATGGCGATTTGTATTACTTGGGTAAGGTTTTATACCGCTGACATTAAACTCATAACTTTCCTTCCAACTCTTTCCTCCAAGTATCTCATTTCTTTCCCAGTTCTCTCCTCTACCATTCTCATTTTCTTTGCAATATCATTTTACAAAAAAAAAAAACCTTGCTCAATTTTATCTAAGAATTCTAGGTGAACTTGTTACCAAGCTGTATGTTTCTTTGAAGGATTGCTTGTAAATGTTTTGGAGTTATTTTCTTCTAGGTATTCTTTATTATGCCTTAGACGTCCCAGATATTATAATAACTCTTTATCTTGAGTGTATTTTCAGTTTTCTTGTTTATTTGTTCTCTCATTCTTGAAGCTTTCCTTCTGAAATTTAGACTTTTATATTACAGCCAGACGGTGTACACTCCTAAAAAGGAGAATCAAGGCCTTGTATAGTCCTGGTTGTTTTTTATCTGAGTTCCTTCTACTGCCTTCTTTGGGTATTAAATTCTTTGTTCTTCTAGGTAGTCAAGAGTTACTCAGGTTGGGGAGTTGCAAATTTTCCAGGGGGACCTAAGTGGTCTGATCTAGGGTACAATCTAATCACTGCTTTTCTGGCCTGAGGCTCTAGACCAACAGTTTGGGTCTAGACTGTGCAACAATAAGAATGTCCATGAGTGAAATTCCAATTGTTGGCCCCAACCCCTGTCACTTAAGTGAAAGACTACAAGTTCAGAGAAACAAAGCTATAGACTAACCTCTAGTCCCACAGCCCCAGGCCTGGTTATTTGACCCTAAAGCCTAGATATATGTCTGAGGTCAGAACAACAAAGTTATAGGCCCAGCCATATTCCACTGTCTTGCCATGGTCACTTGTCTGTGAGTCAAATTAGTGACATTAGGCTGGGAAAATGACCTCCCATGGTTTCTCCTTAGATTTCATGATCCTTACTTGGTCAGTACTCTTTTAAGATCTTTGCTGAAATATTTATGGGGAAAACTGAGCTGTATTTCTTCCTGCTACTCCATAGTCCTTGACACAGTTAATTTTGCTAGACTGCTTTTAATTTCCACTTTCTTTTAAGATCTTTATTACAAAGAATACGTAGGGAAGATAGGAGGTATATATTGACAAATGTAATTGATATAAAAAGAAAATAAATTTTCAAATTTTAAATTGAAAAATAACAACTTACCAAAAAATTATTTTATAAAGCTAGAAAAAACAAAATTCATCTGGAAGAACAAAAGGTCAAGAATATTAAAAGAATTAAAGAAAAGAGATACAAAGAAAATGGCCTAGTTATACCAAATTTTAAATTATATCATAAAGCAGCAATCATCAAAACTACCTGGAAGTGACTAAGAAAAAGAGTGGTGGATCAGTGCAATAGGTTAGGTGAACAAGACCCAATAGTCAATGACTATAGCAATCTACTATTCAATAAATCCAAAGACTTCAACTTCTGGAATAAGAACGCATTATGTAGCAAAAACTGCTGGGAAAACTGGAAAATATTATGGCAGAAACTAGACACAGATTAACATTTTATACTCTATACCAAGATAAAGTCAAAATGGTACATGATTTAGATATTAAGGCTGATACTATAAGCAAACTAGGAGAGCAAGGAATAGTTTACCTGTCAGATCTATGAAGAAGGGAAGATTTTGTGACCAAACAAGAGATAGAGAACATTATGAAATGCAAAATGGTTGATTTTGATGACATCGAATTGAAAAGTCTTTGTACCAACAAAGCCAATGTAATCAAGATAAAAAGGGAAGCAGAAAGCTGGGAAACAATTTTTACAACCATTATCTCTGATAAAGTCTTAATTTCTAAAATATATAGAGAACTGAGTCAAATTTATAAGGATACAAGTCATTTTTCAATTGATAAATAATTAAAGGATATAAACAGTTTTCAAAAGAGGAAATTAAAATAATCCATACTCATATGAAAAAATGTTCTAAATCACTATTGATTAGAGAAATGCAAATCAAAACAACTCTAGGTACTACATCACATCTATCAGATTGACTAACATGATAAAACAATAAGATGATAAATGTTGGAGATGATGTGGGAACATTAGAACACTATTTTGTTGGTAGGGTTGTGAGCTGATCCAACCATTCTGAAGAGAAATTTGGAACTATGCCCAAAGGGCTATAAAATTGTTCTTTTCCTTTGACCCAGCAATACCACTTCTAGGTCTGCATCTCAAGGAGATCATAAAAATGGAAAAAAGATTCACATGTACAAAAATATT
Organism: Potorous gilbertii; assembly: GCA_028658325.1. NCBI lineage: Eukaryota > Metazoa > Chordata > Mammalia > Diprotodontia > Potoroidae > Potorous > Potorous gilbertii. The sequence continues at coordinate 182,132,297 of CM053773.1, read as the reverse complement.
TATAGCAGCTCTTTTTCTGGTGGAAAGAATTGGAAATTGAGGGGATGTTCATCAATTGGAGAATGGCTAAACAAGTTGTGGTATATGAATGGAAAGGAATTCTATTGTGCTATAAGAAATAATGAGCAGGCAGACTTCAGAAAAATGTGGAAAAACATAAAATGAATTCATGCTGAGTGAACATTTTAACAGGAGAACATTTTACACAATAATAGTCACATTGTGCGATGACTGACTTTGATATACTTAGCTCTTCCCAGCAATGCAAGATCGAAGACAACTCCAAAAGACTCACAATGGAAAATGCTATCCATATACAGAGAAAGAACTTTGAATTCTAAATGCCGATGGAAGCATAATATTTCCTCACCTTTTCTCTTGTTGTTTTGTTTATTCTTTCTTGTGGTTCTTCCCATTAGTTCTAATCCTTCTTTACATCCTGACTAATGTGAAAATATGTTTAATATGAATATATAAGTAGAGCCTATATGACATTGCACATCATCTTGGGAAAGGGGGAAAAGAGTAAAGGAGAGAAAATTTAAAACTCAAAATCTTATGGGATTGAATGTTGAAAACTAAAAATTAATTAATTATTAAAAAACAAATAACAACTCTGATTCTGAAAGTATATACATAGATTGTTATTACCTAGATTATCCTTACTCTCTCATGTCATATTCAAGGAAATTATAGTAAAATATAAGGGTATCTGTACAACACCATTTGGAGATGTATTTCTTCAGCTATAGAGAGTCTCCAGAAAATAGCTGCACATGCCTCTAGAATTGGTTGTTCAGTGTCTCAAAGAGTAGTCTTCTCAGTCAGGAAGAAAGGGATTTCTCCTACAATTTGGACTTAAGGGGGTAGAGTTAGTCCAGTTAGTCAATAAGTAAATACTGCCTAGAGAGAGGGGCTGAACACTTCCAGAGGGTTTTCAACAGATCATCATCAATTAAGCACCTACTATGTGCCAAACACTATGTTAAGCACTGGGGATACAGATGAAGTAAGAGTTGTTGTTTTTTAAAGGAAGGAAAAATTATTTTTAGTGGAATAAGAATGCTAGATAAAAAATTAGAAAAGAAGTAAGAGTTTTGGAAGAAAGAATAAGAAAGAGAATTAACCGCTGGGCACAAAGAGTTATAAAGTCTTGCCCAAGCAACAAACTCCCTGGAAATTAGAATGGACCAAACAAAATCCAATGGCTTTATGAGGCAAAAAGAAATATTAAAACAAAGAGAAAAGGCTGAAAAATGGAAGAAAATGTAAGATACCTCATAGCAAAAGCAACTGATTGGTAAAATAGATCCAGGAGGAAAAAGATAAGAAACATTGAACTATGAGAACACCATGACCAAAAGAAGAGCGTAGACATCTCATTTCAAGCAATCTTTTCTTAATACATAATTTATTTATTTTTCAGTTCTTAGTATTCACTTCCACAAAAATTTGAATTCAAAGTTTTCTTCCCATCTCTTCCTAACCCCCAACTCCAGGACAGCATGCACCCCCATCCAGCCCTTTCTCTATCTGTCCTCCCTTCTATTGCCCACCCTTCTTCCATCCCTCTTCCCCTCTATTTTCCTGTAAGGCAAAATAGATTTCTATATTCCATTGTCTGTATAGCTTAATTTTCAGTTGCATGCTAAAACAATTTTTAACATTCATTCTAAAAACTTTGAGTTCCATATTCTTTCCCTCACCCTCACCCATCCTCATTGAGAAAACAAGCAATTCAATATAAGTAATACATGTGTAACAATGAAAAGCACTTCCATAATAGTTATGCTATAAAAGACTAACCATATTTCTTTCGTCCTATCCTGCCCTTCATTTACTCCATTCTCTCCCTTGACCTGTCTTTCTACAATAGTGTTTGCTTCTGATTATCCCTTTCCCCAATTTTCTGTCCATTCTATTGTCTTCCCTCTCCTATCTCCTTTTCCCTTGCCTTCTTGCAGGGTAAAATAAATTTCCATATCTAATTGAGTGTGTATTATTCCCTCCTTAAACCAAATCCCATGAGAGTAAGGCTCAGTTGTTTCCTTTCATCTCCTCCCTCTTCCCCTCCACTGTGGAAGCTCTTTCTTCCCTCTTGTATGTGAAATGATTTACTACATTGTGCCTCTCCTTTTTTCTTATATCTAGTACATTCCATTCAAAAGTAAATTTTATTTGTTTCAGGTATTTTCCCTTCATATCCAGCTCACCCTGTGCCTTCTGTCTATGCATATGTATGTATATATGTATATATATATATACACACATATATGTACATGCATATACATACACACATGTACATATACATATCTATACATATATAATATACACACATACCTATACACACCTACATATATACATTCCCTCTAACTATGTTAATATTGGAAAAGGTCTCATGAGTCACAAATAGCATCTTTACATATAAGAATGTAAACAGTTCAACTTTAATGAGTTCCTTAAGGCTTCTCTTTCCTGTTTATCTTCTCATGTTTCTCTTGATTCTTGTATTTGAAAGTCAAATTGTCTATTGAGCTCTGGTCTTTTCAACAAGAATGTTTGGAAGTCCTCTATTTCATTGAAATTCTATTTTTTCCCCTGAAGTCTTATACTAAATTTTGCTGGGTGGGTGATTCTTGGTTTTAATCCTATCTCCTTTGACCTGTGAAATATCATATCCTAAGCCCTTCGATCCTTTAGTATAGAAGCTGCTAAATCCTGTGTTGTCCTGATCGTATTTCTACAATACTTGAATTGTTTCTTTCTGGCTACATGTAATATTTTCTCCTTGACCTGGGAGTTCTGGAATTTGGCTACAATATTCCAAGGAATTTTTCTTTTGGGATCTCTTTCAGGAAGTGATCAGTGAATACTTTCCATTTTTATTTTACCCTCTGGTTCTAGAATATCAGGGTAGTTTTCCTTGATAATTTTTTGGAAGATGACGTCTAGTCTCTTCCTTTGATCAATGGCTTTTAGGTAGTCCCATATTATTTAAATTGTCTCTCCTGGATCTATTTTCCAGGTCAGTTGTTTTTCTAATGAGATATTTCACATTGTTTTCGATTTTTTTGTTCTTTTCTTTTTGGTTTCACATGAAGGCATTAGCTTCCATCAGCTCCATTATAATTTTTAAAGAACTATTTTTCTTCAGTGAGCTTTTGAACCTCCTTTTCCATTTGAATAATTCTGCTTTCTAAAGCTTTCTTCTCCTTATTGACTTTTTGGATCTCTTTTGCCATTTGAGTTAGTCTATTTTTAAAGGTGTTATTTTCTTCAGCATTTCTTTAGGTATCTTTAGCAAGCTGTGGACTCACTTTTCATGGTTTTCTTTCATTGCTCTCATTTCTCTTCCCAATTTTTCCTCCACCTTTCTTACTTGATTTTCAAAATTTTTTTTGAGCTCTTCATGGTCTGAGACCACTACATTTTTTTTGGATGTGGAAGCCTTGACTTTTATGTCTTCCTCTGATGGTATGCTTTGTTCTTCCTCATCCAAAAGGATGGAACAAAATACCTTTTCATCAAGAAATTAACCTTCCATAGTCTTATTTTTTCCCTTTTTTGGGAATTTTCCCAGGAAGTTACTTAACTTTTTATTCCTCTGTCAAGTGGAGGGTATACTCTAGGGACCTGTAAGTTCTCAGTTCCTCCAAGGTGGTACAATAAAGGGAGAGGAGTTTACTCTCCAGAAAAAACTGGATTTTCATTCCTTCTCCAGAGCCTCCACCAGCTCCACCACAGCAACACTCTTCCTCACCACAGGACCACCACTCAGAACTGAGACTCAGATCAGCTGCTCAATTCCCCCAGTGTCTTTAGGCCAAAGGCTCCAAAAATGGACTCTGCTGCCATTATAGTTCAGGCTGGGCTGTATTGCATTCACTTCTCACCCAAATGAAAGAGCTTTCTTACTGACCTCTGAAGCTGTCTTTGGCATTTGTAGGTTAAGAAATCTGGGAAATACAGCTGCTACCCATGATTCCTTGTCCTGAGGCCTACTCCACTCCTCTCTGTGCTTCATAGCCAAGGCTAGGCTGTGTTGCGCTCTAAGCCCAGTGCAATAGATTTTCCTGTCAAGCTTCCAGGCTGTGTTGAGCTGGAAATTTCTTTCACTCTGTTGTTTTGTGGCTTCTGCTGCTCTAGAATTTGTTTAGAGTCATTTTATTCACTTTAATTTTTTGTAGTTACCCTTAGCTTTCTGTATCAGCCTCACCTCATTCTAATATTTAGTACTTACTGTTAACATTTTCCTTACAGAAGTATGTATGCTGGATGCCCTCTTTTTCATTAGCCAGTACTTTATTTTGCCTTCTGGGACCAACCTAAAGTTCTGTGGTGTTATTATATATGAAATTTTACCTACTAAATGATAGATAAAGACATTGTTGCTATTGCTGTTAATTATTGTTACTTTTAGCTGCCGTACTGCAATAACTGTAAGTTCCACTTTCATCTCAGGAAACACCTTTGCTATGAAAAAGAAATTCTTATAGCGGCATGGTTTATGACAATTGTTCTAGTTTGCATATTAGGCCTTGTTTTCTTTGAAACAAATCCACTTGCAGACTTTCATGCTTGCTTTTCAGAAGTTTAACAGGTTTTTATTTTCTTCTATTTTCTGCCGGAGGTTTTGTCTCTCTTTTTTAAGACAACATTAACTATTCTATATTCTGTCTTATTCCATAAGTCATTCCCAGTATGTTTATTAGTATCCAAATGAAACAGACTGCCAATCTTGAGCTAAATACTACTTCCAATGTCACCAGCTATATATCATTAGACTAATTATGAGAACTACCCATCATAAATTTCTCCCCAAATAGCAGGTGGTTAAGTCTAAGACTTCTAGAAGCCTTGGATATGTGCCAAGATCAAGTTTCTCCAATAAGGCAACCATGACCAATCATTAGAATGGAAAAAACTTCTCCATGGCTTAGATACATGTGCTGTAGCCAATTAGTGCTCAGAAAAAGATTGTCCAGTCACACACTGCCTGACCAATTTGTGCTCTTGAATCTTCAAGAACACTTAACAGGTATGGGTCTCACTGGCGAAGACTAACATCAAAAGCAGAGTTTCTTCTCTATAAAAGCAGTAGCAACTCAGCCTCAAATAACGTTATTGCCTAAAACTCAGCTTGTTCTCCTCATGTAGACAGATGCTTAAATTCATGTGAAGAAGGCTGGCAGAGTTACAAGAAATCATGAAAAGAACAGATTAAGGGAAACCTGGAAAGATTTTTTATAAACTGATGGTGACTGAACTGAGCAAAAGCAGAAGTACAATTAATATAATAACTGGTATTGATTGTTGTCCTTCGTCTTTGAAGAGGACCAAAATGGCATCACCATGATAAAGTGAAATTTCAGTGTGTCTGACTGTGGCTGATCAGACTAATACAAGCTCAGAATGCTCTACTACAGGTTGGGCACAGAAAGCTCACGTGAATATTTGGGGTGGATATCCCAAATTTGCGCATTCCATATTTACTTTTTGCTGTCTCAATTCTGCTTTGCTCAAAAAGCACAGAACCCTTTCTGATGGGGGCACGCCATGCTGAGTGGTCCTGTGCCAGTGTCTCCCATGTTGCCCAGTCAAATCCAAAGTTACTGAGAGACCTTGAGAGTGTCCTTGTATGGTTTCTTCTGGCCACCATGTGATTGCCTGCTTCATGTGAGTTCGCCATAAAATAGTCTTTTTAGCAAGCATACATTTTGCATTGAACAATATGGCCAACCCATCAAAGTTGCATTCTCTGATGCATAGTTGAATACTTGGCAGCTCAGCTCGAGCCAGGACTTCAGTGTCTGGTACCTTATCCTGCCAGGTGATCCTCAGAACCTTGCTAAGACAGTTCAAATGGAAGAGATTCAGTTTCTTGGCATGGTGCTGGTAGACCCTCCGTGTTTCACTAGCATATAACAATAAGGTCAGCACAAAGCTGTGTAGATCTTCATTTTGGTAGTCAGTCTAACACCTCTTCTCTTCCAAACTTTTCTTCAGAGCCTCCCTAACACTGAGCTACCTCTGGCGATGTGTGTATCAGCCTCATTGTCAATGTGTCACTACCAAGGTAAGGGAACTTATCCACAGCATTCAAAACTTCTCCATTTGTTATAAGCAATGGTTCCAAGTGTGGATGGTGTGGCGGTGGCTGATGGAGCACCTGTGTTTTCTTGATGTTAATTATTAAGGGTAACTAGGTAGTGCGAGGCTTGGAGTCAGGAAAATCTGAGTTCAAATCCAGCCTCAGACATTTACTACCTGTGTGATCCTGGACAAGTCATTTAACTCCTACTTGCCTCAATACTTTAACTGTAAAATGGGGACACATTAAAGAAGGCAATGGCAAGCTACTCCAGTATCTTTGCTAAGAAAACCTCAAGGACAAGTCCATGGGGTCACAAAGTGTCAGACACAACTGAATGACTAAACAATGAAAATATGAAGGAGAATGCTGGTGCTTGACCAGAAGAATTTCTACAGGCCTGAAAGAATGATCCCTTCATCTTTAAATACCTCAGGTGGTTCTGGAAAACATATTCTTAATATCCAACTTTAATTCTTCTCTGCAATAACATATATCCTTCAACAAATCTCACTACAGAAATGAGTTATACATATGTTAGATTTTGTTGTCGTCTTTTACTGGTAAGGAAGAATTCTTACCATAGAACCATTCATTTAGAAAGCATTAGTTGATATATGTTGGAGAGTGGTCAGGAGAGCCTGATCATCTATCAGGCCTTTGGAACTAGCCCCATAAATCTAGAACAGCATGTCACTCTTTTGCATCCTTCCTCTCTTGCTAGTCCCTGATTCCAATATCTGTGTATATCATTTTGTATATCATTTGTCTGTGTATATCATACCAACTTATATAAGAAAAGGGAAGAAGGTATGGATTGAAAAAATATTTTATCAAATTTCTTGGATAAAAATCTAATGCTCAAAATAAAGAGAATTAATATACATTCATAAGTCTAACAGTCAACAACCATATTAAAATATTTCAAATAATACAATAAATTCAAATTAAAGCAATTCTAAAGTGTCACTTTACACACATCAAATTTGAAAAAATATATGGTAAAAAATGGAAATAGTCCATATTGGAGTCACTATGAGAAGATAAATGTACTCATGCACTCTCATAGAGATGTGAATTGATCTAATAATTGCCATTGGTGAAATCAAGCAAGAAAAACTGCTTTCATTTAACAAATCCACCACTGGGTCTCCACTAAAAGAAAGTCACGATAAAAATAGTCTCATCCATGCCAAAATATTCATAGAAACACTATTGAGAAGTACTAAAAAACTGGAGACAAAGTATGTGCCTTCTGAATTAGGAGTGGTTTAACAAATGGTAGCATATGAATGCACTGAAATATTATTGCTGTATAAGTAACAATGAATATTTAAAATCTGCAAGAAAAGTTGAATGACTTGATGCAGAGTGAAAAAAGCAGATCAACAAGAAAAATATATGCAATAACTGCCATGATGTAAATAAAGATAGCCCTGAAAGACAACCAAATTTAGGGGAAACACAAAGGCCAGCATTATTTCTGAATGAAAGTAACAAAATTGCACCCATTTTCTTTCAAGAAATGGTGATTTTTTATGGAGTTACTTTCAAGAGCAGATCAAGAAGCTTAGCTCTTATTTTATGATAAACAGCCATTTTGAATTTGTGGACAGAGGTTGATTACACCTAGGTTTAGTAAGGTTACTCTGGGAGGCTGAGCAGGATAGGTTCATTCTAGACTCTGTTCTTTTCTTTATAACTGTCTCCCTGACCTTGGTACCCTCTTAACCGTGCCCCTAACCTTCCATCAAGGTCCTACTACAATCCTTCATTAATCCATATTTTCCTGAGTGCACCTACTCATAAGGGATAGCACTACTGTCTCTTCCCCAAACTATAGCTGCCAGAAGTTACCAACAAGTATCTAGGGGGAACTGGGCCTTCACACAGGGCCTACGAAGAATTTGGGGGTATTTGTAGGCAAGAAATCAGGAGGCAAATGGGGATTAGGTACACTGGAACCACTGAGCTGCAGGAAGCAGATGTTCCTGGGTGTCCCTCCTTGTGGATCTGAGAGTGGGCTAATTATTGCTTTGTGTAGTCAGTCCCTGGGTGAGTCTTATACAACTTGCTGGGCTATGGAGCCATTCATGGTCCTGAGCAGAAAGAGAAGTAAATAGACTTGATAATGTTAATAACAGGGTTTCTATCTCCTCCTCCATCAGGGTATGTCAGGGTGAAACATATGGGGAACTCTGTGGGTCAGAACTTCCCTGACATCTTATAAGCCAGCAAATAGTCATGGTGGCCCATATAGGTTGGAGGGGGAGGGGTCAGCAGGTTACTGGTCCAGCATGGGGCTAGTAGTCATAAGACTCAGCAGCATTTTAGTGTCCAGTCTGCTACTTTCTGAATCTCTGACTCAAGGCAATCCTCTGCTCCTTATTAGATCTCATTCTTAAATGAGAATTTAAGGAAATAGCCTTAAAATGGGCTTGTTAAGACTCAAACACGCAAAGCTATTTTAAGAAAAGCTTCCCAAGGGCTAGGCCCAATCAGTAAGTCTACAGATTTTGAGTTTCCCAGGGGCAGAGAGAAGTTCTGCATTTTTTGTAGAACCCCCAGGGCCTAGGACTTTTCCAACTGCAGGGCTCGACTCAAAATGGGGTTAAAAAGAATCTTAGAGCAGAATAGGATTTGGATCAGCATCCAACCTGAATATTGACATTATTTACCCAAGCTAAGTCAGCATATGATCTGCAGATCCTGACCCCTGAAAATGTGGTCACTTTCCACTCATGTTTAGGAAAGCGGTGACAGATAAGAAGGACATGAAATGAGTATAAGGCAATAGCTAGAGTCACTGGAGGTGTGGAAAAGCAGTGAAAATTAGAAAAGAAGAGAAACCCTTTTTCTCCTTGAGCAACAGACACACAACCTGTCTCCCACCTAATTCAAAATTCTCTCTCTCTCTCTCTCTCTCTCTCTCTCTCTCTCTCTCTCTCTCTCTCTCTCTCCCTCCCTCCCTCCCTCCCTCTCCTTATCCCTCTCTCTCCTTCCTTCCCACCTCTCTCACTCTCTCACACAAGAAAATGCATGCATACACTAGCAGGACTGGTATAAGGTCTCTCATATGGGTTAATTCGTTGGGCAAAGCAGCAATAGCTGTGGTTCTGGCCCAGTAGGTTTATGTCAGGGCCTCTGCCTTGGCCCCAATATGGTGAGGCTAGCACAGTAGTAGATGCCAGAGTCCTCCTTTTGTACCTGGCGCAGGGTCAAGGAGACTGTGTTGGCCTCATTTTTTCTGAAAATGAAAGCTCTACCCTTCATGCCCTCCCTGTACTCATTGGTGTTGCCTCTCCCAGCCGTGATACTAGCCACAAACTCCTTTATGCCTCCAGTGCCAGAACTTCGGTGCCAAGACATGGCAAAGTCCTTAAAGCGGAGCCCTGAAGCTGTACAAGTCAAGGTCACAGATTGGCCCTCGTGAACCATTTTGCCACCAGTCTCTACCAGTTGCACCTGGGCCCAGAATCCTGCAAAGAATACATAGGAGAGTAAGGTTAGTTCTCCACTGAGTCAATTTGGAAGGAAAGTGGGGTACCAAGGCAGAGATCCCTGGGAGCTGGATGCCAAGGAGAAGAACCCAGATAGAGGAAAGTAAGGAGAGTCTAAATTAAGCATCCAGACCACTAGGGAAGAAAGAATGGGGAACATAGTGGAAAAGAAATATCTGGAAATTAATTCAAAACTTAGTTCAACACAGCAGTCCAGGAAGAGGGGAAGAGCAGGATAAGAACAGAAATACCTGGTAAATTGGAAAGGAGCAATTTCAGAAGATAGACCCTGGCAAGAGTATTGAGAGGCCTGATAAACATCGTGCCCACTCTAAAAGAGTAAGGATCAGGCTTCAGGAGACGTAGTGAAGTCCAGGCAGCTACAACCCAAGGTTGATGATGTCTAAATGGATACCACTTCTGCACAGAGGAAGCTGTCGTTAAGAAGACTGAAAGCAGTGGTGCCTGCCCATCCCCCACAGAGGGGTAGGGAGTGGTGGTTAGCGTGAGAGGAAGAAAGAAAAGAGCCTGAGCAAGCCACAGCATTTGAACAGCCTCTCACAGCTGCCATTTCAGGGCCTGGAACACCCTTCCTAAGGTTTGAGAATGCTCAGGTAAGAGGCCAGTATCCAGATATGCAAAGCTCAGCACCATGGAGGAGCTTAGTGTAGAGATACTATCTAACCTAATTTCCAGCTTTAGTTATGTACCAATCAAACTACCAAGGCATTAATTTAGAGAACTAGAAAAACTATGAACAAAAGTCATCTGGAGGAAGAAAAGGGGAAAAAAATCTCAGCATGAAATAAAATAGGAATAAAGAGGCTCTAAAAGGACCAAATATCAGCCCATACTCAAAGGTAGCACTCTTAAAAAAACTGATATTAATTAACTAGTAGAAAAGACAGTCAACGAAACTGACTAGGCAAGTATCCCACAATGAAACATGTCACCTATTTCCTGATAAAGAGGTGATGGACTCAGGAACAGAAGAAGACATATTTTTGGGGTATGGCTAATATGGGAATTGGTCTTACTTAACTATACATATTGGTTACAAGGTTGTTTTCTTTTTTCTTTTCCCACTTCAATGTCTGAGGAGAGGATAGGGTGACAGGAAAGAGAGGAAATAAATATTTGTTGATTGAAAACTATCTTTTTTGTTAGTATTTGTCTTCACAATGGTGAGCACAGTGTCTGGCACATAGTGAAGTCTTAATAGATGTTTGTTAACTGAAAAAATAAACGAAAATTCATATTTTTTAAACTTGTATTTCACAGCTGACCCTGATGTTGGTGACTGGAACTCTCTCTGTGAGATGGAGAGCCATGGGATTCCAGCTACCTGGACAAAGTTTTCTGAGGCCAGGACCACAGTAGAGGGGAGAAGAGGGTTGTGGGATGGATAGGAGTGAAGGGGGCTAGACCCAAGGCAAGGCAATTTTGAGTCTGGCACTCTGCTTCCAGAGGTGCAATGTGAGAGTCTTTCCCCCTAGAAAAAGGGCCACCCTGGGACCATGTCCCTATGCAGCAGGCTGGGACAGGGCCCCACAGATTTGGCCTGAAGAGAAGTTCCAGGCACTTAAATTGTCTTCTGGGAACTACCAACCCTTGACTTGTAGAAAAACCTGATGCAAGGAACTGTACAGGACTGATGGAGGAAATATTATGGAAAACAAAGCCTGCTGGGACCTATTCTGTGAGTTTTGTTTTCTCTTCTTATAACTTTAAAAGAAAACTTTACAATATAAATTTTGGAAATTCAAAAACTTGCTAGGGAAGTTGGCATAAACTTAACCAGTGCTACAAGGGAGTAATTTTGCAAAAAAATTCATCAAAAAGAGTAATTCCCCAAAGTGAATTGATCGCTCTGAGATGCCTTGACACAAGGCTTATAGGACATTTAACGCTGAGTTTAAATTTGCCATTCTGTACTATACCTGCCTTGCTCCTTGTTCTACCCTCTGGCATCAAACAGAACAAATTCAATCCTTCTTCCACTTCAAATAATTGAAAATTCAATGTTTTCTCCCCTAAGTCTTTTATTCATCAAACTAAATATCTCCCTTTCCTTTCACTGATACCCATTTGGTATAATCTCTAGTTCTTATTAACCTCCTGGGAACATCCTTTCTAAAACATTCTGGCCAGAATTGAACACAATACTTTATGTACACAATACTTATGATCTGACCATGGCAGAATACATCAATTTACTCACCTCTTTCCTTGTGGAAACTATCCCTCTCTTAATGCAAAGTAGGTCCTCGTTTGCTTTGGTGGCAGCCATGTCACACTATTGAATCACATTGAACTTTGGTCCTCTGAAACCACTAGACTTTTTATACCTATCTCTCCCATGTCATATTTGAGAAGATTATTATTTTTAATCCATGTCTAGTTCTTTTTCATGTTCCTTGAAATCTATTTTATGTTTCTCCCATTCTAAGCCATTAAGATCATTTTCATATTCTATCATCCAAGGTGCAAATTGCCTCTCCCAGTTTTGTTTGTGATATTCATATTTCCTAAGAATGGCATTTATGTCTCCTAAATTATTCTTTAAAATTTTGAATGATCCAGGGCCAAACACAAATTGATTCAATAATAATCACATTTTGGGTAGGACCAGTCAACTGGATTGAATTTCAAGTTATTGCATTTTTCTTCATCTTGAACAAAAAGTTAATATGAGAGACTTGGACAAATGCATGCCTCCCTTTTAACTGTTTTGTGTGTTTTTTATACATTTATAAATGTTCATGCTATCCCCCTCTTTTAATTATAAATTCTTTAAAGACTCAGATTATTTATCTTTTGTCTTTATATCCTCAGTTCTTACCACAATGCCTAGCACATATTAGATTCTTAATAATTGCTTGTTGATTGGCTGATATATGGAACCCTGCTCTATTTGTAGCAAGGAGTTATTGGTCATCAAATCTCACTTATATTTTACTTATTAGCCTGCTACTTGGCTTTTTACCATATATTCATTCTCATCATCCTAAATTCTCAGATAATCTAGGGAAATTTTGGGGTATTTCTTCATTAATCATCAAGTTATGGTATCTCATTAATTAATTATATGTTTCATTTTTATTCACTATTATTTATTTAATAAACTGAAGAAAACTCTCCCCCCACCATTAGCAGCTACTCTAATCTCCTAGGATTAGATAAATATTGAAGTTACTGGCTATACTATTTATTAACACTGTAATTGATGATAACACAAAGATAGAAATGACTATTGAAAATACATTAGCTTCAAGAAACTTCACAGCCAAAGTCACCTTTGACCATCACTGTAACCGCAAATGACTTCTCCCATATTTCTGAAAACACAATTCCACCATTCAGCTTACTCAAGATACCAAACAATATCTCTTATCAAGAATTTTCTTTATCTTCTTTGCAAGAGGGAGGTTTAAATAGGTCCATCAGAAAATGTCTTTTCATCTTCTTTTTCTGTCTTCAACATCTTTCCAACCATAACAGGAAAATAGTCTTTTCAGTTTCTCTCAAGCTGTCACTCTTAACAGTCTTGTTCCAGACTAACTCCTCATAAAATTTTGTTTTTAATGGTTTTCACATAACATTTAAGACATTTCCTCCAAGAAAAAAGTTTTTTCTCAACCTCTTTCTCTCTATCCTCTGTACCGTTTTCCCCAAATTATCTCCATTAACTCTTTTTTCTCAATTTCTCAAAAATTGTCAGCCCTAAGTGTCAAATTCTAAATATTCCATTTGACTTTTAAAGCTATAGTAACTATCAGTAACTGTAGTTTCTATTGGAAAGACTTTTGAAAAGAGATTCATAACGCTAACAATATAAATGAGCAAAGCCAGTTTGACACCCTACCCCCATCACCTGAAAAAAGACAAAAACCTCTCCAGAAAATCAGGAGAAAGTTATTTTTTGCCCACTCTGAGTTAATGTACAATGATGCTTTGCATGCTCTCTGGGTGAACCCAGGGGCAGCTAGGATAGAGCACCAGTGCAGGAGTCAGGAGGACCTGAGTTCAAATCTCACCTCAGACATTTGACACTCACTAGCTGTGTGAACTTGGGCAAGTCACTTAACTCCAATTGCCTCATCCTGGGTCATCTCCAGTCATCCTGATGAATATCTGGT
>CM053773.1:182093730-182108991 GCA_028658325.1 Potorous gilbertii | reverse complement strand
TTGTTTCCTTTTAGGTTAATCTTGTCAATTTATCTTTTTACAAATAACCATACATTTCATTTAGATTGTCAATTATCATGTAATTGTCAAAATAACTCTTAATAATAAATTATAATTTTAAAAAGAAACCATTAGTAATTTAGATAAGAGTAATTTCATGGCTCATCTCTTTTGTTACCCCAATCTTGTCCCTTTTTGTTAGTATTTCTCTCCTTAGACTGACCCCAAAAAGTGAAATTGGCATTTATTTTAACTAGTATGTACTAAAGTGAAATTGGAAGTAAAAAATATAGTATTTTTTAAAAATCTGGAGTTGTTGATCTTTTTAGTTCTGATTTCCTCTATCTTATCTTCTAGGTCTGCTTTTTTAAACACACCCAAGGATCTTTGATATTGCTTGATACTATAACTGAAAGGTGGGAAGGACCTCTCCAACCACTGTCTGTTCCCACTGGATAACAGTTCCCATGATGATCTCAAACTCCTGACCAGTTGAGAGATCCTTCAAAGGTCAGGTAGCTCTCACTATCTTTTTCTAGTGTTTTTGCAGATCAGAGTAAACTAGCGACTGCCAGTCGAGAGCCAGTTAGAAGAGAGAGCTTACTGGGTGAGAGTTGCAAAGGTACTGCTTTGCCCTTTTAGAATCCCTTATATCCACATAATTTTGATCTTTTGTGATTCTCCTTATGATAATTTTGCACTTTCCCCCTTTGGCCTTTCTTTCTCTTTTCTTGCCTAGAGATATGGAGATGCAGGGAGAAATTGGCCCTCCTAAGGTACATTGAGAAGGTATGGCAGCAAATGCTATGATATAGAATGAGGAAAATGGAGGAGAAAAGGTGCATTAATAACTGTGGGAATCAGGGAAGGCTGAACTGATGCCTGAGATAAACCTTGAAGGAAGATAGGGCTTTATAAATGTGGAGATGAGGAAGAAATACATTTCAGGAATATACAATGACTTGCATAAATGTATGGAAGGAGCAGATGAAGTATAGAGTTCAAGGGGAATTATTCCGGTTTTGTGCTGCATGCTGGGCTACATTGGGCTAGTGTGTGTGTGGAATTGGAATAAAATGAAACATTCATGGACCATTTAACAGTCAGCATGGTTTCTCATCAAGTACACAATGTTGATTAACTTGAATATAGCTTCTCTTCCTCTAGGTTAGATCAACCCTGAATGAGAACAACTTTTGTTTCCCTGCTTTTGTAATTAGGCTACCAGGAAGCTATATCAACAGTGGAAATCTTAGTCCCTTGTGTCAGTTAAGTGTCGAAGATGGCTTCATGACTTTTAAAGGAAAAACTAGTGTAATTTTTCCATGGAGTCAGTCCTTAGAAAAAGCTAACTCAGATTATGTGACAAGGTAATATTGCTCCTAGTGTAGTTGGAAATGAAGAATTTAGGAAAGAAAGTAGCATATAAGATAAAGGTAAAAGGGTAAATATATATATATATATGAGCCAAATTATGGAAGGCCTTAAATGCCTTAAATTTTTCCTATAGGCAAAGGATATTTTTAATCAGGAAGGTGACAGTCAGGTCTTTGATTTAGGAAGTTTACTCTGGCAGCTGTGTGATTGAATGGCGAGACTGGGAGCCAGAGATCCAATTGGAAAGTTATTGTAATAGTTAAGGCAAGAGGTAACGAGGACCTGAACTTGTATAGTGACTGTGTGACTAGAGAGAAAAGATGAATGAAATAGTTGTTGGGGAGGCAGAATCTATAAGTTTTAGCAAATGAAGGATTTAGGGAGTGAGAGAGAATGAAGAATCAAAGACGTCTCTTAGGATGTGAACCTCAGAAGGGTAATTGAAAGGACCATAGCATCTTAGATTTACAGCTGAAAGGCTTTAGAGGTCATCTAATCCAACTCCTATACTTTACAATGGAAGAAACTGAGGTATAGAAATATTAGATGATTAGGCAATATGAGTTTTGGGATAGGGGTAGGGTTGTTGACCTATATAAGGGGTGATCATTGGGACATTTATCTGTCCGAGCCTTGGAGCTAGAGTCTGACCTAAAAATGGGCTGAGCTTAGAGGGTTACTGACCTTTATGAACCACACATGGGGTGGACAAAAGGTGAAACCCTAATCCTTTGTGAATCCTGGGGTGTACACTAAGTTATGTGAATCCCAATCAATCAGCCAACAAATTTGACTTCTCATAAAGAATTCTGAAAGAAATTAGCTTTCTTTTAAAAACCCCACCTATTTTAGCTTTATGATGTAGTAGTATGCTCTCTTTCTCTCTCTTTCTCTCTCTCTCTGCTCCTGTCCCTCAGCTCAGCTCTTCCTTACTTCCCCTCCCACAAATTATCCCCCCACCAAAAACCCCTTCAAGTGAAAGCAGAAGAATGGACACCTGGACAATGCAGGGATTGGGAGCTTGGCTTGAGACTACCAGTACTGAGAGAGAACTTCACCCTGCTCTGCCCACCTAACCCATGTCTAGTCCTTTCTTGTCTGTCTTTCATCCATGCATACTCATGTCCGTGTTTCTTTCCTCAGCCCTGGAGTGTTGCCTGTACTCTCCTGTCTGTGTCCATATCTGGCCTAAGTGTTCTTCCGTTTGGTTCTTGCCAGACCCTCTCTATGTGGCTGGCCTTGTCTCCATGTTTCTCCTCCTGCTTTCAAGTTACATAAAAATCACTTTACATAGAGGTCTGTTGAATGATATGATTACCTGTATGAGACCTGCCTGTATTAATTTCCTATTATGTACTAGATAGGTGGCATAGTAGATAGAGTGTGGGGCCTGGAGTCAAGAAGACTCATCTTTCTGGCCTCAGACACTTACTAGCTATGTGACCCAGAGTAAGTCACTTAACTTTGCCTCAGTTTCCTCATCTTTAAAATGAACTGGAGAAGGAAATGGCAAACCAATCTTGCATCTTTGCCAAGAAAACCCTAAATGGAGGCACAAAAACTCAGATTGACTGAAATAATTCAACAACAAAATATAGTAAAAACTGTTCTAGGTGCTGAAAAGACAAACATAAAGAGTAAGATAGTTTCTATCTGCCCTGAAGGAGCTTACCTTCTATTAGGTGCGTACAATGAGTTAATGGATTAATAAATATAAGATAGTGTAAAAAAAGTGATTGGGCAGGAGCATAAAATCTGAGGGAATCAAGAAAGATCACTTGAAGGAAGTATTTCTTGAGTTGAGGATTAAAAAGAGCTAGGGGTTCCAAGAGGTGGTGGTGAGGAAGAAGAACATTCCAGAAATGGGAACTCTCCAGTGCAAAAACACAGGGGAACAGTAACTCAGTGGGTTTCATTGGAGCATAGAGTACGTAATGGAGAATAATGTGTAACCAACATGGAAAGCTAGGTTGGAGCCGCATTATGAAGGGCTTAATTGCTTAAAAAAAAGGAGTTTGTAGTTAATCTTAATGAGAAAATATAGCATCTCTTTAATTGGAGATGCTGATATATGTATATATATATATATATATATATATGCAATCTATGGGAGAAGCAATATGATGTAGTGGATAGAGCATTGAACTTGGAGTTAAAAAGACCTTGGTTTGAATTGTGCCCTAGACACATACAACCTATGTGATCAGGGTATGTCTTATTCAAGGGAGAGCTAGAAAGGTCAGTGTTACTAGATCACAGAATGCATGGGTGTGAGTGTGTGTGGGGGGTGGATATAAGATGTAAAAAGACAAAAAGCGGGGGGGCTATGCCAGCTTATGAAGGCTTTCAATACCAGAAGAGTTAATGATTGATTTTAGAGGTGACAGGGAACCACTGGAATCTATTGAACAGGGGCAATGATATGATCAGACCTGTATTTTAGGAAAATTACTTTGGCAACTAAGTGGAAGGTGGACTGGAGCAGGAGAGATTTGTGGCTGGGAGACCCTCTAGCAGGCTTTTGCAATAGCCCAGGCATAAGGTGATGAGGGCCTGTATCAAAGAGGAGAGAAGAGTGCATATACAAAGATGTTATGAAAGCAAAGTGAAGAGGAAAGTTGTCACATAGACCCTCTGGTTCTAAGTGTCATTTATTAAGCTCTATCTATCTATCTGTCTTCTACCCATCTGTCTGTCTGTATCTACACATACACGCACGCACACACACACACACACACACACACACACACACATATACACACACATCTATATGCAGATAGACCATTGGAGCAACTTCCAGTGGTTTGCTTTCTGAATTGGGCTCCAGTGATTCAGTTACCAATTCCTAGGGTTATACTTGGCCTTGCTCTGAAAAGTGCATTAGCAGACATTATTAATTCTCCTTGCAGAGGAATTGTGCCACAGATGAAATGAAGATCAATGAGCAATGAGCAGCCATCTTTGCTGGTTGTAGAATTCAAACCCTATAGTAGCTTCTCTCTGTTGTCATTCTGGAGAGTTGGGTGGCAGCACAGAACTTGACCAAACACCTCACAGAGCTGCTGAGATGAGATGTTTAGGAGAGAGCTGATGATGGTGCTGAGGGTATCCGCAAAGGAGAGGAGGGTCATGTATGCCCTGAAGTAGGATAGTCCAGTCTTCCTTTGTGGTGCTGCAGCCATGAGCCTTTAGCCTCCAGAATATTGCAGTCACAACAAGCATTCCTGAGTGTGTAAAGGGAAAGGGAGGGAGGGAGAGAGAGAGAGAGAGACAGAGAGAGAGAGAGAGAGAGAGAGAGAGAGAGAGAGAGAGAGAGTCAGAGACAGAGAAAAAGAGAAGGGCATGTAAACACTATTATGAAATATTGTTCTGCATTTGCCAGATAGGAATGGTACCAGTTTTTCTGTGTTTTGTTTGACAGCTTTTTTTTCCTCTAGCAAAAAGAAATTAACACTGTATTAAGGTTAGTGTACTTGGCTGTATTAAAAAGCCCATTAAATCTATAGACTTTTTTTTAATGGTCCTAGTAGGACTCCTTTGTCCCTGTTTTATTTCATGATTGGGATTCTCCTTTTTTTCCCTCCAGATGAATTTCATTTTTATTTTGTCTAGTTCTCTAAAATGACACTTTTATAGTTTAATTCGCATGGCACTAAAGTTGTAAATTAGGTTTAGGAAGAATCTCTAGACTTAGCTCCTCAGCACACTTACAGATGTTGGCCTGTGTTTTGAAGATCCCCAAATGTTAGGAAGGATGCTTCAGGCTTTATAATGGCAACTGAAGGAGATTCAAATATCACTAAGGCTGAGAGTCAGCCCAGCCGAACAGTCGTAGTTATGCTGGGGCAAGTTCCTTTTCTTCAGAATCACTTGTCTTTCTCTCATGCTCCACCCTGTCCTCTCCACCCCAAGGTGGGGGATGGGGCTGCTGATACCACCGCTCTCAGCTGCCTTTTTAAACACCTCTGCCTGGGCTGAACTCATACAGATGTAGACATAATGAGCCCTGGATCACAGCTGTCTGGATCCAACTACACCCCTTGAAACTTATTCCACACTTGCTATGGTTTGCAAAATGTTTACCAGGAGCCCTAATACTCTTGCCAGGATCTACCTTTTGGGACTGCTCTTCTGTAATCTCTCAGGTACCCTCATCCTCTTCCCTCCCTCTTCCTGGACTTGTGTGGGGCTATGCCTTTAATTAGCTTCCAGATTTCTGTTCCATTCCATTCCCATTTTTCCTTCTTTAATGGCTTGGGTATATGTCTGAGAGTCTCCTTGCCTGCAGTTGCTTGGGATTTTTTCTTGGGAATCAGCCTGTCATTCGCTTGCAGATGTCTCTGTCCTGGTCTTCCAGCTTTCCTTTTCAGAGGGTTCAATGTGAAGTTGACCTTCTCTTTCCATGTGTCTGCAGGGTCCTGGGCCCAGGTGCTGCTGGTGGAGACTGGAGGCAAACTAACCTATGAGGGCCAAAACTTGACCCTGACCTGTACAGCTTCAGGGCTCCGCTTTAGGGACTTTTCCTTCTCCTGGCACTGGAGCCCATCTGGAAGCTCCAAGGAGTTTGTGGCCAGTATCACCGCTGGGACAGGTGATAAACAGGAATATAGGAAGGACATTCAGGATAGAGCCTTCATTTTCAGGAACAACGAGTACAATAAAGTCTCACTGAATCTGTTCCATCTGCGGAAGGAGGACTCAGGCATTTACTATTGTGCAAGACTCACCATGTTGAAGCTCAGGTCCAGGACCTGACACAAAACCTATACTCCGATACAAGACCAGGATTGGAGCTGAGAACGCAGCTACTGACTAACCTATGAATCCTAGCAGGGTAAATCTCTTAGAAGCAGCCCTATAATGTGCCTTTGTGTGTGTGTGTGTGTGTGTTTGTGTGTGTGCATATATGTACATGTTTATAGATTGGGGCAGAGACAAGCTGTCTATTTGACTTTCAAGTAGATAAAAGAGCTTCTCTCCCAGCCTTCACTACCTTTCTATACCCCTAGTGATGCTAGCTATTGCCTTGTTCTTATTGGATGTCCCCCTCATCTACCAACCTTGGGGTACCAGCTTGGTTAGTGTTGATTGAGGTGGCTTTGATTTTTCCAAACAGTTACAAATCCATTTTAGAATGTGCTGAATCAGTGACGGATGTCTTGTTTCTGAAGAATCTACTGTAGTTAGAATATATGAAGAGTTAGGAAGGTGGTACAATGGATAGAATATTGGGCCTGAAATCAGGAAGATGAGTCTTCCTGTGTTCAAATTTGGACTTGGACACTTATAAGCTGTGTGACCTTGGGGAAGTCACTTAATCTTACTTATGCCTCAGTTCCTCATTTGTAAAATGAGATGGAGAAGGAAATGGCAAACCACTCCAGCATCTTTGCCAAGAAAACCCCAAATGGGGCAGTAAGACTTGACTCAATAACAACAAACAACACTAGGAAGCCAGTGAACCAGGAGGGCAATTTTATAATACCTTTATCTCTTTGGATCCACAACATGAGTTGGCTATGAATTCCAGCATAATTATTTGCAAGTGTAAATTTTAAAAAGAATTGGTATGCAAAATTTCAAGATATTGAAGACAGTCTTAAATTCTCTTGGTCTGGGATGAATTAGGCACTTCCTTATAAATTGTCAATACAAGGGGTCTTAGAGGACATTAGAGATCCCTTTCAAGTCAGGGATGGGGAATCTGCAGTCTCAAGACCACATGTGGTCCTCTAGGTCTACAAGTGTGGTTCTTTGACTGACTTCAAACTTCATGGAACAAATCTCACTTACAACACTGAAAATCTTGGATTCTGTTCTAAGGGATCAGAATGTGATTATTTCCCCATTTTAGCTGAAGAAGTAATAGAATATAATCATATGTGATGATGTTTTATTATGTAAAAAATATACATCTACTCAATTCAGGAGGAAGGGAACAAGTATGTATTAAATACCTAACATATGCTAGGCACTGTTCTAAGTACTTTACAAATATTATCTTATTTGATCCTTATAGGAATCTTGTGAGGTAGGTGGTATTATTCTTCTTCCCATTTTACAGTTGAGAAAACTGAGGCAGAGAAAGGTCAAACGACTTGCCAAGGGTCACCCAGCCAGCATGTATCTGAGACTGGATGTGAACTCAGATCTTCCTGGTTCCAGGTTCATCATTTTCTCTACTGCACCATCAGCTGCCTTTTTGATTGATATCTTGTTATGTGTCTTACTACTGTCATGCTCTAAGTGTCAGAACATTGTTTGGCAACTGTTCATACTATATCATCTCAATATGTGCCTTCCTCAAGAGCTAATCCCTTTCTTGCCCAAACTTCTTAAGAAAGCCATATATACTAGGTAGCTTCACTTTCTCTCCTTTTGTATGCTTCCAAATCTCCGCAATTTGGTTTCTGATATCATTCAACTGAAACTACTCTTTCTAAAGTTAGCAATGGGGGGTGGAGTCAAGATGGCAGAGTAGAAAGACACATATACTCTAGCTCTTCCCCCACAGCCCATAAAATACTTGTAGAAAATGACTCTAAACAAATTCTAGAGTAGCAGAAACCACAAAACGACAGAGTGAAAGAAATTTCCAGCCCAAGACAGTGTGAAATGTTGATGGGATAAATCTATCACACGGGGCACAGAGCAGAGTGCAGCCCATGGAGCTCAGCTCAGCCTTGGCCTTGCTGTGTAGAAGGGACAGAACCAGAACAGGACTCAGGGGCAGTATCCCCAGCAGCAACGGTACTTCTCAGATCCCTCAACCCACAAATGCCAAAGAGAGCTTCAAAGGTCAGTGAGAAAGCTTTTTCCTCTGGGAAAGGGAACATGATCTGGCCTCACCAGCAGCCACTGCAGCAGTCCATTTTTTGGAACCCTCCACCTAAAAAGCCTCTTGGGGAACTGAGCAGCTGATCTAAATCTCAGCCCTTAGTGGCTGCACTGGAGTGAAGAGGAGCACTAGTTTGGTGGAGCTAGAGGCAGTTGTGGAGAAGGAATTCTACTACTCACAGATTCTGAGCAGAAAAGTTTTTGGTTGTTCCCAGACCAGTGTGCAGGCCAGGAGAGGAGTAAACTCCTCTCCCTTGATTGTGCCAGCTTGGAGAAATTGAGAACTTACAGGTTTCCAGAGTATACCCTATTCTTGATAAGGACTAAAAAGTTAAGTAAGGGGTGTGATAGAAGGGAGGGCATATTGAGGGAAGGGGTAATCTGAATGCAATGTGTTATAGGGTGGGTGGAGGGGAGAGATGGGGAGAAAATTTGAAACTCAAAATTTTGTGGAAATGACTGTTAAAAACTAAAAATAAATAAGTAAACATTAAAAAATACTTAAATAGTTAAAAAAAAATAAAAGTCTCAGTAATCTCTTAACTGACAAATTTAATCACCCTCTCTCAATCTTCATTCTTCTTGATCTCTTGGTAATCTTTGATACTTTTCTTCATACTCCTTCTTCTCTACATTTTTCCTTTCTCCTGACTCTCCTCCTACTTGTCTTATCACTCTTTTTTCAGTTGCCTTTGCTGAATCTTCACTCAGGTTATATCCTCTAATTTTGAGTATCCCCCAAAAGTCTGTTCTTGTCCCTCTTCTTTCTTTATACTATTTCACTTCATGATTTTATTAACTGTCATAGATTCAATTATCATGCCTGTGAGAATGACTCCTGGAGTTATATATGCAGCTTTGGCCTTTCTCTTAGACTCCAGTTCTCCCATATCACCAACTGTTTTTTGGATGTTTCAAAGTGGATATCCTATAGGCATCTCAAACTCAATATATTCAAAACAGAATTCATTTACCACCCAAATTCTTCCCTTTTTCTTTTATTTAATATTTTATTTTTTCCCCAATTAAATGTAAAAACAGTTTTAAACATTCTTTTTTATTTTTAAATTTTGAGTTCCAGATTCTCTCCCTTTCTCCCTCCTCTCTCCCCTCACTGAGAAGGCAAGCAATTTGATATTGGCTATACATGTGCAGTCATGCAAATCATATTTCCATTAGTCATGTTAATAAAAGAAAATACAGACTAAAAAAATCCAAGAAAAATAAAGTAAAAAAAGAGTATGCTTTACTCTACAGTTAGACTTCATCAGATTTTCTCTGGAGATAGATAGCATTTTTCAGCATAAGTCCTTCAGAATTGTCTTGGATGATTACACTGCTGAGAATAGCGAAGTCCATTCATAGTTGATCATCATGCAATATTGTTGTAACTGTGTACAGTGTTCTCCTTGTTCTGTGCATTCCACTTTGTATCAGTTCTTTTCAGGTTTTTCCTTCCCTCTTTCTAACTTTGTTATTACTGTTGAAACTACCACAAATATCTCAGTCATCCAGCTTCACAATCTCGGTGTCATCTTCTGTTCCTCACTCACACTCACCCCCTCATCCAATCTCTTTCAAGTCTTGTTTCTACCTTCATAATATGTCTAGTATCCACCCCTCTCTCTCCATTCACACTTGCTATTACCCTGATACCAACCCTTATCACCTCAAGCCTGGACTTTTGTTATAAGACTTCTGGTTGATCTTCCTGTCTCAAGTTTCTCTTCACTCCAGTTCTCCTCACTCCCACTCCAGTTTCCATCTGGCTGCCAAAGTTCAAAAAGTTGTGACCATATCACTGTGAGGGCAAGAAAAGTAGGATCTTTTGCTATTTTTGTTTTAGTATAATCAAGAAATATAATGCCTCTATTTGTTCCAGAATCCATGGCTATTTAAACTGTAAGGTCAAGGAGCTTGGAAGGGTGGATTATAATGACAAGCAAAGCAGAATCTTTTGCTGCTTTTGTTTTAGTATAATCAAGTGCCTCTGTAATCTTGCTTTTATCAACCAAGAGTCTTTACTAGGAGTAAAGTACAGAAACAATGGTTTCTTTAACTAGAAACAGTATATGTATTGTTAATTATTTTAATGTGATTAAAGATCTTCCCCACTCACTAATGGGCCTGGGAAGATTTTGTAGGAAGGCCCACACCTTTTGTTGATGAGGCACTAGTTCTCCAGAATTGTGATGACCTCTGGCTCTGAAAAATGTAGAAATACTCTGAGAGTGAGGTTTTACTTTGGGGCTTACTGAATAGAAGTGTTGTGTTTGGCCAGATGAGACTTTGGCAAGCTGTTAAGGAGACCCCCCAGCTTTGAAAACCCAGATGTTGGTGCTTCTCTCTTGGGTAATTATGGTCAGACAGCTGGATCTGTCTGTTGAGCTATGATGTATGTATTGCTCATGTCAGACATTTGGAAGCATGTCTGTTAACCTTTCATTTCTCTGTATTTTCTCTGAAGTTCAGGGTGCTGACTTTTCCCTCTGAACTAAGTGAATGATACATGTGCTTAACTAAAGTGATTGTTGACCCCTCAAAAGTTGCCTTTCTTTTGAAAGAAAGATCTAAGAACCTGTGATAGCAGACCCCCCTGTGTATGTCGGGGTGCTTACTGTTACAATCACCCTAATAGTAACTCCCTATTAAATCCAGATCAAAGATGAAATGGTGTGCCTGCATTTAAAGTCCTTCACAGCCTGTCTTCTTCCTGTCTTTTTAGTCTTCTTATACTTGCCTCCCCTCCAAGAGCTCTACAATCTAGCTATGCCAGTCTATTTGCTGTTCCTTGAACATGACACCCCATCTCCTGACTCCATGCTTTTAACAGGATGTCTGTATATAAAATACTCTCTTCTTCCTAGCTTTCATGGCCTGCTTCAAGATTTAGCTCAAATGCTATAACAGACCTTTTCTGGCCTCCTCACTCCCTTTCCCTACTTTTTTGTGTTTTCCCTCTGAGATTATCTTTCTTTTATTCTGAATATAAATTGTATGTACATAGTTATTTGCATGTTGCTTCCTTCATTAGAATATGAGCTCTTTGAGAGTAGTGACTAGTGTTTTTGCCTTTCTTTGTAGCTCTAGTGCTTTGCACAGTGCTGGTACATGAGTGCTTAATAAATAAATATTGTTACAAAAATGTTGACTGATTGATTGTGAACAGGATACATATAGGTTGGAGCTCATGAGTTATAATAGAAGGAGTATGATCATACAGGGTAGCTCCTAGAACCCAAACGAGTGGCTCCCTCTTAACTTGTGAATGGAAATGTAAATTTGGAGTATATCCCACCTAGGGCACCATACTACTTTATCATATAATTTTATATCTGGCAGTACTAGGCTCACTTCTTTACAGCTTAAAAAAAATTCTACCGTTTCTGGGGCCAGTTCTTATCACTTGCAATATTCACAGTGCCTATTGTGGTCATGAATATCCCAGTGCAATTATGAATTGCAAAATACAATAGACTATCCATGTGGAAAACAGAACCAAAACATCTATTCAGACACCTAAATCCATCATAGCAACAAAAATCTATACACAGTAACAATGTAGAAGATAACACCAACTCCATCCTTCCCCATGCTGGCTTCCCACAAACCAGCTCCACTTTACAAATCACACTCAGGTTTCCCTTAAGCAAAATGCCCTTCTCACACTCATAGCCAGCTGCAGGTTTGACTGTGTCATTCAGTACTTACTGCTCCCATGATTAACTTCCATTCAACTCTGCTCTAGCTCCACCTCTTCCTATTGCATCCTTCCTGTTCCACCCATTCAGCAAACTCCTCCCACTACAGGCTCCATGGGATTCAGACTTATGTGACTCAGACTTCCATGTGATTTAAGCAGGTCACATGGGTCTATTAATGGATGGAAAAGATCTTCCCATTAAGAAGCAAAATTATATTAACAATAGGCAAAAATGCATTATCAATACACCACTTCCAGTTTCTTCTTTTGTTAGCTACATACTGCTGTCTGATACCCTGGGAGAACCCCAGTCTGAGATAGAATCCATAGGGATGATGATAACAAACCTGAATTCATTCTGCTGATTAAACAACTACCTCTACTATTATCCCATCCCCTATCCCGGTGATTCTGAACTCCTGGTTGCTGTTGTTGAAAGCTGTTCTTTTTTCCCCTTTTGTCCTCCCTTGTTCTCATCCCCTTAAGCAAATCTTCCCTACATGCCAGTCTAAACCTACCCACCTCTTCCACTATGCTCTCTGGAAGGCCTTCTCCATTGATAACAATTTGCCTTCATCTTAAACCTTTTTCTTTTTCACTCTCTCCATCATGTTGCATTCACAGAAACCTAGCTCCCTCTTGATGGCATAGCTTCCCTGTCCCCAGCTTTGGCTGCATTTTGACTCATTCCATAGACTCATTAGTTGAGGTGGAGAGACTTGGAATAGTCCTTGCTTCCCATTGCTACTTTGAAGCTCTCCTACTACCATTAATTAGTGACCTCTCCTCTTTCAGGTTCACTCTGCTACAAGCACTTTTCCATATACTTCACAGTCTTGTGAATCAGCTGTGAAGACCTTTCACAGACTCTGCTGATGGGGTACAAGTCCAAGCCAAGACCTTTTTCCCTTGGATCAAGAGGGCTTTTGTCCCATTTGTCTGAAGGACCCTGGAAAGCATGGCCTTGGGGGGGGGGGTTGCTCCTTGGATCCCTCTTCCTTTCTTCCAGAGTAGATACTAATCAAAATCCTGTTGCCCAGACTATTCAGCATTCTTTTGATATTCCTCCCTTTGAGCTTTCTCTTGAGGTCCAAGTCACCCAGCCAGGGTTGTGGATTGTCTGGACTACTGGCCACTCCCATTGGGATCCTCCCTGGGTTTGATCTACATTCCAAGCTGACCTCCCCTATCTAGACCATCCCTGGGAGCCCTGGGAGATTGCTTGGCAACACCTAAATTTTTTCCTCAATCTTTTTCTATATTTAAGTTCCATCTCACCTCCAAGAAGGCACTCAAATTCAATCCAACTCAGAATCTGTCTAGCTGAGATTCTGTCTGGTCCACTTGTTAATACAAGTGTTACACATGCTTTGACTCCTTAAGAATCAACCCAGTATGGTGAATCTTTAATAAGCTTTGTTTTTCTTTGGTTTTAAGAAAACTTGTGTCGAATTTATTTGAGCAGGACATGGCGTATCAGTATTTTGGGGTCTCCCAGCACCCCAAACCTCTACACTGCCACACCTGGGGTTTAAGGTAGGCCATGTATCACTGTGTAGACTAAGTTGGAACTCACAGTGATGAAACCTCAGAAACACCTGGGGCAGAAACCAACCAGTCTGTTAGAGGGGGTGAGGAGAATATGTATGAGGAGCCCACCTATACTTCACTTCCATTTAGACACATACCAGGAACTTTCTTTCACTTTTGAACCAGGTTACAGGGCTGATGAGACTTTCCTGACCATAGAGTCATAATCCCTGGCCAGAGATCATTCGACCCAAACATTAATATTATGTATAAATGACCTTGAGGCCGGTCTTGGCAATGGTGGTTCTCCTACTGAGCTTAAATGGTTATTTGTTCGGTACAATCAAGGGTAACTAAACAGAGGAATCCTGGATCTTTCCCTCCTTCTGTGCTTGAATAAAGCTGCAATTTGGACATCCAAGAAGAAAACCCTTAAGTACTTAAGGACTGTCATGTTAAAGCGAAATTAGACTTTGTTCTAAAGCTTTGACTAGAAGGCAGAACTGGGAGCAATGATGGGAAGTTTCAGGCAGGCAGATTTTTTCTTGTAGGGAAGAACTTTTTAAACTCTTAGAGTTGTCTCAAAGTGCAACGAGAAGCCTTGAGAAGGAATGGGTCCCTTACCCTTGGAAGTCTTAAAGCAAAGGCTGGAGATGTTTAGGAGATAACTATTCAGTGACATTTTCCATGTTTCTGCCTTTAGGATATTACTCCCTCCCTCCTCTTTATTCCTACTTCCTCCACTCTACTATCACAGTCAATTAGTACCTATTATCCTAATAACCTCCTACTAGGTCCTGCCTATATTCCCTCATTGGTCCAATTCTGCCTTGATACCAGTGCTAGATTAAACTTCTTTGGAAATAGGTCAACAAGTATTTATTAAACAATTACTCTGTGCAGGGACTGTGCTAAGCACTAAAGAAAGAAAGACAAAAAAAAAGGTCCCTGTGCTCAGGGAGCTTACAACTTGGTATTACCATCCATCTGAATTATTATAAAAGTCACTCCTCAAGTCTTCTTACTTCCATTCTAAGTAAATTCAAAATAATTTCCCAGGCGATGTAGGGAAGGCACTAGCAACTAGAATTGAATCAGTCTTTGGCTGAGGCACATTTTCTCAGAGGAAGTGGTCTTCTAAAAGCATCAAAGTCCTGTAGATTTTACTTCTTGAAAGATCTTCATTTCTAATTACAGAACATATCTTCTCCCTCCCCCTTGAAATTATTCTTCAATAGGACCCCCCTCACCAATAAATCGAGATTTCTACATTTTTTCTCCTACCCTGATTCAGTCCTTCCTTTTGCCACTTCACTCATTCTCCAGTGACCTCTTTTCTTTTTAAGATAGGGTAGGAGTTATTTCCACTTCATTTTAAGCATTGATTTGATTAGAGTACAACATATTCCCCTGTGTCTTACTTATGACCCAGTGGGATTTATATCAAGAATGTAAGGATAGTTTAACATTAAGAAAACAACAAAAATAATAAATTACATTAAAAAAATCCAAAACTATATGATTATCTTAACATAAACAGGAAAGAGATAAACGTGAAAGGCATTTGACAAAGTACAACACTCATTTATAATAAAACCCTACATAGTATAAACATAGATATTTATATAAATATAAACATATATTATAAAAAGTATATAACTAAAACCAAAAGCATCACATGCAATGGAGATAGACTAAAAGCTTCTTTAAAAAAATTATATTTATTTATTTTAAGTTTTCAACATTCATTTCCACAAAATTTTGAGTTCCAAATTTTCTCCTCATCTCTCCTCTCCCCCAAGACACCATGCATC
>CM053773.1:182060371-182093230 GCA_028658325.1 Potorous gilbertii | reverse complement strand
GTGACCAAGGCTGGGGGGCTGTGCTCTGTGTCCCCTGAAACCAGCATTTCCTGTGGGCCTTTCAGGTCACCCTGGGTTGAAAATCTCCTCCACTCTGTTGTTCTCCACTTCTGCTGCTCCAAAATTTGTTGAGAGTTACTCTCTACAGGTATTTTATGAGCTGTGTGGGGAGAGCCTGCATATGTGCGTCTTTCTACTCTGCCATCTTGTATCTGCCCCACTTCAGTCTTTTAATGTAGAAACTGCAAGGTCCTGTGGGATCCTGACTGTTGTTCCTTGATATTTGAATTGTTTCTTTCTGGCTGTTTGCAGTATTTTCTCCTTAATTTGATAGTTCTGGCATTTTCAATTTGGCATCTCTTTTAGAAGGTGATCCGTGGATTCTTTCAATGACTCTTTGCCCTCTTGATTCTAGGACCTAAGGGCAGTTTCCCTTGATGATTTCTTGGAAGATATTTTCCAGACTTTTTTTTTTCATTATGGACTTCTGGTGGACCAATAATTTTTAGATTTTTTCTCCTGGATCTATTTTCCAGGTCAGTTGTTTTTCCAATGAGATATTTTACATTTTCTTATATTTTTACATTTTTTTTGGATTTTGTTTGACTGGTTCTTGATGTCTCCCAATTCTATTCTTTGCCCAATTCTATTGCCCAATTCTAATTTTTAATAAACTGTTTTTTTCAGTTAGCCTTTGTACTTACTTTTCCATTTGTCCAATATTCCTAGTTAGGTTTTATGCTTCTTTATCCATTTGGCCAATTTTACTTTTTAGGGAACTGATCTTTTCATTGAATTCTTTTTTCATTTTGTCAATTGTGTCAATCATTTTGACAGTCTTTGGGCAATTTTTCTCCTACCTCTGTACTTTGACTTTTTAAATCCTTCTTGAGCTCTTCCAAGAATGCTT
Source organism: Potorous gilbertii (assembly GCA_028658325.1). Classification (NCBI taxonomy): domain Eukaryota; kingdom Metazoa; phylum Chordata; class Mammalia; order Diprotodontia; family Potoroidae; genus Potorous; species Potorous gilbertii. The sequence goes on along the minus strand of CM053773.1, from coordinate 182,092,320 downwards.
TTTGGGCTTGAGACCCTTTTGAGGTTTCAGATGTGGGTATATTGTCAGTGCTGTCCTCTTCTGAATTCATATTTTGGTCTTCTCTGTTCCCATTGTAAGATTCTATGGTCTTTGTTTTTCTGATTTGCTTGTTGCCCATGGTGATTGCCTTTTCCCCAGTGTTGGTGCTTATAGGCTTCACCCTCCGTGGAACTCAGAATCTCCTGTTGGTATGCTGACTTCATACTTTCTGGGATGCCTCTGATCCTGAACTAGACCCCTTCAGCCATAGCAAGATGTACTCTTCTCATTGCTTTCCCTAGCCTTCCAAGGTGAGAGACTGCTATGCTCCTTCTCCTGATTCCCTGGGGAAATAGTCTCTGAGTTTTTCAAGGTCAACCGGGGTAGGATGAGACCATCTATATTTACTCTGCCATCTTGGCTCCCAGACATTCAGGTAGGTGACATTCAAACATCTAATCTGTGGGCTGATTGTCTCAGGAGTGGCTGCTGCTATTACTAGGGGACCTGCATTTCTCTCTCTCTCAGTTCTGCTAGACCCCTGTCCTATGCTGATATGTTTGAGAATCTGCATTGATACCTCTGCTTCAGTCCACCTGAGGCCATTCCCATTCCCCTTTGCTATGGCAGAGTCTGCCCCAGTGCAGCCTGTGCACTCTGTGCTCCCCTAACCCCATGTAAAAGATGATTCTGGGCTGTCCTGATCTGGAAATCTGCCAAACTCTGTCTCCTAGTGAATTCTACCACTACAAAATTTGTTCAGTTTCACTTTTTAAAGGTATCTGAAGGAATTTGTGGTAGAGCTCAGGTTCATCCCTGCTTTTCCTCCACCATCTTGCCCCACCTTTCTACCCCTGTCCTTGAAAAGGAAAAAGAGATTCTTGGGGTTAGGACTGCCCAGAGATTAGAGTAAGAACAAAATGAGGATAGGGAGTTGATTCCCAGTGAGTATTCCATGAGAACTGTCTTTTAATATTGTACAATTGCCCTCCCCCTATCCCTGCCCCAGGTCAACATTACCTTGGCAACTGTGCCAGGCCCACAAATAGCAAATACAAACACCCACTTCTATTGAAAATGTCACTGTCAGGACCCCAGTCAGCTGCCACCAAAAGCCACGTTTCCGAAGTCGTTCTGAAAGAGGATAAGAAGTGTCAAGGGCATAACCACTCAGACTCTCCCCTAACCTCTGAACTATCAAGTCTGACTTCATGGCTAAGGAGCTCCTAAAGGAATAGGAGTAGGAGCTTTCTCCAGCTAAATCTGGCTCTTAGAAGATGACCACTGACCCAACTTTCCTGCTGAAGAGAAAAGGTACTGAAATGGAGAGATATGCATCTCTTGTAGTACCCAATGAAAGCTTATTACCACTTCTTTGAATCCATGTTTTCTCATACAGAGAACATTCCAGAAGAGCATAGAGGCCACCAGCCACAGGGATAGAAGGTGTAAGCTGGAGGATCTAGGCACTTAAGAGATAGGTCCTTAGCTCCAGTCATACACCCCTGAGGAAACAGGAGCTCTGAGACTGAGGTATGTCTTGTACCCCTGTAACTTTTCTGTCTATATTATCTTATGAGAAAGCATCACAGAAAACCCCAAAGGGTGTTTATTATAGGTGTTACTGGTACTCTTGTAGGGTTAATGGGTTAGGAGAGCACCAAGTGCTCATATCTCTGCAACTTCCCTGCTCAAATTGTCCCATAGGGCTCAAGAGGAATTCCCTGCCCTGACTTTTATTCATACTTACCTCTACGGTAGAGAAGGAAAGTTGTAGAAAATAAACATGACATTATCCACAAGCCAGTGGTGTTCCTTATCATATTTCCCAACTGGAGATCCATTGGAATTGTCTCTTCCTCACCTGAAACATAACATGCCAACTCAGCAGAATCTGACTTGTATATTCTGTCCTGGCACAGGAAAAGGTATTCCATATTGGTCTTTGGGAAGCTTCTACCCTTCTTCAAGTAGAAGGTCAATTAAAGGGACATCCTTCCTGTGGAGAGGGGCATCTTTGGCCCTGCTTAGGGAGGAGCATGAAAATCTGGCTGAGCAGGGAGAACAGGGGCCATAGTCACGCTCTAGGCTACCAACCACTAACCCCATCCCTGGCTCTCTCTATCCCCTGATACTCCCTCTTCCATTCCTTGCACTCATTCCTCACCCACAGATACCTCCCTTCAAATTCCAGAAACTGTCTACCAACCTTAGGACAGAGCATATCTACTGAGAACAAAGTTAAGAGTATACAGAGGGATCTACAAGGAATGTATTAGTGTGATAGGTGTGAAGAGTTGCTGCTTTGTATATTGTGGAAATTCAACCAGTTAGTCAATAAACATTTATTCAGTGCCTACTATGTGTCAGGCATTGTGTTAAGTGCAGGGGATAGAAAAAATGCAAAAGACAATCTCTGTTCTCAAGGAGAGCAGTCTAATCTCAGTCTAATGGGGAGACAATATGCCTATTTTGAAAACAAAGTGTAAATAGTCTTTCATTCCTCCCTCCTTCCTTTTCCTCCTCCCTCTTCTCACTTCCTTCCTTTCTTCTTTACTTTCTTCTCTCCTTCTTCCTTTCTTTCCTCCATCCTCCTTTTTCCTTCCTTCCTTCTTTTCTTTCCTCCTTTCTCCCTTTCCCTCCATCTCATTTTCTCCCCTCCTTCCATCCTCCCTTCCTTTATCCCTCACTGCTTTCCTCCCATCATTGCTCCCTTTCTCTCTTCATCCTTCCCTTCCTCCTTCTCTTCCTTTCTTCTTCCTCCTTCCCTTCCTCTCCTTCCTTCTTTCATTCATCCATTCCTTTCCTAGTGCTTAGTCCAGTGGTTGGTACATAGAAGGTGCTTAATAATTTTTGTCGAATTGAGTTGTTCTCAGTTGATCCTCAGCAATAATTCTGTAAGGTGTGTGCTGTTATTAACCCTATTTTACATAAGAGCAAAACTGAGGGTAAGGCACTGGGCCAGGGTCACGCAGACAGTAAGTGTCTGAGGCAAAAAGTGAACTTTCTGACTCCAACTCCAAGCTGCACCACCCAACTCCTTTTGAACCATGATGTTCTCAGGGTCTCACTTCCTTAACTGTGTTCTATGGTACCTCATGAGATCAAAATGACAATGTTGATATCAATGACAATTTTCCTCGTAATTTATTAACCACTAAAATCATGTATGTGTCAAAAAAATGCAATAGTTTCCCACATGAAAATAATATCAGTCACTTCCCACATCAAAATCACATCAATCACATAACATTTTTAACTGCCAAATTTAGTTTGAATCTCCCACTGTGCTTCTGTAATCCCATGGAATGTTCCATGGCCCATCCTGATTAAAATTATGAGTTCTGTCAATGTATTTGAAAACCAAAAACATTCCTTAGTCAGATTAACTTGGGAACTTTTAGTCTTTGGGACTTCTTTCCATCAATGTAATATTGTGTGGTGGTGGTGGTGATGGTGATGATGGTGGTGGTGGTGATGGTGTCGTGTGTGTATGTGTGGGCGTGTGTGTGTACATGGGTGTGTGTGGTAGGTCACTAGAAGCTGGGCAAAATGATACTGCTTCTACACCCCTCCCTTGCTACTTTCTTCTTTCTTCTTTCTTCCTTGGTTTCCCATTTTTCTATCTCTCCCTCTCAATCTTCCCACTTCCTTTCTTTTTCTCTTTCTGTTGAAACCTAAAAATTGGCATTTGAACCTAACATAATAGTGAGAAAGAAATAGGATTAGAATATCTCCTCTACATAAGTAGGAGGTGTCAGGTGGAGAAGAGAAATAAGACAAATCAACATCTTACCTAGATCACACCCTTCCAATGTGTTTTCTCCCAGATCTACTTAGGACTAATTTTCTTGACTTTGACCAGAGCTATAAATTCTTTTCCCACATTAGTCTAACCCTTTGGATTTGGTTACTCTTGGAAATGAGATGGAGTATGCTATTTATACTGTCTCAGAGTAGGAAAACACCTTTTTTCTCCTCTGATGGGACAGATGGGCCTTATCAGGAGTGACCACATGCTATCAGGAGACAGAATTCAAAATCTTGTCTCAACAGAAATCAGAACAGATTTGTTCCCTCATTTTCATGTAATGCATAAAAAGTATGAGAGACATAATTTCTGGGTAATTAGTAATTTCATTAATTATGTCTAGCAAATAACTAAGAAAATGAAGGTCATTTGTCCATCTCTCTGAAACCAAAGATGGATCATGGTAGCCTATTGATGCTTATATGGCCTTGGGAAGGTGGGTGTTCTCTGCAAATGGCAATCAGCTCTGATTAGATAACCATTAATGAGAAGAATCAATATTAAGATGAAAAGGGGACCTATTCTAATGAGGGGCTAGGGGAATGTGACTTTGATTCTATCACTCTTACTGTCAGGTCACTCTCATCCCCCAGTCATCTAGACAGAGGATCTACTATCTCTGACCCAAGCCTAGTAGAACAAAATGGGCTTCCCCTATTGGGTAGGGTCTGAACAGGATTGATGAGAATGTTATAGCCAATCTCATTATCAGCCCTATTCTTCAATGACTGATTTGACCTAGTAGAGGATGAGGAACTAGGAAGGGAAAACATCCTAGATTTCCCCAATATTAATTGGTTATGAGTGAAATAAGATATTGTGAATACTTCTCATAATAAAATATGGGGAATATTGTATTTTCTAAATGAAATTCATTTTCCATATGGCCTCTCTCTCTGGATGCCTGATTTCCAGGAATCCAGGACTTGTGGGCAGTTAGGGCCCTTCCCCTCCCTTCTCTCTCTGATAGTACCACCTGAGCAATGATGTTTTACCAAATAAGGACATAATGGACTGTAGCTGGAATTGCTTGGAAGTTAATCAAATCTCTCTTCATTCATTGTACTATGGCCACATCACACAAGTTCCCTCTTCACCCTCTCCCCTCCTTTTTACTTTAGTTGTAGAATAGGCATATCAACAATTAGGTATTAGATAAGGAAGTGTGTTTGGATAGGTGGATCCTGGTTACCTGATTTCTGGGGTCTTGTCTAGTTTTTTGTGCTTAGACTATAAACTCTCAGCCAATGGAGAGGTGGGATAGTAGGGGGTGGGATTCTCTGTATTAGGGTATATGATGGTGCTTTGTTCTCTGTAAGCTGCCTCCTTCCACTAGTCCCATCCTGGTGGAGGGACATCCCTTTCTTGTGAGAACTGAATAAAACACTTTCTGTTCTTACCTCAAGAAGCCTCTTTATTATTTTATAAAGTTCTGGATAAAGGTCTCATACCCAGTCTTTAATACAAGAGGGCAATAATAACTTCTCTCACTTGGTTCATAAATTAGCAAAATCACACTCCTTGTAAGCCTTCTAGATTCTAAGGACTCTACATACTGTCTTCTCCAATTGTTAGAAGTCTTAGAAACAGCAAAAAAAGTGACTTCATAGGGGTTAGTGAAGACATGAAGAGAGAAAGAAGCAAAGTGGTTACTGGGAAGGTTATTAATGATAACCATTTGAACCCCAAAAAAGGCCAGAGCCTGAATTAAACAACCACAAGAAAAAGCTTTCAGTTTAACAGATGCTTCCTTCTTTGCTCTCTGAGTGTACTCAGAGAATACCTCTTCCAATGTCAACAAGGTCAGATGTGGCTGACTTAAGAGCATTTTTTCTTTTTATGGCCATTAAGGATGAGACCCTCAACCTAAGATACTCTCTTAAGTAATGAAATTTTTTTATCTTAATATTTTATGGACATATACTATTTTATGGCATGTTAATGGTAAAGAAAATAAATATCCTGGGTCATAATTTCAATTGACACTTCGTCAACTCTTTTATCTTATTGTATTTACCACCTATTTAATTAATAAAATTCCTTTTTCATATTATGGTTAAACACATATGGAGGTCATAAATTCAAGGGACACAGAGACCCTGAGTTGGGATTGTTTTAAAATGTATTTAAGCCTTCTCATTCCTTTTGTCAGGCAGTCAAACTTGATCTGGCTCTATACATATATGTATTCTGCTAGCTTTAAGGGAATAAATAACACATATTTGTACCACCTAGCCTTTTTGCCTCTTTTAACCAAATTTTCAGGTCAATATTATGTAGTAAGTAATTGAAAGACTTAAATGATTATGGGAAGGAAAAAGAACAGAATATCTCAGCTTTCAGTGATTGTCCTACTCCATTCTTAATTAGGCCATGGGCAACAAACCAACCAAAAGGTAATGATATACGTGGACCCTCTCTGGGTAAGAGGGCAGTGTTGGAGATCTCGCTGGGGATGTAGCTTAAAACTTCTCTGAGAATTCTGGGATTTGGAGTTTTGCTCATTTTCTCTTCCAGGGAAATATTGGGAATTAGCAGATGAGAATGATGCAACACACCAGAGATGGCTTGAATGAGTCTTTTAGGAGTTTCAGGAAGGAGATAGAGAAGCAGACACTGATTCTGGCAGAGGTGGTGAAAATGGAGTTGAGCATGGCAGCCGGGCAGCCAAGCTCTTCATTTATTCCAGGGATAACCCTGGTCATTCTGGTCATTAATGGATGTCCTCCTCACCCACAGCCATGAATCCAGATGAATGAAAAGCTGTCTTTTTTCTCCTCCCACCCTTCCATTGTTCTGGGCAAGGACTTAAATTCAAAATTTTCTGTTCCATTTCAACTGTTCATTAATGTTGAAAGGTAGTTTTGTTAAAATTCATTTCTCTAGGTCAAAAACCTGCACAACATACAGCCCTCAGTGTAGTTGTGGCTGGCCCAAGGATTTTGGGCAGCCTTCCACTGCTCACTCTCTCCCGTTTATCACTTGACCTGGGACAACGAACCATCATCAGTCTCTCTCTAGTTACCTTTACTTAGAAAGTGAGCTGTTAAAAATCTGTCTTTGGCCTGAAGAAGTTAATTTTGACCGCTACCTACTGCCAAGTTGAGCAGACCTGCTCTAGATAAAAGAAATCAATCTCTATTTTGCCTTTGAATTTTGTACTCCTTGAAGCTACCCCATGGGGGATGGGTATCAAGCTGCACTGGCCATCAGATTGACACTTTAAGACTGGAACTATGGAAATGGAGCTTTAGCCCAAGACTCTTTCTTGAGGTGATAATGTCAGGGAAGAAAGAGCTGGGACCATGACCAGTACTCCCCTGAATCTGAGGCACATGGAGATGAAAACTAGAGTGGCTGGGTCTGGCAATTTATAAAAATCTCATTAGTTGCTGAAATGAAAAGAGAAATGGCTCTCTGTCACTGTGCTTTCCTAAGGTCTTAGACATGCAACCCCAGTTTTTAATCCTATTTGTTACCTGTAAGTGTGAGAGTGATTGGGGGTGGGGGCAGAGGTTTCCGTATAGACCCACTTCATGCTTTTCTGTTCATTTTTGCCATATGTAGTTAACTATATGACCACAGTATGCTGAGTGACTGTGTCCTTTGAATGTGAAAGGCAGGTTTACTTGACTGACAGAAGAAATTCTAAGAGCAGGGTAGGGACTCCAGGGTTATCATGTTCATCTTTGGATATTTTCACCAAGGGGCCATAACTGTGTGCCCACTGCTGGCCATTCTGCCAGCTCTCCAGCCTGGTCTCTTGCCTTTGGGAAGGGTAATAACATGATTCCTTCAGCTGCAATTATACCTTTACTTACTTCTTTTAGAGGACTCCACCTTAAGGGACTCCAAACCTCTATGTGAACAAGGGCACCTAAGTGGTGCAGTGGACAGAGCCCTGAACTTGAGGTCTTCCAAGAAGATAAAGGCCCTTCTGAGTTCCAATCTAACTTTATTCACTTATTAGCTATGTGAATCTGGGCAAGTAATTTAACTTTGATCTGCCTCAGTTCCCTCAACTGCAAATGGGGATAATGATAGAACTTATACATAGGGTTGTTGTGAGGATCAAATGAGATATCTACAAAATGCTTAGCAGAACATCTGGCACATAGTAGATACTTAATAAAGGATTGTTTCCTTCCTTCTTATGGAAAATGAAAATCTACCTAAACTCATTCCTCAATAATGAACAAAATTTCCTCTGGTCATAACCTGCCCCCATACTGATGATTCTAAATTTCTGGTCATCATTCAAATGCCATTTTCAACAACTTCCCTGGGCCCATCCCCCATCTCTTATTGCCATTCCCCTCAGCCCAACCCAGTGTCCCATATAACAGTTACCCATCTCTTCTACTGTGGCCTCTGATATGTCTGCTCCAGAGACACAAACTTGCTATCATCTTCAAACCTTTCCTCTCCCACTCCTTCCATCTTTTGACCCCCACTGAGAACTGGCATTCTCTTAGCAACAGAATCTCCCTGGCCATATTTCTCTACCTCACTGATCAAGATGGGGGAGCTGCAATACTCCTTGCTCCCCATTACTGTCTCCAGATTTTCTCTCTACTATTATCACCCAGTAATCTCTCCTCCTTTAAGGCTTACTCAATCTACATCCACTATCCAATTATTTCTGGTAGTTATTGTCTATAGAACTCCAGAACACTCCCATTCTTTATTTCAGGAGTTCAGTACTTGACTCACAGTCTCTCCTCAACTCCTGCCTTTACACTGGGGGACTTCAACTTATATACATAGCTCATCAGACACCCCAAATTCCTAGTTCTTCAACTTATTCATTCCCCTGACTAGTTACTCCTCTACCTAATTTAAGCTGCCCACAAAATTATGCCCTTGATCTTGTCACTTCCACAGATGTACCACTTCTGTGCTCATGAACCTTGAAACTTCCTTATCTAATCATAATCTATTATCATTTCATCTTTCCATCTGCCTCGCAGCCCCTAACCTTGTTCTTCATCCACATCATAATCCTCAGTCTCTCAGTCCCTCAGTTTTCTCCCAGGCAATCACCCCTCTACTAGCTACACTCTCCTTCTTTCTCCATCTTTACCTCTTGGTGAACTTTTTTAAATCCACATCCTCCTCCTCTCCTGTGTCCCTTGCTCCCTCATTCTTTTGTAAATCTTGCCTTTCCAAGACTCAGCCTTGGCTTACTCTCACATTTTGCTTCCTTGTCTACTACACAGTGCTGCTGAAGGAACTGGAGAAAATGATGAAACTGTGCTGACTAGGTTCACTTCAACTATATGTTATGTAACTTCAACTGGGTCTTAAGCAAGACAATCGTTTTATAACTCCCATATCAACTCACTATCTTACTCTCCACAGTGGCTCTTCCAAACCTTTTAATTTATCTTCAAACCTCCCATGGCTCCCCGCTTCTTCTACCTTCCTAGCTGAGGACTTTGATTCATATTTTACTGAAAAAAATTTGAGATCATTCATGGATAGCTCCCTTTTCATTCCTCATTTCACACCACTCAGGTACCTTTTGCTACCATCTCCATGCTTTTCCTTGCAGAGGAAAACTTTCTACATGCACAAGTGACCTCATTCTAGTTCAGCAGATTGATCCTAACATCTCCACTCTCTCATTGATCTTCAAACTTACTCTGTCTTTTGTCTCTTTCTTTACTGCCTACCAACACACATCCTCAAAAACCCCTCCCTTGATCCAACTATCCTGGCTAACTTTTCTCTTTTTGGTGACTATACTTCTTGAGAAGGGGGGGGGGCATTGTACTCCATGTTGACTAATGTCTTGCCACTGTAAGCCTTTGACTCTGGAGGAGAGGGTAAGGAAGATGGCTTTGCATAGGCCTGCTTCACTTAAGTCCAACTCACTTGCTAGTGAAGATACACCCTCCTGATGACACTGGTTCTTTTTGAGAATGAAGGGACAACAACAGTCTGTGAGTAGTACTAGCTAACACTTTGGGGACCCAACTGAGCAGTTCCATTTGGGCAATGCTGCTATTTCCTCCCTCCTTCTCTTCTGCCACCCCCATTCTCCTTCTCTTTTCCCTCTATCCATGGGGAGAGTCATATCCTTATAAGCAGTTTTGATTGCGTATATTTTGCAAGATATCTTGAAGTTTGGAGAATTGGCTTTTTTCTTCCCTATTTATTTATTCTATCTTTTAAAAAACCTGTTGCAATTAAACTCTTTTGTTTCTTGTACTTTTCATTCATGATTTCTTGAAATATAGCTCTGATAAGCCAGGTTTTGATAAAGTCTATTGGGATTCAAATAGTGCTACTTGACTATGCCTTTAAACCCAAGTCACTCAGGCTGTTCATTGTCTTTTCTGCCTCTGTTCCTCAACTGTAAAGTGGGGGTAATGATAACACTTACTTCCTAGGATTGTTATGAGGACTGTGTGTGACCGGTATTGCAAGTCACAATTTGCTACTGGGCTGATTATTCCCAAGTCTTACTTAATGGCTTCCCCCTAGGGTTCTTTCCAGTCTCATTTTACTTTCCTTCTTGCTCTGAACTTTCAGGAACTTTACTGTACCTCTGTTTCTCAATTATTTTTGTCCCTCATTCCCTGAGTCCCTTTGTTCCCCCTGGTTCTCAAGTGCCTCCAGTTCTCAAATCCCTTTAGCCTAGTTTTGGTCCTGAGGCCTCTTGTCCATTCAGAAACCTGAAGAATTACAGGTTCCATTGGTGACCTGGCCAGAGTTCATATTTTATATCCATTTAGAAATATCTGATATTGTGTTGTCTTAGGTCAAAGACAAAAGTTTAATAGTTAGTACTTTCTCTTCAATAACATTGTTATTATACTTTTTGCATCTCAATTTGAAAATTGCAAGACATTTTACAGGCATCATTTCAAGTAAATCTCACAAGAATTCTGAGAAGTAGGTACCATAAGTTTTACTACCTCCATTTTAAAGATGAGTAAACGGAGTATCAAAGAGTTTAAGGGATTTTCCCATAGTCATAAAGTTAGTGTCACCAGTGGGATATGAGGTCCAGGTCTACTTGATTCCAACACGATTCATCTTTGCTTCACTCCCAGGTATTCCTCCACTGAAAATTCATGCCCTCTTCCCACAACAGACCCTAGGGACCTCCCAGGAAGTCCTCTCTCAAGCCATCAACCTCTGGTAAAGTATTGTGGGGTGGGGGCAGTGGAGGGAGTGGGAAATCATAATATTGTGGAGTCACAAAGAGGGATGCAACCTTAAAGATGTTCAAGTTTAGCCTTCCCCACTCCACCACTACATCTCACTCCACATTCACCCAGTCTACACATTTTAACACAGAAGAAACAGCCAAAAGACAGGAGACTTATAGAAGGTCATGCATGGTATTTCTGACATTGCCTACCTTGTCATGTAAAGGAGGTCTCCTGGAGTGGGGGTAGATTCTGTGTTTTACCTAAAATGAAAACTAAAATGAAGTACAGAAAGCCAAGGCAGTGAGTTTGAAATGTTAGGAGCCCATTGCATAAAGGTGGAACAGATGATAGGGCTAGTAGGTGGAGCTGAAACACTATCTGGACCCAGAGAGGTGGGAGTCATCTTCACACAGAGGTTGGACTCTTAGCAGCTCTGCTGTAAAAGAGAGGATGAGCTGGTGCCAAAGGCAATTGTGAAGGGAAAAGTGAAACTCATTAAAGAGAAGAATGGTTGTACAAGGCAGTTATTAGGGAGAGTTTCTAAAGGGGCCTTGGACTGGAGGCCTCTGGTGCCATGGGTTATTCTCTGCATAGATAAATTTCCTATGACTCTCTGTTTCCTGTTTTTTTTCTTTGATAAAGTAATCTCTGGTATGTGCCTGGCCATAACTAGCTGGACTGAGGAAGTAAGCAGCATAGAAACCAGGTTGTGTGGTAAGGGTGGGGGAGGAGATAATGACAAGATGAGCTGCTCATTCAAACCCACAAAGTTACCATTAGGATCCTGAAATTGAAAGAATAAAAGCAGCAAATAATTACATAATGGATACTGGGTAGGCAGACACTGTACTAAGTGCTTTACAAATATTATCTCATTTGACCCCACATCACCCCAGAAGGTAGATGGATCATTTTTATCCCTGTTTTATAACTGAGAAAACCAAAGCATATAGTGGTTAAGTAACTTGTTCAGGGTCCCATAGCTAGTAATCATCTGAAACTGAATTTCAACCCATGTGTTCTTGACTTCAGGCCCAGTATTCCATTCACTACACTATCTTGCTGCCTTTGGAAACAACTGCTCCTCTGGAGAGCCAATTGGTGTGATTGATGCTGTAAATTGGGCACAAGTCAGGCAAGACGTAGAAAGACATTACTGGGAATAATCAGGAGCATCATATGATCTACTCTGGCTAGAGAAGACCCTACTGAAGCTTGGGGAGCTGAGTGCCCTCAGAAATTTCTGCAACATGGGTTTGAAGGACTCAATGTTTTAGAATGATGCAGCAATCCCAAACTCCTTGTGTTGGCAATAGAGTCAGAGGGATGTTTCAAAGAGGACTGGCAACTAAGCCAGGAAAAATAGCCCATTCAATAGACTTTAAAAGGAGAGACAACTTCTACTGCTGCTCCCTTTTTCCTCTCTTTTCAACTTGTGGCTTAGAACTCTCTCTTTCTGGGAATTCTCATGAAAGGATGAGAAGGACATCTTCTAAATCCTGTGACCTTGGCAGTAATGGTAACTGTTCACATGTGACAGTATTAGTTTCCTAGGAGAGCCTGAGACTGGTTCTTGGGTTCCTTCTGCTTCATGTTTCTATCCTTGAGCAAAATTGACCAATCATGGTCCTAAGATGGGCCCTTGGGAGGTCCTGGGGCCCTTAGTTGGTGCTGACGGGCAGCAGAGTTTTCTGGAGTTACATCTGGCTCATAGAAGATTAGACTGATAGTAGGATGAGGTCAAACCTTGGCAGACTTACCAGAAGACATGAGCCTTGAAAGAATTGTTTGGACAGTGCAGAGTTAAAAGAAAAGTGAAGTAGCTCATTTAAATGTCAAACTCCTGAGAGAGTAAAATTGGAGTTATGGATCACTTTTAATGTTTTAAATCTTTGCCAATACATACCTATGACATTTTTGTTTTTCAAGCATTTCTTTTGTGTGGAAGAAACAAATAACAATCCTATACTGATCTACGTTTTATACTAATTCCCTCTGTACTTCCTTCTGGAGAGACCTTATACATGAGCCAAACTGAAGTTTTCAGTATTTTCCCATGAGCTCCCTGGGAGCAGGGGATTAAAACCCAATAGACAAGAAGAAAGAGACTGATACCCATTTATGGGAAAAGGTATGAACTCAGTACTCCTGGGATCCCAGAGCTGAGGGCATCCCTATCTTCCTGGTCCAGCATCAGGTCTATTGTTTCCCAATGTGGAGATAGAGATGCCTTCTTCCATTAAAGGGATCTGGCTCTTGGTTCTTGAATAGACTGAATTTATTCCCAGGAGAACCTGGCCCCTAAAGAGAGGGATCAGGCTCTTTCTTGCACTTGTTGACTGCAAATAATCTGCTGTTGACTGATTATCCACATTCCTGAAGCTGAAATGGACATCTTTCCCTTCAAAATCCCTGCCTCCTTCCAACTTCCTTTTCCCCCATGTGTGTGAAACTGTTTTGATCTTCTTTGATTTTTTCCCCTCCCTTCATCCCCAAGAGTCAATATCAAAGTTCTCTTAATTCCACCTCTGAAATTTCTCATCTTTCTTCCCACATTTTACACTTAAGAAGGGAAACAACATATAAATAATTATGTCCATACAAACTTTAACCATAATAAATGGGAAGTAATCAATAGAGGGAAGGAGAATTAAGGAGGATAGAGAAAGGCTTCCTGTAGAAAGTAAATATTTTGAAGTGATACTTGAAGGAAGTCAGGAAAGTCAGGGGGTGGAGATGAGAGTGAGTACCTAGACATGAAGACAGCCAGGGAAAATGCCTGTAGTCAGGAGATGCAATGTTTTGTTTGAGGAACATCCAGGAGGCCAGTGATACTGTATTGGAGAATATATCTGTGTGCACATGTGCATGTGTGCATGTGTGTGCGTGCACGCGCGCCTGCGTGCGTGCGTGCGTGCGTGCGTGTGTGTGTGTGTGTGTGTGTGTGTGTGTGTGTGACTTCTCAAAAGAATCAATCTGGGAGGGGAAGACCTTCAGAGTTTCTGGCCAGAAAGGAAACAATTGCTATTTACACTAACTCTGAGCCATCAAAACCCAAACAATGAACAGGAGAGGCTTGGCCTGGGACCCATTATTGAACAATTAGTGAGAGCCTTAAAGGTATAGTCAAGTAGCTGTATTTGAATCTCAATGGACCTTATCAAAGCCTGGTTTTACCAGAGCTATATTTCAAGAAATAATGAATGAAAACTACATGAGATAATAGAGTTAATTGTCCCAGTTTTTAAATGATAGAATAGATAAATAAGGAAGAAGAAAAAAGGTCTAGCTCCCAAATGCAAAGATATTTTGTAAAGTATAAGCAATTAGAGCGACATATAAGGATATAACTCCCCATGTTGTCAGGAGAAGAGAAGTGAGTGTGATGGCTAGCTAAAACTTCTCAAGAATTTAAATCTGAAGTAGATCAGACTCTAGGCCAGAGTTTCAATTTTTCAGAAATCATATGATACGGGGAAACTTGAAATTGTGAAACCACCTGTCACCCCTCTCTCAAGATTTGCTTAATAGGGGAGATATTTATTCAGTTTCTTCCTCAATTCTTTGCGTCTGGGACAAATTTCTGAAAATAAGTTGCTTGCTCAGGCCCTTGACTTCCATTTCCTTATTTCTTGTATCTGGGACAAATTTCTGAAAATAAGTTGCTTGCTCAGGCTCTTGACCAAAAGGGTAAGGGAGGGTGGGTTTGTGGTTTTTTAGGTATATAACCATGTTTCTGCTTCTGTACAGTGCCTCCCTCCTCTAGACTGCCCAAGGGAAGGTTGATGCCCACTTCTTGCAAGAGCTGAATAAAGGACTTTCTTTTTTATCTTGAGATTGTCCAGAGAAACTGAGCAATGATTTTTAAAAGTATAAAAAAAGAATTCACTGATAAGAAGATATCTTTGAAAAGGAAATTGAACAAATGGAAAAGGAAGTACAAAAATTAAGTGGAGAAAATAACTCTTTAAAAGGAATAATTGGACAGATGGAAAAGGAAGCACAGACTGAAGTTCTACAGAGCCATTGTGTTGACTTCATTGTTGTATGTCTTTGAAACATGGACAGTCTGCCAACTGTATGCCAGAAACTGAATCGCTTCCATTTGAACTGTCTTGGGAAGATTCTGATTATCATCTGGCACGATAAGGTACCAGACACTGAAGTCCTTGCTGAAACTGAACTGTGAAGTATTCAAACTATGCTTCAGAGAGCCCAACTCTGATGGGCTGACTGTATTGTTAAAATGCAAAATGTTTGCTCGCCAAAAAGATTATTTTATGGAGAACTCACATGAGGCAGGCAATCATATGGTGGCCAGAAGAAGCAATACAAGGACACTCTCAAACTCTCTCTCAAGAACTTTGAATTTGACTGTGCAACATGAAAGACACTGGTACAGAACTGCTCAGTATGGTGTGCCCACATCAAAAAGAGTGCTGTGCTCTTTGAGTAAAGCATAATTGAGACAGTACAAAGTAAAAGCAGGATGTACATATTTGGGATATCCACCCCAAATATTAATACAGATTATTTGTGCCTAACCTGTGGTAGAATATTCTGAGCTTGTATTGGTTTGATCAATCATAGTCCAACACACTGAAATTTCACTTTATCATGGTGATGTCATTTTGGTCCTCTTCAAACACGAAGGATAACAAACAATTTTCCAATTATTATGAATATAGTTTGTATGTACATAATTATTTATATGTTGTTTCCCCTATTAGGCTGTGAAATCCTTGAGAGCAGGAACTGTCTTTTGCTTATTTTGTATCTCCAGTGTTTAACACAATGTCTAACACATAGTATGTACTTAATAAATATTTATTGACCAGCTGAGGGGATATTGAAGTCTTTTGGAAACATGTCTCTCACGCATGTGCCTGAGGGTCTCAAGAGACTCCGCAGAAGCTGTGGAAAGACAGTGAAACTGAGACACCGGTTTTGAATCTGTAAATTGGTCTAAGTATTCTGGAAAAGAATTTGGAATCATGCTAAGAAAATGACTAAAATGTCTATATCTTTAACTCAAAGATTCCACTGCTGGGAAAATACCATAAGGAAAGGAAGGTCAGAAAGGAAAGCACATAATATGCCAAGATATTTCAAGTAGCCTTCTATAGGAGGAAATAACTGAAAACAAAGTAGATCTGATTGATTGTGGAATGGCTAAAAAAATTTGTGAAACATGAATGTAAGAGAATATCATTGTCTTTTAAGAAATTATAGGTAAGAAGGATATAGAGAAGCATAAGAAGACTAGCATAAGAGTAAGAATATACAAGATATATATATATTATATATATATAAGAATAAGAATATACAAGATATATATATATATATATATATATATATAATATATATAAGAAGAAGCATAAGAATATACATTGATACAAAGTGAATTAAGGAGAACCACGAAAACAATATATACAATGACTGGAAAGAATAACAACAAATAAAACTTGAATGATGTGTAATTTTTTCACAAAGTGTGCTTCTCTAGGTGGAACAGGCTGGCAATTTGGTTGAACCCAAGTGCCTTTTTCTTTAGTTTCCCTCTTGTTCTGATAATTTTCCTTTACTCACTTCAGGAAGCTATGCTCTTGGAATGCTTAATATGCTCAATATGCACATTAATTGTCTTGGCTAGAATCTTGCCCTTAACCTGTTTGTTTACAACAATGCCTACTGCATGTTGAATAATATTATAGACCTATTAAGTCTTGCCAAGATAGAATTTGTGGGGTATTCCTTGCTGAACTATGCTCATACCCTTCTTCAATATCAAAATATATGTATGCATACACATAGACAAAGGGACAACGCCATGTTTTCAAAAGGGCTTAGAAAGCATGTATCATGTCCCTCTTCTTTTTTCCTTTTGTGTTTGTCATTTTGCCAACTCACTGGAATATGAGAGCTGACAGAAAAGGTA
Source organism: Potorous gilbertii (assembly GCA_028658325.1). Taxonomy (NCBI): domain Eukaryota; kingdom Metazoa; phylum Chordata; class Mammalia; order Diprotodontia; family Potoroidae; genus Potorous; species Potorous gilbertii. The sequence goes on along the minus strand of CM053773.1, from coordinate 182,075,408 downwards.
GCTGGTATTTCTTTTTCAAGTGTAGATTGCACTACATCACAGAATTACACAATATTAGAGAGAAAAGGTTTCTCAGAGACCACCTAGTAGAGCACATGCATAGAAAACACTCCCTACTACAGGGTACCCAATACACTTTTGCTTAATGACCATCTGCCCATAGTGAACCCACAGTGCACTGAAGTGGCCCATTCCACTTTTGTACAGCTTTAACTGTTAGGAAGTTTTCCCTGCCATCAAACTAAAATTTCTTCTTTGTGACATCTACTCCATTGTAACTAGTTCTCTCCCATTGGGTCAGGTGGAATAATACTAATCTTACTGTTTTCTCTTTCAACTCTGACATTCTGTGATTCAAAAACAACAATAATAACAACTGATTAAGAACTACATTTTTAATATTTTTAAATTTATATAGACTTTTTAAATGTTACTATATTGAATACTCATAATATCCTAACTATACAGAAGGAAAACTTTCAAAACATAAAGACCTAGTGGAAGACATCTCTGAACTATGTGGAAACAAGATGAAGTACATGTAATTCCCATCATCCTCTCTGCTGTCAGAGGTGTCTTGAAGGTACCTTCAGAGGGTCTACAGAAAACAAGTTTGCATGCTAACATTTTTACTCAGTTTTTTCTCAATGACATAAAGTAGTCATAATATTCAGCTGCGCAATAGAAGGAGGAAATTTGGTTAGCCCTGTAATCTCAGGTGTTAGATGACAGACCTAGCTCCTTTGGACACATTCATTGTTCATTACAGAAAATGAATAAAGGTGATCAAGAATTAAATCTGTGACTCAGAAGATCCTCCTAGAAATCCAGACTGCAAGAGATCATTCAGGATGGGCTCCAGGGTGGACATTTGCACCCTATGTCAGCAATAGTCTCAGTGTACCATGGTTTATGGGAAAACCAGACCTGTCCTGGGGAAAAACATAAGACCTGAGATTTCTCAGGTTATATTTCAAGATTTGTCCAGAGTCCTTGTTATAACAAGGAGACTGAAGAAATATTTGCTGGGAAGGATGAAGAAAGGAGAACAGATATTTCAAAGGAAGTATAGCCCAACAAGGATTTAGAGCTATTGAGACAAATTCATTGGGGGTGGAAGGGATAGGGACATGAGGTGTGCATGGTTTGGAGGTCAAATCAATGGTACAGTCCAGGGGCGGGAAATGTAAGGCCTTAAGGCCACATGTAGCCTTAGTTAAATTTAAAATGAACCAATAGTTTTCATTTTTTGAAATTATTAACTACATAGTACTTAGAGTTTTACAAAATAAAATACATTTTAAAATATATCAAATTGGTGTTTCTTGAACGTGGCCTTATTTGATTACAGCTAAATTAATAACATGAAAAGCTTCCCCTCCCTGATAGAACCACTCCCATGCATTGCTGATATAGATTGGAGACAGAATTATGAATACTGAACTTTCTGTTTCCTTGAGGTAGGTGGAGAGAAGTATAGTTCTCTTTTCCCCTTCGGGAAACTTCCTCAGAGAAGGAGCATGATTATCATGAAGCATTGGGTGTTGGAGGGATGGTGACATTGTGGACCAGCTGGAGCTAGAAGGGAGAAAGGATAGAAGGTGGGAAGTAACATCCCTCCTTTTTCAAGGGAGGATGTAGGGATGAGGGGAACTGGCCTGTCAGTTTGGAACTATTTGCAGCTTTAGACAGAAGGAAGGAGAGAGTAAGCAGGAAGATGAAAAGAGAGGGGGTACAGTGAAAGAAAGAAAAAAGATGGAGGGAGGAAATAGGGATGGAGTAATAAAAGAACCATGATCTTGCTTTTTGTCCCAGCCCACATCTTCTCCCTTAGGTGCCTCCACCTCAAGTCCAAGTCTCCCGGCCTAGCTTCTTCCTTCGTCCATCCCTTTCCCCTGGCTTCATCTTCATTAGTCTCCCCCTTGTGAACATTGTCTCATTACCCCCCCCCCCCCCAAATTGAGCATCAAGTGAGACTCTGGGTCAAACCCTAGAACATCTTTATCTCCTTCTCCAGGGAAGTCTGGCCATGTTCCGTATGCCAGCCAGTCTAATTGACAAGCCCCACTTACCAGAATGACAAATTTGTAAGGATAATTTGAATATGGGTTAAAAACTTCTTTAGCACTGGCAGCACAAGGATGATTTTCTCAATATTGGTGACATTCATTGAAAACAGCAGTATTGTAGGAAATGGTAAAATAATCATGTAGAAGTGCCCCAATTACTATTCCTAAGATTGTGAAGAAGACCAAAATGAGGCTCCAAGCAAGCCAGTTCATCCAATCCTCCTTGAGAATAAACCCTGAAGAGCAGACTACTGTTTGTCGCCTCTTAGAGACTGGTGTAAGGTAGACTATACAGTTTCCCTTCCCTGTGCCCTCCTCTAGGATGGCTGGAGCAATGAACAACTTGTCTCTTCTTCCACCCACATTCTCAGCCCACAGCTGGCTTTCTCCACCACCCCTGGATTACCTGACATACCAAATTATATAGAACCTGTTTCATCCTCAGGAACCCTCCCCTCTTCCCACCCCAAAACTTATCAAAAGCAAGAGATATCTACATACTGCCTTGGGAAACTGGGGTGAGTCACACCTGTCTTTGATAGGGAAAAAGGGATACTTGGGGTCTGGATTGTCCAGAGAAGAACAAAATGAGGATGGGGAGTTGACACTCAATATATAGGAGAACAATTCTTTAATATTGTCCACATACTCTGTCCCCCATTCTCACCCCCATGTCACCATTACCTTGGCAACTGTGCTGTGCCCGCAAATAGCAAATATAAATGCCTGCTTCCATTGAATAAGTCATTGCCAGGATCTCATTAAGCTGCCACCAAAAGTCATGTTTCAAAATATCTTCTGTTGACCTGAAAGTTGCAGGCAAACAGGTTAAATGCATATTCTCTATTCCCGTAAAGATAGTGGTTATATGGCCATGGAGCTAGAGAAGGAAATCTCTGACTGTTACAGAAATGACCAGGCTTAAATCTGTTTTAGGACAAGCCAAGGGTGTCTGTGTCCCTCATATTTATGGTCTCCATATGTGATCAAGTACACCATGAGAAATGAATTTCTTAATTGGATGGGTTACAAATACAATGAAATAATGGAGTTGACAGTTTCAACTGAAATTACAATCCAGGATATCTGTGTTTTCTTTACGATTAACATTCCATTACATAGTATATGTCCACAAAATATTAAGACATGGAAGAAGTCCCATTATTCAAGATAGTATCTCACATTAAGAGTCTTACAAAGTATGCTAAGTCAACCCCATCTGACTTTGTTGACATAAGAAGAGATATTCTCTGAGTTTACTTCAGAGAACAAAGAGACTGTTAGGTCCAGGCTCTTTCTCTGATTGATTAATTTAAGCTCTGGCCTTTATTAAAATCCAAAAATGATATTAAATGTTATCAGTTCTGAAAGAGGACACCAAGGGTCAAGGTCATAATCACTCAGACTCTACCCTATGCCCTGTGAGTGTCAGCTCTGATTAAAAGAATAAGGACTTCCAACAGACGGGAAGTACAAGTTTTCTCTAACCAATCTGTCTCATAGAAGATGACCACTGGCCCAACTCTCCAGCTGAAGAGAGAAAGCAGTGAAGTAGAGAGAAGAGAATCTCCTGTGATCCCATGGTCCTCAAAGACAGCTCATTACCACTTCTTTGCACCCATGTTTTCTCATGCAGGGGACATTCCAAGAGGGCACTGAGACCACCAGTCACAGGGATGGAAGATGTTAGTGGGAGGATCCAGGGATTCAGAGACAATTCCTTAGCTCCACTCAGCTGAAGAGAAAGGAACTCAGACTGTGATCCATGTTGTACTACTGTAACTTTCCTATCTCTATTGAGTTATGAGCAAGGCACTCCAGAAAAACCCCAAGAGTGTTTATTATAGGGATTATTGGTGCTATTGTTGGGTTAAATGGGTGGGGAAAGGTGGAGGCACCAAGTTTTCAAATTCTCTACCCTCCCAGCTCAAATTGGGTTCAAGAGGTATTCCCTGCCCTGGCTTTTCATCATACTTACTTCTGTAAAAGAGTGAGAAAGATAAAGAAAATGAATATGAAATTGCCCACACACCAATCATGCTCTTTATCATACTTCCCATCTGTGGATGCATTGGAATTGTCTTTTCCTCATCTGAAACATATCATACCAACTCAGGAGAATCTGACCTGCATACTTTGTCCTGGCACAGGAAAAGGCATTCCGTATTGTTCTTTGGGAATCTTCTCTCCAAGTGGAAGGTCAGTTATACGGACATCCTTCCTGAAGAGAGGGGCATCTTTGTCCCTACTCAGGGCAAAGGATGGAGCTATGACTGAGCATGGGAAGAACAGGGCTCATGGCCATGCACTCCAAGCTTCTCAATCACTAAACTCAGCATTGGGTCTCCCTGGTACTTACTTGCACCCATTCCTCACCCACAGATATCTCCCCCCAAACACCAGAAACTATCAACCTCAGAACAGAACATACTCACTGAGAATAAAGTTGGACTGTATAGAAGAGACAACAAGGAGTGTATTAGTATAAAGAGTGGAAAGAGGTGCTGTTTTGTATATTTTGGGGAGTCAGTCAGTCAATAATCATTTATTAAGTGTCTACCATGTACCACACATTGTGCTAAGTGCAGGAGATACAAAAAAAGACAGAAGACAATTTGTACTCTCAAGTTCACAATCTAATGGAGGAGAGAACTTGCAAATAGTTATTACAAATATGTAATATTGAAGATAAATAGGAATAATCCTTCCTTCTTTCCTACCTTTCTTCCTACCTTCTTTACTTTCTCTCTCCTATCCTCTTTTCCCCTCCCTCCCTTCCTTCCTTTTTCCCTTCCTCTCCTTCTATTCATCCCCTTCCTTCCTAACTTCCCCTTCCTCCTTTCCTCCCTTTGTCACTACCTCCCCTGTTCCTTCCTTCCTTCCTTCCTTCCTTCCCTAATGCTTAGACCAGTGCTTGGCACATAGAGGGCACTTAATAAATATTTATTGAATTGAATTGTTCTCACTTGATTCTCAGCAATTATTATGCATGGCATGTGCTGTTATAAATCCCATTTTACATATGAGCAAACTGAGACTGAAAGGTTAAGGGATTGGTCCAAGTTTACACAGTTATTAAAAGTGTCAGTCAGAAAGGGAAATCGAATCTTTCTGCCTTCACTTCTGAGCATCCACTGTAACCATCCAACTCCTTCTGAACAATGTTTTTCCCAGGATCTCACTTCCTGAACTATATTCTATGGCGCCTCACAAGGAGAAGTTCAAAGGCATAGTGATGATACCAGTGATATTTTTCCTATTAACTTATTAACCATTAAAATTATAACTGTGCCAAAAAAATGCAGTAGGTTCTCACATGAGAATTTCAGCCACATCAAAATTGTGTCTCTCACAAAGCAAAGATGGATCATAGCAGCCTATTGCTGCTTATATACCCTCTCCCACTCAAGTTTGCTGGAACGCAATGGGCTTCCCCAGTCGGGTAGGGTCTGAACAAGATTGGGGAGAATGTTAAATCCAATATTATTAACAGCCCCATTCTTCAGGGGCTAATTTGATCCAGAAGAGAATGAGGAAATAGGAAGGGAAAAAATTCTGGATCTCCCAATAGTTATTAGCTAATAATATAAGAGAACAATAAAAATTTCTTTCACTTGGTCCATATATTGGCAGAATTACACACAGCCTTTTAAGTCTTCTAGATCATAAGAACTCCAGAAACTGTCTTCTCCAATTATCTGAAGTGTTAGAAGTGGTAAAAATGGTGGCTCCACAAGGGTTAGTGAAGACAGGGAGAGAAAAAGAAGAGGCAAAGGAAGGAAACAAAGAGTAGTTAATGGGAAAAGTTGTTAGGGGATAAGAAATTGAATGACTTAAAAGACTATGGGAAGGAGAAAAGAACAGTGTGGAGGCCCGGTTAGGCCCAGAGCCACTGCCCTGAGAGAGGAGATGTGGCAATACAGGAGCTAAGGAGACGTGGCAATACAGAGCTAAGGGGATGAGGTAATGCAGAGCTAAGGAGATGAGGTAATGCAGAACTAAGGAGACGTGGCAATACAGGGCTAGGGAGATGGGGCTGAGAGGCAGGGCAAAGCTCAGGGTATATAAGAAAGCGGTGGCTGGGGGGATTTGGGATTTGCGTGCTGACCACTCTACAATAAACATCTGCTCTATCCACTCTGGGTCGCTGCCTGGTATTCGCCTCCTCCCAATCTCCGGAGGAGGACCGGAGACGTCTGAAGCCCCGTGGGCAGGGGAAGGCAGGTGAGGCGGTGCTCCGCTGGGATCTCAGGTTGGGTGGTCCTTGTGGCCCCCAACAGAACAGAATGTCTCATCTTTCTATCAGCTTTCAGTGATTCTTCTTAGGCTCTGGGAAACAAACAAACAAGCAAACAAACAAAAAAATAATGATACATCTGATCCCTCTCTAAGTAAGAGAGCAGTGTTCGAGATCTCATGGGGAAGGTAGTTTAAAACTTCTCTGAGAATTCTGAGACTGGGAGTTTTTCTCACTTTCCTGGCCAGGGAAATATTGGGAATTAACAGATGAGAATGATGCAACTCCGGAGATGGCTTGAATGAGTCAGCAGTTTCAGGAAGAAGATTGAGAGACCCACACTGATTCTGGCAGAGGGGGTAGAGATGTCTGAGGAACAATCAATGTATATTGGAGCATGGAATCTGGGCAGTAAAGGTCTTCATCTACCCCAGGAAGATGGGATGATAGCACCAAAGTAGAAGAGAAATCTGATCGTTAATGGATGTTCCCCAACTATGAGGCCAAGTGAATAAAGAGGTGTCTTTTACCCCCCACTATCTCTTCCCTTCTTTCCTTTCATCTTTTTGGGCAGAGACTTAAAACCAAAATTTTCTCTTCCATTTAAGTGTTTCTTTAATGTTGAAAGGCAGTTCTGTCAAGCTTGGTTTATCTAGACCAGGTCTGGATAATGTACTACCCTCAGTCCATTTACAGCCCACCAAACGATTATGGACAGCCCCCCACTGCCAATACTCTCCTGTTTGTCATATTACCTGCAGCAATCAACCTTCTTCAGTTTCTTTCTAGTTACCTTTACTTAGAAAGTGAGCTGCTAAAAACTTATGTTCAGCCTGAAGAACATTATCCTATCTCAATTTTGGCTCCTATCTACTGCCAAGTTATGCAGGTCTGCTCTAGATAAAAGAAACCAATCTCTATTATGCCTTTGGGTTTTGTTCACCCTGAAGCTGCCCCATGGGGGATGGGTATCAAGCTGCCCTGGTCATCATATTGACACTTTAGAATTGGAACTGTAGGAACTGGAATTTTAGATCAAGACTCTTTCTTTTGGTTAAAGGATCATGGAAGGAAGAGCTGGGAACAGGACAGATGGTTCCCTGAATCTGAGGCATGTGGTGATCAAGACCAGAATAGCTAGGCCTGGCAACTCTTGAAAATTCCATTAGCTGCTGAAATGAAAGGGAGGTAGCTTTCACTGTGCTTTCCTAAGGTCTTAGACATGCAACCCCATCTTTCAATTCTATTTACTACATGCGATTGTGGAGAAAATTGGTGGGTAGAGAACTCTGTATGGAAGCACTTAAAGCTTTTCTGTTCATTTTTGTTATGTGTAGTTAACTATATGACCATAGTATGCTGAGAAACTCCGTCCTTTGAATGTAAGAAGCTGGTTTGATTGACTGACACAAGAGATTCTAAAAGTAGGTTAGGTGCTGTAGAGTTATCATATCCAACTTTGAATATGTTGATCAAGGGATCATAGCTGTGTGCCCACTGGAGGCCATTCAACTAAATCTTCTATCTGGTCTTTTGTCTTTGGAAAGGGAAATAATGTTCCTTCAGCTCCAAGAACCCTTTCCCTAAGCTCTTTTAGAGAACCCCACCTCAAGGAACTCTAAACTGCTGTGTGAACAGAGGTACCTAAATGGTACAGTGGATAGAGCATTGTATCTGAAGTCTTCCAAGAAGATGCAGGCTTTTCTGAATTCCAATATAACTGTAGATAACACATATTACCTATGTGAACCTGGGCAAGTCAGTCAAACTTTGTCTCAGTTGCCTCAACTGTAAAATGGGGATAATCATAGCATTTATTCCCAGTGTAGTTGTGAGGTCCAAATGCAATATCTAAAAAGTGCTTCACAGTGTCTGGCACATAGTAGGTACTTAATAAATATTTGTTTCCTTCCTTCTTATGGGAAATGAAAATATACCTAAACTTACTCCTCAATAATTAACAAACTCCTCTCTGATCATAACCCTCCACCATCCCAATGTTTCCAAACTGCTGGTCATCATTCAAATACTATTTTCTGTACCTGTCTGCCTTATTTCCATTCCCTCCAATGCCCCCCTGTATCCCATTCTACAGTTATCCACTCCTTCAGCTGAGCTGTCTGATATGCCTGCTCCAGAAACAAATTTTCTTTCAGCTTCAAATCTTTTTTCCCCTCACTCCTTCCATCCTTTGTTCCTCACTGAGACTTGGCTTTCTCTTGATAACAGAATCTCCCTGGCCAATATTTCCAACATTGGCTGTACTTTCACTTATTTCTCCAAATTGCTGGTCAAGATGGGAGAGTTGCAATGCACCTTGCTCCCCATTTCTGTCTCCAGATTTTTTCTCTACTACTATCACTCAGTAATCTCTCCTCCTTTAAGGTTCACTCAATCTCTATAACTGAATTATTTCTGGTAGTTGTCTAGAGACCTCCACCTAATGCCCTTTATTCACTTCATGAGTTCAGTGCTTGGCTCACAGTCTATCCTCAACTCTTGTCTTCACACTAAGGGACTATAACACACACATACACACATATGTTGACAGGTAGCGTGCAAGAATTGTTTTTTTCTTTACCTTCCTTTGTATCCCCAGGGATATTCCCACAGTATCTAAAACAAAATAGGTACTTAATAAATCTTTATTGATTGACAGAGGGGCTATTGTGGTCTTTTGGAAAGATTTCTCATATATATGCTTGAAGCTCTCAATAGCCTCTTTGGTTTGAGTAGAGATCCACCTGGCAGACAATTTAGATAGGACATTTCCTCACTGTGTAACATCATGTTACCTGGACTTTATGGAAGTTTAAGGAAGGTAACTCAAGAACTAATTTGGAATACTTACAAGGCAGTTCCAGGACTCCAGGACCCCAAGCATCATACTGTGGTGGTGCTGGGGGAAAAATGTTTATGTTTGGGAGATTTTCCTTGTCCCTTGCCCACTTGGGTGACTGAGTGAGGACAGAGTAGGGGACTATCTCTTTAGCTAAGGGTTTTCATGATACTAGGGGTATGAGTGGAGCATCCAAAGCTTACCTAATGCCTGAGAATCATCCTTTGCTTTTATGCAATCAAATTTAATCTACTTTTGTCCCCTACAGTTATTTAATTTGTTATACAACAAAAAAAGTTCCACTGCTCCACAACTATGGTAGAACATGTGGAAAAATTTCTAATGTTCTCTCATCTCATAGTACTCATTTGAATGTACTGAATGATTTGAATGTACAAGAAAAGAAAGGTTAAGGAAAAGTTAGAGCAGAATGAAAGGAAGGAAAGTAGGAGAGAAAGAAGGAAGGAAAAAGGAAAAGGAAAGGAAGAAAAGAAGGAAGGAAAAAGGAAAGAATGGAAAGAAGGAAGGAAAGCACTTTTTAATACTTATTTACCAAGCATTTACTAAGGCGCTGTGCTAAGGGATGGGAGTGATCAGGAAGCCAATGATAATGGGGAAAAAAAGGGTTTGGTAAGGACTGGTTCTAAAGATAAGGGGGAAATGAGTCAGGGAGAGTGCCAAGACGTCCTGGAAAATTAATTGAGACTTCCTTCACAGTTCTCTGAGCAAAAGGAGACTTTAACAGAACGACTTCTTGAGATGTCATAAATAAAAGTTTACCTTTGATATAGGGGTATTTTTACCCATTTCCCTGAGCATGTGTTTGTCCTTCATTTTGGAAGAAGACCCTGACACCAGAGAAATGATGACATAACTTGCATTTGACTTTGTTTTGAGTGAGGGAGAGCTGTGCAAGGTCACCAACCCCACTTTCTCCTCCTGAACCACCTGGGTCTAATGACCAGATATTCATCAGGATGACTGGAGATGACAGAGGATACAATGGAGACTTTGGCCTTTTTAGGCTGGTGTTTTCAGGTACTCACTTAGAGGGAGGTAATGCCCATTGAGTGAGTAGGCCTCTTTAAGAAGTAGTCAGGGAATGGTCCTTTTAATGAACAAAAGAAAAAACAGGAGACCTCCCATGGACTCTGCTTTTACTTCATCCTCTTAGCCCCATCCTCTCCAACCCTCTTGGTCCTCTGCACAGGGAACACAGCTCAGCCTCCAGGCTGGCATCTGGAGATGAGGCTGCCCAGAGCACCCTCCTGGAGGAGGCAGGTGCTGCAGTAGGCAGAGCCTATAGTGGGAGGACCACTGAGACCACTAGACCTTCTCAGACTCTGATTGCCAACTGATTGAGTAGACTTCAGGACAGAGTCAGCGGCGCTCTTCTGGTCTGACTTCTGCTGTAGAAGCGACTTGGTACCATCCAAGCCTCGAGTTGAAGCCCATTGAGGTGCTCACCCCAGGTGAGCCTCTGCCCCCAGATCTACCAAGCACAGGACCCTCCTCTTTCACTGTCTCCTATTTCAGTCCCTCCCTTTCCCCTCCATCTCCTGCTCTTCTCTTCTTCCTCCTCCTCAGTCCCCTACTCATCTGTCCTCCCCTTCTTCCTTTCCTTGATTTGTCCCTCTATCCCCTCCACTTCAGTCCCCTGCTCCGCTTCTACTCTTCATCCATCTCAACAATCTGTCCCTCCACCCTTCCCTTTCTCAGCTCCTCTCCACATCCTTATCAGGCCCTTGCCGCTTCATCGTCTAGCTCTAGATCTCTCCATTCCTGTTCCTTCTACCCCATTAATCCCCTCCCCTTCATCCCCGCTGCCTCTTTTCCTGTCCCTTCCATTTCTCCCCCTTCATTCTCCTTAGAGTTTTGACCCTTTATCCTTTCCCCATTCTGTTACTCTACCCCTGCCCCTTCTACCTCCACTCTCTTTTGTTCCTCCATCACCCTACCCCCTTCTCCATTCCTACTTTCCCTCCCCTTTCATCTTCCTCAGTTCCCTGCCCCTCCCTTGTTTTCTTCCTCTTTTTCTCCTTTGTTTTTTCTTCTTCCCTCCTCCTACTCTCTCAGTTCCTTCCCCTTATGCACCACACCTTCGATCCATCCATTTCATTCCCTCCCCCTTCTCTTCTGGATCTCTCTCATCTTCATTCATTCTCTTCTGTTCTCTGCCCATCCATCATCCTTTTCATCCTTTCCTCTCTCCGTTCCTCCATTTCCAATCCATCCCTTCCCTGCTCTACTTTCTGCTCCAACATTCCTACCCCTACCTTTTCAGACCCCTCTATACTTCTTTTCCCTCTCCATCCTCTGTCCCCTTCTCCTTGTTGCTCTGACTCTATGCCTGTTTCTTCATCCTCCCTTCCTTTTTGTACACCTCTGTTCTTTTTTCCCTGACCTCCTGAACATATTCTTACCAATTCTTTTTTTCCCATCCCAAGACCTAGACCTTCTTCCTTTTCCTTTTCTTTACCAGGACCATCTTCTTCCTCTGTTTCCCTCTTCTTCCTCACCTGAAACCTGCCCTTCCACTTGAGACCTCTCCTCACCCTCTGGTCCTTATTATCTCTTGTCTTTAGACTTCCTTCTCCCAGTCCTACTTTCAAGGTTTACTCTGCCCAATATTCCCCTGGCCTGCATGGGTATGGAATAAGGATTCCTTTGATTTCCATGGATGGGGAACTTCATGTCCCCACAGCCTAGCACAGTGCCTTGCACATAGTTGGTGCTTAATAAATGCTTGTTGATTGGTTGCCTTCCTGGGTTCCATGTAGCATCCCTCTCATCTCTATTCACCCAACATGTGCTTTTGTTGGGTTTGCCATCCAGCCTTGAGGATTCTTCTAGAAGCCATCCTGAGTCTCTTACGTGATTTTTGGGACTTAAAGTTAGGGGCAGAATGGCTAATAGAGTAATAGCTAATAGGAGCTAGGTAGCACTTATATAGTTTTTCATGGTTTGTGAAGCACTTCATGTTAGTTCACTTGATCCTCACAACAACACTGTGAAGCAAGGGCTATTATTATCCCAATTTTGCAGATGAGGAAACAGACTATGTTAAGTGACTTGCCTATGTTTGTACAACTACAGTAGATATCTAAGCCAGAATTCCAACCAAGGTCTTCCTGAGTCCAAATTTTGTGTTGTAGCTTCAGTGCCACCTAGTTGCCATAGAAATAAAGGGTGGTCATGTCCAACAATGGATGCTCCTTTCTGGAGATTGCAGCATAGGAGGAAGGTTCTCTATTGCTCCTGTGATGTTCTTATGATACTGCCTCCACATTACAAGTGGTAATATTTTTGACCCAGGGAGGAGGAACAGAAGGGAGACTTTCAGCCTATACCCTGAACCCTCATCCTCTAACACTTCAGTGGATCTATGATCTCATCAATGTATTCCTCCCATTTACTGTAGATTGCTACCCCTCTACATCTTTTCATCTTATACAATTGATGTTTATGTTCTCCTGCAGGACCTCCACAGAGAATCTACCTAATGTACTTTGGGCCTTTCTCCAGCACTTTTTCCATTTTGTGAGTACTAATGTAGCACTCTGACTGTCCTTCTGTTCTCTGTTTTGCCACATGATCACCCACTTCTTTCTGTTCATTTATATACTGAACAATATATTTTATTTTGCTTCTTCTGTATAAATTCTCCTTGGAAATATGCTCCAGTTTATTTATTCAAACCGTACACCTTACTAGTGTACTAGTATTACTTTGATTCTTTGAAGATTGTAGAATTCAAAATTCAAAATCATATAGCATTATCAGAACTTACTTCAAAGACTGATTTTCATGTCAGATTCATCTTGGGATAGTTAAACCATTGTTGAATTTCTGAAATGCAAGTTAATTCTGGACTCAACTCATTCTTCATCTGCTGTACCTGTTCTAGATCCAGTAGAGACTGGCTTTTCAGGTGCATGTCATTTTCTGAATAGAAAGGATTTTTTTTTCATTTATTTGCTTTTTATTCTGTGGACATTTAGGCTAACTCCTTCTGATATCCATGGACTTCCTTAGAAGGCAGGCCACTAATATTCTGGAGAGTGATGCAATAAACACAAGATTACCTACAAACAGGAATATCTGGAAGGCATCATTGGGAGGGAAACCTTCAGATTGATATCTGCATAGGACAGCCACCATGATAGTGATACTCCCCTTTGTGCACATATATTCCTGTGGGGGCAGCTAGGTGGTGCAGTGGATTGAGCACCAGTGCAGGAGTTAGGAGGGCCTGAGTTCAAATCTCACCTTAGACACTTGACACTCACTAGCTGTGTGACCTTGGGCAAGTCACTTAACACCAATTGCCTCATCCTGCGTCATCTCCAGTCATCCTGATGAATATCTGGTCACTGGATTCAGGTGGCCCTGGAGGAGAAGTGAGATTGGTGACCTGCACAGCCCTCCCTCACTCAAAAACAAAGACAAGTGCAAGTCATGTCATTATTTCTCCAATGGCATGGTCTTCTATGGCATGAAGGATGAAGACACATATCTTCCTGTTTTATTCCTCATGTGAATAAATATGCGGACTGTTTAATAACAGAGGGTCACTGAATAGAGTTATTTGTTGCATTTATCAAGGAATTCTGTCTGACCTCAACACACACCAGAGATTCCTTGTGGGAGGGAGAGCCTTTAAAGCTAAGATTTATTCTACTGACTCAAAAGCTTTTTTGTATTCAAGTGTAGTGGCATCTTAAAGAAACTCTGAACTTTTCCATTAATTATATAACTCTAAAGTCTTCTATTAAAAAATAATGTAGAAAAGTTTATCTTTCATTCTCATATGTTCATTACATACCCAGTAAATAGGTGAAGATTATTCTCATAAAGACTTCAAATAGAAGCATATAAATCAAATACTTAATGACGTCCTCTAAATTACCCCTTGAGGGGTATTATTACCAGCAATGATGGTTATTCCCCCCATTCTTTGGATTTCTTCCTCTTGAGATCTTGTAAAAATGATCACCTAGTGCTTTCAAGGTTATGTTGCCATCTAGGCTAGTCGTTCTTTTCGACTTTCTCTTGTGTTATTTCTACTTCTTGATGTGGCACTTTATAGATTAAAGAATTCCGTTTCAAATATGATGGTTCTGGTGACATCGTTGATGAAAATATACTATTATGGAAGAGCTGAGATGAGGATCCTAAAATGGCTAAATGAGAAGTTATAGCTGAGTTCATCTCCCTAACTTCACCTCAAAACAGCAGTAACTGTTCCACATTTAGTAAAAGAGAACAAGTGGAAAGGAAAAAGAAAATCATTACTGGGAAGCTAACCTTATAAGAAAAAGTGAGTAAGAAAAAAATGTCCCTCTGAATGTTCCATTCATCCATTCTTCTTCACAACATGACAAATGTGAAAATATGTTTAATATGAATGTGTATGTAGAGCCTATATGAGATTGCATGTTGTCTTGGAGAGGGGGAGAAATTTAAAACTCAAAAACTTGTGGAAGTGAATGTTGTAAACTAAAAATAAATAAATGAATTATAAAAAACAATCCCAAAAGTGTAAGAAAAATATTGAAATGTCCCAATACAATGGATATTTGGGGGTTTAAAAAAAGGAGAAATTTATAGAAAGAACCATAGATGTCCCGAAGCACAAATAAGTCTGCCTGAAGAATCTTCAAAGGGGTTAACAAACTTAGAAAAATGATGAAAGGAGATGTGGTGGCTATAAAATTGGATATTAAGTCAATAAAGAAGAAGAAGACAAGCATAAGACTTGATAACTTGGAACAATTGGTGGAAAAATATATTTTTTACATGACTGATTCTTTGAAGAACAGAATGGCCCAGATCTGAGAACAAATGATGTGATGGTAGCAGAATCAATTAGTAGCAAACTAATGTTTTTTT
>CM053773.1:182044940-182059871 GCA_028658325.1 Potorous gilbertii | reverse complement strand
TTTATCAAGATGTTGACCTGCTTTTCATGCTTTTCTTGCATCTCTCTCATTTCTCTTCCATGTTTTCCTTCACCTCTCTCACTTGATTTTCAAAATCCTTTTTGAGCTCTTCCATGGCCTAAGCCCATTGAATATTTATTTTGGATGTTTGGGTTACAGAAGCCTTGACTTCTGTGTCTTTCCCTGGTGGTAAGCATTGTTCTTCCTCATCCAAAAGGATGGGAGGAGGTATCTCTTCACCAAAAAAGTAACTTTCAATGGTATTATTTTTTTCCCTTTTCTGGGCATTTTCCCAGCCAGTTACTTGACTTCTGAGATTCCTTTCCACACCTACCTCGCCTCCAGATCTGCCCAATTAGTGTTTGGGGTCTGAGATTCAAATGCTGCTTCTCAGCCTCGGGGTTTTTTGCAGGGATAGGACTACTATTCAGTGTGAGATTAAATTCAGGTTCTCAGGTAGGGCCAGGGATGCTATTCAGTGTGAGATTAAGTTTAGCTGCTGAGGTGGGGCATGGCCGCCACACGGGGCTGTTGCCTCACGGGGTTTATGCGGAGATCTTCAACAATGGATATGAGATCCTCCTGGATCTATCTGATCAATGATGCTATGGACTGCTTATGGTCAAACAGTTGGAAGCCCTGTCTATTGGTCTTTGTGCTTGTAATTTCTGTTTGTATTTTCCCTGAAGTTCAGGGAGATGACTTTTTCCCCTGAGTTAAGTTAATGATATTTGTGCTTAAAGAAATTTTCATATGTGAGTAAAATATTTGTTGACCCCTCCAAATTTGATTTTCTTTTAGAAATGCAGACCTAAGAACTTTTGATAGTGGGACCTCCTCTGTATGTCAGAGTCCTTGTTTTTACAAACAACTTGGAAAGTGGGCAGGAAAAAAATCTGTTATACTGGGTTGAGACTTAAGACAAGGCTAGTACATGTCATGCTCAAGCAAACCAGCAGTAGGCCTAGCAGGTGACAGATTCAGTGTTGGCAGTGGCTATTTCTGGACATCATATCACAAACACTATAGGGTTAGACAACTGAGTAGAAGGAGATTACAGGAATCTCTTTGCTATCATAGGGGCAGGACTCTGCCCATACTTAGATCTGGGTCACAGTTTAAGGTCTCAGTCTCTGAGTGAGGAGGAGCACTAGCACACCAGAGGTTATGACTGCAAGGGAGCAGGGACCATGGTCAAAGTTCCAAGGTGGACAAGGATACTTTTGGTTGCTCAGACAGTAGAGCACAGAATAGGACAGTAGTAAATATACCTCTCCTTAGACTGTACCATCTCGGAAGAAATAAAAACTTATGGTTCCTCAGAATTACCTCTGAAAACACCTCCAAAAACCCTGATGCTTGGGACATTGCACCCTCCTCTCTCTAAGCAGAATTTCACTTTAGCACAGAGTTAAAAGTTAAGAAATAGACTGGAAGATGTGCAAACAGAAGAAAAAGAATCTGACTATACAGAGTTCTCCAGGGAAACCTTGAGAGCATCCTTGTATTGCTTCATTTGATTTCCATGTGAGTACTTGTCTTATGTGAGCTCTCCATAAAACACTCGTTTAAGCAAATGTGCATTATTTGGCTTTCCAACAATGTGATCAGTCATTGGAGCTGCAGGCTGTCAGGGCTTGGAAGTTCAGCTACAAAGAGGACCTCAGTGTCTGTTACCTTATCTTGCCAGGTGATCTCCAGAATCTTTTTTAGACAATTCAAATGGAAGCACTTCAGTTTCCTTGCAATGATAGATGGTCCAGGTTTCAGAGAAACAGAAAAATCAGATCAGTACAAACTCTCTTTAGACCTTCAGTTTTGTTAGCTAGTCTAATACCTCCTCTCCCTCACACTTTCCTTTGAAGCCTCACAAACTTTGAGCTAGCTCTGGCAATGCATGTATCAACCTCATCATCTCTATAGACATCCCTGAATAGTATAATGCCATGTTAAATGAACTTAACCACAGAAATAAAAAGTTTCCATTTGCTATAACTAATATTTCTGCGTATGGAAGGGAACTACCTTCCCTCTCAATTCAGTAAACTAATGGGATTTTCAATAGTTGCCAGACCCAGGTACTCTAGTCTTGATCTCTATGTGCTTCAGATTCAGGGGAGCACCAGTCATAGTTCCAGTTTTTCCTTCCCTGGTGCTATCACCAGAAGAGTCTACTACTCCAGTCCCATAGCACCAATTCTGAAGTAGCAGTCTGACTACCAGGGCAGCTTGATACCTCTGCCCCATGGGGCAGCTTCAGGGTCTACAAAACCTGAGGGCACAGCAGAGATTGATTTATTTTATCTAGAGTAGCCAGGCTTAGCAAAAATACCTTTAAATATTAAAAAACAACTTAAATGGAACAGGAAACTTTAGATGTAAGCCTTTGACAAAAGGATGGAAAGGAAGAGGGAAAGAGACAGTGGGAGAAGAAAAAAAATATTTATTCACCTCATTCATGGCTATAGGTGAGGAGGTCATCCATTAATGATCAGGCTTATCTTCTACTGTGTTGCTGCCATCCCATCTCCCTGGGAACAGATGAACAACTTGGTTGCCCTGGTGACTGTAAAAGCAAGCACCCTGACACATCTAGGATGGCTTGCTATCATATGTTCTTTGATCTGCTTTTCGAAAAAGACAACATTTGAGGGGTAAACAACCATTTAATCAAGCACATATATCATTCACTTAGTTCAGGGGAAAAAGTCAGCACCCTGACCTTCAGAGAAAATACAAAGAAATAATAATCAACAGACAGGGCTTCCAACTGTCTGACTGTAAGCAATAAATACATCACAGATCAACAGACACATCCAACTGCCTGACCATACATACATAGTTACCAGAGAGAGAAGCATCAACATCTGGGTTTTCAAAGTCAGGGGGCTCCTCAGTGACTGCCCAGAGTCTCATCTGACCAAACAACATTTCCAATGAGTCAGTCCAAAGTAAAACCTCACCTCAGAGAATTTATTCAGTGTTAAGAATCAGAGGACATCATAACCCTTGAGAACAAAAGCTTTAGAAAATAACAAAAGATGTGGATCTCCCGTAATCAAACTTTCCCTAATGGCCAGGCCCATTAATGGGTGGGGAAGATCTTTAACTCACTGATTAGCATTATAGTGACATGCTCAGCTCATCTCCAACACTTTGCCAGAATCAGTGTCTACCTCTCTATTTCCTTCATGAAACTCCTGAATTATTCATTTAAGGTATCCCTGGGGTTTCATCCTTGTCCTCTGTTAGTTCCCAATAATTCCTTGGTCAGGAACACATATGAACCATGTGTAAACAAGATGAAGTACACATAATTTCCATCATCTTCCCTTCTATCAGAAGTGTCCTGAAGGTACCTTCAGAGAATTTACAAAAAACAAGGTTACCTGCTAACAGTTTTACTCAATTTTTCCTCAATGATATAAAGTACTCGTAATGTTCAGCTGTGCAATAGCTACAAGAAATTTATTTAATCCTATAGTCTAATATCTAGTTAAATGAGAGACCTGGCTCCTTTGGTACACTTTGTCATCTTTATAGGTAATGAAAAAACGTGATAAAGAATCAAGTCTGTGACTCAGAAGATATCTATCAAAGAACAGACTGCACAGAATCATTGAAGATGGACTCCAGGGCAGCATCTGTGCTCATGTCCCCAGTCTTCTCAGTGTACCATGGTTATGGGAAAATAAGACCTGTCCTGGTGAAAAACAAGAGACCCGAGATTCCTCAGGACATACTTCAAATTTTCTCTGGAGTCCTGGCTGCAATGAGGGCACTGGGGGAATATTTGCTGGGGAGTATAAAGAAAAGAAGAGAGTGATCAAAGGAAACAGAGCCCTGAAAAGGAGTTATAACTGCTGAGGCAAATTCACTGGGGATAGGAGGGGTAAGGGCATGAGGTATATGTTGCTGGGAGGTCAAGTCTAGGATATAACCATGGTTGGGAAACCTACGACCTTTTTAAAATTAACAGTCTTTTTGGTGAAATTATTAAGTATATAGTAGTTAGAGTTTTTACCGAATGATGTACATTTTAAAGTATATCCAATTGATGTTTCTTGAATGTGACCTTATTTGATGACAGCTAAATTAATATCATGAAACGCCTCTCCACCCCTGGTAGAGCCACACCCATGAACTGCTGATATAAATTAGAGACAGAATTATGGACACTGAGGCTTGCAGTTTCGTTGAGGTAGGTGAGAGAAGTGCAGTCCTCTCTTCCCCTTTGGAAAACTTCCTCAGGGAAAGAGCATGACTTTAATGAAGGGTTGGGTGTTGGAGGAATGGTGAAGTTGTGGACCAGCTGGGACTAGAAAGGAGAAAGGAGAGGATGTGGGAAGCAACACCCCATCAAGTGTAGGACATAGTGATGAAGGGCACTGTCCTGATAGTTGGGAGGTATTTCCAGCTTTAGAAATAAAAGGAAAGAGAGATTAAGCAGGAAGAAGAAAAGAAATATGTCATAGGGATAAATAGAAAAAAAAAGATGAAGGGAAAGAGTAGGAATGTAGAAATAACATAGAAATGAACTATGATCTTGCTTTTTTTTCACAACCTACTTCTTCCTTGAGTGGGCCCAGGTCAAATCCTATGTCTCCTGGTCAATCTCCTTCCCTGGGCCATCACTTTCCCCTGTTTTAATCTTGGTAAGCCTTCCCCTTGTGAACATTTTCCCATTCCTTCCCAAATTGAGTGTAAGCGCCTTTCTGGGTTAAATCCCAGAAAATCCTTAACTATTTCCCCTGGCATGTATGGCCATTTTCTGTATGCCATCTAATCTATCTGACAAGCCCTAGTTACTTGAATCATGAAGTTATGAAGAAAAGATGAATATGGGTTAAAACCATCTTTAATACTGGCAGAACAAGGATGATGTTCTCAATATTGGTGAAATTCATTGAAAGCAGCAGTACTATAAGAAAGGAGGAAGAATATCTATGTGGAATGTTAGTAAGCGTTATTCCCAAAAGTGTGATGAAAATCAAAATGAGGCTCCAAACAAACCACTTCCTCCAATCTTCCTTGAGAGTAAACCCTGCAGAGCAGAACCCTACAGAGGTGCTTCTCACCTCTCAGAAACTGGTCCAAGGCAGACTGTATAGTTTCTCTTCCCCAGGCCCACCTCTAGAGTGGCTGGAACCACTTGAAACTTGTCCCACCTACAGTCACAGCCCACAGCTGGCTTTCTCCACAACCTCTGGATTACATGACATACCAAATTACACAGAACCTGTTCCATCCTCAGGAACCCTCCCCTCTCCCCACCCCAGAATTTCTCAAGAAATTTCTGGGATACTGTACATGTGAACAAGAGAAATCTGCATACAGCTGTGGGAAACTGGGGCAAGTCACACTTGTCTTTGAAAGGGAAAAAGGGATCCTTGGGGTCAGATTGTCCAGAGATTAGAGTAAGAACAGAATGAGGATGGGAAGTTGACCCTCAGTATATCAGGAAGACAGCCCTTTAATATTGTCCGAACACCCTGAACCCCTATCCTTGTCCCCATGTCATACCTTGGCAACTGTGACACGCCCACAAATAAGGAATACAAATGCCTACTTCCATTGAATATGTCACTGCCAGGATCCCATTGAGCTGCCACCAAAAGGGAAGTCTCAAAATTTGTTCTGAAAGAAGATACTGATGGTCAAGGTCATAATCACTCAGTGCCCTAAACCCCTTGAATGTCAGCTCTGACTAGAGGACTCAGGACTCCCCCACAAAAGACTGGAGGTATGAGTTTTCTCCAACCAATCTGTCTCACAGCAGATGGCCACTGGCCCAACTCTCCAGCTAAATGGAGGAGGGACTGAAGTGGAAATCTGTGAATCACTTATGATTCCATGGTCCTAAAAGACACCTCATTACCACTTCTTTGCACCCATATTTTCTCATGCAGGGGACATTCCAGAAGAGGATACAGACCACCAGCCTCATGGATAGAAGTTGTTAGTGGGAGCATCCAGGGACTCAGAGATAATTCCTTAACTCCAGTCATAGACCCTAGAGGAAAAAGGAACTCAGTCTGTGATACATATTGCACCACTGTAACTTTTCTGTCCCTATTGCCTTGTGAGCAGGGCACTCCAGAAAAACTCAAGGTATTTATTTTAGAGATTTCTGGTGCTATTGTTGGGTTAAATGGGTGGGGAAGGGTAGAGGCACCAAGTGTTCAGATTCCTCTAACTTCCCAGCTTAAATTGGGTTCAAGAGGTATTCTTTGCCCTGACTTTTCATCATACTTACTTCTGTTCACTAGTAAGAAAAATGTAGAAAATATATATGACATTTTCCAGAAGGCACTGATGCTCCTTATCATACTTGTGGATCCACTGGAATTGTCTCTTCCTCACCTGAAACACATCATGTCAACTCAGGAGAATCTGACCTGAATACTCTCTCCTGGCACAGGAAATGTCATTCCATATTGTTCTTTGGGAATCTCTTCTCCAGGTAGAAAGTTCTAGCAACATCCTTCCTGAGGAGAGGGACATCCTTGTTCCTACTCAGGGCAGAGAATGGAGATGTGGCTTAGTAGACCCATCCTTGGGTCTCCCTGGTCCCTGCTTGCCCCTATTGGTCACCCACAGATTTCTCCACTCAAACCCCAGAAACTGTCCACCAACCTCAGAACAGAGCATACTTATTGAGAATAAAGTTAGACTATATAGAGGAGGCTCCAAGGAGTATGTTAGTGTGGAAGGTGTAAAAAGGTACTTCCTTGAATACTTTTGGGAATCAATCAGTCAATAATCATTTATTAAGTGTACCACATATTGTTCTAAGTGCAGGGGATACAAAAAAAGCAAAAAGCAATCTGTGTTCTCAAGGAGCTCACAGTCTAATGGGGGAAACAACTTTCAAACAGTTATGTGCAAATGTACAATGTTTTAGGTAAGTAGGAAATAGTCCTTTCTTCATCCCTACCATTTTCTCTCCCATTCTCTCCTCCCCTTCCCTCTCTTTCTTCCCTCCTTCCTTGCCTCCTTCCTTCCTTCCTTTATTCCTTCCTTCCTTCTTTCTTTCTTTCTTTCCTTCCTTCCTTCCCTCCTCATTTAGTCTCCTCTCCTTCTCCTCCTCCTTCCTTTCTACATTCTCCTTCCTACTTTCCTCACTTTGTCCTCACTCCCTTCTTTCCTTTCTTTCCTCCTTCTTTCTTCCATTCTTCCTTTCCTTCCTTTCTTCCTTCCTTCCTTCCTTCCTTCCTTCCTTCCTTCCCTAATGCTTAGACCAGTGCTTAGCACTTAGAGGTCACTTAATAAATATTTATTAAATTCAATTATTCTCACTTCATCCTTAGCAGTATTTTTCTGTGGTATGTGCTGTTATAAATCCCATTTTACATATGAGCAAACTGAGGCTTAAAGGTCAAGGAACTGTCTAGGGTCACACAGTAAGTGTCTGAGGCAGAAAGTGAACTCAGGTCTTTCTGACTCCAACTCTGAACATTGACTGTACCACTCAGCTCCTTCTGAACCACATTGATCTTGGGATCTCACTTCCTCAGTTATATTCTATGATTCCTCACAAGGAGGGGCTCAAAGTGATAATGCTACTGCCATCGAAACTTTTCCTATTAATTTATTAGCCATTAAAATCATACATGTCAAATAAATACAGTAATTTCTCACATGAGAATAATATCAATCACTTCCCATATCAAAATATCTTTCACAAGCCAAAGATGGATCATAGCAGCCTCCTGATGCTTATTTGCCCTTGGAAGAGTGGGTATTCTCTACAGATGGTAATCAACTCTGATTAATTAACAATTAATGAGAAGAATGAATATTATAATGAATGGTGGACCTAATGTAATGAGGGGTTAGGGAATATGACTTTGATTATATCACTCTTACTGTCAGACTGTTCCCAGCCCCCAGCTATCTAAACTCCCAGACCCAAGCCTAGAACAACACAACGACCTTCCCCAGCTGGGTGGGGCCTGAACAAGATTGAGGAGAATGTTAAATCCAATGTCATTATCAGTCCTTTATTTCAGGGGATGATTTGACCTAGAACAGAATGAGGAAATAGGATGAGAAAACATCCTGGATCTCCCCAATAGTAAGTGGTTATTAATATAAGTGAACGATAATCATTTTCTCACTTGGTTCATAAATTGGCAGAATCACATTCAGCCTTGTAAGCCTTCATAGATATAGGACTCCAAAGACTGTCTTCACTAATTGTCTGAAATCTTAGAAAGAGCAAAAAAAAATGTGGTTCCATAAGTGTTAGTGGAGATGTAGAGAGAGAAAGAAGAGGCAAAGAAAGGAAACTAAGAGCAGTTACTGGGTTAAGTAATAAAATATTGAATGACTTAAAAGAATATGAGAAGGAAACAAGAACAGACTCTCGACTTTCTGTGATTCTCCACTCCATTTTTAATTAGGCCCTGGGAAACAAACAAAAAAGTGATGATACATCTGATCACTCTCTGGGTAGGAAAGTAATGTTGGAGAGCTCATGGGGGAGGTAGTTTAAAACTTCTCTGAGAATTTTGGCATTTAGAGTTACTCTTCTTTTTCTGCCTAGACAAATGTTGGGAACTAACAGATAAGGATGATGCAACCCCAGAGATGGCTTGAATGAATCTTTCTGGAATTTCAGGAAAGTGATTGAGAGACCAACACTGATTCTGACAGAGTGGGTGGAGATGGTACTGATCATGTCACCAGGGCAGCCAAGGTCTTCAACCAGCCTAAGGAGATGGGATGGCAGCAACAAAGTAGAAGATAAGCCTGATCATTTTTGGATTTCTACCTGTTCCCCAGTCATGAATCTGGGTGAATGAACAGGTGTCTTTTTTCTCCTCCCACTGTCTCTTCCTTGCTTTTCTTCTATCTTTCTGGGAAGAGACATATCCAAAATTTTTAATTCAATTTAAGCTTTTCTTTAATATTTAAAGGTACTTTCATCAAGCTTGGTTTCTGTAGACCAGGCCTGCACAACATGCTGCCCTCAGTCCACCTCCAGCCTGCCAAGAAATTTTGGACAGCCTGCCACTGTCCACTGTCTTCTCTTTGTCACATGACCTGCAGCAATCAACCATGTTCAGTCCGTCTCTACTTACCTTTACTTAGAAAATGAGCTGCTAAAAATCTATCTTTGACCTAAAGAACTTTATCCAATTTTAATTTTGTCTCCTATCCGCTGCCAAGTTTGCAGGTCTGTTCTAGATAAAAGAATGAATCTGTATTGTGCCTTTAGGTTTTGTACACCTTGAAGTTGCACCATGAGTCAGGGGTATTAAGCTGCCCAGGTCCTCAGATTGACACTTTAATATTGGAACTGTGGGGTTGGAGCTTTAACCCAAGACTATTTCTTCTGGTGATAGGACTAGGGAAGGAAAGAGCTGGGACCATGACTGATGCTCCCCTGAATCCCCCTGAGATCAAGACTAGAGTTACTGGGCCTGGCAACTATTGAAAATCCCATGTGAACAGAGGCCCCTCAGTGGTGCAGTGGATAGAGCACTGGACCAGAAGTCTTCCAGGAAGATTCAGGTTTTTTCTGATTTTCAGTCTAACTCTAGATATATATTAGATGTGTGAACCTGGGCAAGTCATTTAACCTTTGTCTTAGTTCCCTCAACCTTAAAATGGGGATAATGATACCACTTATTCCTACTGTGTTTGTGAGGGTTAAATGAGATACTTCAAAAATGCTTAGCAGTGTCTGGCACATAGCAGGTACTGGATAAATATTTGTTTCCTTCCTTCTTATGGAAAATGAAATTCTGCCTAAACTTATTCCTCATTAATTAACAAACACCACTCTGATCACAACCTTCACCCATCCAAAATTTTATAAACCCCTGGTCATCATTCAAACCCCATTCACTCTCTTTCTTTGCTTGATCCCTTCTTCCTCTACCCTTCCACCCCACCCAGTGTCCCATTGTACAGTTTGCCACTTCTTCAGCTGTGCTCTCAGATATGCCTGCTCCGGAAACAACAGACTTGCTTTCATCTGTAAACCTTTCCTTTCCTCCTCCTTCCTTCTTTTGCCCCTCACTGAGATGCAGCCTTCTCCTGATAACAGAATCCCCCTGTCTACTCTTTACAACACTGGCTGCACTTACACTTATTTCTCCAACTCATTGTTCAAGATGGGAGAATTGCAGTACTCTTGCTCCCCATTGCTGTCTCCAGATTTTTCTTTACTGTCTCTCAGTAATCTTTTCTCCTTCAAGATTCACTCAATCCACATATAACACCAAAACTATTCTAGTAGTTATTGTCTGTAGACTTCCAGGACACTTTCCTTCTTTACTTCACAAGTTCAATGCTTGACTCAGAATCTGTCCTCAACTCCTGCCTTCACACTAGTTGCCTTCAACATACATACATATACACATACATTTATGCACACACACATATATAAATGTATATATTTATATTTATAAAGATAGAGATACATAGAGATATAGACATAAATGGGTCCTCAGACATCGTAAATTCCTAGTTCCTCAACGTCAGTTACTCCTTTACGTAATTTAAGCCACCCACAAACAAAATTATGCCCTTGATCTTTTCACTTCCACAGATGTACCACTTCTGTGCTCATGAGGTTTGAAACTCCCTTATCTAATTATAAACTATTATCATTTCATCTTTCCTTCTGCCTTGCAGCCCCTAACCTTGCTCTTCATCCACATCATGATCCCCAGTCTCTCAGCCCCTCACTTCTCTCCCAGGCAATCATCCTTCTACTAGTTACACTCTCTTACTTTCCCCATCTTGACTTCTTGGTAAACTGGTTTAAGTCTACACTATCCTATTCTCCTGAGTCTCTTACCCTCTCATCCTTTGAGAAATCTTACCTATCCATACCTTAGTCTTGGATCACTCCCCTGTTTTGCTTCCTTGTCTGCTACACAGTACTCCTGAATGAGGCTGGAGAAAATGATGGAACCATGCTAACTAGGTTCAGTTCAAATTTATGTTATATGACTCCAACTGGGTCTCAAGCAACACAATCCTTTTATAAATCCCATATCAACTCACTATCCCACTCTTCACAGTGGTTTTTCCAAACTTTTTTATCCCTCTTCAAGATTCCCATGGCTCCCCATTTCCTTGTCTATAATACACAGAAAGGGTAGGGAGGGTGAATGGGTGAAGATAGGGAGGGATAGGAGCTTTAGTGCCAGAGATAAGAAAGGAACAAAGAGGCTGGGCAACTCAAGACAAGAAGAAAGACATGAGAAAGTGAAAGAGTTCAGCCCTCTGAGAAGGAGCTGACACTGCCTGCAATAATAGATGGGACTCTGTAACTTTCCCATATGTTATTTTTACCTCCTGAATTGTCACATGTAGCCTTCTGATCCACCCCAGGGAGACTTACATAGTCCTGGCAAATCCAAACCTAGACTTCTCCACAGTTCCCAGCAGTGAACCTTCCTCGTCCTTTGGTCACTAACGCTACCACTCTCCAATATGACTGCACGCCCCTCTCCTCTCAACTCTCTCTCTTCTCCTCACAAGCTCATTCTCCTCTTCAGGATTTCTAATACCTTTAAACTTCAATAACCAGAGAGGAGCACACTGAATGTACTGTGAGAGCTTAAGCAAGGAAGCTAAACCTGGAGTCTGCTTGAAGGGCTACGGACAGAATTTTAGAGGTTTCTGAACTTGGATATGAAAAAGAATGCATCTATATTTTCACCTACCTCTAACTGAAATTTAGCATTTTCTTTAGTTATTAATGTAGGCAAGTAAAACCAAAAGGCTCCAAAGGCTTCACCAGACTGCCCAATAGGGACAGGACACATGAAACATTAAGATTTCCCCAGATAAAGGACACTTAGGGTCTCATGAAATGTGCCCAATCTCCTCCTTAACTCTGTTAATCCCTTCAGCACCAACAGCCCTAAGAAACTCCTCAGTGCCATTGGCCTCCCTGGTCCTCACTTCCTCAAATCCCCTCAGCATCCTTGGTTCCTAGGTTTACAAGACAATAGATTTAGAGCAGGCAAGTTTCTCCCTCTGTCTTTTTTGACTTCACAGTTCCCTAAGCCCCCCAGTCAACCATGACTTCATTTCCATTTGCTTCTCAAGCCAATCATGTAATCAATGAACAACTATTAAGTGCCAAGTGCTGTGCATGTGCTGTAGATACAAAAACAAAAATGAAATAATCCTTCCCCTGAAGAAGCTTACCTCTATTGAGGGAAACAACATGTATGTACAGGTGTGTACAAACATACCTGTTAGGGAAAATTAATACAGGTCTGTTTCAGGGCCAGGGATGAGGAAAGACTTCATGTAGGAGACCCTCCCTGAATTCAGCCTTCTAGGAAGATAAGAATTTTAAGACAGGGAGATGGGAGGGGAGGAAGAGAGCACTACAGGCAAAGGAGACCAGGTTATGCTCCCTAGTTTCCTCTTGTGTCTCAACTTCATCATGTTCCTCATTCTCTTTACTCCTCTTGACTTCTCTGGCCCTTCAGGAATAAAGTCTCTTCAGTTCCCTCATTTGCCCCAGTTCCTTCTACCTCTCCACTTACCTCAGTCTCATCAGTTCCTTCCTTACTTCCCATTTCCCACTTTATAGCCTGGTTTTACAGATTTACTGGATTTTAGTGAGAGGACCTGGGTTCAAATCCTGGCTGTTAGACTTACTAGCTAGTTAACCTTAGTTAAGTCAGTTAATCTCTTCAGACCTCACGTGTGAAATCCATTGAGCTTCATTATCTTTAAATTCCAAGTCCAACATTCTTTGATTCTAGTCCTCTAAATTCCATCTCCCTAGATCCCAAACACATCTGAATCACTGTTTATTACATTGTCTAATATGTCATGGCATTCAAGGCACTGCCCTATCTACTCACTATCATCTCCTGGACTACTTGAGGCTGATTCCCCAATATGACAGGGCAGATTTCTTCATTAGCCCCTCCATCTACCCTTCTCATGCCCAAGAAGCTTTTCCCCACCCACCTGTATCTTTGTTTACATTCTCCCTCCTCCCCTTCTACCTTAGGTATGATTCTCTATCTCATTTTCTACATTCTTCCAACTTTTGTCATTTGTGCAAGGAGCACATACTGTATGAAGCCTTCCCTGATTGTCCACATACAGTGATCTCTGTAAAGTAGGCCCAGGGAGTCAATAATGTTTTTAGTCCTGGGGACAGTGATTTCTGCCTGATGCTCTAAAAAAACTAAATACCCTAGTTTCTTGAGTCCCAAGGCAAACACATGCCTATATACAAAGACTGGGGACTGAGGATGCTAAAAATCAAGTCTTACTTTTTACGTTGAATTGGATGGTGCACTATGTGGTGTAATTACAGTGGCTGACCTATTTAGACCTGTACCAGGAGGGCCCTCATATTGCAAAAAGGTCATTTTTGACCTTCTGTAGCAGCTCATGTCACTTAGATATCACCAGTTTTGGTAACTGGCTCTGTAGCAAGTTCTATCTTCCCAATACCTGTGTCCTCTCCACTTGGTCCCTTCTTCCACTCTGTCCCCTGATTTATTTCTGTTTGATGAGCTGTACTGGGTAGAGAGAATGGGACAAATCAAACATCTATCAAGGTTATCTTTTTGATCTTTTGCTTTTTCTATATAGTTCTCTTCATGTTTTGACTCTTCTTTGTTATCAAGACCATAGTTTGTTTCCCAGGGCTTAATTAATAAAGGGGTAGGAGAACCACTGAAAGCTGAGAGATTCTTTTCTTTTTCCTTCCCATAATCTTTCAAGTTGTTCAGTTTCTTCTTGCCTAACATCTTTCCCAGTAGGTATTGTTTTCTTTCATTTGCTCCTTCCTTCTTCATACCTTCACTAACCCATATCAACAAGCTACCTTTTTGTTGCGTTAAAGACGTCAGAAAAGTGGAGAAGGGAGTTTCTGGATTCCTTATGATTTAGAAGGTTTATAAGACTCCATATCACTGCTTATAATTTACAAGATATGCTGGCAATTTGGGGCTAGACTTTTTTCCTTCTTCTTGATTTATGAATTTCTAAAATATTCAGCAATTAACTTTTTTGTCTCATATAGTTCATTCATTATGAATGAAACATTCATAATATTTTGAAATACAGCGCTGATAAACCAGGCTTTAATAAAGCCCATTTGGATTCAAATACAGCTACTTGACTATATCTTTGAACTCAAATAACACTGGCTCTCACTGATTGGTCAATAATACATCCCAGCCCAAGCCTCACTTGCTCATTGTTTGGGTTTTGATGACACAGAGTGAGTATTATTTGTTCTGGCCAGAAACAATGAGAGTATTCCATTCCCAGACTGATTCTTTTAGGAAGTCACACATGCACATATTCTGAAATCCAGTGACACTGGCCTCCTTGATGTCCCTCAAACAAGCGATTCCATCTTCTGACTCCAGGCATTTTCTCCGAATGCCTGTATGCCTGGGTGCTCGGTTCTCCTCACCTCCACCTCTTGGCTTTCCTGGATCCCTCACGTATCAGCTCAAAATCCATCCTTCTACAGGAAGTCTGTTCTTAACCTGTTCTTACTTGTAGCACCTTCCCTATGTTGATCATTCCCCATTTATTATGAATATAGTTCGCATGCACATTATTATTTATATGTTGTTTTCCTTATTAGACTCTGAAGTCCTTGAGATCAGGAACTGTCTTTTAACTTCTTTTGTATTTCAAGTGCTTAGCACAATGTCTAACACATAGTATGTGAGTTAGTGAAAGCTGACTCTTTCTAAGGTAACAGACAGTCTCTAAAATTGATCCAGGCCTAAAATGGGGATTGGAAGCCTCAGTTTCAATTTACCCTGAGTCAGGTGATTTTGGGGAAAACCAATTTTTTTAACTGCTTTGCAAAACTCTAATTGACACATCAGTTCATCAAGTTCTAAATAAGGGCTTATACAGTTTTATTGGATTAGAACTCTTCCTAGTTTGGGGCAGCAGATTGTGAAG
>CM053773.1:182030991-182044840 GCA_028658325.1 Potorous gilbertii | reverse complement strand
AAAGAAAGTGGCCAACCAGGAACACTTTGTATCAAATGTCTCTTTTTTAAGGGTATGATATCCAGTATATATAGGGAAATAACAGAAATATATGAGTCTAAGGGCTATTCCTTAATGGCTAAGTGATCAAAGAATATGAGCCAACCAACGGTAAGTGACCAAACAACAAGGGAAATTTGTTTCAAATCAAATTTTCTCTGGTGGATTGTAAAAGATGACAAAAATTAGGAAGATTCAGTGTTGCAGAAACTGTGGAAAGATAGTGACACTGAGGCTCTGCTGGTGGATCTGCAAATTGGTTCAAGTATTCTGGAAACTATTTTGGAATCATGCCAAGAAAATGACTATAATGCCTGTACCTTTAACTCCCAAAATTTCACTGTTAGGAAAATACCATAAGGAAGGGAGGGATAGAAAAAAGGCACATAATACACCAAGATATTGATGGTAGTTTTCTGGAGGAGGAAAGAACTGGAAACAAAGTTTTGAAGATTGGGGTGATATGGGACCCTAAAATACCGACATGCCAGATTCCACTTGAATGAATTCAAAACAAGCCTTCATAAAGCCAAAGAAAAACAATGTTTTTTAAAGATTCCCCATACGGGGTTGACTATTAAGGAGCCTAAGCATTTGTAAAGCCAGTCAGATAGAATCTCAGCTAGATAGGATCTGAGCTGGATTGAATCTGAGTGCCTTCATGGAGGAGAGTTGGAACTTAAATACAGAAAAAGACTGAAGAATCCAGGAGTTTCCAAGTAATCTGGGGTACCAGGGATGGTCTTGATAGGGAAAAGCCAACCTGGAATATAGATCAAGTCCAGGGAGGATTCTTATGGGAGTGGGCAGTAGTCCAGACAATCCACAATCCTGGCTGGGAGTCTTGGACCTGAAGAGAATGCTAAGAAGTGGTTGGTGATAGGATGAAAGTGAGAAATAGAAAAAGAATGCTAAATCAAATAAGGGGAATCCAAGGAGCCCCCAAGACCATACTTTCCCAGGTCCTTCAGACAAATGTGACCAAGACTCTCCTGGTCCAAGGACAAAGGTCTAGACTTGGGCTTGAACCCCATCAGAAGTAGATCCAATTCATTATAGTATGACTAAAAAGTTTGTGAAATATGAATGTAATAGAATATTACTGTCTTTTAAGGAACTATTAGTAAAGAGAATATAAAGAAGCATAAGAAGACACACACATTGATATAAAGTGACTTAAAGAGAACCAAGAAAACAATACATGCTATGACTGTAAAGAATGACAACCACAAGCAAACCTTAGATTATGTGGGATTTTATTGAAGAAAATTGATGTAAAAGAAGAGATAATGCACTTCTTTCTATTCTTTGAAGATTATCAGTGCAGGACATTACATCTACTCAGCGACTTGGATTTAAGGTGTTGGTTAGTTTGCTAAGATGATTTAAATTTTTTTCTTACTCTTTGTTGCAGAAGATGTCTTGCTAGGCAGGAGAAGGATGAAATAGGAACTGAAGTTGATGTAAAATCAAAAGATAGTAATTAAAACAATTAATACTACAGTTTGACCACTAAATGCCCCAGACTTTGAAGCATGTCTTCCCATTTCTTGAAGTGATTCATAGAAACTATTGCTTTGTTAATTCTCTGGAAAAATTCTAGGCAGTATTTTTTTCTGGATTATAGAATTCAGGGTTTTGATCAGTCTTAGTTACTTTTGGGGAAGCCAGTTATTCTTAAGGTGTTTTTGTACAATAAATCCACCAAGTGGTAAAGTAGATGAAGTGCTAGAGATAGATTCAGGAATGAATGATAGCAAATACTTGAAAAGTTGTCATGTTGAAGAGGGGTTTGATTTCTTCTCTCACTGGAATAAATAGGTACATATTATTTATAATCATATTCAGGCCTGAGATCAAGAAAAAATTCTTCCCAGTTAGAGCTATTCCACAAGTGGGATGGGCTGCCTTAAGGAGTGGTTGGTTCCATTTCACTGAAGAATTCAAGAGAAGCTGAATTGACTGCTTGTCAGGCATACTGTAGTTGATTTTTCTTTTTCAAATGTAGATGGTATTACATCATATAATCACACAGTGTGAGCGTGAAAAGGACTTTCAGGGTAGAACACATGCATGGAAAGCAATCCCTACTACAGGAAACCCAGTACCCTTTGGATTAATGACCTCTTGCCATGGAGAATCCACAATGTTCTGAATCGGTTTTTTCTACTTTTGGACAACTTTAACTGTTAGGAAGTTTTTCCTGCCATCAAACTAAAATTTGTATCTTTACAACATCCACTCCATTGTTCCTAGTTCTCTCCCATAGGTCAGATAAAATGTCTAATCTCACTGAGGTCTCTTTCACCTCTGACATTCAGTGATTGAAAAACAACAGCAATAACATCTGATTTAGAACAATGTTTTAAATATTTTAAAATTTCAATATGCTTTTTAAATATTACTGTATTTAATACTCATAATATCCTAAGTATATAAAATGAAAACTTCAGAACATAAAGACATAGTGGAAGACATCTGAACCACGTGGAAGCAAGACAACGTACATATAATTCCCATTATTCTCTCTGCTATCAGAAGTGTCCTGAAGGTAACTTCATGGAGTCTACAGAAAACAAGCTTCCATGCTAGCATTTTCACTCAGGTTTGGCTCAGTGACATAAAGTAGTCACAATATTCATCTGTGTAATATCTGGAAGCAATTTGGTTAGCCCTGTAGCCTAGGGTGTTAAATGAGAGTCCTGGCTCCTTTGGGTACCCTCTGTCTTCACTACAGATAAGGATTAAAGGTGATAAATAATCAAGGCTGTTTCTCAGAAGGTCCTCATAGAACACCAGATTGCTAGGCATCAGTCAGGATGCGCTTCAGGGGTGGCATTTGTACTCCATGTCAGCGATGGTCTCAGTGTACCCTGGTTATGGAAAAACCAGACCTTTCCTAAGGAAAAGCATGAGACCTGAGATTCCTCAGGATATATTTCAAGATTTCTCCAGAGTCCTGACTCTAACAAGGAATATTTTCTGGAAAGGATAAGGAAAGGAGAAGAGAGTGATCAAAAGAAACAGAGCCCTAAAAAGGAGTTACAGCTACAGAGGCAAACACACTGGGGTCGGAAGGGCTAGTGAAATGAAGTGCATTTTCCTTGGTGGTCAAGTCTAGGGTATCACCTTTGGGGAACCCATGCCCTTGAGGCCTCTTCTGGCCTTAGGTAACTTAAAAATTAACAAATACTTTTCAATTTTGTAAATTATTAAGCACATAATCATCAGATTTCTTTAAATAAAATGATATACTTTTTAAAGTATATCTAATTGATGTTTATTGAATGTGGCCTTTTCTGATTACAGCTGAACTGAAACATGAAAATGTTCCCCACCCTTGGTAGAGCCACACTCATGCATTGGAGACTCAGACTAGAGACAAAACTAGGAAAACTGAGACCTGCAGTTTCCTTGAGATTGGGGCAGAGAAGTACAGTTCTCTTGTTCACTTTGGGAAACCACCTCAGGGAGTGAACATGACTATGATGAAGCTTTGGGTGTTGGAGAGATAAGGTTGTGAACCAGCTGGAAGCAGAAGGGAGAAAAGGTAGAATGTGGGAAACAACACCATTCACCTTTCAGAGGAGGATGTAGGGATACTTTTCTCATAGTGGGGGGCTAGTTCCAGCTTAAGCAGAAAGAAGGAAAGAGAAAGCAAACACAAAGAAAAAAAATAAGGGTGTATAGTTAGAGAAAGAAAAAAAAAGATGGAGGGAAGGAGTAGGGATGGAGAAATGAAGGAACTCTGATCTTGACTTTTGTCCCAGCCCACATATTCTTCCTTGGCTGCCTCCAGGTCAAGTCCTCAGCCTCCTGGCCCACCTTTTTCCTTGGTCCTTTCCTTTCCCCTGGTTTCATCTTTGTTAGCCTCCCCTTTGTGAATATTTCCCCATTCTCTCCCAAACTGAGCATCAGTGACCCTCTGGGTTAAACACTAGAGAATACTTAACTCCTTTTCTAGGCAGGTGGTCTTTTTCTGTATGCCATTAAGTGGATACAACAAGCTCCAGTTACCTGAATCAAAACTCCATGAAGAAAATCTGCATACGGATGAAATACATCCTTAGTAGTGGCAGCAGAAATATGAGGTTCCCAATATCGGTGAAATTCATTGAAGGTATCAGTATCATAAGAAAGAAGGCAAAATATGCAGGTACAATAGACGCAATTATCATTCCTAAGGATGTGATGAAAACAAAAAGGAGGCTCCATGTAAACCAGTTCATCCAATCTTCCTTGAGGATAAACCCTGCAGAGCAGACCAAGGTTTGTCACCTCTCAGAAACTGGTCTGAGGGAGACTATACAGTTTCTCTTCCCCAAGCCCACCTCTAGAATAACTGGAACCCCTTGAATTTTTTCCCCCCTACAGTCACAGCTCTGGATTACCTCATATACCAAACTACACAGAACTTGTTCCATCCTCAGGAACCCTCCCCTTTTCCAACCACAGAATTTCTCAAATGATCTCTGGGCCACTACACAAGTGAACAAGTAAATCTGTATGCAGCTCTGGAAAACAGGGGCAAGTCACACATCCTTTAAAAGGAAAAGGGGATTCTTGGAGTCAGGTTGTCCAGAGATTAGAGTAAGAACAGAATGAGGAAGGGGAGTTTACCTTCAGTATATCAGGAGGACAGCCCTTTAATATTGTCCAATTACCCTGCCCCCCTATCCCTGCTCCCATGTCACCATTACCTTGACAATGGTGACGTGCCCAGAAATAACAAATACAAGTGCCTAGTTCCATGGAATATGTCACTGCCAGGATCCCATTCAACTGCCACCAAAAAGGGAATCTCAAAATGTGTTCTGAAAGAGGACATCCATGGTCAATGTCAATATCATTATCACTCACTCTACCCTAAGTTTCTTGACTCTCAGCTCTGACTAAAGGACTCAGAACCACCCCCAAAAACTAAAGTAGGAGTTTTCTCCAAACAATCTGTCTCATAGCAGATGGCCACTGACCCAAATCTACAGCTAAATGGGGGGAGTGACTGAAGTGGAAAGATGTGAATCATTTATGATTCAGTGGTCTCCAAAGACACCTCATTACCACTTCTTTGCAGCTGTGTTTTCTCATGCAGGGGATATTGCAGAAGAGGATACAGATCACCAACCTCATGGACAGAAGTTGTTAGTGAGAGGATCTAGGGACTCTGAAATAATTCCTTAACTCCAGTCACAGACTGGATTAAATGGGTGGGAAATGGTGGAGGCACCAAGTGTTCAAATCCCTCCAACTTCCCAGCTCAAATTGGGTTCAAGAGATATGATTTGCCCTGACTTTTCATCATACTTACTTCTGTTGAGTAGCATGAGAAATATAGAAAACACATATGACATTGTCCAGAAGGCAATGATGTTCCACATCATACTTCCCACCTGTGGATCCATTGGAATTATCTCCTCTTCACCTGAAACACATCACGTCAACTCAGGAGAATCAGATCTGCATTCCCTTTCCTGGCACAGGAAAAGGCATTCTATATTGTTCTTTGGGAATCTCCTCCCCAGGTAGAAGGTCAGATATTGGGACATCTTGTCTGAAGAGAGGGGCATCCTTGTTCCTATTCAGGGCAGAGGATGGAGATATGGCTGATTATAAGAAAAACAATGGTCATGGACATATATTTCAGGCTTTCCAACTAGAAGGCTCTAGGTCTAGAGTCACACAGTAAATGTCTGAGGTAGAAAGTGAACTCAGTTCTTTCTGACTCCAACTCTGAACATCAACTGTACCACTTAGCTCCTTCTGAACCACATTGTTTCTGGGATCTCACTTCCTTAATTGTATTCTATGGCATTTCACAAGGAGGGGATCAAAGTGACAATGCTGCTGCCATTGATATATTTCCTATTGATTTATTAGCCATTAAAATCATATGCATGTCAAATAAGTGCATTAATTTCTTACATGAGAATAATATCAGCCACTTTCAACATCAAAATTTCATCTTTCACAAGCCAAAGACAGATCATAGCAGCCTATTGATGCTTGTATGCCCTTGGGAGAGTGGGTATTCTCTAAAGATGGTAATCAACTCTGATTAGGTAACAATTAATGATAAAAATGAATATTATTATGAAAGGTGGACTTATTCTAATTAGAGGTTAGGAAATGTGACTGATTATATCACTCTTATTCCCAGGCCATTCCCAGCCCCCAGCCATCTAAACACCTAACTTCCCTCACTCTAGCCTAGTAGAACACAATGAGCTTCACCAAACTGGTGGGGTCTAAACAAGATTGAAGAGAATATTAAGTCCAATGTCATTATCAGCCCCATTCTTCAGGGGCTGATTTGACCTGGAAGTGAGGGGTGGAAATAGAAAGGGAAAACATTCCAGATCTCCCCAATAGTAATTGGTTGTTAATATACGTGAACAATAATCATTTTCTCATTTGGCTCATAATTTGATAGAATCACATGCAGCCTTGTAAGTCTTTTAGATCATAAGGACTCCAGAGACTGTCTTCTGTTATTATCTGAAGTCTTAGAAAAAGCAAAAAACAAACAAAAAAATAAAACATGGTTTCATTAAGTTTCATCCTTCTAGGAAGAGAAATATCCAAAATTTTCTGTTCCATTTAAGCTTTTCTTTAATGTTTAAAGGAAGTTTCATCAAACTTGGTGTCTGTAGATCAGGTCTGCGCAACATACTGCCCTCAGTCCACCTGCTGCCTGCCAAGAAATTTTGGACAGTCTGCTACTTCTGTTTGTCACATGACCTGCAGCAATCAACCATGTTCAATCTGTCTCTACTTACCTGTACTTAGAAAGTGAGTGGCTGAAAACCTATCTTTGAGGTAAAGAACTTTATACTATTTTAATTTTGACTCATATCAACTAACAAGTTTGCAGGTCTGTTCTGGATAAAAGAAGAAACCTCTATCGTGCCTTTCAGTTTTGTACAACTTGAAGCTGCACCATGAGTCAGGGGTATTGAACAACCCTGTTCCTCAGATTGACACTTTAAAATTGGACCTGTGGGCTTGGAACTTTAGTACAAGACTATTTCTTCTGGTGACTGCACTAGGGAAGGAAGAGCTGAGACTATGACTGATGCTTCCCTGAATCTGAGGTACATAGAGCTCAAGACTAGAGTTCCTGGGCTTGGCAACTGTTGAAAATCCCAAAGGAACTCTAAACTGCCATGTGAACAGAGGCACCTAAGTAGTACAGTAGATTGAGCACCGGACCTGAAGTCTTCCAAGAAGATGCAGGCCTTTCTGATTTTCAGTCTAACTCTAGGTATATGTATTAATTGTGTGAACCTGCGCAAGTCATTTAACCTTTGTTTTACTTCCCTCAACCTTAAAATGGGGATAATGATAGTACTTATTCTTAGAGTGTTTGTGTGGGTTAAATAAGATACTTCAAAAATGCTTAGCAGTTTCTGGCACATAACAGGTACTGGAAAAAAATTTATTTCCTTCCTTCTTATGGAAAATGAAAATCTACCTAAACTTATTCCTCATTAATTAACAAACACCACTCTGATCACAACCCTCTCCCATCCCAATATTTATAAA
Source organism: Potorous gilbertii (assembly GCA_028658325.1). Classification (NCBI taxonomy): domain Eukaryota; kingdom Metazoa; phylum Chordata; class Mammalia; order Diprotodontia; family Potoroidae; genus Potorous; species Potorous gilbertii. The sequence goes on along the minus strand of CM053773.1, from coordinate 182,037,259 downwards.
CCCCTGGTCATCATTCCAACCCCATTCACTATCTTTCTTTGCCTGGTCCCTTATTCTTCTACCCATCAGCCCCACCCATTGTCCCATGGTACAGTTAATCACTCCTTCATCTGTGCTCTCAGATATGCCTGCTCCTGAAACAACAAACTTGCTTTCATCTGCACACCTTCTTTTTCTCCTTCCTTCCATCTTTTTGCCCTCACTGAGATGCGGCCTTCTCCTGATAATACTGCTTACTCTCCTGTCTACTCCTTACAACACTGGCTGAACTTAGATTTATTTCTCCAACTCTCTGGTCAAGATGGGAGAGTTGTAATACTCTTGTTCCCCACTACTGTCTCCAGATTTTTCTCTAGTATCTCTCAGTAATCTTTTCTCCTTCAAGGTTCACTCAATCCATACACAACACTGAATCATTTCTGATAGTTATTGTCTACAGACCTCCAGGACATTCCCCTTCTTTACTTCATGAGTTCAATGCTTGATTCACATTCTGTCCTCAACTCCCGCCTTTTCACTAGTTGACTTCAACATACATACATACATACATTCATGCACACACACAATTATGTATGCATTTATACATATATATGTATGGATATATATATGGATATATATGGATATATATATCCTTATGTATATATATATATATATATATTTATGGATATATATATATATATATATATATATGTCCTCAGACAACCTAAACTCCTAGCTACTTGATTTACTCGTTGCCCTGACCTTTTACTCCTCTACCTAACTTAAGCCACCCACAAAAAAATTATGCCCTTGATCTTGTCACGTCCAAAGATGTACCACTTCTGTGCTCATGAGCTTTGAAATTCCCTTATCTAATCGTACTCTATTATCATTTCATTTTTCCTTCTGCCTTGCAACCACTAACCTTGTTCTTCATCCACATCATGACCCCCAATCTCTCAGTCCCTCAATACTCTCCCAGGCAATCACCCCTCTACTAGCTGCACTCTCCTCCTTTCCCTCTCTTCCCTAAGTAATTTAAATATACACTGTCCTCTTCTCCTGAGTTCCTTACAGGCTCATCTTCTTATAAAACCTTTCCCTTCCATCCTTCAGTCTTGAATCAATCCCATGTTCTCCCTTGTCTGCTACACATTAGTGCTAAATGAAGCTGGAGAAAATGATGGAACTATGCTGACTAGGTTCATTACAAATTGATGTTGTATAACCTCAACTGGGCCTCAAGCAACACAATCCTTTTGTAACTCCCATATTAAGTCTCTCAATCTCCACAATGATTCTTCCAAATGTTTTTGTCCCTCTTCAAACCTCCCATTACTCCCCCTCCCCCACTCTCCAAACTGAGAACCTTGACAAATATTTGACTGAAAAAATTCTGAGGTCATTCATAGATAGCTCCCTTTTCTCATCCTCATTTCACAACCTTCTGCTACCATTTCCATCCTTTTCCTAGGAAAAGTAGACTTCTCTACATGCACAAGTGATCTTATTCTAGTTCAGCAGATTGCTTTTTTCTACCATCGCCACTCTCATTTATCTTTAAACTCACTCGGTCTACTGGTTCCTTCTCAAAAACCTTCAGACTTAACCCATTCATCCTGGCTGTCTCTTCCCTTCTTTTGTGGCTAAACTTCTTGAGAAGGTGGGCACCATTGCACATTGTCCCAGCCAGTGTTTTACCACTGGACTCCATTGACTCTGAAGAAGACAGTGAGGCAGATGACTTTGCATAGCCCTCTCTCCCATAAGTCCAATTCACTTGAAAGTCAAGATATCATTCCCCTGGTGGCACTAGTCCTCTGTAAGAATGGAGAACAATCTTTGTGTAGTACTTGCTGAGCCATGGGTACTTAACTGAGTTGTTCCATTTTGGCAAAGTTGTCATTTTATCCCTCTTCCTTTTTTTCTTAATCTCCCTCCCTTATTCTCCTCTTCTCCCTTTGTCCATGTTCAGAGTCATATCCTTATGGGGCAGCTGAGTGGTGCAGTGGGTAGTATACCAGTGCAGGAGTCAGGAGGATCTGAGTTGAAATCTCACCTAAGAAGCTTGACACTCACTAGCTGTGTGACCTCAGGCAAGTCACTTAACCCCACTTGCCTCATCCTGGGTCATCTCCAGTCATCCTAATGAATACCTGGTCACTGGATTCAGAAGGTTCTGTAGAAGTGAGGCTGGTGACCTGCACAGCCCTTCATCGCTCAAAACAAAGTCAAGTGGAAGTCATGTCATTATTTCATGGATGGCATGGTCTTCTTCAGCAATGAAGGACAAACACATATATCCTTATATGTAGTTTTGATTGCTTATACTTTGCAAGATTTCTTGGGGTTGGTCATTTTTTTCTTCTTCCATATTTATTTATTCTATATATATTTTTTAAACTAGGATAATTACTTCTTTCGTCTCATGTAGTTTTCATACCTGATGTCTTGAAATATAGCTCTGTTAAACCAGGCTTTGATGGATTTGATTGGGATCCAAATAGAGCTACTTGACTATGCCTTTAAACCCAAACCACTTTGACTCATTATTTTCTTGACTGTCTGCCTCAGTGTCATTACTTGTAAAATGGGAGGGGCTCATGATAGCACTTCCTTTTTAGAGTTCTTCTGAGGACTGTTTGTGATTGGCATTAAAACTGTTAATTTGCTACTGAACTCATTATTCCCTAGTCCTAGTAAATGGCTTCCTCTCTAGGGCTCCTTCCACTGTCTCATTATTCTTCCTTTCCTTCTCTGAACACATTTTCATCCACTGAAGTACACACCTCTCTCCCTCCATTCTTTCAGTCCCTCATTCCCTGGGTCCCCTTAATGTCCTTGGTCTTGAAGTGCCTTTAACTCTTAAATTCTTTAGCCCAATTTTGGTCCAGAGACCTTCTGTCCATTCAGAAGCCTGAAGAATTACAGTTTCTAAAGATGACCTGATCAGAGTTCCTATTTTATGTCCATTTGGAAGTATCTGATATTGTGAGACCTTGGATCTCACCAAGACAAGAATTTAAAAGCTGCTCCTTTCTCTGCAGTAATAGTGATAAACATTCTGTAGCACAATTTGGAAATTGCAAAACATTTTACATGAATCATTTCACATACATCTAATAAGAATTCTGAGAAATAGGTACTACTACTTCAGTAGGCTTTACTATTGTCATTTTAAAGATGAGAAAACTAAGTATCAAAGAGCTTAAGGGATTTTCCCATAGTCACAAAGTTAGTGTTAGCAGGGGAATAAAAGCCCAGGTCTGTTTGATTCCAACTCTCTACTACTTCATCTGTGCTCCACTTACCAGTATACCTCCCTCCATTGCAAATTCACACACACACATACACACTTCCTCCACACCCAGGAGACCCCAGGGACCTCCCAGCAGTCATCTCTCAAGCCATCAGGCTCTCTGGTGCATTTCCTCTGAAATGTGTTCAGTGGGGGTGGTGAGGGAGTGGGAAATTCTAGTATTGTGGAGTCACATAGAAGAAGGAATGGACCTTGGAGCAGATGAAGTCCAAAATTTCCCCCACCTCAACACTACATCCCACTCCATATTCACCCAGTCTACACATTTTATCACAAGAAAAACAGCAAAAAGATAGGAGACTTATGCAAGGTCACGCATATTATTTATGATGTTGCCTACCTTGGCACCTAGGAGAGCTCTTCTAGAGTGGGAGTAGATTCTGTGTTATACCTCAAGTGAAAGTTAATAAAATTACAGACAGTTAAGTCAGTGGGTTTGAAATTTTGGGAGAGTATTGGGTAGGGATGGGTCAGGTGACAGGGCTTGGTCAAAGTCACTAAGTGGGTGGGGTTCTAGAACACTATCTGAACCCAGAAACACAGAAGAAGTCTTTGAATGGGAGACTGAACTGCTGTAAATGTCAGGATGAGCTGGAGCCAAAGGCTATTGTGAAGGAAAAAAAGAGGCTGAGGAAAGAGGAGGGTGGTTGTAAATGGTAGTGTCAGGGACAGTCTCTGAGGGGGCCTTTGCCTTGAAGCCTCTGGTGCCATGGATTATTCTTCTAGTAGATAAATTTTCTGTGACTCTGTTTCCTGTTTTTGTTCTTTGATAAAGTAGCCTCTGGTATGTGACTGGCCATAATTAGCTGAGCTGAGGGAGTAAGCAGCAAGGACACCAGGTCATGTGGGATGGGATGTGGGGAGACAGAGACAAGATCAGTTGCTCATGTAAAGCCACAAGGTGACCCTTAGAATGCTGGAATTGAAGGAATAAAGGCAGAACATGAGTGCTTAATGAGTACACTGCACTGAGTGGTTTAAAAATACTATCTCCTTTGATCCCCGCATCAACTCTGAAAGGAAGATACAATTATTAACCCTGTGTGATACTTGAGGAAACGAAGGCACATAGAGGACAAGTAACTTGTCCAGGGCCCCACGGCTAGTAAATGTCTGAGGCTGCATTTCAACCCATGTGTTCCTGACCTCAGGCCCAGCATTGCATCCACTATACCATCTAGCTGCCTGCAGAAGCAGCTGCCCCTCTTGGTGTAGCTGATGCTGTGAATTGGGCATGAGGTTCAAGGGGGGGGAATATTAAAAAAGTAAAATGACTTTATTGGCAATAATCCTGGGCAATAGACTTGATGTGGGGAAGAATAGAAAAATAGAATTGGCCATGTACTAGGCAATTAAAATTTCACAATCCACTGCAGAAAGCAGAGAGAGTCAGTGCATCTTTTTTTCATATTATAATGCAGTAAAATTATATGTAATCAAAAGCCATGGACACATAAACCAAAAATTAATTGGAAAGTAAATAATCTAATCCTAAAGAATGAGTGGGTTAAACAGCAAATCATAGAAACAATCAATAATTTCATTCAAGAGAATGACCATAATGAGACAACCTACCAAAACTTATGGGATGCTGCAAAAGCAGTTCTTAGATGAAAAAAAATTGTCCTTTGTATTGTATTAGCTCAGCTTCCTCATGAACAATAGACGTTTTTGCTCATACTTAGATCTGATTTTTTTTTGTGCAAAGTGTTTTGTAATTGTCTTCATATAGTCCCTGGGGTTGTTTTGGCAGGTAGACTCCCAGATATTTTACAGTGACTACCATAGCTTTAAATGAAATTTTTCATTATATCTCTTGCTGTTGGACTTTGTTAGCAACATATAGAAACGCAAATGATTTATGTGGCTTTATTTTGTAACCTGCAAATTTGCCAGGTATTTATTATTTCAAGTAGTATTTCTTTGTTGATTCTCTGAGATTCTCCAAGTATATCATCATTTCATTGCAAAGAGTAATAACTTTGTTTCTTCTTTGCCTATTCTAATACCTTCATTTTCCTTTTCTTCTCTTATTGCTAAAGCTAACATTTCTAGTACCATGTTGAATAGCAGTGGTGATAATTAACATCCTTATTTCACCCCTGATCTTACTGGAAATGAATCTAACTTATTCCTATTGCATATAATGGTTGCTGATGATTACCATTTTATGGAATAAAAGCTACTTATCATTTTATGGAAAACTCCATTTATTCCTGGGCTCTCCAGTGTTTTCATTAGGAATGGGTGTTGTATTTTGTCAAAAGCTTTTTCTGCATCTATTGAGATAATCATGTGGTTTCTGTTATTTTTTTGTTGATATGATCAATAGTGTTCATAGTTTTCCTAATATTGAGCCAGCAATGCATTCCAGGTATAAATCCAATCGTATCATAATATATTATTCTCATGATAAGTTGATGTATTCTTTTTGGTAATACTTTACTTAAGTTTTTTTCTAGGCAGTATTTTTTTCTGGATTATGGAATTCAGGGTTTTGATCAGTCTTAGTTACTTTTGGGGAAGCCAGTTATTCTTAAGGTGTTTTTGTACAATAAATCCACCAAGTGGTAAAGTGGATGAAGTGCTAGAGATAGATTCAGGAATGAATGATAGCAAATACTTGAAAAGTTGTCATGAAGACTACAAAGACATAAGTGAAATTATTCTTGCCTTCAAGGACCTTATAATCTACTTGAGAGAAACAAATGTACCTATATACCAAATAGATACAAGGTAATTTCAGGTGTGGCACTTTGAATGAAGCCTGGTGTTTTGTGATTTTTTATAAAAGTTCGGATTCGCTCCTATAAATAACGCTCTCGAACAAGTTCGGTTAAAAGTAAAAGTAAAATTTTATTCTCTAGATAATACACGGGATAGAGGTGTTAGACTTACACAAAAGACAAGACAACACAATAGCTATTAATATCACTCCTAGTATAATAAGAAGATAGATAGGAAGAGAAT
>CM053773.1:182010097-182030491 GCA_028658325.1 Potorous gilbertii | reverse complement strand
TAGCCTTCTATGGTCTTAGTTTTTTTCCCTTTTCTGGGCATTTTCCCAGCCAGTTACTTGACTTCTGAGAGTCCTCTCCACCCCAGCCTGGGTCCACCCAGCTAGTGCTTGGGGTCTGAGATTCAAATGCTGCTCCCCAGCTTCAGGGCTTTTGGCGGCAGGCCTGACTGCTATTCAACGGGAGCTTATCTGTTGGTTCTCAGGTGGGGGCAGGGCCACCTCCCAGGCTCAGTTCCCTCAGGGGTTTATGCAGAGATCTTTTTTAATGGACCTGCTGCCGAGCTCCTGCCTGCTCTGGGGGCCTCTGGCCGAGCTGCCTCTGCCTCTGTCATGGCCGCCGCCTCCTGAGGGGGTCTGAGTCCCGGAGATACCCTGCTCCCCTCTCAGCCTGTCTCTCTCACTGACCTGTGCGTCTGTGGGTAGAGGGACCTTCGCAGCTGCCAGAGATTCTGGTCCCTGAAGCCTGCTGTGGTCTGATCACTCCCCTCAGTGCAGTGCGGCCAGGACAGGGTGGGGAGGGCTCCACAGGGCAGGGCTTCGCTCCCGTCCAGGGTACCTTTGTGGTCGGTTTTTCAGGGCTCTCTGCAACAGATATCTCCTTCACTGTGTTGCTGCGTGGCTTCCACTGTTCCAGAATTTGTCAGGAGTTCTTTTTACAGGAAATCTATGGGTAGTGAGTTCGGAGCTAGCAAATGTGAGTCTTGGCTCCGCCCTCAAAAGAAATGTGAGATGCAAAAATTTAGAGAATCCACTCTAAATATTCACATGGGCTATCTGTGCCCAACTTATGGTAGATAATTCTGAGCTCCTATTGGTCTGCGCTGCCACTATTGGACACAGTTTCATATGACTCTAACATATTGATGCTATTTTGGTTTTCTTCAAGAATGGAAGAGGAAAAGAACAAATTATTCTAAACAGATTGAAATAAATTAAAAATGAAACAAAATTAATGGAAGGAGTTAATAACTTAGCAAAGTAGTATGGTATAAAACAATTTCACAAAACAATCCTTTTTCTCAATATCAGGAACAAAATCCATCAGGAAGAAATATAAAAATATATTCCTTTCAAAATTCTTCACTATGTATAAAAAAATCTAAGAGACAATACCACCCAAAGTGACATACAAAATCAATTCCATGACAATGAAACTAGCAAACGATTATTTTTACTTGACAGAATTAAGCAAACTAATATGAAATTTCGGAAAGACAAAAAGAATCAAGAAAAATAATGAAAAAAATGAGAAGGAATAGACGAAACAGCACCAGACCTCAAAATACACTACTACCAAAGAGTAATCACCAAAATGATTTGATATTGATTTTAAATATATAAAAGTCGTTCAATGAAACAGATTAGGCAAATATGATTCAGATGTAATTGAACATAGTAGCACTTGGTTTGTTTGTTTTTTAAACCCAGTGACATAAGGACTCTATTGGCATAAGCACTCATCATATATCCATGAAAAATGGGTACCTAGGTGACATAGTAGATAGAGGAAAATCTGAGTTCAAATCCTGCCTCAAATACTTTCTAGATATTTGGCCCTTGGCAAGTCGCTAAATCTCTCTCAGTCTGTTTCCTAATCAGTAAAATGAGGACAATTATAACACTGACTCCACAGGGTTTTTGTAAGGAATAAATGAAATATCTAAAGTGCTTTGCAAACCTTTAAGAGCCATATACATTAGCTAATATTATTGTATCAAAGGTCATATCAAGAATAAATTAGAAAAGAATAGGAGATACTTGGCCCACTGTCCTCCTTTTATGGGACTGAATTTGGATTCATTTTGCCTTGCCCACTACATCCAAATGAATGTCAAGTACTGTTGAGTCTACTCAACAACTTGCAGCTCTCACAATTCTCCCATCCCTCTTTCACTATGGTAACCAGTCTAGTACAAATATAACACAGATCACCCTGGTGCCTACTTCCTCAAAGGTCAGGTTGGTTATATTTTATTCCTCCCTCAAGGTTCTCTTGAATCTTTAAGAGTAATTTGGGGAAAAGAGGCTCTCTACACATGGCTTCAACTCCCATCAATATTATTCCCTTTACTGTAGAGGGTGGTTCCCCTGCATCAGCATTCCATTTAATAATAGTCAGATTGCTTTGAAACAAATATTTACTTCAAAGAGCAATGATGTGAGCACACAATGCTAGTTGTCATGTGCCAGTCTCCTATGTCACACAATCTATTCCAAGGTTCTTAAGAGACATCTTAAGAGTGTTATTGTAATACTTCTTAATACTTACTCTGTGTGAGTTCTCCTAAAAATAGTCTTTTTGGCAAGCATACATTTGAAATTCAAACAGTGTGGCAAGCACATTGGAGCTATGTTCTCAGCAGCAAAGCCTGAATGCTTTGCAGTTTAGTATGATACTCAGTATTTAGTACATTATCCTGCCAGGTAATCTTCAGAATCTTCCTAAGACAATTCAAATGAAAGCAATTCAGTTTCTTGGCAGCTCGGATATACTCTGCAGGTTTCACAGGCTTACAACCATGAGGTTAGCATAATGACTCTGTTGATGTACAGTTTGGTAGCCAGCTTAATACCATTTCTCTCCCACACTTTCCTTTGAAGTCTCCCAAACACTGAACTTGCTGAGGCAATGTATGCATCAAGCTCATTATCAATGTGTATGTCTCTGGAAAGTACACTACTGAGATAAGTGAATTTTTCCACAGTATTTAAAAGTTCTCCATTTGACATAACCAATGACTTTACGTCTGAATGATGAAACGCTATTGTTTTCTTGGTGTTAATTGGTAGACCAAAATCAACACAACTAGCACAGTCCACTTGAATTGAGTAAGAGAAGTGCAGAACTGCAAGTAACAGCAACACCCACTCCTGAGACCATCAGCCCATAGATTGAATGTCTGTAAGTCACCTACTTGTATTTCTGGGATCCAAGATGGCAGAGTGATCAGTATATGCTATCTCCTTCCCCTTGTTGACCTTGAAAAATCCAAAGAACATTTCTCCAAGAAAAATGCTGGAATAGTGGGATTAGGTGAAAGGGTAAACAGTCTCTTAAGCAGAGAGGTTAGGAACACCACAAAGAAGGGTTCCTCTTGTTGTGGCTGAAGCTAGGTAAGTCCAAAGTTGTCCCAGACAGCCCCACCTCAACAAGGTGGGAGGAGATCCTGAGGCCCAGTGAGATGGAACCCATAAGGGCCTACCTCAGAACTCTATGTTTGCCTCAAAACAGCCAGAGGAATAAAGTAGACACAATCACAAAAACAGAGGGATATACACAGAGTTAAGATAAAAGGTTGGAGCAGAATATACTATGTTTCAGTTGATGTAAAAGAAAAAGTAGGTGTAGTAATCCTAATCTCAGACAAAGCAAAAGCAGAAATAGATCTAATCAAAAGAGATAAGGAAGGAAACTATATCCTACTAAAAGACACCGTAAACAGCAAAGCAATATTGTTATTTAACATATATGCACTAAGTGATATAACATCAAAATACTAAGAGAAGAAATTAAAGGAGTTTCAGGAAGAAATAGACAACAAAACTATACTCGTGGGGGACTTCAACCTCCCTCTCTCTGAACTTGATAAACCTAATCTCAAAATAAACAAGAAAGAAGTTAAGGAGGTGAATAACACTCTGAATAAGGTAGATATGATAAGTCTCTGGGGAAAATTGAATGGGGATAGAAAGGACTACACCTTTTTCTCAGTGGTGCATGGCACATATACAAAAATTGACCATGTATTAGAGTATAAAAACCTCACAAAGCAGTGTAGAATGGCAGAGATAGTCAATGCATCTTTCTCAGATCATAATGTAATAAAGTTATATGTAATAAAAGGCCTTGGAAAGTTAGAGCAAAAATTAATTGGAAACTAAATAATCTAATCTTAAAGAAAAACAAATCATAGAAATTATCAACAACTTCATTCAAGAGAATGGCAATTATGAGGCAACCTACCAAAACTTATGGGATACTGCAAAAACACTTCTAAGGGGAAATTTTATATCATGTAATGCCTATATGAATAAAATAAAGAAAGAGGAGATCAAAGAATTGCTCATGTAGCTCAAAAAACTAGAAAAAGAAAAAAAAGTGAAATTCCCCAAGTAAATACTAAATTAGAAGTACTGAAAACAAAGAAGAAATTAAGAAAATTGAAATTAAGAAAACTATTGAGGTAATAAATAAAATTAAGAGTTCTTTTTATGGAAAAAACCAAAAAATTGATAAACCTTTGGTCAATATGATTTTAAAAAGAAAGAAAACCAAATTACAAATATGAAAAATTCAAAGGGTGAATTCACCTCCAATGAGAAGGAAATTAAAATAAAAATTAGAAATTGCTTTGCCAAATTGTATACCCATAAATTTGATAATCTAAGTGAGATGAAAAAATATTTTAAAAATATGAATTGCCCAGGTTAGCAAAAGAGAAGGTTAAATACTTAAATAACCCCATCTCAGAAAAAGAAATTGAACAAGCCATCAGTGAACTCTATAGGAGAAAATCTTCATGTCCAGATGGATTTACAAGTGAATTCTATCAAGTATTTAAAGAACAGTTAATTCCAATACTATATGGACTATTTGGGAAAGTTGGGGAAGGAGTCCTACTGAATTCTTTTTATGATATAAATATTGTTCTGATATCTATACTGGGAAGATTCGAAGCAGAGAAAGAAAATTATAGACCATTGATCATATCAGCAATAAAACTAACAGAAACCATACAATGATCTCAATAGATGCAGAAAAAGCTTTTGACAAACTACCCATTCCTACTGAAAACACTGGAGAACATAGGAATCAATCGTTTTTCCCATTCATTTTAATTTTTCTGTGCAACATTACTAAGGTGAATATGTACTGATTAAAAATGTATATGTAGAGCCATATAAGATTGCACACCATCTCAGGGAGGGGAGTGGAAGGGAGGAAGAAATGAGGGGAAGAAAATCTATGATTTATGAAAGTGACTGTAGAAAACTGAAAAGAAATAAATTGATTTTAAAAAGAAAGTATCTGCCAAGAACCTGGTGTTCCATGACTAACCGTTGTGTGATTGTCAAAGGACAATCTATTTCCTTTACCTTTGTAGAGATGAACAATGGAGGCACCCTTGAACTCCTAGGAGATAACCTCTCTTGTCACATAACCTAGAAAATTTCACTCAGTTTTGTACTACCAGTGGACCACCTAACTTGTAAATCTCAGCTGAAAAAGAATCAACACCAGGTGTTTTGCCACATGAAAGGAGCCTAACGGTATTCAAAACCTCTTCCTCAACTGAAACATCAACCAGGGCGGCATTGACTTCAACCTAAGGTAAAGGGTCATTGACTTCAGCATTTATTGATGATGGTCCGTTTAGGATACTATGGAAGTGTTCAATTCATCTCTGTAGGATCACGTTCTTATCACTGATCAATGCAGTTCCATTAGCAATGTATAATTAAGATGCACCATAAGTCTTTGGCCAATAAATAGCCTTCAGAGCATCATGAAAGTACTTTGAATTAAAGACTGACTTCTTAGAGATGGATGAAGTATCCTGTTGGTAAACTCTGTGGAGATGTCATTTTTCATTTATCAGCTTCTAAATTTCCCCAGAATTTTTATCAAACCAGTCTTGATGTTTGTGAGTGTTTTGACCCAGATGAATAAATGCAGTGTTGTACATCAAATCGCTAAAAGCTACTCACTCCTTTTCTGCTCCACCAATGCCAATTGTGTGCTGTTTCTACTTTCCCTCCAAGTTAGTAACAAACTGTTTCCTCTCAGAGAAGAGCTCTAATCTGTTGACATTAATTTTGACTTGGAGCTCCCACTTTTGTACAGTACAAATATTTAGCTTGGAGAGGATGTCTATTATCATCTCAGCACTCCATGCCACATATTGCCTTCATCACTCACATCCTGTCTCTTTTCCTTACAATCACATCATCTATTAAAGGTCAATTTTTGCTTTATGAGTAGATTCATGAAGTTTTATTGTGTTTAGGTAAAGGGAAAAACAGTGTTGGTGATGAGAAAGTCATGAAATGCACAAGTTGTCAGTGGTAAGTGAGCATTACTGCTACTGTTTCCAACTCCATTGCACCCTGTGACTTCCTGCCAAGCTTGGTACTCTGAGCCTGCTCTAACATTAAAGTCACCCAGAATTCTAAGCGTGTCCTCTTCTGGCTTGCTCATGATAAGGGTCTCCATTTTTATTTGATCTCATCAGGATTTATCATGGGGGAGGAATAGATGCTGCTAATGATGGCATGACATTTTCCTGCAAGTGCCAATTCCATTGTCATGAGACTGTTATTTACTCTTTTTTGGAGGCATTCAAGCTTGTTGAATAGATTAGTTTTGACTGCAAAACCTACACCAGCTTCATGATGCTCCCTTTTCCTGCAGTCACTATAGAAAAAATGTGTATCCAGCTGCAACTTCAATAAGCTGGCCTTGATTTGCCAGCTTTGTTTCACTCTGGGCTGCTATTTGGATGTGATATCTATTGAGTTCTCTTGAAACAACAGCAGTTCAACTTTCAGGTCTACTGGATTTTGATTTCATCTTGTCTATAAGTGCGCATGCATTCCATGGGCCAATGGGGAATGGAGTTGTCTTTATAAACAATTTTGCACATCTTGTTGTTGTTGTTGTTGTTTTGCCCACAGAAAGGGATCCCTACCCATCACAATAATCAGGCCAGGTTTGAGTAAGCAGACAATTTTCAGGCATCTTGCTTAGCCTCTTCCTCACACTAGCAGGTGAGCAGTGCAGTCCTTAAAAGACTGCTCAGACATCCAGGGGGCTGCTCAATCCACTGCTGTTTCCAATGACAGGATGACTATTTTTGTGCAGGATTGTGACTATGAATCCCAGGGTATTTGCACCTACTGCTTTATCACTCACCTGTCACCACAGGACTTTGAGAGAGCTAAAAAAAAGGGTAAAATGGTATGGATGTTGTCTTTTCATTTGTGCATAAATTGGATTTAACTGAGGCAGAGTTACAGGAAGTTGTTGGCCTCACTCTCTCTTCCAGAGTCATCACAGTCTAGTGGTAGGACAGGGTCAAGATGACTAGTGATTGCTCAAGATGCAGTGGATGACGTTGGTTTCCTCAAGGTCTAACCAAGCTCTAAGCACTCAACAATACCTGCTTCAGCTGCCTTCATGGCCATTGGTATAGATTGTTCTCATCTTCCCATTCCACCAGGGAAACTATTCACATACTTGGGACAGATACTCCTCTAACTAACTGATGGTAATACGACCCCTTAATTACCCTCAAACTAGTTTAGCCTGTCTGGGAAAATGGTTTAACTGTGTGTGGTCACTGCACATCCTATAGCTTCTGGGAGCCACGAATGAGAATTAAATGGAACGGGTGGACACCAAAGATAGAAAGCAGCCCTGAAAAGTGCTCAGAGTCCTTTATACCGCAGATACAAGACTTGACAGAAGACAGACAGACTGGCTAGCCTGTGAGGAAACGATAGATGAGACTATGAAGCCTGGTAAGTTTCTCCCATACTTATATACACACACTCATACTTCCCTCTAATCCCAAAAAATATAGGTCTCATGAGTCTTTGCCTACTCCCAAGTCTCTCATTTAGTCAGTGCAGAAGCTTAGTATGAAAAGTGTCTTGTCTCTCCACCCTTCTTTCCACCACTGTGCTGTGTGCCCATGTGAAATTCCTTCACTGTCTCTGAGCCTTAGATCCCAAGGATGATCTATGGCAGATTTTTTAAGGATGCTAGAGTCACACAATAATGTCACTTACAGTCTTTAGAGAGCTAAATTCAAATTCTCTGGCCTACTTTCCTGGGGCATAAAATCGAGAAGGTATAGAAGGAATTGAGGAGTCCTGTGGTCTGAGGATAGTATAAGTTTAGGACATGGGAACTAAGCTGAGGATAGAGGAAAAAAGCTGGGGAAGAGGTTTAGTTTTCACATTCTGTGGTAACATTAATTTTCTCTATAAACAGTACTTAAATTTGAGACTCAACATTGGTATGACAAAAGAAGGTAGGGTAAGGTGTTGGTCCCATTTCCCCTATCGTTTAGTTCAAAGGTTTTCATTTGCCTCACCTGGTCTGAGTCTGTATGGGAACTGGTGTCTAAAGGATAAGAAAGTATGGCTTCATTGAAGAACCTCAGGCCCTGCTGTGATGCATTGATTAAGATTTGAAGCTGGGGGTCATGGACTGACTGGTCAGGGATTTGTATCTCAGAGATCTCAATGTATGCCTGGATTTGGATAGGACCTTAATCTCAGACTTAATTTTAGTATTGTCCAGGTTGACAGGTTTGGCAAGGCTTGTATAGTAACATGCCTGGGGTGTAATACTTTGGGAAAGAGACACATGTCCTACAAGTCATGTGTGGAAAGTCCTAGGTATAAGAGAACTTTCATCCTATAGGAAAGTATGCTGGATTGGGGAGGAGGTCCTGGGAAGGAGAGGAAGATCTTAGGTTGGGGGAGAACTCTTCAGCTACAAAAGAGTTCCTGGGCTGAGAAAAGCAGACTTCAGTTTACTGAAATTTGAGATTGAGATTACCCAGATTATCCAGGACCAGACCATAGGATTTCCCTTGAGTTGAGTTCCCTGACTCTTTTTGGAACTTACACATGGGTTTAACACGTAAAGGAGAAAGTATACCTCAAGGCAGCAATATAGAAACTGCTAAATATACCCACAAATTCTCCTTGCCTTCAACTCTGTTGATGTGATACAGTTCAGGGCTCAGAGGGATTATACTTGAGGGCATAAAGTGTGTGACACTCCAGAGCTCAGGCTATGTAAGAGCTTGAGTATCAGAAACTTTGATAGTTCAGGTCTCAGAGTTTGTAATAACCTAAAAGGTGCAATGAGTCATCCCTATTCTCCCATTATATCTCACCCTCTTTAGTTTCTGTTTGTTCTAGACTTTTTGCGTCCCTATGATAGAACAGTGTCTCGAATATAGTACAGTATCCAATAAATGTTCATTCCTTCATTTACCTCCATATTCAGTCTTAGATTAAAGCATTTATTAGGTGTTTATTATGTTCTAGACACTACAAATTTGGTTGCCCAGAAAAGTTCATTAGTTTTGTGCTTGCATAGTTTCTGTATAATAGACCATGACCTCACACTTTCCCACTCATCATCTGAGTAAAGCAGAGCTGTGTGCTTTCTCCTATGCTAGCTAGCATGTTTTCAGCAGTGTTGCCAGAAGTTTTCAATGAAAACAAAATGCCAGTTACCATCCCAAAAAGATCATCAAGGTCAACTACCACACTGACAACAAACTGTTTTTTGAAAAGGCGACAAGCCAAGACTAAAGCAGATGGAGGGTTGATGCATGACTTCTTTTGCAGATGATTGTGTACTCAATGCAACCTCTGAGATTGAGATGCAACAAAGTTTGGATTGATTCTGTGCTTCCTTGTACTACATTTTGGGCTAACAATTAGCACCAAGAAAACAGAGGTTCTCCACCAGCCAGCACTACATCATCCATATACAGAACCATTCATTACAGCAAATGGAGAAATGTTGATTGCTGTGGATAAGTTCACTTACTTTGTTAGGTCGAGGGCTCCAAAGGCAGGTACCCAGTCAATTACTTGACTTTTAAGCTCTTTGTTAAGTGAGCGGTTCCAGAAGCACTTCATTTCAGTAGTGGCTGATGCCAGTGTGGTGCTGGAGCCAAGTCTGCCCATTCTGGAGATGGAACTGGAGCTAGGGCTGGACCATGGTCCCCTCTCAGCCAGGTGAGAGACTCTTCCCGCTGACCTTCAAAGCTGTCTGCTGTTTGTGCATTGAGAAGTATGGAAATTGCAGCTCCCACTAGCAACTCAGTCACCTAAGTCCTGCTCCAGCTCTGTCCACATGCCAAACTATGCTCCACTTCCAGCCTGGGGTGATAGACCCTGTTATCAACTTTGCAGATTTCCTTCATCTGGAAATTTACTTCAGTCTATCATTTTTTGCCTTCTGCTGCTCTAGAATTTGTTTAGAGTCATTTTACAAGGCTTTTTGAGAGATTTTGGGGTAGAGCTATAGCAGGTCCCTGCTTTTTCTTTACCATCTTGTCTCTACCCCCATTCTAATTTTTAAATATTTTCTTCATTGAGCTATTGAAATTGCTTTTGTACTTGGCCGATTCTGCTTTTTAAGGAATTCTTCTCATTGACTTTTTGGATCTCTTTGGCCATTTGAGTTATGCTATTTTTAGGTGTCATTTTCTTTGTTGCTCTTTGGGGTCTCCTTTAATAAACTGTTGACTCATGTTTCATGATGTTCTTGCATGACTTTCATTTCTCTTCCAATTTTTCCTCTCCTCCTCCTTACTTGATTTTCAAAATCCTTTCTGAGCTCCTCCATGGCCTGAGATCAATTCCTACTTTTCTTGGAGATTTTAAATGTGGGAGCTTTTATTTTGCTGTGTTCTTCTGGTTGTATGTTTTGAACTTCTTGGTCACCAGAGTAAGACTCTATAGTATGAGGGTTTTTTTATACTGTATGTTCATTTTCTCAGTCAAATACTTGACTTTCTAACACCTTATCAAGACAGGACTGTTTTCCAGTGGTCAAGGAGAAATGTACTGTCCCAAATTTCTGGGGTTTTGTGCAGCTGTTTTCAGAGATACTTGTAGGGACATGTAAATTTGCAGTTCTTCCAAGGTTGTATGATCAAAGGAGAGTGGTTTACTCTTTTCCTGGTCTGTGCTGTGGTCTGTAAATGACTACAAGCACTCTTTTTTGTCTTGGAACCGTGAAGAGGATTCCATCTCCACTGTACCACAAACTCCACACCAGTACTTCTACTCACCCCAAGACTACCACTCAGGACTGCAACCCAAATCCAAGCAGGGAAAAGCAAGAGAATCCTGCCTCAGTGCCTGCAAAGAGATCCTTGCATTTGCCCTCTGATCATTCGTTCAATGTCCATACCATCCATAGGGTGGGAACTCCAGAGGTAGCTGTGACCACTACTGATGTTGACATCACTGCCACCACCTCTACCACACCAGTACTGGGGTCAGACCACGCTCCTGTCTCACCTAGGTTTAACAGTTTTCCCACTCACCTTCTATATTGTCTTTAGTGTTTGTGGGTTGAAAAGTCTAGAAACCACCATAGCTGCCAGTGATTCAGTCTCCTGAGGCCTGCTCTGGCCCTATCTATGCCAGTATAGTACACTCTGCTCTCAGGCCAGTGTGAAACACAACCTTCCAGGCTGTCTTGGGCTGGAGACATTTCACCCCATCTCTTTGTGGGTTCTGCAGCTCCACGATTTGTTTGGTATCATTTTCGCAGGAGTTTGGGGTTTGGGGGAGAGCTCAATCAAGTCTCTACTTTTATTCTGCCATCTCTGCATGTTGTCTATTTTTTAAGATATTCTTTTCTTCATTATTTATTGGTGTATCTCTCATTTACCAAGATGTCGACTTTTTCCATGATTCTTTTGCATCACTCTCATTTCTTTTTCCTCCACCTCTCTTACTTGATTTTAAGACTGTGGTGTCTTAGAGTTTGAAGTCCCTTTTGAGATCATGTAGCCCAATCCCTCTTTAATGCCCCCATCATACTAACCTCATAACTGTCTCATGTTTTGACAATGGAGAATTTGAGGCCCAAGAGAAAAGACAACTACCTTCCAGGTAAGAGAACCTCTGTGACCAGTATCAGTGTTTCTTGAATCACAACTGTAACCTACTTCCTCCCCAGTACATAAACACTAGACTTGGAGTCTGGGGAGGCCACACAGAGTGGGGCAAATTCCTCTGTGCTCTACACTAACTTGAACTCAGCATATGTATGTGTATGTGTGTGTGTAAGGAAATCAGAACCCAGATTATTAGGTTTTGAAACACAAGTGTCTTCTATGTAGGGAGAAGACTAGACACACAGGAAGTGACTGAGAACTGAACTAGGGAAGGGGCCCTGAACCTGGGAAATGTGGCAGGCAGGATATGATCACAGTGTCAACTTCACAGATACAATTGCTCTCATTATAACCTAAAACCGTTCCATCTTCTACTTCATGAACCCTGAAATGCTCTCATTTGGCTATAGTACCCTGTCCTTCTACCGCTGTAGCTACTTTGTGGACCTATTCTTCATCCCCAAAATAAGCTACAACACGAACCCCGTTACATTCTCCTAAGTCCATGATCATTATTCAATAGTACTTCCCTTCACTTACGCACTTGACTCTAAGGTCAATCAGCTCAAAAGCCTTTGGAACCTTTTCTACCCTTAAAAGTCCCATCTAACAAACATACTCCTTTGTCCTAATATTCACCATTTTAATCTTTAACACTGTGTCACAACTACCATCGGCCCTTTCCATTCCTATTTGGGAGATGCTAAATATTGTATGAGACAGTTACATAGTCATGCTAAATGTTTTCCGTAAACATTTGTGTCATGTAGATTTAACTAGATCTTCCCTGCTGCACAGCGATGCTTTTTTTAAAATTTACAATTAATTATTACGTTTCCCATAGCAATTATTCTAAAACTTCTCTTCTGCTAAAATATTTTTTTCACGTAGCAAAAGTCCCCCATCTCTCCCTTTCCTTCCCCCACTGGAGAATGATAGAAAGACACAACCCCTGTTACAAACATTTATGTGTGTAACAAGTTGATAAAGTAAAACAAATGTCCACACCGGTCACGTCCAAAATATGTGTATATCTGATTCTTCACAATGAGTCCTTCACCTCTCTGTCATGAGGGAAGCATCTTTCATCATTAGTTCTCTGGAATTGTCATGGCCATTGCCGAACCACAACTGATAAGCAGTCAAAAGCTATGAAAAAGCAACTCTCAAAGGAAGATATCAAAGCTCTCTGAAAACATGAATAAAATTCTCTAAACCTTTAATAGTAGAGAAATGTAAATTAATGCATTTCTTAGATCCCATTTCACACCCATCAGATTGGAAATAGACCAACAAAGGAAATTCAAATATTGGAATGACTACAGAAAAGCAAATATATTAATGTACTGTTGGTAGAGCCTTGAATTCATCCAACCATTCTACAAATCAATCTGGAAATATGTCCAAAATTTTACTTAATTTGCATATTCATTGAAAGGGAAATACCTGGACCTATATTCCAAAGAAATCAAAGAAAGAGGAAATACTCCATATACAATAATGTTTATAGAAGTTTTCACTGTAGACTCAGATAGGAAACTAAGAGCATACCCATCAATTGGAAAGTATATGAACAAATCACATTACTGTAGCTGAATGCTATCATAATGAAAGAAACAAACGAATATTTTCCATAGAAACCTTTTAAGACTTGGATGAATGGAACAGAACAAAGAAAATCATGTATATTATAACACTATTATAAAAATAAATTATCTTACAGGACTAAAGAGCTCTGATCAATCATAATTCTGGAGGAATAATCCAAAGAATGCTACTCACTTGCTAATGGAGTGCTGATGGTATAAATGCAGACTCAAACATATGTTTTAGACTTTGCTGATTGGGAATTTGTTTTGCTTCATTCTGCTTATTTCTTTCAAGGGCTATTATTCTTCCCCACTCCCCCTCTCTCCTCCTCCTGAGTAGTGAAGGTGAGAGAGAGAAAAAGAAAATAAATGTTCAGTAATTGAAAAACCGTCCTCTATCATTGCCTTCGTTTGCCTTCAATCTTCCCCATTATCATGGTTTTTTCCAACAAGATCTCTTTTCTCTTTATGTGGCCAAAGTATTTAAGCTTCAGTTTTAGTATTTGATTTTTCAGTGAATCGTCAAAGTTGATTTATTTAAATATTGATTGATCTTGCTTCCTTGCTGTTCAATGGACTTTCAAAAGTCTTCTCCAGTAACACAATTCCAGAGCATCAATTCTGCAGTGCTCAGCTTTCTTTAGAGTCTGACTCTCACACTCATATATTACTACTAAAAGCATCATACCTTTGAGTTTATGGACTTATGTCAGTAAGGTGTTACTTCTGCTTTTCAGTATGCTGTTCAAATTTCCCATTGTTTCCTTCCAAGGAGGTTGCAGGCATTTTCATGGCTACAGGCACTCTCTGCATTCATCTTTGAGCCCAAGAACCTAAAATCTGACACTGCTTCTATTCCCTGTCTCTCTGTTTTCCAGGAAATAATGGTGCCAGTTGCCTTAATCTCAGTTGTTTTGTTTTTTTTTTTTTAACATTAAGCTTCCAGCAACTTTTACACTCTTCTCTTTCACCCTCAATAACAGGCTTCTTAATTCTTCTTCACTTTCTGACATCAGAGAGGTATCATTTGCATATCTGTGATTGTTGATATTTCTCCCAACAACTTTCTGGCTTTTGATTCATCCAGTCTGGCATGAGGTACCACACACAAAAGTTAAATAAAGTGACACTATGTAACTTTGTTGTATTCCTTTTCCAGACTTAAAACAATCAGTTGTTAATGTTCAGTTGGAACTGTTGCTTCTTGACCAGCATACAGGTTCCTCAACAGACAAGATGATCCACTACTCTCATCTCTTTGAGGACTTGTCACATTTTGTTGTGATCCACATAATCAAAGGCTTTAGCGTAGTTAATGAAACAAAAGTAGATTTGTTTTTTTGGAGCTCCATTTCTTCTTTCATAATCCAGTGAGTATTGGAAATTTGGTTTCTACTTGCTCTGCCTCTTTGAAAACTAGTTTGCTCTCCACATCCAGAGAAAGAACTATGGAATTGGGTCTCAGAATGAAGCAGAGTGTTTTCTCTTGTATTGTTTGTTTTGTTTTGGTCTTTCTCATAGTTTCTCACATTAATTTTAATTCTTCTATGCAACATGACTAAGGTGAAAATGAATTTAATAAGAATATATGTGTAGAACCCACTTAAGATTACACCACATCTTGCAGAGGGAAAGGAGAAGGAGGGGAGAGGGAAGAAGAGAAAATCTAAGGCTTATGGAAGTGATTGCAGAAAACTGAAAACAAATAAATTAATAATAATAAAAAAGGAAAATTAATTTACTCTTCTGGTAATTCTCAGTTCATATATTGGTGAAGCCAGTTCGATGAATCTTAAGCACAACCCTGCTTGCCCATGAAATGATTGCAGTTTTTTGATGATTTAACATTCTTTGACATTGCCCTTCTTTAGGATTGGTATATAATCTGATCTTTTCCAATCCAGTGGCCACTGTTAAATTCTCCAAATTTGCTAGTATATTGGTTGAAGCACTTTAACAGCTTCGCTCTTTTAGGATTTTAGATAATTCAACCTACACTAGCCTTGTGGTTACCAATGCTTCCTAAGGCCCACTTGACCTCATTCTCCAGGGGATTTGTTTTTCTTTCCCTTTTATTGTTTTCTTCTCTTTCTCAGCATTGCTTATTTAACAAAATCTCCTAATCTCTCCTTGATATTCTCTGGAATTCTGAATTTGGTTAGATATTTCCCTTTCTCTTTTCCCTTTTTCTGTCTATCTTTTCTCAGCTATTAGTGTGGTAACTGACCTTGATGCTGTGTTTGTCTTCATTGAAGGCATTTCATATCATGCTAAAAAGCATGAAAGAAAAGAAAAGAAAGTAAGTTTCACTTAGTAGTCCAAAGGAGCTTCCCATCAGGCCCTCCTGGTTTAGAGTGAATCTCAATAGTAACTATTTCTCTTTGGAACAGCAACCCTGAGGGCCTTATTCTCCCAGCTCGATTTTTGTTCTTTTTTCTAATTAAAGGGAGCATCTTTTGACTACTTCTTAAAGAGGCCTAATGGGCATGACTTCATTTTAAGTGAATAATTTAAAAGGTCTTAGCCTAAAAGGGCCAGGGTCTCCCACTGCATCCTGGGTAATCTCCAGTCATCCTGATGAATATCGGGTCACTGGATCCACATGTCTCTGGGGGAGAAAGTGAGGTTGGTAATCTGGCACAACCCCAGCCCCACTCAAATCAAAGTCAACTGCAAGTCATGTTATCATTTTCCTCATGTCATGGTCCTCTTTGAAAATGAAGGACAAACAACCTGTGAGTAGACCAAGCTGCCTGAATGGGGACCCAGCTAGATGGGTAACTCAGCTGATCTTCTCCTTCTCCCTTTACTTCTCTCCTAAGAAAGGTAAATTTTGGTGGCCAAAATTTGGTGGCTAGATTCTTTTCTTCCTTCCTTCCTTCATTCCTTCCTTTTTTCCTTCCTTTCTTTCTTCCTTTCTTTACTAAAACTTTAAATCCAGTTCACTCTGAAGGCCACAATAGGTCCTTGTACAAGTGTCACTAATGGCTTCCTTTTGGACTCTCCTGACTTACAGTGAATCTCAATGGCAACTGTTTCTCTTTAGAACAGCAACCCTGATGGCCTTGTCCTCCCAGCTTGATTTATTTTTTTTCTTTTTCTAATTAAACGGGCCATGCCTTGACTACTTCTTGAAGAGTGAATGAATTCAGTGAATTCACTGAATGGGAATTACCTCACTCTATGAGTACTCTCTATGAGAGTACCTGAAAAGATCTTGGTCTAAAAGGTCCAGGGACTCTCATTGTATAGTGGGCCATCTCCTGTCATCCTGATGAATATCAGGTCACTGGAATCAGATGACTCTGGAGGAGAAAGAGGTTGGTGACTGCACAGCCATCCCTCACTCAAATCGAAATCAACTGCAGGTAATGTCATCACTTTCCTGATGTCATGATTCTTTTCAAAAATGAAAGATAAACAAAACAACAACAAAAAGGAGAAGAGAAAGCACACAGTCTTGTTTCACTCCACTGGTGACTGAGTAAGTGTGAGAGTTGTGTCCATTAAAATCAGGACAAGCATGCCTTCATGAAATTGACATTCAATACTAACAAACTTTTCTGGACAATCAAGCAGGGGGAGTGGAAGGAGGGAGAAAATATAAGAGCTTAAAATTTTTGAAAACAAATGATAATTTTTTTCTTTACATAATTAAGAAATATTTAAGGAAATAAAATATATTTGCGGGGAACCCTTCTCTCTCTGTTGTGTGAAATATATCATCCTATATGTACCAATTTTGATTTCTGTTTTGATACAGACTTTGGTAAAAAGTATATTTTTACTATTTACTGTATAAGCTTGTTGTGGAAATGGTATTTGGTGGAAAGAAGCCAATTTGGATATAAAGCTTGAGGTCCCCTTCCCTCCAATAAAAATAGAACAGAGGAAACAGAAGTTAGATAAAACCAATCCATCATCTAAACTAAAAACATTTAAGGAAGCAGACAGATAAAAATTCTAGAGTGGTAGTCCCTCTATCTGTCCCCATCCCCCCCCCTCAAATCAAAGTCAACTGCAAGTCATGTTATCATTTTCCTGATGTCATGGTCCTCTTTGAAAATGAAGGCCAAACAACCTGTGAGTAGACCAACCTGCCTGAATGGGGACCCAACTAGATGGGTAACTCAGCTGATCTTCTCCTTCTCCCTTTACTTATCTCCTAAGAAAGGTAAAATCTCCTAGTAGTAATGAAAGGTGCCTTTGAAGAAGAGCAGGGTCAGATTACAGATGTCTATTCTGCCCCTCTGGTTCATGTAGCCACACAAAGCTCTTGCCACAATGAGGATGGGACAGGGAGGGAAGAGGGACTCTACATTTGTAGTCTTTCCTACACATAGCGGCTTCTCTACATATATTACTAGAATTAAGTATTTGATGAATACATATATAAATTCACCTGATACTGTAATTCCTTCCTGCCCTTTACAATTTCATTGATACCTTGTTCAATTTCATTATTTAAATGATCTCTACTTCTATCCATTTCTGTAGTTATATTTTGTAATTATTCATTGATTTTATCATTCAGTGATTAGTTTCGTTGGCATATAATTTGGCAAACTAATCAAATAATTTCCTTTGTTTTCTCTTCAGTTATTGGGGAATATACATTTTAATTTTAATAGGAAAATCTTGGCTTTCACTTTTTGATTCTGACCAGCTAGGCATTTCTCTTTTATTGGTGTAAAAAGGCAACTCCTAAATTTATGTATACATTCCACGTGGTGTTTTATTTCAATTCTCTTCATCTCCTTAGGTGATTACTCCTCAAGATCCCAGGCAGGGTTTGTTCCTGTGGAACTAAAGGGAAAAGGAAGAAACTTAATTATATCCTATTCTAGCTACTCTAAATTTAAATGTGCTGCAGACAAGGATGGTAGGCCTTAGCTGCTTCTTTATTTTCATCCTTCTGACTACCTCCGATTAACCCCATATGTACTTAAATTTCATTCCTACTCTTTCCTTCTTGGTGCCCTGATGTTGATGATTCAAGAAAGCAAATTTGCAATGAGGGGTATGGTTCCACCATTTTGGTAGAAGTGAGCTTTATGTTGTCCCAAGGTCCTTCCATTGTTTAACTATAGAGGAAATTAGACTCATTAATTCTTCAGTGTTTTTTATCTTTACTAAGAATGTAATTCGTTGCTAAAATATTGAAATTCATATTGAACCGAAGCCCTCAATATGGAACGTAAGATTGTATTAGGTTTGAGCTGTGATGTTCCACCACTAACTCAAATTAAATATACAGTTATAGAAAGCTCCCATATCTTTTTTATTAACTCTTTTTCACAATACTTCATTCACTGAATCCATGTAAAGTTAATTTCCTTTAGAATAAGTCAAAATTCTAAATTTACCTTTTTTAAAAATTCAATACAATCTAACTTTTTGTTTTTTTAAATTTCCTTTGTTTGCTTTACTAAATATTTTCCAATTGCATGTAAAAAACTTTTTAAATTTTTAAAAAGTTTGAGTTTCAAATTCTCTCTTTTCCTCTCACTCCTCCTATCTCCTTGAGAAGAAAAGCATTTGATATAGATTAAATATGTGAAGTCATGCAGAAAGATATTTAGTCATGCTACAAAAAAAAAAGACAGACAAAATAAAACGGAGTTCTTTTTGCAAACTTTATATTTTGATTAAATTTTTATTTGTTTTCAGTGCTCTAAAATCACTTCCATATAAGTTAGGTTTGTTCCCCTCCCTCCCCTTTTTGCCCCTTTACTCACTACTCCCTCCCTGAAATGGTGTATATCATTTCACATACATGACTATTTAATACATTTTTACCTTAGTCATGTTGCATAGAAGAATTAAAATGAATGGGAGAAACCATAAAACAAAACAAAACAAACATAAAAGAAGAAGAAGATCTGCTTCATTCAGCCATCCAATTCCATTGTTTCTTTTCTGAATGTGGAAGGCATTTTGCCTCAAGAGTCCAGAGGGAATTTTTTAAGTCCTTGCACTGAAATGAAGTAGTAAGTCAACCAGAAAAATTCCTCACACACTGGGGTGGCTACTGTGTACAAAGTTCTCCTGGTACTGCTCCTTTTTCTCAGCATCAGTTCATATAGGTCTTTCCAGGCCTCTCTGAAGTCTTTCTATTCATCATTTTGATGGGCATCCCTTGATTTCCAGTTTTTGGCCACCACAAAGAGAACTACTATAAATATTTTTGTGGGGCACAGCCAAGATGGCAGAGTAGAAAGACTCACATATGCTAGCTCCGAACCCACAGCCCATGGATTTCCTCTAAAAAGAACTCCCAACAAATTCTGGAACAGTGGAAGCCATGCAGCAACACAGTGAAGGAGATTTCCATTCCAGAGAGCCCTGAAGAACCGATCCCAAAGGTCCATCGCACACCAGACGGGAGCGGAAGCCAGCCCTGCCTTGGCTGCAGGGCATTGAAAGGAGTGAGCAGATCGAAGCACGGTTCAGGGACGGAATATCCAGTGGCCGTGAAGGTCCCTCCACCTACAGATGCACAGGTCAGTGAGAGAGACATTTGGACGGGTTGAGAAGGGAGGGAGGTGTCTTCATAACTCGGGCCCCCTTGGGAGGCAGCAGCAGAGGTAGCGGGAAGCCAGAGGCTCCAGGAGCAGGCAGGAGATTGGCAGCAGCTCCACTAAAGAAGGTCTCTCCATAAACCCCCTGAGGGAACTGAGCCTAGGAGGTGGCCCTGGCCCCACCTGAAAACCTGATTTAATGTTACTCTGAATAGCAACTGGTCAGCCTCCAAAAGCCCTGAGGCTGGGGTGCTGCATTTGAATCTCAGCCCTGAGGCTGGGCGGACCTAGGTCTGGGGTGGAGAGGACTCTCAGAAGTCAAGTAACTGGCTGGGAAAATGCCCAGAAAAGGGAAAAAAATAAGACCATAGAAGGTTATTTTCTTGGTGACCAAATGATACCAACCTTCCTCTCTGATGAGGAAGAAAACTGTTTACAATCAGGTAAAGACATAAGAGTCAAGGCCTCTGTATCCCAAACATCTGAAATAGATATCCAATGGGCTCAGGCCATGGAAGAGCTCAAAAAGGATTTTGAAAATCAAGTTAGACAGGTGGAGGAAAAACTGGGAAGAGAAATGAGAGAGGTGCAAGAAAAGCATGAAAAATGGGTCAATAC
>CM053773.1:181980914-182009597 GCA_028658325.1 Potorous gilbertii | reverse complement strand
AGGGCAGATTGGTGATAGGGGTAATTAGAATGCTCAGTGTATTGGGGAGAGGGGAGGGGACAAATGGGGAGAAAATTTTGGAACCCAAAATCTTGTGAAAATGAATGTAAAAAGTTAAATAAATTTATTAAAAAAAAGAAAAAGAAAAAGAAAAAGCCAATGAGGAGAAGAGTGCTTTAAAAAGCAGAATTAGTCAAAGGGAAAAGGAGGGTAAAAGCTCACTGAAGAAAATAGTTGTTTAAAAATCAGAATGAAGAAGATGGAAACTAATGAATTTATGAAAAAGAAGAAATTATGAAGCAAATCCAAAAGCATGAAAAAATAGAAGATAATATGACAAATCTCCTTGGAAAAACAACTGACCTGGAGAATAGATTCAGGATAGACAATTTAAAAATTATGGGACTACCTGAAAGCTATGATCAAAAAAAGAGTCTACACATAACCTTTCTTGAAATTATCAAGTCACACTGCCCTTGTATTCTAGAAACAGAGGGCAAAATAAAAATTGAGAAAATCCATTAAGCACATCCTGAAGGAGATACAAAAAAGAGAAACTCCTAGCAATATTGTAGCCAGATTCCAGGGTTGTCAGGTGACGGAGAAAATATTGCAAGCAGCTAGAAAGAAACAATCTGAGTATTGTGGAAATTCAAACAGAATAACACAAGATCTAGTATCTTCTGCATTAAGGGACTGAAGGGCTTGGAATATGATATTTCAGAAGTCAAAGGAACTAGGGTTAGAAACAAAAATCACCTACCCAGCAAAACTGAGTATAATACTTCAGGGGAAAATATGGTCTTTCAATGAAATAGAGGACTTTCAAGCATTTTTGATGAAAAGACCAGAGCTGAATAGAAAATTTGATGTTCCAACATAAGAATCAAGAGAAGCATGAAAAAATAAACAGGAAAGTGAAATCATAAGGGACTTTCTAATATTGAACTGTTTACATTCCTAAATAGGAAGATAATATTTGTAACTCTTGAGACATTTCTCAGTATTTGGGCAGTTGGAGGCATTATACGCACACACATATCACGCACACCTGTGCACACATACATACATACACTATATACATATATATATATATATATATATATATATATATATATATATATACACATACATATATATATCAATAGAGAGAGAGAGAGAGACAGAGACAGAGAGGCAGAGAGACAGAGAGTACAGGGTGAGTTGAATAAAGAGAGACGATATCTATTAAAATAAAATTAAGGAATGAAAGAAGAATATATTGGGAGGAGAAAGGAAGAAATGGAATGGGGCATATTATCTCCCATAAAAGAGGCAAAAATAAACTTTTTCAATGGTGGAGAAAAGGGAGCAGTTGAGAGGGAAAAAGTGAAGCTTACTCTGTTCACATATGACTTGAGGAGAGAATAACATGCTCACTCAATTTGGTATGAAAATCTATGTTACACTATAGGAAAGTCAGGGAGAAGGGGAAAAATGGGTGGGGGATGATAGAAGAGAGGACAAGTGGGAGGAGGGATAATTAAAGGTAAACACTTTTGGGGAGGGATAAGGTCAAAAGAGAGAATAGAATTAATGGAGAGCAGGATAGGATGGAGGGAAATATAGTTAGTCTTACACAGCATGACTATTATGGAAGTCTTATGCAAAACTACTCATATATAGCCTGTATTGAATTGCTTGCTTTCTCAGTTGGGATGGATGGGGAGGGAGGGAGAGAAGCTGGAACTCAAAGTATTAGGAAAGAATATTGAAAATTATTTTTGCATACAACTGGGTAATAAGAAGTACAGGTAATGGGGTATAGAAATATATCTTGCTCTACATGAAAAGAGAGAAGATGAGGACATGGGAAGGGAGGGGTGTGATAGCCATAAGAAATGATGAACGAGAAGACTCCAGGGAGGCATGGAAGGACTTATATGATTTGATGCTGAGCGAAAGGAGCAGAACCAGGGGAACTTTGTGCACAGCAACGACCACAGTGTGCAAGAGTTTTTTTCTGGTAGACCTGGAACTTCTTAACAACGCAAGAACTTATTAAAAAAAAATCCCAATGGGGGTTTTCTAAGGCAAAATGCCTTCCACACTCAGAGAAATATGAAAGTCATTCGCAGAATGTAGCAGATTATGTTTGTGTGTGTGTTTTTGTGTATTATATTATGATTTGTTATATGATTTCTTCCATTTATTTTAGTTCGACTACATAGCATGACTATAGTGAAAATGTACTCATTAGGAAAGTATATGTAGAACCTATACAGAATTGCATGCTGTCTTGGGGAGGGAGGGGGAAAGTGGGGGGTAGGAGTGGGGAGTTAAAATCTTAATTTTGTGGTAGTGATTGTAGAACATTAAAAATAATAATAAAATTAAAAAAAATGAATCACTAATTCTTCAGTCTTTTTGTCTTTAAGAAAAATGTAATTCTTTATTGAAACACTTAAATGCAGTTTGAATCAAAGCCCTCAATATGTAACCTGAGATTCCATTAGGTTTTTGCTATTATATTCGATTGTGGACTCATATTAAATGTACAGTTATTGAAAACTGTTATTTTTTCATGAGCTGTTATTGACTATTTCACTCATTATATCCACGTGAAATTAGTTTCTGTTACTATAAAGAAAAAATTTATATTTATCTTTATATGTTTGCTTTTCTTATGCTATTTATACAAGATATTGCCAGACATGAGGAAAAACATTTATCAAATCAAGTTCAAAAAAGAGCAAATGAGGAAGCTATACAGATTAATTTAAGTGATAAAGTACATGCACACATGCAACATGTTCACTCTTGGCATTTTCTTAGGTGTATAAGTGTCATAGGTCAAGGTGTATTGTGGAGCTGCTTGAAAAGACTCTCAGATCCAGACCATCTGCACACCAAGTAAAGGCCATTTCCTGAGGGTTATTTCTTGGGTGGGCTAGGCTCCTTAGAGAAGCCAGCAGCTATCAAAGTAAGAAAGGAATTATTTCATAGCAAAAGATAGTTACATAAGAGAGTATGTGAATTAGCATTACAGGTGTATCAAAAAGGCAACATTCACAGCGCTAGTGGTGACTATGAATATGCCAGCATAGTTCTCAATCACAAAATGTAAGACTCTCCATACAGAAGGCATAAGAAAATCATTTATTTACGTACCAGAAAGTCAAATCCCAGACCCAGAAAGCAAAATCCGTCATCTTTAACACTGTGTCACAACTACCATCGTCCTTTTCCATTCCTATTTGGGAGATGTCACATATTGTGTGAGACAGTCACATAGTCATGCTA
Source organism: Potorous gilbertii (assembly GCA_028658325.1). Taxonomy (NCBI): domain Eukaryota; kingdom Metazoa; phylum Chordata; class Mammalia; order Diprotodontia; family Potoroidae; genus Potorous; species Potorous gilbertii. The sequence continues at coordinate 182,006,315 of CM053773.1, read as the reverse complement.
AATGTTGTCACTGAACATTTCAACTAGATCTCCACTGCTGCACAGAAATACTTCTTTTTTAAATCTACAATTGATTATTACATTTCCCACAGCAGTTATTCTAAAACTTCTGTTAAAATATTTTTTCCAAGAACAAAAATTCCCCATCTTTCCCTTTCCCTCCCCAACTGGAGAATGACAGAAAGATACAATCCCTGTTACAAATATTTCTGTGTATAATAAGTTTGTGAAGTAAAACAAATGTCCACACTGGTCATGTCCAAAATACATGTATATCTCCTTTTTCACTCTGAGTTCTTCACTTCTCTCTCATGTGGGAAGCAGGTTTCATCATCAGTTCTCTAGAGCTGTGACGGGCATTCACCAACTGATAAGCCATCAAAAGCTGTGAACAAGCACCTCTCAAAGGAAGATATCAAAACTCTCTAAAGAGAGATGAATAAAATTCTCTTAATCTTTAATAGTAGAGAAATGCAAATTAAAGCATTTCTTAGATCCCATTTCACACCCATCAGATTGGCAAATAGACCAACAAAGGAAAATTCAAATATTGGAAGGGCTACAGAAAGACAAATATATTAATATACTGTTGGAAGAGACTTGAATTCAACTAAACATTCTACAAACCAATCTGGAAATATGTCCCAAAACTTACTAAATTGTGTATATTCATTGAAAGGGCAATACCATTACTGGACCTACGTTCCAAAGAAATCAAAGAAAAAGGAAATACTATATAAACAATAATGTTTATAGACGTTTTCACTGTAGCCTCAGGCAAGAAACTAAGAGAACATCTATCAATTGGATAATATCTGAACTAATTATATCATTATAATTCAATACTATCATAATGTAAGTAATAAACTGATATTTCCATAGAAACCTTTTAAGGCTTGTATGAACTGAGCATAACAAAGAAAACCATTTATATTATAACACTATTATAAAAATAAATAATCTTGTAAGACTAAAGAGGTCTGATCAATCATGATTCTGGAGGAATAATAGTAAAGAATGCTAACCACTTTTTATTGGAGTGGTGACGGCACAAATGCAGACTAAGACACATTTTTTAAACTTTGTTGATTGGGAATTTGTTTTGCTTCATTCGGCTTATTTCTTCCAAGGGCTGTTTCCTTCCTCACTTCCCCATACCCTACTCTCAAAGTAGTGAAGGTGAGAGAGAAAAAAAAAACGTTCAGCAATTGCAAAACCATCCTCTATCATGGCCTCCTTCTTTTGCCTTTAGTATTCCCCATCATCATGGTCTTTTCCAACAAGATCTGTTTTCTCATTATGTGGCCAAAGTGTTTAACCTTCAGCTTCAGTATTTGATTTTCCAGTAAATAGTCAAAGTTGATTTCTTTGAATATTGATTGATTTGATTTCCTTACTATTCAAGGGACTTTCAAAAGTGTTCTCCAGCAGCACAATTCCAGAGCATCAGTTCTACAATCCTCAGCTTTCTTTATATTCTGACTCTCACAGCCATATATTGCTACTAAAAACACCATACCTTTGATTTATGGACTTATGTCAGTAAGGTGCTATTTCTGCATTTTAGTATGTTATTCAGATTTCCCATAGTTTCCTTCCAAGGAGAAAGCATCATTTAATTTCTTGGCTGCAGGAACTCTCTGTACTCATTTTTGAGCCCAAGAACATAAAATCTGACACTGCTTCCATTCCCTTTCTCTCTATTTTCCAGGAAATAATGGGGGCCAGTTTCTTTGATTTCAATTTTTTTAATGTTAAGCTTCTAGCAACTTTTACAGTCTCCTCTCTCACCCGCACCAACAGTCTTCTTAATTATTCTTCACTGTCTGACATCAGAGACATATCATCTGCATATCTGAGATTGTTGATATTTCTCCCAGCAACTTTCTGGCTTTTGATTCATCCAGTCTGGCATGACGTCCTACCATACACAGAGTTAAATAAAGTGACACTATGTAGCTTTGTTGTATTCCTTTTCCAAACTTAAAACAATCAGTTGTTCGTGTTCAGTTGGAACTCTTGCTTCTTGACCAGCATACAGGTTCCTCAACAGAAAAGTAAGATGATCCACTACTCCCATCTCTTTGAGGACTTGCCACATTTTATTGTGATCCACACAGTTAAAGGCTTAAGAGTAGTTGATGAAACAGAAAATTTGTTTTTCTGGAGCTCCATTTCTTCTTCCATAATCCAGTGTGTGTTGGAAATTTGGCTTCTAGTTCCTCTGCTTCTTTGAAAACTAGCTTGCTCTACACATCCAGAGAAAGAACTATGGAATTGCATCACAGAACGAAGCAGAGTATTTTTTTCTTGTGTTATGTTTTGTTTTGTTTTTTCTCATAATTTTTCCCATTCATTTTGTCTTCTATGCAACATGACTAAGATGAAAATGTATTTAATAAGAACGTATGTGTAGAACCCATTTAATATTGCACCCCATCTTAGAGAGGGAAGGGAGAAGGAGGGAAGAAGAGAAAAATCTAAGGCTTATGGAAGTGATTGTAGAAAATTTTAAACAAATAAATTAATATTAATAATAATAATAAATAATAAAAGAAAAATAGTTTGCTCTTCTGGTAATTCCCAATTCATATGTTGCTGAAGTCCAGCTTGATGAATCTTAAGCATAACCTTGCTTGCCCATGAAATGAGTCCAATTTTTAGATGATTTAAACATTCTTTGACATTGCCTTCTTTAGGATTGGTATATAATCTGGTCTTTTCCAATCCAGTGGCCATTGCTAAGCTTTTCAAATTTGGTAACATATTGAGTGCAACACTTTAATAGTTTCATTTTTTTAGGATTTTAAATAGCACAATTGGAATTTTGTAACCTACACTAGCCTTGTGGTTACCATTGCTTCCTAAGGTCCACTTGACTTCACTCTCCAGGGCATCTAGATCAATAACCATACCATCGGGGTTGTCAGTCATGTTATGATCTGTTTTATTAAGTTCTTCTGTATATTTTTGTCTCTTTTTCTTAATCCCTTTAACTTCTATTAAGTCTCTACTATTTTAACTTTTATTAAGTCCCTACTTATTTAAGAAAATTTCCTAATCTCTCCTTTATATTCTCTAGAATTCTGCATTTCATTAGATATATCTAACCCTTTCTCCTTTTCCTCTTTCTGTCTATCTTTTCTCAGCTATTAGTGCAGTAACTGACCTTGATGCTGTGTTTGTCTTGATTGAAGGCGTTTGACATCATGCTAAAAAGCATGAAACAGAGAAAGAAAGAATGAAAGCAAGAAAGAAAGGAAGGAAGGAAGACAGGAAGGAAGAAAAGAAGGAGGAGGAAGAAAGGAAGAAAGAAAGAAAGAAAGAAAGAAAGAAAGAAAGAAAGAAAGAAAGAAAGAAAGAAAGAAAGAAAGTTTCATTTAGTAGTCCAAAGGAGCTTCCCATCAGGCTCTTCCCATCACTCTCTTAGAGTGAATCTAAGTGTTTCTCTTTGGAACAGCAACCGTGAGGGCCTTGTCCTCCCAGATTGATTCTTTTCCTTTTTCTAATTAAATGGAGCATCCTTTCATTACTTCTTAAAGAGGCCCGTTCACTGAATGGGCATTATTTCATGATAAGTGAATACCTGAAAATGTCTTAGCCTAAAACGGCCGGGTCTCCCATTGCATCCTGGGTCATCTCCAGTCAATCTGAAGAATATCAGGTCACTGAATCCAAATGTTTCTGGAGGAGAAATTGAGGCTGGTGATTTTGCACAGCACTTCTTCAATTAAATCAAAGTCAACTTCAAGTCATGTCATCATTTTCCTGATGTCATAGTCTTCTTTGAAAATGAAGGATAAACAATGTGCGAGTAGACTGAGCTAACTGCATGGGGACCCAGGTAGATGGGTAACTCAGTTGATCCTCCCCTTCTCCCTTTCCTTTGCCTCTCCAAAGGAAGGTAAATTTTGGTGGTCAAAATTTGGTGGCTAGATTCTTTTCCTCCTTCCTTCCCTCCTTCCTTCCCTCCTTCCTTACTTCCTTCCTTTCTTTTTTCTTTCCTTCCTTTCTTCCTTTCCTTTTACCTTCCTCCCTCCCTCCCTTCCTTCTTTCCTTCCTTCCTTCCTTCCTCCTTTCTTTCCTAAAACCTTAAACCCAGTTCACTCTGAAGACCATATATTGGACCACAATAATTCCATTAATAAGCACCATTTAATGATGTTTTTTGAACTCTCCTGGCTTAGAATGAATTTCTTTTTTAAAAAAATTTGATTAATTTAACTTTTAACATTAATTTTCACAAAAATTTGGGTTCCAAATTTTCTCCCCATTTCTCCCCTCCGCCCACCCCAAAATGCCAAGCATTCTAATTTCTCCTATCACCAATCTGCCCTCTCTTCTATCATCCCTCCCTTCTCTTGTCCCCATCTTCTCTTTAGTCCTGTAAGGCCAGATAATTTTCTATACCCCATTACCTGTATTTCTTATTTCCTAGTAGCAAGAACAATACCTGACAGTTGTTTCTGAAACTTTGACTTCCAACTTCTATTCATCCCTTCCTCCCTACCCCTTCCCTTTGGGAAGGCAAGCAATTCAATATAAGCCATATCTGTGTAGTTTTACATATGACTTCAATATTAGTCATGTTGTGTAAGACTAGCTATATTTCCCTCCATCCTATCCTGCCCTCCACTGCTTCTATTGTCTCTCTTGATCCTGTCCCTCCCCAAGAGTGTTGAATTCAAATTGCTCCCTCCTTCTACTTCACTCCCTTCTATCATCGCCCTCACTCTGCTTATCCTCTTCTCTCCAACTTTCCTGTATTGTAAGATAGGTTTTCATACCAAAATGAATGTGCATTTTATTCCTTCCTTTAGTCGAATGTGATGAGAGTAAGCTTCATGTTTTTTCTCTCACGTCCCCTCCTTTTTCCTCCACTGAAAAGTCTTTTGCTTGTCTCTTTTATGAGAGATAACTTGCCACTTTCCATTTCTCCCTTTTTCCTCCCAATATATTTCTCTCTTACCACTTAATTTCATTTTTTATAGGTATCATCCCATCCTATTCAATTCACTCTGTGCTGTGTGTGTGTGTGTGTGTGTGTGTGTGTGTGTGCAATCCCACCAACTACCCAGATACTGAAAAGTTTCGAGTTACAAATATTGTCCTTCCATGTAGGAATGTAAACAGTTCAACTTTAGTAAGTCCCTTATGACTTCTCTTTGCTGTTTACCTTTTCTTGCTTCTCTTGATTCTTGTGCTTGAAAGTCAATTTTTCTTTTTGGCTCTGGTATTTTCATCAAGAATGCTTGAAAGTCCTTGATTTCATTTAAAGACCAGGTTTTCCCCTGAAGTACTATACTCAGTTTTTTTGGGGAGGTGATTCTTGATTTTATTCCTAGTTCCTTTGACTTCTGGAATATCTTATTCCACACCCTCGATCCCTTAATGTTAAAGCTACTAGATCTTGTGTTATCCCGATTGTATTTCCACAATACTTGAATTTTTTCTTTCTAGCTGCTTGCAATATTTTCTCCTTTACCTGGGAACTCTGGAATTTGGCCACAATGTTCCTAGGAGTTTCTCTTTTTGGATCTCTTTCAGGCAGTGATTGGTGGATTCCTTGAATACTTATTTGCCTCCTTGTTCTAGAATATCAGGATGGTTTTCCTTGATAATTTTATGAAAGATGATATGCAGGCTCTTTTTTTGATCATGGCTTTCAGGTAGTCCCATAACTTTTAAATTGTCTCTCCTGCATCCATTTTCCAGGTCAGTTGTTTTTCCAATGAGATATTTCACATTATTTTCCATTTTTTCATTCTTTTGGTTTTGTTTTGTGATTTCTTGATTTTTCATAAAGTCATTAGCCTCCATCTGTTCCATTCTAATTTTGAAAGAACTCTTTTCTTCAGTGAGCTTTTGAACTACTTTTTCCATTTTTTTTTTTGGTTTTGTTTACTAACTTATTGGTTTCACTCAGTCATTCTTTTCCCTGGAGTCAATTCTCTCTTTCAATGAATTATTTTGTTCAGTGAGCTTTTGAACCTTCTCCTCCATTTGGCTAATTCTGCTTTTTAAAGCCTCCTTCTCCTCGTTGGCTTTTTGACCTCTTTTTCCAATTGAGTTAGCCTCTTTTTAAAGCTGCTATTTTCCTCAGCGTTTTTTTGGTTCTCCTTTATTAAGCTGCTAATTTGTTTTTTAAGGTCTTCTATTTCCTGAGTCAAGTTTAAGTCCCCTTTGAAGGGAGGGCCCTTGACTTCCTCTGACAGTATACCTTGTTCTTCCTTATACGAAGGGATGGGGGGGGACACCTGCTCCCCTAGAAAGTAACCTACTATGGTCTTATTTTTTTCCCCCCTTTTCTGGGCATTTTCCCAGCCAGTTACTTGACTTCTGAGTTTCTTCTCTTCACCTACCTTGCCTCCAGATCTGCCCAGCTAGTGCTTGGGGGCTGAGAATCAAATGCTGCTTCCTAGCCTTAGGGCTTTCAACGGGGGTGGGGGCAGGGCTGCTAGTCAGTGTGAGATTAAGTTCAAGTGCTCATGTGGGGGCAGGGCTGCCATACCTGGGTCAGTTCCCTCAGGGGGTTTATTTGGAGACCTTCAACAATAGATCTGAGCTCCTGCCTGCTTTGGGAGCCCCTGTCTGCTGCTGTCTCCTCTGCTACTTCTGGACGGGGCCTGAGGTATGGGGACACACGCTCACCTCTTGGCCAGCCAAAAAGACCCTCTCACTGACCTTTGGTGCCTGTGGGTGGAGACACCTACGCTGCTGCTGGAGATTCTGTCCCTGAAGCCTGCTTGAACTTTTATATCTTTATTAAATTCTTTGTTTTTAGTTCTCTACAGTCACTTGAATATATGTTAGTTTTTTCCTCTATCTCCCCTTCCCCCATCACTCTCTCCCTGAAACAGTGTATAATTTTATATAGGTTTTACACATATATTCTATTAAATGCATTTTCACCTTAGTAATGTTGCTTAGAAAAGCTAAAATGAATGGGAGAATTCATAAAGCAAAACAAAACAAGAAAACATAACATAAAAAAAAATAAGATGGTCTGCTTCATTCAGAAATCCAATTCCATAGCTTTTTCTCTGCACGTGGAAGGCGTTTTGCCTCAAGGGTCCAGTGGGAATTTTTTAAGTCCTTGATTGCAATGAAGTACTAAGGATACCCTAAAAATTACCCTCACACTGTTGTTGTTGCTATATAGAAAGTTCTCCTGTTTCTGCTCCTTTCATTCAGCATCAGTTCATATAAACCTTTCCAGGCCTCTCTGAAATCTTCCTATTCATCGTTTCTTACAGTAAAGTAGTTTTCCATCCCATTCATATATCGCAATTTGCTCAGCCATTTCCCAATTGATGGACATCCCTTGATTTCCAGTTTTTGGCCACTACAAAGAGAGCTGCTATAAATATTTTTGTAAAAGTGGGACCCTTTCCCATTTCTATGATTTCCTTGGGATTTAGTACCAGAAGCAATATAGCTGGATCAAAGGGCATGCACATTTTTGTTGACCTTTGGGCATAGTTTAAAATTGCTCTCCAGAATGATTAGAGCAACTCACAGCTCCAACAATAATGAATTATTGTTCCAACTCTCTCACATTTTCTCCAATATGCATAATCTTCCTGTTTTCTCATGTTAGCCAATCTGATAGGTGTAATGTGTGATCTCAGAGTTGTTTTGATTTGCATCTCTCTAATCAATAGTGATTTAGAGCGTTTTTCATATAACTATACATCGTTTTAGTTTCTTCCTCTGAAAACTGACTTCATATCTTTTGACCATTTATTAATTGGAGAATGACTTGTATTCTTATATATTTGACTCAGTTTTCTACATATTTTAGAAATGAGGCCTTTATCACAGACAGTAGTTGCAAATCTTACCTAGTTTTTTGTTTCCTTCTTAATCTTGATTGCATTAGGTTTGTGCAAAACCTTTTCAATTTAATGTAATCAAAATTATCCATTTTGCACTTCATAATGTTCTCTATCTTGTTTGGTCATGAATTTCTTCATTCTTCATAAATCTGGCAAACATACTATTCCTTGCTCCCCTATTTTGTTTATATTATCAATTTTATATCTACATCATATATCCATTTGGAATTTATTCTTGTATACAGTGTCAGGCATTGGTCTATGTCCAGTTTCCACCAAACTGTTATCTTGTTTTTCCCCCAAATTTATAAAACTCTGAGTTCTTATACCAGAAGCTAGGATTTTTGGGTTTATCAAACATCAGATTTCTATATTCACTGACCACTGTGTCTTCAGTACCTAATATATTCCACTGGTCTACCCCTTTATTTTTTAGCCACTATCAAGTGGTTTTGATGATTGCTGCTTTATAATACAATTTCAGATCTGGTGGGGTGAATTTTGATATTATTTTTTGCAACTCTAGAAAATAATTCTCTCATGGTTTGATTGGTATGGCACTGAATAAGTGAATTGATTTAGTAGAACTGTCATTTTTATTATATTATCTTAGCTTACCCACAAGCAACAGATGTTTTTCCAATTACTTAGTTTTGATTTTATTTGTGTGAAGTGTTTTGTAATTGTGTTCATATAGTCCCTGGGATTGTTTTGGTAGGTAGACTCCCAAATATTTTATAGTGTCGACCATAGCTTTAAATGGGATTTCTCATTGTATCTCTTGATGTTGGACTTTGTTAGTAACATATAGAAATGCAGGTGATTTATGTGGATTTATTTTGCAACCTGCAACTTTGCCAAAGTTGTTTGCTATTTGAAGTAGTTTTTTTACTTTATTCTCTGGGATTCTCTAAGTATATTATCATATCATCTTCAAAGAGTGATAATTTCATTTCTTCTTTGCCTGCTCTAATTCCTTCAATTTTCTTTTCTTCTCTTATTTCTACAGTGAACATTTCTAGCACCATGTTGCATAATAGTGGTGATAATGGACATCCTTATTTCACCCCTGATGTTATTGGAAATGAATCTAGCTTGTCCCCATTGGTTGCTGATAGTTATTATTTTATTGAATAAAAACTGTTTATTATTTTATGGAAAATTCCATTTATTTCTGTTCACTCTCTCCAGTGTTTTTGTTAGGAATGGGTGTTGTATTTGTCAAAAGCTTTTTCTGCATCTGTTGAGATAACCATGTGGTTTCCGTTAGTTTTGTTGTTGTTATGATCAATAATGTTAATAATTTTCCTAATATTGAACCAGCACTGCATTCCTGGTATGAATCCTACCTTAACATAGTGTGTTATTTCATGAAAAGTTGCTGTATTCTTTTTGCTAATATTTTATTTAAAACTTTTGCAAATATATTCATTAGAGAAATTGGTCTATTATTTTCTTCTCTGTTTTGGCTCTTCCTGGTTTAGGTGTCTGACTATATTTGTATCATAAAAATAACTTGGTCGACTCCTCCAGTTTTCCAAAATACTCGATATACTATTGTAATTAACTGTTCTTTAAATATTTGACAGAATTCACTGGTAAATCAATCTGGCCCTGGAGATTTTATCCTAGGGAGTTCAATTGGTTGCTCAATTTCTTTTTTCTGAGATGGGGTTATTTAAGTATTTAACTTCCTCTTTTGTTAATCTGAGCAATTTATATTTTTTAAAATAATCAATCATCTCAGTTACAGTGTCAAATTTGTGGACATACAGTTGGACAAATTAATTTCTAATTATTGCTTGAATTTCCTCTTCATTGGAGGTTACTTCACCCTTTTCATTTTTGATATTGATAATTTGGTTTTCTTCTTTCTTTTTTAAATCAAATTGACCAAAGATTTATCAACTTTACTGGGTTTTTTTCCCTGCAAAACCATCTCTTAGTTTTATTTATTAGTTCAATGGTTTTAGTTATTTTTATAATGATATTTAATATATTGTATATTTATTATTCTTTATCAATCTATATTATCATATATAATATATTATAATTAATATAAATAATATTATTTATTATTGCTATATAATATATTTATATTATGTATAATATATATTATATAATAATATATGTAGTTATATTTAGTTATTAGTTCAAAGTTTTATTAACTTCAGCTTTATTATTGCCTCCTTTGGTTTTCACAATTTCTAATTTCATATTTACTTGGGGATTTTCAATTTGTTGTTTTTTCTAGCTTTTTCAGCTGCATGCCCAATTCGTCGATCTCTTCTTTCTCTATTTTATTCATGTAGGCATTCAAAGATATAAAACATCCTCAAGAACTGCTTTGCAGTGTTCCATAATATTTAATATGTTGTCTCATTTTTGGCATTCTCTTGAATGAAACTGTTGATTATTTCTACGATTTGTTGTTTAATCCACTCATTTGGATTAGATTATTCAGTTTCAAATTAATTTTTGGTTTATGTATCCTTGGTCTTTGATCAGATATAATTTTACTGCATTGTAATCTGAAAAAGATAGCATTGGCTATCTCTGCCTTTCTGCACTATATTGTGACTTTTTGATTGCCTAGTACGTGATCAATTTTTGTATATGTGCCATGTACCACTGAGAAAAAGGTATATTCCTTTCTATCTCCATTCAATTTTCTTCCGAGATCTATCATATCTACCTTATCCAGAGTTTTATTCAGCTCCTTAACTTTTTTCTAGTCTATTTTGAGGTAAGATTTATCAAGTCCAGAGATGGGGAGGTTGAGGTCCCCCATTAGCATAGTTTTGCTATTTCTTCCTGTAACTCCCTTAACTTCTCCTCTAAGAATTTCAATGCTATACCACTTGATGCATATATGTTTAATAATGAAATTTCTTCGTTGTCTGTGGTACCTTTTAGTAGGAAATAGTTTCCTTCCTTATTTCTTTGGATTAGATACATTTCTGCTTTTTGCTTTGTCTGAGATTAGGAATGCTAGCCCTGGTTTTTGTACATGAACTGAAGAACAACATAATCTGCTCCAACCTTTTACCTTTACCCTTTGTGTTTGCCTTCATTTCAAAAGTGTTTCTTGTAAGCAACATATCGTTTGATTATGGTTTTAAATCCATTCTGCTATCGGTCTCTCTTTTATGGGAGACTTCATCTCATTCCCATTCACAGCTACTATAACTGTGTCTTTCCCTCCATCTGCTTTCTCCCATTTATGCTTTTAGTTCTTCCTTCTCTCTTATCCTCCACAGTATAGTATTAATTTTTGACCACCACCTTCCTCAGTCTTCCCTCCCTTCTTTCAGCCCCCCTCCTCTTTACTCCCCTTTTCCCTTCTACTTCTTCTCTCCCTTTGACCTCTTCTCCCTTTTCTTTTTCACTTACCCTCTTACTACCTTTAGAACTAATTGTATTTCTATACTTAACTGAGTTTTTTGCTCCCTCCTTGAACCAAATCAGATGAAAATAAATCTCAATCAATGCTCCTCTCCTTTCCCTCTTTCCCTCTGCTGTAATGTATTTTTGTGCCTCTTCCTATGATGCAATTTACCTTTTTCTTCTTCCTCCCTTTCATATCTCCTGGTACAGTCCTTTCACACCCTTAAATCACATTTTTATCATCACATCATTGACCTTATATCATCTCCCTCTATCTATGTATATTCTTTTTATATATCGTAATGGACATGTAATTCTCAAGATTAACAAATACCATCTTCCTGCATAGGGATATAAAGAGCTTGCCCATGTTGAATAACAAGTTTTTTTCCCCTGTCACCTTTTTCTGCTTCTCTTGAGACCTGTGTTTGAAGATCAGATTTTCTACTGAGCTTTGGCCTTTTCATCAGGAAGATCTGGAAATCCCTTATTTCATTGAATATCTGTCTCCTTGCCTGAAATACTATGCTCAACTTTTCTAAGGAATTGATCCTTGGTTGTAGTGCCAGCACTTTTGCCTTACAGAATATCATATTCCAACCCCTCGATCTTCTAATATAGAAGCTTCCAGATCCTCTGTGATCCTGACTGTAGTTTTTCAATATTTGAATTGTTTCTTTCTGTCTACCTGCAGTATTTTCTCCTTCGCTTGACAGTTATGAAATTTGGCAATGCTATTCCATTGGTGTTTTCAGTTTGGGATCCCTTTCAGGAGGTGAATGGTGGATTCTTTTGATGACTATTCTTGGAAGATATTTTACCAGCTCTTTTTTTCTCATGGCTTTCTGGTAAGCCAATAATTCTTAGATTTTCTGTCTAATAGATATAAAACAGATCTATTTTCTAGGTCAGTTGGCTTCTAATGTGATATTTTACATTTTCTTCCATCTTTTCATTCTTTGGATTTTGTTTGACTGATTCTTGATGATTAAGAGAGTAATTAGTTCTACTTGTTCAATTCTGATTTTATCAAATTGCTTTCTTCAGTTAACTTTTGCATCTCCTTTGCCATCTGTCCAATTTTTCCTTTTAAGAAGTTGTTCTCTTCAATTAGTTTTTTTACTTCCTTTTCTATTTGTCTAATATTTCTAGTTAGTTTTTGTGTTTACTTTTCTATTTGTTCAAATTTCCTTTTAAGGAGATGTTCTGTTCAGTGAATTCTTTTTTATATATTTTTAAAATCATTGGCCACTTTTCCTTCTATTTCTCTAATTTGACTTTTAAAAGAACATCCGAAGAATGTTTTTTGGACCTGGGGCCAGTTCACATTCCCTTCTGAAGTTTCAGATGAGTGTACAGTCTCAATGCTGACCTCTTTGGTATTAGTGTTTTGATCCTTGTTCCCACAAAAAAATTCTATGGTCTTTTCTTTTCCGACTTGCTTCCTGTTTATGAGAATTGTCCTTTTCTTCAATTTTAAAGTAGATTTCTGCTTCTGAGGCACATGGGGCTCTGTCCCACAAATTCTGTGCCTTGAACTTGAGGCTTTGTGTGTTGTGGCCTCTGGTTCTTTAAACCAGTTAAAATGTAGAAGTCAAAATGCTGTAACTGACCTGGTGCTGGATCTGGCTGGTGTTGGAAAGCAGAGACCAGTTGAAGTCTTTTTGAGTTTCCCCAGAGTTACCCTGGAACTAATTGCATTAAGTGTGGGGGAAGGGTTGTCTAGCCACAGGTGGGGTCCTCTGCTAAGCTGGCCCATAGACAAGCTCAGCAGTTGGTGAACAAATCTGTGCTAGTGTCTTCCCAATTCCCCTGGGGTGATGAGGCACACCTTGGTTGTTGGAGTTGGCACTTGTGGGCTCCACCCCTCTGGAGCTCAGGAACTCCTCCAGATTTGCATAAGTGGGGCTACCTGGGATAGCTCTGGTCCTGCCCTGGTCCCCTTCAACCACAGCAAGAGAGACCCTCCTTCTTTCTAGCTTCACAGGCTAAGAGACTGTTTACCCCTTTGGCTGATTCCATTGTTCCAGGACTTTTCCTGGGGAAATATTCTCTGGGCTCTTCAAGGTCAATAAGAGGAGAGAGACAGCAATTATCTATCACTCTGCTGTTTTGGCTTCCAGAAGTTCAAGTAGGTCATTTACAAACATTTAATTTGCTAACTGAGAGTCTCAGGAACAGTTGTTGCTGTTACCTGGGGTTCTGCACTTCTCTTTCCCTCAGTCCCACTGGACTCTCATTCTGAGCCAATATGGTTGAGGATCAACAGCCTATCTCCAACTTCAGATTGCATGAGGCTTCCTGCTCAACCCTGCCATGGCTGGAAATCGGCCACAGTCTGTCTTTTACTGGATTCTGCCCTTCCAAAATCCATTCAGATTCTCTTTTTAGGAGTTTCTGAAGGAATATGACTTAGACATTAAGGTAGCAGTAATTCCATACATATATACATACATATACATACATACATATGTATACACAGTGAGTACCGGGTGAGTTGAATAGGAAGGGATGATATCTCAAAAGTAAAATTAAGGGATGAGAGAGGAATTTATTAGGAGCAGAAAGGGAGAAACGGAATAGGGCAAATTATCTCTCATAAAAGAGGCAAGGAAAAGTCTTTGTCAAGGGAGGAGGTAAAGGGGGAGGAGAGAGGGAAAAAGTGAAGCTTAATATCATTACATTTGGCTTAAGGAAGGAATAACATGCACACTTAATTTGAACTAGGTTGGGGAGGATGATGGACGGATGGGCAAATTGGATGAGGAACAATTTGAAGTAAACACTTTTGGGGGGGACAATGTCAAAAGAGAGAATGGAATTAATGAGAGTCAGGATAAGATGAAGGGCAATATAGTTAGTCTTATACAACATGACTATTATGGAAGTTGTTTCCAAAACTACACATATATAGACTATATTGACTTGCTTGCCTTCTCAGTGGGGATGAGTGGGGAGGAAAGAAGGAAGAGAATTTGGAGCTCAAGGTATTAGGAATAGTGTTGAGAATTGTTGCATACAACTTGGAATAAGAAATACAGATAATAAGGTATAGAAATTTATCTTGTCCTACAAGACAAGAGAGAAGATGGGGATAAGAGAAAGAAGGGGTTGATAGAAGGGACAGCAGATTGGGGGAAGGTATCAGAATGCAAGGCGTTTTGGGATGTGGGGAGGGGAGAGAAGGGGAGAAAATTTGGAACTCAAAATTTCATGGAAATGAATGTTGAAAACTAAAAATAAACATTAAAAAAAGAAATTGGATGCACATACTTGATACATATGATATTGTTTCATTGTCAGTTTTATCAAGGTGTAGTTTCCTTCCTTATCTCTTTTAATTAGATGTATTTTTACATTTTCTTTGTCTGAGATCAGGATTGCTACCCCTTCTTTTTCTTTACCTCACCTGTAGTATTATAAATTCTTGCTCCAATTTTTTACCTTTAAAATGTATGTGTGTTTGTGTGTGTGTGTGTGTGTGTGTGTGTGTGTGTGTTTCCTTCAAGGATGTTTCTTATAAACAACATATTGTAGGATTCTGGTTTTTGATCCACTCAGCTGGAAGAAATCATCCATTCACAATCACAGTTATAATTACTACATATGTATTTTCCTCCATCTTATTCTTCCTCCCCTTTGTCCTTTCTCTCTTTTCACCCTTTCCCTCCTCACCAGCATTTTCCTTTTGTCTACCACCTTCCCAGATCAGCCCTCCCTTTTGTCAGATGCCACTCCACCCACCCATTTAATTGATCCCCTCCCCTCCTACTTCCCTATCAGGTAAGATAGATTTCTATATTCCCCCTGTCTGGTATATTAATCCCTCTTTGAGCCAATAGTGATGAGACTAAGGTTCTCAAGTAATATCCGTTGCCCACCCTCCCATATGTCAGACCATATTTAAATTCTACCAAACATTTAAAGAATAATTAATTTCAGAAAGTTTTTGGAAAAAAAATAGAAAAGAAGGGATCCTATCAAATTTCTCCTATGACAAAAATACATTGACAGATTAACAAAGGAGAGTCAAAACATAAAGAGAACTATATAAAAAACTAAAGATCAAAATTCCAACCCTGAGAGATGTTTGATTTCTACCATTCTCACTAACCACTACAGCTTAGCTTATCAAATAGAACCAAATCAGGGGATAGAATGGAAGAAAGAATTGAATGGAGAGGAGACAGATATTAGAAAGAAAAACTTTCTGTAGAATCAGTTCTCAAAACTGGTGATATCTAAGTGGCTAGAGCTGCCACAGAAGGCCAAAAATGTCCTTTTTGCAATGTGAGGGCCTTCCTAGTACAGCTTCCAGATAGATCAGCCACTGTGATTACACCATATACTTCACAATCAAATTCAACTTAAAAAGTAAAATTTCACTTTTTAGTATCCTCAGCCCCACAAGTCTTTGTGTGTAAGGATGTGTTTGCCTTTGGACTCCAGAAACAAGGCTATTTAGTTTTTTTAGAGCTTCAGGCAGAAACACTGTCCCCAGGACTAAAAACATTATTGATACCCTGGGCCTACTTCAGAGAGATCACTATATGCAAGGCAATCAGGCTTGCGTAAAGGGAGAATGCAAAGACACAGGTGGGTAGAAAAAAGCTTCCTGTGCATGTGAAGGGTAGGTGGAAGGGCTAATGAAGAACTCTGCCTTGTCATATTGGGGAATCAGCACCTGGAATTCCAGGAGAAAATTGTGAGTAGATAAAGCAGTGCCTTGAATGCCATGACATATTAGAAAATGTAATAAGCAGTGAGGAGTAGAAGGAGAATGGGACCCTGAGTGATTCAGATGGATTTGGGATATAGGGAGATGGAATTTAGAGGACTAGAGTCATAGAATGTTGGACTTGGAATTTAAAGATAATGAAATCCAATCGATTTCATACATGTACCCTGAAGAGATTAATTGACATTATATTAATGTTACGAAGTTAACAAGTCTAACAGCCAGGATTTGAACTCAGGTCCTCTCACTAAAATGCAAAGTGCTTTCTGTAAAACAAAGCTATAAAGTGGGAGATGGGAAGTGAGGACGGAACTGATGAGACTGAGGTAAGTGGAGAGGTGGAAAGAGCTGGGGGAAATGAGGGAACTGAAGAGATTTATTCTTGAAGGGCCAGAGGAAAGGATCACTGAGGGCTGAGGTGTGAGTCTGCCTAGGTCATCTTCTTTTCTTCTCATTACCTTGCAAACCATTCATTTCCTCACTTTCTGCCAACTTTCCCAGTTCTTTCTCTTGATTTCCTCCTTTTGTCCCTTTTCTCTCTCCCAATGCTCTCACAATCCCATCTGGAGTCACTCATTTGTTTTCTGTAAGATACTTTGTGAAACAACTATTTGGAGCATCTGGTCCAATGGAGAGTATAGCATCAAGATCTCTGATGCCCTTAGCGGGAAGCCTTGCATAGTGGGCAAATAGATGAGATATTGCCCAACCTAAGAATAGATAAAAGGTTAGTTTTGAATTCTGGTTTTCAAGGAATTCCAAATCACTTCCTTGGGGCAGAATAGGAGTCCCTGGTGATTAGTGACAATTATGTTAAGTATAGAAAGAGGGTGGATCTCAGGAAACAAACCAGACATTATGAAAAGACTATTTTGCCAGGTCAAGCCACAGTTTCTAGAATAATAAAGTTGGAGAGACTAGGCTAGATGTGGAAAAGAATTTTGTAACTTGGGTCTGAAGTCAAGAATGTCAGCCCTGAGAGAAGGGAGAAAATACCATGAATGAGAGCACTTGACATTGGAAAGATGAGGATATGATTAATTTCTTATCTCCACTTGAGACATCCTCATATGGTAGTGGAGTTCTAGCCACACCTTCTCCCTCTGCTGTGCTGGCCTTCAAACTGTTAGTTCTGGAAGAAGAGGGAGGAGATGGGAAATGAGAATGCTTGAAGGAAAGGAGAGATTAAGGAAAATATAGGAGGAAAGGAAGGGAGTGGGCAGAGAAATTTGCAGGAGAAACATCTTGTTTGTTCTTCTTACACCTGTCTCCATGTCTATGCACACACAGCCACTACCATAGCTCAGGCCCTTGTCAACTCTTACCCAGACTATAGAAGCAGTCTCCCAATTGGGCTTCTTAAGTCATCTCTTTGCCTCCAAGCGTCCTCCACATAACTCCCAAGGTAGTTTCCCTAAAGCAGGTCTATCCATGTTACTCCATTACTTGATAAAATTCTTTAGCTCACTATCACTTCTACTATTAGATATAAACTCTTTGGTTTTGTATTTAAAGTCTTTCACAAGTTGATCCAATCTATGGGACCCTCTTATTATTTCTCCTATGTGGCACTCCTTCGGCCATCTCCATTCACGCCTTTACACGAGTGATTCCTCAGGCTTGAAATACTCTCCTTCCTCTCCCCTGCCTAGTTTCGTTCTAGGCTGCATTCAAAGTGCTACACTTGAAATTACCATGTATCTATTTTGTATACAGTTACATTTGTTTCTTTCAGGTAGATTATAAGGTCCTTGAAGGCAAGAATGATTTCACTTCTGTCTCTGTATTACCCCCACATCCTGTCTATTGACTAGCACATAAAATTGATACTAAATACTGATTTTTTCCAGTATAGTCTATGTCACAAGGGTTTTGGGAGACACTCTCTCACCAGGATACCTCAGTCCTAGTTTGAAGCAGGCATGATCTCTAAAGAAATGAGAATAGTCCTGTCTTACACTCTGTGACTTACTACACCTTACCTCAAATCAGAACTCCAGAGTAAACCTCTTAACCAAATTTGGGTATGGTTCATTTCAAGGGACTTCACAAAAGGCATGAATAAGATCCTTTCTAATAATTTCTCAATATGCAGAGTAGAAAATATCGTGTTTAAGATAGTGATTTATTCCTTCTTCCACTAAAGGGCCTTACACCTGAAACAGAGAAGACACAAGTACACACTGACAAATATTTAAAGCATGAAACAGCATCCCGTAACAAAGGCACCCATCAATAGACACAGGATTCATATTTCTCATCATTTTTTCTCTGCTCTGCTAGGAGGAAAAGACATCCCAAAGGTTTGCAGGTATGCTGAACATGGATTTAACCTTCATATTGGATGAGCAGCTCCAAAAAGATACATATTTTTTGGCTAGCCAGGCATGCATGACCCAACCTCCTGTTGGTTTTCAAGTCTTTGAAGAAGTAGCATCATTTTAGGAAACACCTCCTTCCAACAAGTACCCAGATTTTCAATTACTGTGAATCTCCTGAATTCATAAGGTGGCCCCCATCCTTCTCATGTTTGCTGCTCCATCCTCTGGGTTGATATAAAGAAACCCAAAAAATAAACAACTAATGACTGAAGATTTAGTCTCAGGCAAGCACATGCACACACTGTTACCTGAACATAGTCACAATGGCTGATACTGAGAAGGAAATAAAAGGAGAGATTCCCTCTCCCTCTTTATGTTGAAAGTCTGAAAAAGAGTAATTCTAAGAGACATACTCAAAGGGGGTGGGGGAAGGAGAAAGGAGATTGTTTAACTTTTTAAACCTTCTAAATATGTAGGTCCTTCTTGTTCAGGGGTTCTTTTTGAAAGAATATTTCTCCTCTTCCCCAATACAATGTGGAGTAAGGGATCAACCGAGAGACTCCTCTTCTGGGCACGTTTTATCAAGGTATCAAAGTATATGTGTCATGGGAATGGCCTGACATTTGAGTCCACTGGAAGGGGCCAGAGCAAAGATTCAGTTTACAATTATAATCTCATCTGTGATGTAAAACCACTGTGATATCTCTTCTCCAGGCCTAGTTAGACCATAGCATTCTATTACATACATGGTCTAGAACATGGCTACTAGACTACTAGGTCAAGGATGATGGATCAAGGACTGATACTTCCTGAACTATTTCATTCAGAGAACACTGAACTTTGGAATACATAAATGGGATCTACAAATTCTTCTCCTGAGGGAAGGAGAGGCTAGGGGGCTCATGGAATACATCAGAAAATATGGATGGTCAGATATATTTATCAGCTAAATATGTAATATAGAGCTTACTTTGATATGGAAAAAAATCTCTGCATGTAATAATTTTCTTTGCTATATACATATATATATATATATAAATATGTAAAATTTCTATTTTCAGAGGAGGGAATAACCATTTATAAGAGGCCTATTACGTGCCAGGAAATGTGTTTTACAAGCATTGTGTCATTTGATTCTCACACAAAAAGTAGGTGCTACTATAATCCCCATTTTAGTTGAGGAAATTGAGGCAAGCAGGTTGACTTGTCCTGGGTCACAAATCTAGTAAATGTCTGAGGTCAGATTTATACTCAGGTCTTCCTAAAGCTAGGCACAGTTCCCTATTCATTGTGCTACCTAACTGTCCCTGAAGGAATAGGAATTTTGATATCAAGATCATCTCATTGAACTTCTCCCTCCTCATGAGATAATGAAGATGGTACAAAACAATTTGGAAAATGATACACAGTACCACTTTAGATTTCCTTAAGGCATTTGGTAAAATCTGTTACAATAACCCCATGGGGCAGATTGAGATGTTGATGAAGAAGCTCTGGACCAATTCTTAATAGCAGTACTGAGGTTTGTTGTGGTTTTTAACTAGATGACAGGCTAGTATTACAAAAAACAATAGGCCTGTTTTTATCCAGAGTATTATAAGAATATGAGTTCAAGGCCCCAAATGAAAGAGGGAGGGTGGGTTAGAAATATGAGAAAGCAAGGATAATAAAGACAGTGTAGAAAGGGAAGATACGTAACACCTCCATGCTTTCCCTTTTGAAGGACATTGCCATGAGGACTAAGTGCCTTAGTCTACCATCCTCTCCTTCTTTCCTTTACCCAGCTGTCTCCCCCTACTCCAAATGATCAGTGTTCTGGGATGTTGTTTTTCCACTGTTTATTGAGAAGGAAAAAGTGAATATAGATTTATGTTCCACAGACCAGAGAAATAATTTTATAATATACAGACAATTTATAATATACAGACTCAGAAAAGTTCATTCAACAATAGCAAAAAGAAAGAAATGTACTGCATCCCAGATAAGGAAATGCACACCATCCAGACCTAACTTGAACTTTGCTAATTCTCTCTTGGCATGGAGAGATTATCCTTCCTTGAGCACATGTACAAGCACCACTTATCTCATTAGGATCCTCCCTGAGATTTGGGATCCACTTCCTTACCTAATCCCTCCACCCTTGACACACAAGATGCAGCTCATTCTCTCACCACAAGCTCATTCTCAGTTACTGAGGAGATTTCTTGATGACATTGATGAGGTCTCCACCAATCTTTATTGCTTCTACATAGATTAACTAACTGGGTATGTTATCCTTCCTCTCTCTATATACAAATAACATTTTCAACCCAATACTTCTAAAAGATAACACAATGTCTCTTCTCCCCAAGATAAACAAAATAGCCCCTTAATACACCCAACAAAACTATATCCTTCCTACAGCCCCCTCTGTAAAGTCTAGAATTGTTCTCAGTGAATACGCTCTGGCTTATGGTTGAAAAAAAACCTTTCTTGGGTTTTGGGAGAGGCCCCTGTGAGGGACAAATGAATGCAAGGAATAGAACAGGGAGGAGCAGGGTTGAAAGGTTCAGTTAACTCATATCTAGGGTCTCCCCAAAAGGAAGCGTAGAGGGAATTAGTATAAAATATGAATCAATATAGGATTACTATTTGTTTCTTCCACACAATGCTTAAAAATCAAAAACCTTACACGTGTGCATTGGCAAAGACTAAAAACATTAAACATGACCCATAACCCCAATGACATTCTCTCAGGAGCATGATATTTGAATGATCGGTTACATTTTCTCCTTGACTGTGCACTCTCCAAACAATTGCCTCAAGGCCCACGTCTTCTCATAAGTCTGTCAAGGTTTGGCCTCAACCTCCTATCATTGGTAATCTTCTGTGAGCCCGAAGAAATTGCAGAAAACTATTTCTGCTGCCAAATAGCTCCAACTAAGGGCCCCAGGAAGTCCTAAGGACCATCTCAGGGCCATTATTGGTCAGTTTTGCTCAGGCAGAGAAACATGAAGGCAGAAACAACCCAAGAACTGGTCTCTGACTGGTCTATACAACTAATGCTATCATATGTGAACAGTTGCCATTGTTGTTGAGGTGGCAGGGTGTAGGAGATGTTCTTCTCATCCTTTCATGAGAATTACTGGAAAAAGAGAGTTCTAAGCAACAAGCTAAAAACAGAGGAATAAAGGAGCAACAGTGGAAGTTATCTTTCCTTTTAAAATCTGTGGAATGGGCTGTACTTCCTATGTCAGTGGTCAATCCTCTTTGAAACATTCCTGTGCCTCTGTTGCCAACATAAGTACCATGGTATTGCTGCATCATTGCAAATATTGAGTCCTTCAATGCAGAGCACATGTTCCAGAAATTTCTGAGTGAGGTAAGCTCTCTTTGCTTCCGTGGGACATTCTCTAGCCAGAGTGGAGCGTAAGATGCCCCTGATTATTGCCAAAAAGTCATCCTGCTTTTGTAATGGCCCCTCCCTTGAAAATCATGCCCAATTCACAGGATCAATTACAACAATTGGCTTTCCAGAGGGGCAACTGTTTCTACAGGCAGGGAAGTGGTACAGTGAACAGAATTCTGGGCCTGAAGTCAGAAACACATGGGTTGAAATTCAACCTCAGACATTTACTGGCCATGGGACCCTGGACAAGTTACTTATCCTCTATGTGCCTTGCTTTCCTGAAGTATAACATAGGCATAATAATAGTCATATGTACCTTCCAGGGTTGATGTGGGGATCAGAAAAGGTAATATTTTTAAACCACTCAGCACAGTGTAGGACACATGGTAGTTACTCATTAAGTAGTCATGTCCTGCCTTTATTCCTTCAGTTCCAGAATTCTATAGATCACCTTGTGGCTTTGCATGAGAAGCTGATCTTGTGTCTGTCTCCTCCACATCCCATACCACATGACCTGGTCTCCATGATGCTCACTTCCTCAGTCCAGTTAATTATAGCCAGTCGTATACCAGAGGCTGTTTTATCGAAGAACAAAAACAGGAAACAGAGAGTCACAGGAAATTTATCTAATAGGAAAATAGCCCATGACACCAGAGCCCTCAAGTCAAAGGCTCCCTCAGAGACTGTCCCTGACACTGCCATGTACAACCATTCTGCTCTTTCTTCAGCCTCACTTTTCCCTTTGCAATAGCCTTTGGCTCCATGTCTTCCTCACATTGACAACAGGTATGCTAATAGTTCAGTCTACCATTCAAAGACATCTTCCATCCAAAGACATCAGATAGTGTTCTTGAACTCCACCTACTTAGTGACTGTCACCAAGCCCTGTCACCTGACCCATCCCTACCCAATAGACTCCCAACATTTCAAACCCACTGGCTTAGCTGTCTGCAACTTTATTTTAACTTTTACTTTAGGTAGAACACGGAATTTACCCCTACTCCAGAAGACCTCCCCTAGGTGACAAGGTAGGCAATGTATTATGTCTTTTCATAGCTTTTCCTGTGGTAACATGTGTAGATTGGATGAATATGGAGTGGGGTGTAGTGGTTGGGTGGGGAGAATTTTGGACTTCATCTTCTCCAAGTTCCCATCCTTCTATGTGACTCCTCAGTACTAGAATTTCCCACCCCCCCATAGAATACATTTCAGCAGAAATAGACCAGAGGACCTGATGGCTTAAGAGATGACTTTTGAGAAGTCCCTGGGATCTCCTGGGGGTGGAGGAAGTGTCAGTGTGTGTGTGTGTGTGTGTGTGTGTGTGTGAATTTACAATGGAGGGAGGTATACTAGGGAGTGGAGCACAGATGAGATAGTAGATAGAGATTTGGATTCAAACAGACCTGGGCTAACTGTGACTATGGGAAAATCCCTTAAGCTCTTTGATACTCAGGTTCTCCATCTTTAAAATGGCCATAGTAAAACCTACTGTAGTAGCAGTACCTATTTCTGAGAATTCTTATTAGATGTATTTGAAATGATATCTGTGAAATATTTTCCAATTTCCAAATTGTGATACAAAATGTTTAGCACTATTATTGTAGAGAAAGGACCAGCTTTTAAGCCCTTGTCTTTGTGAGGCCTAAGACCTCACAATATCAGATACTTCCAAATGGATATAAAATATGAACTCTGCCCAGTTCATCTTTAGAAACTGTAATTCTTCAGGCTTCTGAAAAGACAGAAGGTCTTTGGACCAAAACTGGACTAAGGACTTTAAGAGTTAAAGGCTCTTCAAGACCAAGAGGACTAAAGGAATTCATGGAATGAGGGACTGAAATAATGGAGAGAGAGGGGTGTAGTTCAGTGACTGAATATGTGTTCAGAGCAAGAAAGGAAGAATAATGACACTGTGATAAGAGCCCTAGAGAGGAAGCCATTAATTATCTAGGGACTAGGGAATTATCAGTTCAGTAGCAAATTAGCAGTTGTAATGCCAGTCCCAATCAGTCCTCAGAGGAACTCTAAAAAGGAATTTCTATCATTACACAGTCCCTCCCTCATTTTACAGTTAAGGGAACTGAGGCAGACAGGAAAGTAAAGAGGCAAAGTGATTTGAGTTCAAAGGCATAGTCAAGTAGCTCTGTTTCCCAATGGGATTATCAAAGCCTGGTTTATCAGAGCTATATTTCAAGACCTCAGGAATGAAAATTATGTGAGATAAAAGAGCTAACTGTTCTCATTAAAAAAAAGTTATAGAATAAATGAATGTGAAAGAAGAAAATAATGTTCAACTCCAAGAAATCTTTCAAGGTATAAGCAATCAAATCTGCATATAAGGATATGACTCTACACATGGACAGAGGGAGAAGAAGAGAATAGGGGAGGGACATGAAGAGAAAGTGGAGGGAGGAAATAGCAGTGTTGCCAAAATGCAACAGCTCAGTTGAGTCCCCAGGAATCAGTTAGTACTGCACAAAGATTGTTGTTCTCCCTTCATTCTCACAGAGGACCAGTGCCACCAGGGGAGTGATGTCTTGATTTTCAAGTTATTTGGACTTAAGTGAGGGAGGGCTGTGCAAAGTCGTCTATCTCACTCTCTCCTCCAGAGGCAATAAAGTCCAGTGGGAAGACTTTGGGACAACGTACAATGGCCTCCACCTTCTCAAGAAGTGTAGCCACAAAAGAAGAGAAGAGATAGCCAGGATGGATGGGTTAGGTATGGGTTTTTTGAGAATGAGCCAGTAGACAGAGTGAATTTGAAGATAAATGAGAGAGTGGGGATGATAGAAAGGATTAATCTGCTGAACCAGAATGAGATCACTTGTGCAAGTAGAGGATTTTGCTTTTGCTAGGAAAAGAATGGAGATGGTAGCAGAAGGCACCTGAATGGTGTGGAATGAGGAGGAGGAAAGGAAGTCATCCATGAACAACCTCAGATTTTTTCTGTCAAATATTTGTCAAAGTTCTCAAGTAGGAGAGTGGGGGAGTGGGAAGCCTTGGGAGTCTTGAAGAGGGATAAAAAGGTTTGGAAGAACCACTGGGAAGAGTGAGATAGTGAGTTGATATGGGAGTTATAAAAGAATTACGTTGCTTGAGATGCAGTTGGAGTCATATAACATAAATTTGTAGTGGACCTAGTCAACATAGTTCCATCATTTTCTTCAGCTTCACTCAGCAGTACTGTGTAGCAGAAAAGGAAGTAAACATGGGAGTGATCCAAGACTGAAGTATGGAAAGGTGGGGTTTATAAGAGGATGAGAGGCTAAGCGACTCAGGAGAAGAGGACAGTGTAGACTTAAATCAGTTCGTCAAGAAGTCAAGATGGGGAAAGGAAGAGGGTGTAGCTAGTAAGTGATGATTGCCTGGGAGAGAACTGAGGGGCTGAGAGACTGGGGGTCATAATGTGGATGAAGAACAAGGTTAGGGGTTGCAAGGCAGAAGGAAAGATGAAATGATAATAGATTATGATTAGATAAGGGAGTTTCAAAGTTCATGAGCACAGAAGTGGTACATTTGTGAAAGTGGCAAGATCAAGGGCATAATATTTTTGTGGGTGCCTTAAATTAGGTAGAGGAGTTACTGAAGTTGAGGAACTAGGAGTTTAGGATGTCTGAGGACCTGTCTATTTATATCTATATCTCTATGTATCTCCATATATCTCTAAGGATATAAATTCATACATATATATGTATATATGTATATATATATATATATATATATATATAT
>CM053773.1:181956356-181980414 GCA_028658325.1 Potorous gilbertii | reverse complement strand
GGACAGTTTCTCTTCCACTGTTTATTCTCTGTAGATTCCTGTCTTTATGGATCCATCTATTGATGTCCTTGGGCTCAGTGGCGCATCCTTCTCAATCCCAAACTGGGATTTATCTCATAGGTCCCATAGCTCTTGTGTGATCAGATACCAGGGGTCATATGAAATCATTTTATCTTCAGAGAGAAGGAATGAGTCATGTCGTCCTGAATGCTGCTCTTTCTGAACCTCTTCCATAGCCATTGCACATGATCCCAACTCTGACAATTATTTCAAAGATCTTACCCAGCATAGCTAAATAGTTGGAGTCTCCATATGAAAGCAAGAGGTTCCTGTAATAAGATGCTAAGGATATCATTCTCAAGCAGTAGTACCAACACAAAGGACTTACTGACCCCAGGTAGAAACAGAGAGCACAGGTCTTAGGAGAACTAGGTGGTACAATGGATAAAGGGCAGGACCTGGAGTCAGGAATTCTTGAATTCAAATCTTGCCTCAGACCCTGAGGGTCCCTGGGCAAGTCATATGACATTTGTTTACCTCAGTTTCCTCATCTGTAAAATGGGGATAGCAATAGCACCTACTTCTCAGGTTGTAACATTTGTAAAGTTCTTAGCAGAGTGCCTGGGACATAGATGCTATGTAAATGCTGATTAGGACTATTCCTTCAGAGATGAGAAATTGAATAAGAGTGGCCCATATATGCTGTGTGTAAGGCCCCTCCCTGTAAGCTGAAAGAAAGACCTGCAGGAGGTCAGCATTTCTTTTGGGCTCTAGCAAGCTGCCTCCTCTCTGCTAACTCCCTAACAAGTTCTGAGCTGCCACAAGCTACAATAATCGGGGGTTATTTTTCCCCTACAAGCAGGGTTGGGCAGGGAAGGTATAAAAGATAAATTGGATTTGATGGGGACTGGAATGTGGGCCTCAGCTCATCTGGGCCAAGAATCTTTGATGCACGGACTTAGTAATCAGTGGCAGGAGGAGAGGATGAAGGGGGAAGAAGTAGGCTAAGAATACAGGGAGAAAGCATGAACAAGGAGGATGCTGGCATTTTCATATCCCCAGCATCTCACTCCCCACCCTCATTGTCACTTCCAGCACCTCATGCCCATTAAGGCAGCATGGCACCCTCATAATGATCCCTTCATCATTGTTGGTTGATACCCAGACTCAAGTTTTACAAGTTTCACCCCCATGAGCCTCAGACGACTAATTTATTTAATAGCAGCTCAGACAAGATGATGAATCAGTTTTATGACCAGACTCCTCTGATATCATCTCACTTATTGAGTTTAATCTCTGAACACTTCTTTGTTCATATGTGGGTTTTTGTTGTTTTTGTTTTCTCATGCTTGTGACCAAGGGGCCTGTTCTTGGCTTCCGGTCTTTAAAACCATGCCCCAGCACTGCCTTCCCTTAACACCTGGAGCCTCCTCACCCCACCACATCCTAATGTGCCTGCAGTCTTTTCAACCTTGGATATGTCTCTGTGGGGCCCACCCTCTTTTCCCATTGGTGAATTCCTCTTGTATGTTCCATTTTGTGGAGGGACTCAGGCAAGCTTTTATTCTCCCTTTGGCTGTTCCTGACTTCTGTTCTTCAAAACCATGCCCTTTAGTGTCTTCATCCTTTCCTCTCCCCACTTTAGCTCTTTTTTGCATATTATCTTCACCCATTAGAATGTAAACACCTTGAGGGTAGCCACTGTCTTTCTTCTTTGCTCATATGTGTATCTCCAGAGCTCCCTATGGTTCCTGACACATAGTAAACACTTAATAAATGCTTGTTTCTTTTCTTACAAGAGAGTGTCAGCATTTGAGGCTAAGGTCCACTCCCAGATGCCCAAATCATTCCCTTGTTCTTTTCTCCTGCAGCCTGAGGAATTGTCCTATCCATTCTCATTCTTGATCATCTCTCCTTATCTTCCACTTGGGTTTCTCTCTGCCTGAATCCCCTGGGGCCTCCTGGATTCCTTCTAGAAGTGTGTACTCCCTGGGCCGTCCTTTATTTCTTGTTACCAGGGAAACAGTGATTCACACAAGACAAATATTTGATCTTTGAGGGTACAGAAGACTGATTAGACTCAGCTTTATCTCAGAAGTCTAGGTTTTGGACTGTGTACTAAAAAATCCTTGTACCTGTTACCTCAGGAATATTTTGGGGAGAGGGATTAAACATAGATAGCTTTAGGGTCTCAAGGAGATCTTGCACCAAGAAGTTCCTCCCTACATTTGACCTTCCTTGTGCTTTCTTCTTCCACTAGAGGAACGCAGGATGATGATATCCCCAAGGACATAGTAAGAGAAGGTAGGCACTGGAAGATGATGTGGCTGATTTTTCCACCAGGGGTCCCCAACCTTCAGAGTCTGACTTCTGTCACTGTACACAGCCCCTACTGATTCCAAGCTGCCCACATGGCATTAATCCCATGAACATGAACTGGAGGTTGAAACCTGGTTATACCCCCCAAATAAGCCTTATATAGGAAAAAGGTAGTAGTGGAACCTGTTGCTACTACCCAACCTAAGGAAACCTGGGGAAGTTGGGCTATGAATTTCTGCTCTCTCTCCCTTGCACCAATCCCACTTACATTTCCTGAACTCCAAAGAAAGGAATACCTTGATGATTTCAGAGTATACAGACAAAGGATTGACTACTATGAATCTAGAGGAGGGGAATAAATGTGACTGAGGTCACCGGGATCATTCTGGAGCTCAAACTGTCATGTCAGGGTCCAAATGGTGTGTCCCAGAACTTTGTTTCCCAGGTTTCCAGAGGAGCAAAGGTCAGAAGTCAAGTCAAAGAGTCAGAGACAAAACTTTCATTCTTTCCCCTTTTCCATCCACAGAAGGGACATCAGAGGGACAGAAAGAAAAATAGTCAAGAAAGGAAATTTAGAAAAAAAAGAATCTAAAGGAATGAGGACAGAGAGGACTATGAAATGCCTAGAGGATGAGGCATCAGATTATGAGGTTAGGGTAGGGGAGATGGAGGGATAGGGAAGAGATTGAGAAAAAGGAGGCTGAGTATGGATGAAGTTTGAGGAGGACAGGTAGATGGAACGCTGAGGGAGCAGATAATAGACAAAGATCAATGGAATGATTTTATATGATGGAAGGAACATCAAAGACCAAGACCATAGTGGTAAACAGGATGTCGAAAGCCACAGTCTTCATCAATAGCAGCCTCAAGCTCAGCAGTCCCAGGAGCAATTGGTTCCCCTGCTAAAAGAGAGAAAGGTTAAGGTCATCAGAGAAAAATCTATTTGGGCTTAATTAGGAATCAATGATGAGACCTTGAGGAAATAAGCCCACATTGTCAGCTGTCTCTAGAGAAAGGGGTATTACACACATGCTTGGTATTTACAAACAATTTTCCCCAGCATGGCATACCATGGCATGCTTTAAGTGTTGCTTTATTATATGCACCCTTAGTTTTGAGCTATCAAACACACTGAACCAAGACACATCTCAAATCTGAGTCCAAAGGAAATCATACCCTGAACAATGGCTTATCCCAGGCACTGAGTTTATCACATACTCTGAGCAATGGGGTGTCACACACATTGAGCCTGAAAGTATCAAATACTTTGGCCACTTGGTTATTCCAATGTTTTGTTCTGGGACATCACAAATACTGAATATCAGTTCCTGTACTCCTTTCCCCAAGTAATCACACATTCCAGTTCCTGGGTTAATACACACCCTGAGCTTGAGACCATCACAGACTCTAAAATTTGACTCCTTGTTCTTCTCAGCCCCTCAGAAGCTATCACAGGTTCTGAGCCTTGGCTTTCTTCATTATTTCATTCACCTCTTTGCTGAGCTCACCTTTATCAAAAATGTCACCAAGTATTATATTGTGTATTCAGGGAGATGGAATGCTACACAGTACCTGCCATTAGAAAACATACAGTTTATAAGGGGTATAAGGCACAAACACAGATAACTGTAATATACAAAATTACACAAATACATTAGAGAGGTATAAAACAATCTTCTGTCTGAAGTCTGAGGGAGGAAAGTCACTATGGCACAGGGACTTCCAGGAAGAATTAATGGACAAGGTAGAACTTGAATTTGATTTAAAAGGATGGACAAGAATACAATAAACCAAGAGGAGATATTGAGAAGTGATTGAAGACATATGGAAAAACCTGAAGAAATGTAAGGAAGCACATAGGGACATGATATGTTCAGTAGACCAGACTGATGAAAGCCTAGAGTATATGAAGGAGAGTAAAATGATATCAAGGTAGCATCAGATGGTGAATGGCCTTGAATGGTAAACAACAGAATTTAGACACAATGTGGGAGATGAAAGGAAGCTACTTAAGATTTATAAATGGAGAAATAAATCAACTATTTATGTAATATTCCATACATATGAAAGATTATTCTGGTGATTGTATTGTGATGTGGAGGAGAGGCAAAATTGGGAACACATATCAAGAGATCATCTCAACAATCCAGGAAAATGATAATTAGTACCTTTACTAACAAGATGTCATTAAGAAAAAAGGGGTGGAGAAACAGTAAAAGATGTGGTAGAAGCAAAATTATCACACTTTTGTGACAAATAAGATGTAAGACTAAAGATAGTGAAAGAATCTACAATCACCCCAAGGGTTTTAATGTTTGTCCTTCACTTCCAAAGAAGACCATGCCATCAGAGGAATGATGATATGACTTGCACTTGAATTTGTTTGGAGTGAGGGGGGGCTGTACAAGATCACCAGCCTCACTTTTCCTCCAGAGTCATCTGAATCCAGTGACCTGATATTCCTCAGAAAGACTGGAGATGACCCCAAGGATACAACATAAGAAAAGGGGAGAACTGAGTAGCAGCAGCACGAGGGGAAATCTTGTCAAAAAATGGGAGAAAGGAGAATAAACTCCATTTCAGACATGTTAAATTTGAGGTCTATGCAGGTAGACATTTTATGAAGGTAGTGGAGTGGTTTTGGAATTCATAAAAGAGGTAAAGGCCTGGAGATAAGATTTGTGAGTCATCAGCAAAATCTTGGTAGTGAAGCCAGGGATTGAAGGAAATTGACAAAGGAAGGAGAAGAGAAAAAAGCCCAGGAGTGGTACTTAAGGAGTTCTGACACTAAAGAGGGTCCATAGAGGGAGATAGAGAAGGAGCAGTTAGAACAGAGAGTGAAAAATGAAGATAATGTAGTGTCTCTGGAGGGCAGTAGAAGAGGTGTTCAATGATGGCTGATAATCTGCATAAAAAGCTGGAGAGAAGTCAAAGGAAAATGGAGACAGAAAGGGGACTCTGGATTTGGTGGTTAGGAAGTCACTGAGAGAACTCACTATACAGAGGGGAGTAACGTGAAAAACAGAGGGGAGAGCTTGAGGAGAAAGTAACTGGACAGTGACAGCAACACTTAGAATTTCAGCAGTGAAGGGAAGAAGAGTGTTGCCATAGAAGTGGGTGGGAATTAAGGTAAAGGGGTTTGAGAAGAGCCAAGTTCATCATCAGAGGGAAGGAGGTAGGAGTACAAGAGACATTAGAAATATGGAGCAAGGCCTTGGAGCAGGCAGGAGAAGATGGGCTCAATGGCAGAGACTGCATGAGGGATTACTCACAGTCAGTGATGAATTAGAAAGAGTGGTAGACTTAAGAGTCAAGAAAGACTGTTATGAAGCATTCTATTTCATTCTCCCTGCCCCAGGTTTTTCCCCCCTCAAGCTTATTCTCCACAACCACCAAAATGACTTTCCTGAAATGAACAGTCAACTGCAAGTTAGAATCCAGTCTCTGTCATTTACTGTATGTTGTTGTTCAGACATTTCAGTTGTGACCAACCTTTTGTGACCCCATTTGGGGTTTCCTTGGCAAGGGTACAGGAGTGGTTTGCCTCTTGCTTATCAAGTACATCCATTTTGTCAGGCAATGAGAAGTGAATTCAAGTTAGGTATTTCCTCCACTGAGAATCAGCATCCCAAAACCAGGAGGAGACAAGGTGGGAACTACCAAGGGATGAGAACAGCTAAGAAAGTGAGGAAGAATAAAAGTGAGATATTCCCCACTCTGAGCCCTGCACTGGCATGTTCCCTGAAGTTTGGATCTTCACGTAGTCTAAAGATGTAGGTCATCACTCCCTTCAATCCCTGAACCATAACTCACACTGAGCCCTTCTACTTTTGCTCTGAGCCCTGAATTATCCCATAACTAGGCTGTTTCTATCATTCCCTCTGTTGGTCATGGTTATGAGGAATGCTGGGGCATCACATTATCAGAGTGGGAGACACAGAGACTGTCACAATGGTAGAGTTGTCTCCCTTCTGATCATATTACTTAAGCTAAATTTCTTTATTTCTGTCTTTTCACCTTAAACCCACCTGGGAATTACTGGTCGTGACAGAATGGTCCCAGCTGAGGGGTGATCTCAGTGTCTGAAGGCAAAAGATATACAATCAATCACAGCCTGTGGATTGAGTGTGCCCAGGTCTTTCCTTCTCAGCTCAGGATTTTCTTTTATAGGGCAGAACACCCTTCATCAGCCAGGTTTCCCCTTAATGCATCCCAGAAATCACATCCCCTATTTGTGGATTCCTCCTGCTACTCCCAGTCAGGAAACATTGGTCTGGAATAGCTCTTTCTACCCAAGGACTTTTAGCCCCAGTCCAGGCCTCTGCTCCTCAACAAGAGACATCCTCTTCACTTTACTACATTTCCTCCCACTTCCTGTTTCTGCCCCTCAGTTGTCTGGAAAACATTTTCAAAGAACAAGATGTCCTTTGTTGGTACCACTCTCCATGCCCAGGCAGGCACTGGTAGGACACAGGGATAGCTTTCCCAGGGTGATACACTGAGCAGGTTACTGAGTCACTCCCACTAACCCTGCCAGTCTGCATGGCACTCAAGGTGTCATGGACTGTAGGAGCCACAGGCCTGGGAAAAGACTAAAGCCCGAAGGGAGACCAGGGACACATTGAGTGTTTTGGGGAAGAAGTCACAGACCACAGCATTCCGGCTTCGCACCAGGTGGGTGACCAATGGGCCCAAGATCCTACAAGCAAACCATGGCTTCCTGTCACTTAGCTGGCCCCTACAGAGCACCCAGCCAGCCTGCAACCCAGATACAAGTATAAGAACACATATATAACAGTTAAAAAGCAAACCTCACCCACTTCCTGGCCCTCTCTAAGCCCTGACCTGGCCCCTTGTGTGGGAGCAAACATGTGAAACCAAGTAACTCTGAATAATAAACATTATCCTCGGTTCCCACTGCTTTCTCACCTCAACCCCATGTGCTGAAAATGAGTTCCTGAGGCCAAACAACTGTGAAAACTGGAGCTCAGTCCCAGCTCTCTGGCCTCAGCCCAAGGCTGGCTCTCACATTCCCACCTCACATGTCTGCACTGCCCCTAGACCACAGATCCTTTTCTCCCACTGGGGCTGACATCTCTGGGCTTGACATCTGGGTATCCTAAGTCCATTAGCCTTATTATGCTGGGAACTCAAAGTCCTTCATTTACCTACCACAGTCCATCCCCAGGGATTACTGTCCAGAGGGGGTGTGCTAGCCATACATGATCACACAGCACACTGTAGTAGAGAGAAGGGTCTGAGAAATGAAGTACCTTGGTTCTAGTCAGGGCACCAGAAACTATGTGACCTAGGACCAGACCTGGTTGGGAACCACTGAGGAAGGAGAGCAACTAAGAAGGCCAGGGAGAATAGAAATGATCTACTGCCCACCCTGAACCCTGGACTGGCATGTTCCCTGAACTTTGTATTTAGGTCATCACTCCCTCCAGTCCTTGAGGCATTACTCATATTGAGCCCTTATGTTCATGCACTGAGCCCTGAGGTATCACATACCTAGGCTATTTATATCATGCTTTATAATATGTCCATGAGAAACCCTAGGGCATCACATTATCAGAGTGGGAGACATGGAGACTATCAGACTAAAACAGATACAGAAGTGGTGCTCACCAGGGTCCACAGCCACATTTGTCCCAGAAGCAAACATCATCTTGTCTGTATCACCTCCATCACCCATCCTTCTTATGCAATGATAGTCTCCAAGGCTAAGGTCCTTAATCGAGAGAAATATGACTGCTGGTGTCCTCCCTAATAGAGCTGATGTGGCCCCTTGGATTCTGAAAATGTGCTATCAAGGCTGGTCAGTCATGATTTGGCATATCCAGGGGACCAAAGACACTAGCCTAGTCTGCTTGCACTAAACTGAAAGCCAGATGCTTGGCACTTGAGGCTCATTATTCTTCCAGACAGGTGTGGGCCTCCCCCTGACTCTTTCAGCAGTATCTCATCTCTTGTATAGGAAAAGGGTGATGGGGGCAGAGTAAGGTGGAACAATTATCTAGCCCTCCTCCTAGGAGTACACATCTTGTGTCCTTATGTCTCCTAAATATCATTCTCTCCTAAACCCTTCTCCACTCCTCCTGGACTTCAGGTACCAAAGTCAGGGACGATTTTTCTCTGTAGGGGCCAGCTAAGTGACAGAAAAGTGCAGGGGGGAGGGGAAGAAGAGGGGAAAGGGAAGGGAAGCTCCCTGGGTCTCAGGTTTGGGGAATTTCTTTGGATTGGAAAGTTAAGTTCCTAGGATCAGAAAAGGGCCAAATCAATACTTTTGGGTTCTCAGGTTTGGGATTCAAAGATTTGAAGACTCACTAGTGCTGGGGATTCAAGTCAGAAGTGGAAGATTGGGCTGGCTGTGGGATATACCCCACATAACCACCACAGGTTTGGGTAGGGGATGACTGGGGTCATCAGCCCACTCCAAGATTCATCCCATAATCTCATAGGTTTTGGGAGGTCCAATGGCATAGGATCCCTGCCCATCTTCTCCTACCCAGTTGGGAACATGGAAACTCATGTGGCAGCACAGTCACTTCTGTTTCAGAACCAAAATTTTCCATTGAACTCTCTGTGCCACAAGAAAGAACCTAAATTTTCATCCTGGGGAAGAGGAGAGGAAACAGGAGGAGGCAGGAGGTGTGTTGAAAGATAACAGCAGGATCTAGGAAGAAAGTGGCAGAGACATCTGTTTTTGGGCTCATCAGAACTCACCAACTTCATGAAGCCTAATAAAATGGGGGACTTCAAAAGGTAACGTGATATAATATTATAGCCTTAGGGGCAGGAGACTTAGGTTTAACTCTGACTCCAGCATGAACTTACTGTATGACCATGGGCAAGTCATTTAACTCTTCAATGTCCCAGTAAACTTTCTAAGACTAAGTTTCAGAAAAGATTTTGCTCTGCATCACTAAAGAGAATTTCTTCACTGAGAGCTCTCTATGTCAACAAAACATAGGAATGGTGAAAAAACGTGCTGGGCCACATATTGGGTTCTGGCTGAGAGTTGGTCAAAGCAGATTCAGGGATCCCTCCAGGGCCCCTTTCTTGATAGGATCACAGGAAGGCCAGACCCATGGGGATGTCTGGACTTTGCTAAACAAGAATAACTACTGAGATGATTCCTGAAGTGACTACACACTTTTCCTTTCCCAATCTCACTATGAAAAAATAAGTTAAAGCAATGGATGGAAAACACCCAGCAAGGAAAATGCTGATTGCAAGAAGTCAGCACACATAGAACAGGTCATATCATATTGACCTTAGAGATTTTTTTTATTAACACTGTTGCTAAATTGGTAGATGAGGGGGATGCTGTAAATATAGTTTATCTACATCTTAACAAGGCTTGTAGATAAATTATACTTTGGAGAAGATAAAGAGATGATAAGAGAATTAGATGGATTCGGAGCTAGCTGGTTGGTTGGACCCACAGGAGTCATTCATAGTTCAAAAATCAATGTGCCAGTAGGTCTCCAGTGGAGGGCCCCAGGGATCTGTGCCTCTTAATGCTATTTAATATATTCACTAATTATTTGTGTAAAGGGAAACTGGAACATTGACAAGTGCATTGGTGCATTCCATTGAAGGAAATCCCCATGTGGAGAAAACTAAGGAGCTTGGCTCCAGAAAATACCTTGGAAATAATATGGAGCATGCATAGGCATTGTATAACTGCTTCTAGACTGCTAACCATGTGGCTAGGAGGAGTCTGTGTCCATTGGTTGTATAGAGGGAAGTGGGAGTATTGTCAAGAAGTCTGTCTCTCACCTTTGGTCTAGTTGTTCTCTTCAACTGCTCTCTTGAAAGTTCTCATTGACCTGGATCATAGTGTCTGGTGAGAGACAGAGGTGTAAGGAGAGCATTTTTGAGGATCTGTCCCTTTTGTGGCCATGTGGACTTCACCTTGGTCTTTGGCCTCTGTAATGTCCTTTCTTTATTTCTGGTTGATGAATAGAATTTCCTATAATGTGAGTTTCAAAAGGTCCAGAGAACTCTCCAGCACACTGATGTTCCATAATCTGGGTTTGCAGCCATGGACTGAGATGCAAGGAGTGTCCTTTGGGAGTTACCTTCTTGGATCAGGCCAGTAATGGTTGACACAAGGACTTAACTGTCAGTCAGGCTGCAGGAACTTGATGAGACTCATATTATGTAGGAATTAAATAAAAAGTGCATTCCTGAGGTGTTGAGAGGAAATGTTTGTATATTTGTTCTTGCTGCGTCTTCACTGAAATTATGCCTTAATAAAAGCTCATTGATGTTAAGTATTAAATGGAACTAGGATGCTCATTATTGGTACCAGACTTGGCAGGGAGTCTTAGGGAGAAATGGAGTTAGAAACAACAACAACAAATGTTATTTACTGCTGAAGATTTGTGCACCATATGACATTCTCATCACCAACACTGTCTTCTGATTACCAAAATGCAATAAAACTTCATGGATTAGTATCCTACTGTAGAATGGAGGGAGATACAACTAGTAGGGCCTCAAGTCAATGGCAGTAGACACACACACACACACACACACACACACACACACACACACACACCAACACTGCCACCACCACCAGTACCACCACCACTACACCTCACCAGACAAAAATACTTCCAGTGCCTCAAACTCATAGCAGGAAGTGTATGTAGCCTGCTGGGTTCTCAGGGAGTGAGGAAGAGCACATATGCTACATTTGAATATTAGCAGATGACAAGAAGTTGGAAATAACAGCTAGTACAGTACATAATAGAGTTAGAATCCAATAAGATTCTGATAGGCTAAAGAACTGGACTGAAATTAATAAGATAAAATTTTGTAGGGATCTATGTAAAATCTTATGCTTAGGGACAAAAAAATTAACTTCACAAGTAAGAGAAAGGAGAGAGACCGTTGGACAGAAGCTTATCTGGAAAAGATCAGGGAGTTTGAGTGGACTGCAAGCTCAGTAGGAGTCAGCAGTGATAGAGCAGTCAAAAAAAGCTAATGTAATTTTGATCAGCATCAAGTGGGTCATGAATTCCAAGAATACGGAGGTGATAGTCCTTCTGAACTCTGCCCATCAGACTTTGTGTAGATGTCTGTGTTCACTTGGGCACTCCAATTTAAAATACACATTGATAAGATGGAGAAGATCCAGAGGAGGACACCCTGCATGGTGAAGATCATTGAGTTCCTTCTTCTTTGAAGAATGGCTACAATAACTGGGAATGCTTAATGTGGAAGAAGAGAAGACTCAGGGGAGGACGTTATAACTTTGTTCAACTATCTGAAAAACTTTCAAGTGTAAGAGGAATCAGACTGATTTTGTGTGGCTCCAGAAGGTAGAAGCAATGGGTGCAGATTTTAAAGAGGCAAATTAGACTGATATCAAGAAAAAATTTCTTGTCAATAACAATAATAGTAACAGCTAGCATTTTATAGTGCTTCAGTTGCAGTGGTGAGCTTTATGTGCATCATCTCATCTGATCCTCACAACAATAGAAGCAGACACTCTTTTCCCCATTGAGAAATGAGGATGAAGAAACTGTGGATGAAAGAGGTTAAGTGACCTGTCTAGGGTCACACATCTTGGAAGTTTCTGGGGCAGTCTTCCTTACTTCATCCTAACAATTAGAACTATACAAAAATAGAATGGGCACCACCAAAGCAGACCAGGCCCCAGGAAACTAGGAGCAGACCTCAAGGCAACTAAAGCCTTGGCAGTTTCCAGACCTCTCAACCCTCAGAAAGTAAGGGGATAAGACAGTCAGAAGGAGATTTACAGGGATTCCTTTGCTGCCACTAGAGTCAAGACTCTGTTGCATTTCCTATGCTTAGATCTGACTTGCAGCCCTAGGTCTTCATTCCAGTGTGGGGAGGAGCACTAGCACAGCTGAGCTTGTGGACACAGGGGAGCAGATACCCTAGTCACAGTTCCAGAGCTGAAAAGAGTGTTTATGGTTTCTCATAAACCAGTGTACAGTTCAGAAGAGTAGTAAATACACCTTTCCCAAATCATACTACCTTGGAATTCAGGTTCCCACAATTACCTCTGAAAACAGCTGGACAAAAAATCTGAAGTTTGAGACACTGCAGCCTGTACTTGGAAAGCAGAGCCTCATTTTAGCATAGAGTTAAAAGTGAAGATGTAGACTGGAAAATGAGCAAACAACAGAAAAATCTTCTTATCGTGGAAAGTTACTATGGTGAAAAGGACAATCAAAACACACAAAGAAAAAAGACAATAAAGTTAAAATTCCTGCATCCAAAGCCTCAAAGAAAAATATGAATTGTCCTCAGAACATGGAGGAACTCAAAAACGATTTTAAAACTTAAGTAAAAGACATGGAGAAGTAACTGGAAAGAGAAATGGGAGTGGTAAAAGAAAATCATGAAAAATAAGTCAATAGCTTGGTAAAGGAAGTACAAAAAATACTAAAGAAAATAACACCTTAAAAAAATAA
The DNA here is from genome assembly GCA_028658325.1 of Potorous gilbertii. Taxonomy (NCBI): domain Eukaryota; kingdom Metazoa; phylum Chordata; class Mammalia; order Diprotodontia; family Potoroidae; genus Potorous; species Potorous gilbertii. The sequence continues at coordinate 181,967,635 of CM053773.1, read as the reverse complement.
TAGACAAAATAGTAAAAGAGGCACAAAAATCCAATAAAGAGAAAAGCAAAATTGCTCAAAAGGAAAAAGAGACAGAAAAATTTACTGAAGAAAACTCTTTAAGTAGAATTGGCCAAACATAAAAGGGGATCCAAAACTTCACTGATGAAAATAATTCCTTAAAAGTTAGAATTGGACAAGTGGAAGCCAATGACTTTATAATATATCAGGAAACAATCAAACAAAATCAAAAAATGAAAAAAATAGAATAAAATGTAAATTACATCATTGGAAAAACAACTGACCAGGAATATAGATCCAGGAGACACAACTAAAAAATTATTGGACTAATTGTAGCCCATGTTCAAAAAAGAGCCTAGACATCATCTTTCAAGAAATTATCAAGGAAAACTGCCTTGAGATTGCAGAACCGGAGGGGAAAATAGAAATGAAAAGAATCAACCAATCACCTCCTGAAATAAATTCCAAAATGAAAACTGCCAGGAATATTATAGCTGAATTCCAGACCTCCCACATCAAGGAGAAAATACTTCAAGCAGCCAAAATGAAGCAATTAAAATAATGTAGAAATACAATTTGAATAACACAGGATTTAGCAGCTTCTACACTAAGGGATCAAAGGGCTTGGAATACGATATTCCAGAGGTCAAAGGAGATAGGATTAAAACCAAGAATCACTTACCCAGGAAAAATGAGTATAATACATAGAGGAAAAGTGGAATTTCAATTAAATACAGTACTTCCATCCATTCTTTCTGAAAAGACCAGAGTTGAATAGAAAATTTGACTTTCAAATACCAGAATCAAGAGAAACATGAAAAGGAAACAGGAAAGAGAAGTCTTAAGGAACTCATTAATGTTGAACTATTTACATTCCTACATGTAAAGATGGTACTTTTAATTCATGACACCTTTTTCAGTATCAGGGTAGTTAGAGGTAATATTCATATATATATATATATATATGCACACACATATGTAGGAGTGTAGGGGTAGGTATGTATTTGTACATTATATATGTATAGGTATGTATATGTGCATGAGTTTATGTGTGTATATATGTATGTATGTATGTATATATGTATATATATACGAAAGGAGAGAAAGGGGGGGCATAGGGTGAGCTGAAAATGAAGGGAGAATATCTTTAAAAAATAATATTTACTGTTAAATGCAATGTACTAGTAGCAAGAGAAAGGGAGAGGTAGAATGTACCAAAACATCTCCCATAAAAGAGGGAAGAAAGAGCTTTTACAATGGAGGAAAAGAGGGAAAAGATGAAAGGAAATAAGTGAGCCTTACTTTCATGGAATTTGGGTTAAGGGGGGAATAACATACACTCAGTTGGGTATGGAAATATATTTTACCCTGCAGAAAGGTAAGGGGGAAGGGGATAACAGAGGGAAGATAATAGAAGGGACAGCAAATTGGGGAGAGGGATAATCAGAAGCAAACACTATTGTGGGAAGATATGTCAAGGAAGAGAATGGAATAAATGAAAGTCAGGATATCAGACAGAGGGAAATGTGATTAGTTTTTTACAATGTAACTATTATGGAAGTGCTTTACATTGTTACACATATATAACCTGTATTGAATTGTTTGTTCTCTCAATGAGGGTGGGTAAGGAGGGAAGGAGAGAGTATGGAGCTCAAAGCTTTAAGAATGAATGTTAAAAATTATTTTAGTATGTAACTGAAAATTAAGCTATAGAGGCAATGGAGTATAGAAATCTATTTTGCCCTACAGGAAAATAGAGGGGAGGAGAGATAGAAGAAGAGTAGGTAATAGAAAGGAGGATAAACTGGAGGAAGGGGGGGATAGGGTGCATGCTGTACTGGGGTGGGGGTGGGGAGAGATGGGGAGAAAATTTTGAATTCAAGTTCTTGTGGAAGTGAACGTTAAGAACTGAAAAATAAATAAATTATATATTAAAAAGAAGAAAGCAGGGGGAAATGAAGAGAGGAGCACATGAACCTTACTCTCATCAGAATTGTCTCAAATTTGGAATAATAAACACAGGCAGTTGAGTGGAGAAAGCTATTTTACCATGCAAGGAAGTAGGAAGCAAAGTGGATAAGAGGCTAAGTGGAGCTCATAGAACGGAGGGTATTTTCCAGGAGTAAAATTCAAAAGGATAACACTCTTAAGAAGAGACAAGATAAAAAGATAGGGAGAGTAGGATAAGCAGGGAGAAAATAGGATGGAGGGAAATATATAGTTGGTCATCATTACTGCAAGAAAAATACAGTAAATTTCTCTGATAAAGACTTCCTTTCTCAAACGCAGTGAAAACAGAATCAAATTCATAAACCTAGGAGCAATTACTCAGTTGATAAATGGCCAAAGGATATGAACAGGCAATTTTCAGATAAAATAATCAAAATCATCTACATTCATATGCAAAGCAGAAAAACTCTGAGGTATCCAACTCACACCTATCAGAGGCTAATATGACAGAAAAGAAAAATTACAAATATTGCAGGGGATGAAGGAAAATTAAAACACTAACGTACTACTGGTGAAGTTTCATACTGATAGAACCATTCTAAAGAGCAATTTGGAGCTATGCCTAAAATGGTATACTCCCTTTGAAAGCAATGCCACTACTGGGTCTGTATCTCAAAGAGATAAAAAACAAAAAGTAAAAGACCTTAAAAGTACAGAAAATATTTATAGCAGGCCTTTTTGTGGTAGCAAAGAATTGGAAATTGAGAGGATGTCTATCAAATTGGGGAATGGCTGAACAAGGTCTTGTATATGATTGTGATGATTCTTGGGTATGATAAAGTTCTATTGTACTTTTAAAAATAGTGAGCAGGGTGCTCCCAGAAAAATGTGGAAAGATTTACATGAATTGATATGAAACTATATGAGCAAAACAAGGAGAACATTGTACACAGTAATGGCCATATTGTGTGATATTTTGTCATGAATAACTTAGCTATTCTCAGATACACAATGATCCAACACAGTTCTTAGGACTTAGGATGAAAGGTGGTGTCCATCTCCAGAGAAAGATTGGTAGAGTCTGCATGCAGATCAAACTTTTTTTTAACTTTATTTTTCATGATATTGGGGGAGAGGATTCTTTCATAGAATGACTTGCAAAGAAATACGTTTTGCATGACTATACATATATAACCTGTGGCAAATTTCTTGCCTTCTCAATGAAGTGGAGGAAGAAACGGAGGGAGAAAATTTTAATTCAAATTTCAAACAAAAAGAATGTCAAAATTGTTTTTACATATACTTGGGAAAATAAAATATTAAGATTAAAAAATATAGTGAATTTATGAACTTATCTCTTGAAAGGGGCAGCATTTGCTCCTAGGATTTGGGATGACTAATATTGAACTTCAGTCAATGGCCTGAGAGTCTTTTGTGTTTATTGAAATATCATTTCTTTTTTGTTTTTTAAATTTATTTTAGACTTAAATACTAAAACTTAAATATACAATAAGAAAAGAAAAAGAAACATAATATAATATAAAATATTGAAACAAATACAGAATAATAAAAGAAAAAAGTTTTGCCATGTGCACAGCAGAACATAAGAGGATTCTAAACATACAGCAATAAATTTCCATTTCAAGAAAGTCTATAAAATAAATACTGTGCATTGTATCCAGAGGTGTTTATCTTTGCTTTCTTCTTAGTTTTCTTTTGCTTTCTGTTATGTACCATTTACTTTGTTCTTTTTCCCCCTTACCACTCCCTCCCAAGGATGCTACAACTAACCAAAGAGATACACACGAGTGTGTGTGTACATACACACATACATCTATACACACATACATATATACGCATATGCACAGAAAGATATAGATACATATATCTTATGTATGCTTATATATGCTTAGCTATCTATAAGCATATTCACATATAGACAAATGCATTCATATACATCTATGTAAGACCAAACTATACTTTATTTCCCCTAATTCTCTGAGAGCACATCTTTCTTCATAAACCTGAGTCTTTTCATATTTTTCCAAGTCCACCAACTTATCATTTCCTATTCCACAGCAATATTCCAACCTTATACTGTCTAGTTGTTTTAAACAGTCCGAACCAGAATTGATGACTACGACTGACACACAGTATATTTTCCCTGTTTCTCTCTTTTGATTTAATCTGTTTTAGCCTTAATTTAGTCCAAGACCATGATTACCAACCTTGATCTTTACTTTAGGTTCTTGTGTAGCTCTTATTTCCTATCCCTCTTGACTCCTCTAGTTTACTTCTACTCACTACCTTGCCCTCCTATTATTTAAATTACCCCTCCTACAAGGAGCCCTCTCTAATCCTCCCATTCCCCTCAATCTGAACACCCACCTATAACCTTCTTGTCCTATTCCCTCACCTACCTTTTAAAAATCCCTTACGCTCTCCTCACTTCTTATCTCCTTAATCTTTTACTTCTTTCTGAACTTAGAAGATTTTTATACCCTTCTAGCGATAAAGATACTGTTCCCTCTTAAATCCATTCTCAAGGAAAGTAGAGTTCCAGAACTAACAGCCCTCCTTCCCCATCTAATTCCTCTGTCATTTCTTTCTCTCACACCTCATTTGTATAAAATAATCACTCTTTTACCTATTCCTAAATGGTTTTACTTTTTAAAATTATATCATATTTAGGTCTACCCCAGTCTTTCTTATGAACTACCCAATTACAAATAACAATCAGACATAAATTTTACATTTTGTTATATAAAAGGTAAAGAGTCTGTCCTTATTAAATCCCTTGTTTTTGATATATACCTTAAATTTCTTTTCAATCTTATACGTCAAATCTTCTATTAAGTTCAGGTTTGTTTGTTTTTTTAAGCAAAATCCTGAAAGTCTGACAATTCATTAAATATTCATTTTTTCATGTAGGATTATGCTTAATTTTGCTGGGTTTGAAATATTTATTATAATAAACATATCTAAACTGTAAAGTGAGCATGTTTTTCATTTGTCTCATGGTGAAGTTGAGAGGAAAGACCTTTAAGAAGGAAATGAGGCACAAACCATCTTTGGAGATTTTCCTTGAGTTCAGGGTGGGAATCCAAAATACAGGCTAATGTGAGAGAGAATTACAAAATATTATGAATTAATTGTTGTTTTTGTTTGTCCTTTGTTCTCAAAGACCAATGACATCACAAGGGTGACATTTTGACTTGCACATGAGTTGGATATGAATGGGGCAGAGCTGTGCAAACTTGTCAGCCTCATTCCCTCATCCTGGGTCCTGCAAGTTCAAAGGTAAGATAAAGTTCAAGATGACTGGTGATGGCCAAGGGTGCAAGTGGGTGAAGCTGGCATTTCTAATTGCATATACACACATACATACATATATACTTATATGGACATGCATATATGTGCACATATGTAATATATTACATTCTATATAATTTTATATCTTAAAACATAGACTAAACTAAGAGGAACCTTGGCCAAGGTGGGTATGGTGATGGAAATGTGGTTCTGAATATAGGACAATTTCCTGATCTATAGTATAGAACTATAGCATCAACCCCTTGAAAGGATAGACTGTATAACCATTTGATAAAGAGGAGTCTCTTTGATTGCCTGCATAGCCAGATGAGTTGCTTTTAAAAAATACTGTTTAACCATAACCTATCCCTTCTCTTGATTTGACTTCTTCCTACCTAGTGGTCTTCCAAGGAGAAAAGAAAAATGATAATGAAGAGTAGAGACTTCAGGCCCTTCCTATATCAGATCAGCACATAACCCATGAATATGAAACTCATTCCTTTGCCTTGCTTTTTATTATTTCATTGTAAATGAAAGAGATCAGGGATGGAGGTCTAAGAGTAGAGCATGAGCCCAAGTTTATAACAATCCAGCATCAATAGTTGAAGAAGGGAGAAGCAATTTTTGGAATCTATTACCTTAGGAAGAGAGGCAGGATCCTGTCCAATAACAATGCATCAATTGACTACATTAGCACTAATGCTATTTTGAAACAGTATGAAGTCTGAGCCCATCCTCTGCATACCTAAAGAGTAGAGGGTGTGAGATGGCAAGGAGACCAAGATAACTTTTCAATTTCCTCAGCCTTCTCTCCCCTCTATTAAAAAAAGCATTAAACTCCTCCCAAAGCTTTCCTTTAGAAAGGGCTGGATCTGGACTCTCCAGATAACTTTCCACTTTATATATGCATCTCTGCTTGGTTTGAACACAAGGAACATGATGTACCAGGTACTCCCTGATCACTCCCACCCAAGTTTTTCCATTGCCTTTTGTGTGCTGTCTTTGTCCATTAGATCATAACTTCTCTAAGGGCAGGTACACCCAGATTTAATGCCCCAGGCCAGAACTCACATATAATGGTAAGAGCATCAGACTTGGAATCAAGAAAACCTGGATTAGAACTAGAAGGGACCATAGAGGTCTTCTATTTCAACTCTCTCATTGTAAAACTTAGGAAATTTGATTCAAAACAATGTTAAATGAGTTGCCCAGAGTCCCACATGGGGATGGGCTGGAGTCAGCTTATAGAGAGGAGATTGTTAAATTTTCAGTGTGAGCATTTACACTCTGGAAATTGGCAAATGGTACAAATCAGGATTTGATTTGTCTAGAATTAAGAAAGTTATGGAGAAAATGTTAAAAATATAGAGTAAACTGAAAAGTTTATCTTGTATTTTCAGATAGCTGGTTGTTAAACATTTATCATCACAACTGTAGTCATATAGCAAGTAAATGTCTAGAGCACAATTAAAACTCTGGTGTTCCTGACTGAAAGTTCAATGCTCTATCTACTACATCATGTAGTTTCTCCCAAAGGTTACATAGATCACATAGATCAGTAACCCCCAGTTAAAGAGATGCTATTTTAATCTCATTAGGATTAGCTGCAAACTCTTTCTTGAAAGCAATTAAGCCCTCCACAAGGTGGCTCCAATCTACCTTTCCATGTTAATTATACATTATTCTTCTTCATGTACTTTAAGCTCCAATGAAACCCACTGACTTACTGTTCCCCAAACATAACATACCATCTTACTCCTCTCCTTTTCCCTCTGTGATTTTACAATGAAGAGTTCCCATTTCTGGAGTGCCCTCCCTCCTCACCATCACCTCTTGGAATCCCCAGCTCTTTTTAATGCTTAACTCGAGAGACACCTCCTTCAAGTGGCCTTTCTTAATTCTCTGAGATTTGGGGGGTTTTATGCCCCTATTCAATGACTTCTACTTTTTTTTTTACATAATCCTGTATTAATCCATGAACGCATTGTATACACCTAATAGAAAGTAAGTTTCTTTAGGTAAAAACTATCTTATGCTTTGTGTTTATGCTTGTAGCACCTAGAACAGTTCCCAAAATGTTTTTTGGCTTTTGAGTTGTTTCAGTCATATCTGAAACTTTGCAAATTTATTTGGATTTTCTTGGCAAAGATAGAGGAATGGTTTGCATTTCCTTCTCCAATTCATTTTACAGATGAGGAAACTAGGGCAAAGAGGGTTAAGCAACTTGTCCAGTATAACATAGCTATTAAGCATCTGAGGTCAGATTTGAACTCAAGAAGATGAGATTTCCTGACTCAAGCCCGGACATGCCATCTATTGTGCTATCTTATTAGTATGTAAGAAGCTTACTACAGACAGTTCTCACTTCATGTAATTGTGAGGTTCAGCAGACCTCTACATAAAGTAACTTTTATGCAAGATGAAAATGGTAGGAAGAACATGGAGATAAAACGGGTCACCTATGTCACTGGCCAGAACCAAAAGGAAGAACACTTAGGGCCAGACACTGACACAGACAGGAGAGGACAGGCAGCACTTTGGGACTGGGAACAGAAACAGGATACCTGAGCATGGATGGATGAAAGACAAGAGGGGGCTGGACACAGGTTGGGTGAGCAGAGAAGAGCAAAGATCTTCTCTCTCAGCACCGGAAGTCTTACGTCAAGCCCCCAATCCCTTCAAACTGTCAGTCTCTCTAGGATAGACTGCTTTCACTGGAAGGCATTTTGGATGGATAGTTTAGGGAGGGAAATGGGGAAAGGCAGAGCAGTGAGGCAGGAACAGAGAGAGCAAGCATAGTACTATGTAATAAAACTAACTTAGGTGCAGTTGTCTTTTATTTTTTTTTAATACTTTCATGCCCTCCCGATGGAAGAGCACTTTCTCCCTGTATCTTCACTTTTCTAGACAACAAAAGAGAAAGAAAGCTGAAGGAGGAATGTGCAAGATTACCATAAGGGAATTACAAAAGATCAAAATTATGAGAATATAAGGGATTTTAAAAGGGCAAAGCAGCACGTTGTAATCTTCTCCCGGAAAACTCTGTTTTTGAGCTGTCTCCTGGTGGGAAATCACTCTTTTACTCTGACCTGCAATGACACTAGGAAATGATGATGAGGAGATCTACCTGACCATGGATGGATCTCATAATTTGTCAGGAGTTTGAGGTCGCTATGGAAACAGTTATCTAGTGGGAACAGATAGTGAGTGGAGAAGTATACCTTCATTCCCATGACTCAATTATAAAATCAAGCAGCACTTAGTACAAAAGGTCCTTGGGTAGGTCTATAAAAGCATACCTTGGGGCAGCTAGGTGGTGCAGAGGATAGAGCACTCAGCAGGACCTGAGTCCTAATCTCACCTCAGCCACCTGACACTCACCAACTGAGTGACCTTGGGCAAGTCACTTAACCCCAATTGCCTCATCCTGGGTCATCTCTAGTCATCTTGATGAATATATGGTCTCTGGATTCAGATGGCTCTGGAGGAGAAATATGACTGGTGACCCGCACAGTCCACCTTCACTGAAAACAAACTCAAGTGCATGTCTTCATTTCTCTGATGGCATAGTCTTCTTCAGCAATGAAGGACGAACACACACACACACACACACACATATTTAAAAGCAAAGCTTAGAAGGTAAGATTTAGGTAATGTGAAAGGGTAAGATCAAAACCTCTGGAGTTTAAAAACTATGCTTTTTACTTTCAATTTCACTTTAGTACATTCTAGTAAAAATAAATAACTTAAGGAGGAGAAAAATATCAAGGAAAAGGAACAAGATTGGATTAACAAGGCAAGAGAGCTAGGAAATCACTCTCATCTAAGTTGCCAATTATTTTTTTTAAATTGCATGCTATTTTAAAAGCTATTTTGACAATTATATGCTAATTAACAATCTAAATGAAATGGGATTATTATTTATAAAAAGATAAATTGTCCAGATTAACCCAAGGAAATAGGAAATACTTCAAAAAAGAAACAGAACAAGACAAAAATGAACTCTGAAAGAAAAAAATAATCTCAGGACCCAACAGATTTACTAGTAAATTCTAGCAAACATTTAAAGAAAAATTAATTTCAATGTTACATAAACAATTTGAAAAATAAAGATGAAGTCTTATCAAATCCCTACTATAACACAAATATGGTATTCATACTTAACCCAGGGAGAGCAAAAACAGAAAGAAAACTACAGAACAATTTCCCTAATCAACACTAATGCAAAAACTGTACTTTAATATTAGCAAGGCGATTACAGCAATATTTCATAAAGATGATTAATTTGCTTTTATACCAGGAATACAGGGCTAGCTCAATATTAGGAACATTATCAACATAATTGATCAATAACAAAAAATAAAAATCATGTGATTATATCAATAGATGCAGAAAAGTTTTGGACAAAATATGGCTTCCATTTCTATTATAAACACTAGGAATAAATGGAACTTTTCTTAAAATGATAAATGGTTTCTATCTGAAACTAAGAGCAAGTATTGTCTGTAATAAGGATAAATGAAAAGCCTGCCCTATTATTATTCAATATTGCATTAGAGATGCTAGCTTCAGCAATCAAATAAGGAAAAGAAATTAAAGGAATAAGAATTGGCCATAAGGAAATAAAACTATCATTTGTTTTTCAGATGATATAATAGTATATTTAAAGAATATTAGAGAGACAACTAAAAAAACTAGCTGAAAATAATTTAAAACATTCAGCAAAATTTTAGAATATAAAATAAACACACAGGAATCATGAGCATTTCTGTCTTTTACCAACAAAGTCCAGCAGCAAGAAGTAGAAAAAAATTCCATTTAAAATAACTGTAAACAATATGAAATACTTGGGAGTGACTTGCCAAGGCACACACAGGGACTATAAAAACACAGTTATAAAACATTTGTCATACAAAGATCTAAACAACTGGAGAGCTTTTAATTGCTTATGGGTAGACTGAGCCAATGTAATAAGAATGATAACATTACTTAAATTAATTTACCTATTCACTATCATTCCAATCACACAACCAAAGAATTATGTTATAGAGCTAGAAAAAAATCTTAACTTCATCTAGAAGAACAAAAAAATCAAGAAAATCAAGGGAATCAATTTAAGAAAAGGTGAAAAAGAACATGTCCTAGCACTGCCATATTTCCAATTGTATTACAAAGTAGTAATTATCAAAACTATCTGGTACTAGATAAGAAGTAAAGTGGTAGAACAGTGGAATAGTTTAGGTACAAAATATATAGAAGTAAATGACCACAATAACCTAATTTTTGAACTTGAAGATCCCAGATACTGTGACAAAAGCTCACTATTCAAAAAAAAAAAAAACTACTGAGAAAACTGGAAAGCAATCTAGCAGAAACAAGGCATAGATCAGTTTCTTACATTTGTACATACCAAAATAAGTTCAAAATGGGGATATGCTTTATATATAAAGGATAATATCATAAGTAAATTAAAGGAAAATGGAAAAATTAACTGTCAGATTTATGAATAATGGAAGAATTCATAACCAAAAAGAATAGAGGATCACAGAAGATAAAATGGATAATTTTGACTATATTTGATTCAGAGGTTTTGCACAAACAAAACCAATGCAACTAAAATTAGAGGAAAGGCAGGAAACTGGTTTGGAGGAGGTTATTTTTCAGTAAGTTTCTCTGATAAAGACCTTATTTCTCAAATATATAGGAAACTGGGCCAAATTAGTTAAAAACAATAAGAATTGATGTAAATTGATAAATAGTCAAAGGATATGAACAATAGTCATATGAAGAAAACGCGATAAATCACTAATAATTAGAGAAATGCACGTTAATACAACTCTGGCATGAAAAAATTTCTGCAGGGAATGTAGAAAAATTAGGGACAGGGCGGAGCCAAGATGGCGGAGTAGAAAGACTCACCTATGCTAGGTCCGAACCCACAGCCCATAGATTTCCTGTAAAAAGAACTCCTGACAAATTCTGGAGCAGTGGAGGCCGCGCAGCAACACAGTGAAGGA
>CM053773.1:181919403-181955856 GCA_028658325.1 Potorous gilbertii | reverse complement strand
GACACACAGTCAAGTGCTCTATTTGAATCCCAATGGACTTTGTCAAAGCTTATTCACCAGGACTGAATTTCAAGAAATCATGAGTATAAATTACTGGAGACAAAAGAGTTAATTGTTCCAATTTTTAAAAATGATAGAATGAATAGGGAAGAAGAAAAAAAGGCTTAGCCCCAATCACCAAGATATCTTGTGAAGTATAGGCCATCTCATGCAACTTTGTAAACCTTCTAGATCATAAGGACTCCAGAGACAGTCTTTTCTAGTGGTCTGAAGTCTTAGAAGCAGCAAATAAGTGACTCCACATTCTTTAGTGAAGACATGGAGAGCAAAAGAAGAGCAAAAGAAATTAAATCAAGAGCAGTTACTGGGAAAGTTGTTAGATTGTTGTTTGTCCTTTGTTCTTGAAGAGGATCATGACATCAGGAAGGTGAAGCCATGACTTGCAACTGAATTGGATTTAAAACCTATGCAAAGTGACCAATTTCACACTGTTCTCTTGAGCCATCTGGGTCCAGCGGCAACGTATAGATCAATATGACTGGAGATGGCCCTGAATACGGTAGGAGATGTTGGCCTGTTTAAGTTAAAGTATTTTCCAAGTGTTAGTTTTACTGAGGCAATGCTCATTCAGTGATTAAATGAGTCAAAGAACTGCCACATTTACCTTGTTTTAAAAAAATCAGTTCGGGAGTGGAGCGGAAGACCCTCAGGGTTTCTGGCCAAAACATTAACAATTGTTCTTAACTGTCACTCTGAGTCATCAGGGTCCAAAAGTGGCCAAATGAGGCTTGGGCTGGGATCCATTATTGGCCAAATCGGGAGCACCAGAGTGATTTGAGTTTCAGACCCATCCTTAGGGAAGAAATTAGCATGGATAATATTACTACCTTCCTCAAAGAGTTGTAATGAATATCAAATGAGGCCATACTTATAAGATAGTTAGCACAATGCTTGACACACAGTAGGTACTTAATAAATGCCATTTCCCTCTCCCTATGTATTCCAGGCATTTTAAATTTAATATATGCAAAATTGAACTCATTATCTTTCCTTATAAACCCTCCCCTCTTTCTACCTGCTCTATTACTGTAGAGAGTATCAGCATCCTCTCATGTCCCAGTCTTGGAACCTAGGTTTTCTCTCTTTCCCCCTCACCAAGAGCCACAGTCTTGCCAAGGCCTGCTAAATATACCTTAAAGACATCTCTCACTTCTACCCTCTTCTCTCCTCTGACAATGCCACAAAGCTGATGCAGGTCCTCATTAGTTATAACCTACACTATTGCAATAGCTTGTTGTGGTTTCCCTGACTCATGTCCATCATCTCCAGTCCATCCTCCACTCAACTGACAATGTAATCCTCTTTTAATGCAAGTTTGACCATGTCAAACCTTGAAACACTCAATAAACTCCAGTAGCTCCCTATCAATTTCAAGACAAATACAAAATCCTTTCTTTGATGTTCAAAGACCTTAATATTCTAGCCCCACTTTCTTTCTAGTCTTCTTATACCTTATAGACTCTGTCTGCCTCCCTTCCTCCACTTCTCTCAGAGTTTTTTTAACTGGTGCCCCTGGACTTCTTGGTATTCCCAAAAGAATACTTTCACTGCTGACCACTTTCACTGACTCTCCCCATGCCTGAAATTCTCTCACTCATCCCTGACTCCTAGCTTCACTAGCTTCCTTCAAGACTCACTTGAAGCCCTAACTTCCATTAGAAGAACTTCTCAATTCTCCTTAATTCTAATGCCTTCCCACAGTTGATTGTTTTATCCCTTATAGGTCTCGTTTGAGCATAGTTTTTACATGTTGTTTCCTCCATTGGATTGTGAACACTTGGAAGGTGGGAATTGTCTTTTTCCTTTCATTGTATTCTCAGAGTCTAATACAGTTCCTAGAATACAGTAGGCAGTTAATAAATGCTTAATGACTGACTGGAGGTAAAGGAGAAATATTTGAATCAAAGTTCCATTACTTACTACAAATACCACAGTGGGAGCCTCCATATTTTTGGTTTTTCATAATCCAAGCATAATTTTTTTACTAGCCCTTAAATTAACTTACAACTTCTCTGTACATTGCTGATATTTAACAACCACGTCTCTGAAAACACATGCACACACACAAGTGTATGTGTGTGTTTATACTTATATGTGTGTGCTCATAAATATATATACATATGCATACATATATAAACATGTAAATATATACACAAGCTTTATAATTCACAAATAATAATAAAATATATAATACTCTTTACAGCAAATTCCATATAGTCAATTGATTCATGGAAAATTCTTTCCTTGATTTTCACAGAACTTTTCTATCTATGGATCCATAGTTACAATTCCACCATGATTTGACAATGGAATAACATCCCGGTCTCCTAATTCAAGTCACAAGAAATTTGTCATAATTATGACAGAAATTATATTCCTTAAACTTCTACTTGACACAATAACTCTCATACCTTTTTGCAGGGATTGCAAAAGATTAGAATATTGTATAATTTTACCTTATTTCTAGAAATTACAGAAAATTATTTCAATCAATTTCATGTTTGAACATCAAATTTGAATGATACTGTTTTTCCACCATCTTTCTAGAATTAAGTTATTTCTTTCTGAGGCCAAATGCCTGGTTCTAATAAATCAGAATAATTATGAATGGTTTCATTGTTGTTTCTTACTAATAAAAGTCATAAGTTCATGTGTTCTATTACATTTTCTGTTAATATATTCTCAGTAAGAACATTACATTTATTAATGCAATTAAATGAAATATCTTTATATTTATCTGATTTAACCAAACTATCAATGTGAAAATCATGCATTCCAGTACTAAGCCTTACGTTTTCCAAGGCACTTAGATCCAATTGACTCATTTGTGTGCTTTATTATTAGTCAATCTTGACTACAATGCAGTTGAAAATAAAAAATCTTGAATAATGTCAATCATTAAAGCAATATCTTTCAAGAAATTAATGGTAACTAATCACTTTGTCAAAACGGAATTAGGAGAATGAGCAAAATGCATATACATTATGTCATACCATACATGCCATACATTAATAGCAGCTCCTAACTCACATACTGACTTCTCTGTCCCTGATTTGGAACAATTCATATAATTTTAATTTCAAGTTCTTTAGCAATAGTTTTTAACTCAGTTGGATTTTTATTAGATTGGTGATAAATAGAATATATTTTATTCAGAAATATTTAAAATTATTAACTTTATTTGGGACATCAAATTGTGAATAGTGGAATATTTTCCTTACAACATCTGTGGCTATTCCAGACATTCTTCCAAGCATAAGAGAATAGCACCATTAGAACAAAATGCAATGAAGTTCAACTTCAGTTATTTGTTATTAAAGCCACAGTCACTTAATAACAATGTATGGACAAAGTACTCTTTTTTGGTTAAAACCAATTCTTGTAGACAAACAGGTACTGCTACAGGGGAAGAACTGATTGAACTGGATACTTACTATGCTTAACCTTAGATTGTGAGCTCCTCATGGGACGAGACATTCTGTTGCCTTTCTTTGCCTCTTCAGTGCTTAGCATAGTGCTTGGCACATAGTAGGCAATTAATACATGCTGATTGATTGAATAACTTTATAACCAGCTTGCAAAATTCCTGAAAATTTGATCACCATTTCTTGGAAGCCTGTATGAGAGGGAATTTATTTCCATTTGGGGGGAAATGTGCCCTATCTAGGGGAGGTGAATCTCCCATCCTCCCTTTCTTAGGTAGAAAGAAGTGTCCCCTTTTCCTAGAACTACCGTGTGATATGGATCTTATGCCTGGGCATTGAAATATCCCTCCCTCCTTCAGGTTAGTTTCTCGAGGCCTCTGCCTCTCCTTCTTGTCATCTTTGATCATGGGTGGAGTTAGAATCCAGTAGGGATACCTGAGCTCAAAGGTGAAAACTCCCTTTGCAAGAATAGGGGAGATGGATGCCCAAGAGAGCATTTCAGACTTGCAGACTGCTTCCAATTCCTGAGTGACATCCCCATCTGCCAATAGAACACTGACTGGAATGGCAACTGCTAATTTGCTACTGGACTGCTTATTTATTACTACACTGATTATTCCCTAGTTCTGGTTAATTCCTTCCCCTCTAGAACTCCTTTCACAATATCATTATCTTACCTTATTTGCACTGAACACATTTTCAAGGACTGGACTACATCCCTCTCCCTCCATTATTTCAGTCCTTTATCCCTTGAGTTTCCTTAATTCTCTTGGTCCTAAAGTGCTTTGTGTGTTTTTTTTCCAGTTCCCCAAGTCAAGTTGGCAGAGTGATCAATAATTGCTATCTCCCTCCCTTTGTTTACCTTGAAGAGCCCAGAGAATATCTCCCCAGGAAAAACCCTGGAACAGTGGGAACAGCGGAAAGAGTAAAAAGTCTCTTAGCATATGAGGGTAGGAAAATCGCTAAGGGTGGTTCTCTTGCTGTGGCTGAAGGGAACCAGTGCAGGACCAGAGCTGTCCCAGACAGCCCCACCTCAGCAAGAAGATCCTGAGTCCCAGGGAGGTGAAGCCAGCAACTGTCAACACCAGGATCCCAGGCATGCCTCAGCACCCCAGGAGAATTGGGAAGACACTAGCACAGATAGAATCACAAACCACTTAGCTTGCCTGTGTTCTAGCTAAGCAGACGAGACTTCCTGTGGCCAGATCACCCCTCCCCCACACTTAATGCAGCTAGCTCTAGGATAACTCCAGGGAAACTCAAAAAAGATCTCACCTGACCTCTGTTTTCCAACACAGCCCAGCTCAGCACCAGGTAAGCTGCAGCTTAAAGCTTAAAGCTTTAAGTTTCTAGCTTAAAAAACCAGAGGCCACAATACACAAAGCCTCCCAGATGCAGAGATCTACTTTAAAAGCCAGGAAAAGGGTGATTTTCATGAGTAAGAAGCAAAGCAGAAAAGAAAAGACAATAGAATCTTTCTATGGTGACAAGGACAATACCAAAGAGGTCGGCATTGAGACTGTACTCCCATCTGAAAATTCAGAAGACAATATGAACTGGTCTGAAGCCTAAAGTGCCCTATATTCTCAAATTTCTTTGGCCCTGTTTTGGTCCAGAGGCCTCTTGTCCAGTCAGAAACCTGAAGAGTTACTAAAATTCTAACAGGGACCTGGTTAGATTTTGCACCCATTTGGAGGTATCTGATATTATATGGCCTTGGGTCTCACAAAGATAAGGTTTGATAGCTAGTCCTTTCTCTCCAATAATAATAGTGATATTTTTTCTACAGTAATTTGAAAGTTGCAAAACATTTTACAAACATCGATTCAAATTAATCTCATAAGAATTCTGAGAAGTAGGTACTGAACCACAAGCTCTACTATCTCCATTTGTTAAAAAAATAATACTTTATTTTTTTCCCTAGTTACATGTCAAGAAAATTTTTAGCATTCATTTTTACAAGATTTTAAGTTCCAGATTTTTCTTCCTCCATCTCTTCTCTCCCCTCCTCTGAAAATGGAGGTAGTTTTATATAGTTTAAACATGCTCTATCATTTAACAATATTTCCATATGAGAAACAGTTGTGAAAAAAGAACAGATCAAAAGGAAAATAATCTATGAGAAAGAATAAAATAAGCAAAATATGCATTCAGAATCCAAAAATTCTTTATCTAGATATGGACAGCATTTTCATTCTTGAGTCCTTCATGCTTATTTTGGATCATTGTGTTGTGGAGAAAAACTGAGTAATTCGTAGTTGATCATCACAAAATGTTCCTAATACTGTGTACAATATTTTCCTCATTATGCTTATTTCACTTTGTATCAACTCATGCAATTCTTTCCAGGTTTTTCTGAAATCTGCCTGATCATCATTTCTTATAGTTCAATAGTACTTCATTATATTCATAAACCACAGCTTGTTCAGTCATTCCCTAAATGATGGACAATTTCTCAATTTTCAATATTTTGCCACCATGGAAAGGGCTGCTATAAATATTTTTGTACAAGTTCTTTTCACTTTTTTATTATGTCTTTGAGATATAGACATAGTAGTGTTATTGCTAGATCAAAAGGTATGCACTATTTTATAGTTTTTTGGGCATAATTCCAATTTGCTCTCCAGAAGGGTTGAACAGTTCACAACTCTCCAAGAGTGTATTACTGTCCCAATTTTCCCACATTCTCTTCAACATTTTTCTTCTTTTTTGTCACATTAGCTAATTTGATAGACCTGAAGTCGTATCTCCGGTTGTTTTAGTTCGTATTTCTCTAATCAAAAATAATTTAGAATACTTCTTCATTACCTATAAATAACTTTAATTTCTTCATCTGAAAATTGTCTGTTCACATTGTTCATATCCTTTGACTATTTATCAATTGGAGAATGGCTTGTTTTCATATAAATTTGACTCAGTTTTCTCTATATTTAAGAAATGAGGCCTTTATTAGAGATACGCTGTTAAGATTGTTTCCTAGTTTTTTGCTTTCCTTCTAATATTGGTAGCATTGGTTTTGTTTGTACAAAAGCTTTTCAATTTAATGTAAACAAAATTATCTATTTTACATTTTTAATGCTCTCTGTCTCCTGTTTCATCATTAATTCTTCCCCTCCCCACAGATCTGACAGGTAGACTATTCTTTGTTCTTCTAATTTATTCATGATGTCATCTTTCATCTTTAAATCATGCACTCATTTTGACCTTATCTTGGAACACAGCGTGAGATATTGGTACACATCTATTTTTTGTCCTATTGTTTTCCAAGTTTTCCCAGCAGTTTTTGTCAGATAGAGAGTCCTTATTCAAAAAGGTGGGGTCTTTGGGTTTATCAAACACTAGGTTACTGTGGTCATTGACCACTGCATCATGTGTACCTAAATTATTCCCCTGATATACCACTATATTTCTTAGCTAATACCACTTTGTTTTGATTATTACTGCTTTATAATGTAGTTTGATATCTGGTATTTCTAGACCACCTTTCTTTGTATTTTTCCCCTGTTAATTCCTTGATATTCTTGACCTTTTGTTCTTCCAGATGAATTTTCTTGCCATTTTTTCTAACCCTATGATTTTTTCTTAGTAGTTTGATTTGTATGGCACTGAATAATCAAATTATTTTAGGCCGAATTGTTGTTTTTGTTATATTGGCTTGGCCTACCCATGAGCAATTGATATTTTTCCTATTGTTTAGATCTGTGTGAAAAGTGTTTTGTAATTCTGTTCAGATAGTTCCTGAATGTGTCTTTGCAAGTAGACTCCTAAGTAATTTATATTGTTTACAGATATTTTAAATGGAATCTCTCTTTCTATCTGCTGCTGTTGGGCTCTATTTTTCATATAAAGAAATGATGATTTATGTAATTTATCTTATATCCTGCAACTTTAAAGTTAATTATTTCAAGTAATTTTTAGTTGATGCTCTAAGGTTATCTCAATATACCATCAATCATTTGAGAAGAGTGATAGTTTGGTTTCCTCCTTGCCTATTTTCATTCTTTCAATTTCTTTTTCTTCTCTTATTTCTTTACCTAACATTTATTGTACTATGTTGAATAACATTGATGATACTGAGCATCCCTACTTCATACCTGATCTTATTGGGAAGGTTTCTAGCTTAACACCATTACAGATAATACTTGCTGATGGCTTTAGATAGATAATGCTTGTTAATTTAAGGAATGTTCCTTTTATTCCCATGCTTTCTAATATTTTTAAATAAGAATGAATGCTGAACTTTGACAAAAGTTTTTCAGCATCTGTTGAGATAGTAATGTGATTTCTGTTGGTTTTATTATTGATATGGTCAATTATGTTGATAGTTTTACTGATATTGAACCAACTCTGTATTCTTTGTATAAATCCTGCCTGGTCATACTGTATAATCTTTGGGATATGTTGCTGTAATCACCTTGCTAGTATTTTGTTTAAAATTTTTTGCATCAGGTCCAAGAGCCAAGATGGCAGAATAAGAAGTAAGTCACTCTCACTCTCCCTTACTGATCTCTAAAAGCCCAGAAAATATCACCCCAGAAAAATCCTGGAATAATGGAGGTAGCAGAGAAGTGAGAAGGAACATTCCATTAGCCTGGAAGGCTTAGAGATCAGCAAGAAAGATCCCTCTCACTTTGGTGGAAGGGGAGTTCAGTCCAGGACCAGAGATGTCCCAGCAAGCCAGCAGCAAACTCTACCTCAGAAAACCAGTGGGAGATTCTGAGCCCCAGGATAGTGGAGGAGGCAAGTGCCAACACTGTCTGCAGTGGCACAGCTAGAGGAACCAACTGATTCCAGATCAGAGAACCACCATGTACACCAGCAGGCAGGCATGCTCTAGCAGGTGAACTTCCCTGTGCATCAGCACAGACATGCTAGGCAAGTGTTCCCCAGTATCTGACTACCTCATGCTTCATCACAGTTCTTGGCAGGCAGATGTTCTCCTTATGCTTTAATGCAGTCTGGGGTGAACAGGTATGCTCCAATAGCCAACCACCACCCCCACCCTGTGAGCTTCAGTGTAGCACTGGAGAAACATAAAAAACTCCATGTGACTTTAGCACACATCAGATACTGCCACTAGCACCCCAGCTCAGCTCCATAAGCTGCCAGGCCCCTAGAGACTCCAGCTGCCAATATCTGAGGCTCCAGCACACAAAGCCAGTGGCCAAGCTCCTGGCACCTATCACATGAAGCTTGGAACAGTGCCCTTGTGTTCCAGTAAGAGAGCTAAATTTTAAAAGTCAGGAATTAGGCAAACACCAGGACCAAAAATTAGAAGCAGACATTGATCATAGATTCTTTCTATGGGAATAGAAAAGATCAAAACACAAACTCAGAAAATGAAAACATTGTCATTATACCAACATCTTAAACCTCAAAGAGGAATATTAACAGGTCTCAAGCCAAATAAGCCTTCTTGGAAGAGCTCAAGAAGGATTTTGAAAGTCAAATAAGAAAGGCAGAAGAAAAACTGGGGAAAGAAATGAGAGGTATGCAAGAGAGAGTCAAAAGTTTGGAAAAGGAAGAACAAAAACTGACTTTAGAAAGTAATTTCTTAAAAAGTATAATTGGCTAAATGGAGATTAAAAAGTCCACTGAAGAAAACAACTCCTTAAATGGAGAAATAGCCAAATGCAAAAGGAAGCACAAAAGCTAACTGAAGAAAATAATTTGTTAAAAACTAGAATTGGGCAAGTGGAAACTAATGGCTCTATGAGACATCAAGACTCAGTCAAACAAAATCAAAAGAATGAAAAAATAGATGAAAATATAAAAACTACCTCGTTGAAAAAAAAAATCTGACCTGGAAAATATACCAAGGAGAAAAAGTTTAAGAATTGTCAGTCTATCTGAAAGACATGATCAAAAAAAGAGCTTGGACAGCATCTTTCAAGAAATTATCAAGTAAAACTACCCTGATATCCCAGAACCAAAGGGTAAAACAATCATTGAAAGAATCCATTGATCATCTCCTTAAAGAGAACCCAAAATGACAATGCCAAGGAATATTGTAGCCAAATTCCAGAATAA
The DNA here is from genome assembly GCA_028658325.1 of Potorous gilbertii. Classification (NCBI taxonomy): domain Eukaryota; kingdom Metazoa; phylum Chordata; class Mammalia; order Diprotodontia; family Potoroidae; genus Potorous; species Potorous gilbertii. The sequence goes on along the minus strand of CM053773.1, from coordinate 181,946,341 downwards.
TCAGATCAAGGAGAATATCCTGCAAGCAGTCAGAAAGTAACAACTTAAATATCATGGGAACTACAGTCAGGATTTCATAGGACCTTGCAACATTAAAAGATCAGAAGGCTCAGAATATGATATTTTGTACACAAGGAGCTTGGATTACAACAAAGGATCAACTACCCAGCAAAATTGAGCATTATCTTTCAAGGGGGGAGATAGACATTCAATGAAATAGGAGACTTCTGAATATTCCTGATGAAAAATTCAGAGCTGAGCAGAAATTTTAATCTTAAAATATAAGATTTAAAGAGTAGCATTAAAAGGTAAAAAGGAAAAGAAAAAAATTTTAACATTTAACAAAATATTGTTAAACTATTTACATCTCTACATGAGAAAATGAAACTTGTGGTTCTTGAGAACTGTATGTTTATTAGGGAAATTAGAAGGGGTATATATAGACAGAAGATGTAGGTATAAGTTGACTTTGATATAATAATAAAAATATAATAAAGGGGCTAAAAAAAGACTGTACTAGGGGGAAAGAAAAGGAGGAGACAGAAAAGGGTAAATTATATCACATGAAATGGCATAAAGATCTGTTACAGTAAATGGAAAGAAGGGAGGGAGGTGAAAATTGTTTGAACCTTACTCTCATTGAATTTGGCTCAAAGAGGGAAGACCATACATTCAATTGTGCATAGAAAGCTACCTTTCCCTATAGGAAGTAGTAGGAGAAAGGGGAAGGAAAATGAAGGGAGATTGACAGAGGGAGGGCAAGTCGAGGGAAGAGGTGTTCAAAAGCAAAACACAGATGAGGAGGAAAAGGGGAAAAAGAGAGAGAAAAACATAATGAGGAAGGGAAATAGAATGGAAAGAAGTACATAGGAACTATAGCTGTGGATGTGAATGGAATGAACTGTCCCATAAAAGAGAAACAGATAGCACAGTGGAATAAAAAACATAATCCCACAATATGTTGTTTACAAGAAACATATTTAAAGCAGAGAGATACACACAAAGTAAAGGCAAAAGGTTGGAGCAGGATTTATTATTCTTCAGCTGAAGCATATAAATAAATAAATAGATAAATAAATAAGTGAATGAATGAATGAATGAATAAATAAATAAGTGAATAAAAGCAATGGTAGAAATCCTGATCTCATACAAAGCAAAAGAAAAAATAGATTTAATTAAAAGAGATAAGGAAGGAAACTACATCCTCCTAAATGGTACTATAGAAGTAAACCAATACTAAACATATATGCACCAAGTTGTATTGCATTGAAATTCTTAGAGGAGCAGTAAGGGGAGTTACTGAAAGAAATATACAGCAGAAGTATACTAATGAGGGACCTCAACCTTCCCCGCTCTGAACTAGGTATATCTACCCACAAAGTAAATAAGAAAGAAATTAAGGAAGTGAAAAGAATTTTAGAAAAGTAAGATATGGTAGACCTATAGAGAAAATGGAATGGGAATAGAAAGGAATATACCTTTTTCTCAGAGGCATGTGGCAATAGACACAAAAATTGACCATGTACTAGGGAATAAAAAACCCTCGCAATTCTAATGCAGAAGGAAGAAATATTAAGTTCATCCTTTTCAGATCATGATGCAATAAAAATTACATATAATAAAGGGCCATGAAAAGATAGAACAAAAATTAATTGGAAACTAAATAATCTAATCCTAAAGAATAAGTGGGTCAAACAACAAATCATAGGAACAATCAATAACTTCAACCAAACAAATGACAATAATGAGACAACATACCAAAACTTATCCAGATAGATTTTCAAATTAATTCTTTGAAAGATTCAAAGAACAATTAATTCCTATGTTATTTTAACTTCAAAAGTAGAAAACGGATCCTTCCAAACTCTTTCTATGATACAAAAATGGTCTTGATACCTAAACCAGAGAGAGATAAATGTAACTGTAGACCAATTGTCCGTAATGAATACTATTGCAAAATGTTAAATAAAATGGTATCAAAGTTGCTACAATATTAAACAACATAAAAAAAGATTATGTATTATTCATACCTAGGTTGCATTTATATTGGGATTTAAGGGTTGCTTCAGTGTAAGAAAACTTAAACATAGCCCACATTAGTAACAAAAACTGTAAAAACCACATGATTATGTCAACAGATGCTGAGAAAATCTCCAAAAATATTCAACACACCTACCTATTACAAAGCACTGAAATGTATGGGAATTAACTTTTCCTTAAGATGGTAAATATAATCTCCCTAGATCCAAGAGCCAGCATTGTATGTAATGGGAATGCACTAGAGGCCTTTCCAATAAGATCAATAAGATTTTATAAAGAAGTCCATTATTACCATATTACTTACTTAGAAATTTACTTAGGAATGATAACTATAACAACAAGACAAGAAAAAGAAACTAAAGGAATAAACATAGTCAAAGTGGAAATGATTGCCTTGTGTAGATCATATGATGAACCCAAAGGAGTAAACTAAAAATTAATTAAAACACTAATTTCAGCAAGTCTAAAGGACATAAAAGAAATCCACACAAATCATCAGAATGTCTGAATATTAACTCCCCTCACGCCACTTCACTCCCCTGCAAGCAGGAAATGACAAAGAGACATTTCATTCAAAATTACTATAGAATATATGAAACAGAAATGGGCCATAATCAAGGTAAAGGAATAAGGTGGGACCTCTTTGTCTCTTCAGAATGACCTGAAGACTAGAGAATAAAGTGCCCTTCATCTGGGAACCAACTTAACAAGGAGAGGTTGCAGTGCTGTACCTGATGTCTGAGGCACATCCATGGTGGTTGTTGTCCTTCATTTTCGAAGAGGACTAAAATGGTATCACCATTGTAAAATGAAATTTCAGTGTGTTCGACTATGGCTGATCAGATTGACAGAAGCTTAGAATGCTCCACCACAGGTTAGGCACAGATAATCCCTATGAATGTTTGGGGTGGATATCCCAGATTTGCTCATCCTGCTTTTACTTGGTGTTATCTCAATTTTACTTTGCTCAAAGAGTCCAGCACCTTTTCTTATGTGGGCACACCATGCTGAGTGGTCCTGGGCCAGTGTTTCCCATGTTGCACAATCAAATCCAAAGTTCTTGAGAGAGACTTTGAGAGCGTGCTTGTATCTCTTCTTCTGACCACCATGTGATCACTTGCCCCATGCAAGTTCTCCATAAAATTGTCTTTTTGGAAGGCATTCATTTGCATTTGAACAACGTGACCATGCCATCAGAGTTGCCCTCTCTGAAGCATAGCTTGAATACTTGACCGTTCAGCTCCAGTAAAGACTTTAGTGACTGGTACCTTATCCTGCCAAGTGATCCTCAGAATCTTCCTAAGACAGTTCAAATGGAAGCAGTTCAGTATGCTGGCATGGCACTGGTAGACCATATAACAATGAAGTCAGCACAATAGCTCTGTAGATCTTTAGTTTGGTAGTCAGTCTAATATCTCTTCTCTCCTACATCTTTCCTTGTAGCCTTCCAAATACTGAACTAGCTCTGGCAATGTGTACATCAACCTCATTGTCAAGGTGTACATCCCTGGAAAGTACACTAACAAGGTAAGTGAACTTATGCACAGCATTCAAAATTTCTCCATTTGTTGTAACCAATGGTTTTACTAGGTGACTAATGGAGCACCTGTGTTTTTCTCGTGTTAACTATTAGGTCAGAATTAGCACAGGCAGCAGATAATTGATCCACACTTTCTTGTATCTCAGTTTCAGAGGTTATATTGAGTACACAATCATCTGCAAACAGAAGATCATGCACCAACACTCACTTCACTTTGGTCTTGGCTTGTAACCTTTTCAAATTGAAGAAGTTATTATCAGTACAAGAGTTGACCTTGATGCCAAGTTCATCTTCCTTGAAAGCATTTATCAACATGGCTGAAAACATCATGCATGGAAGCAGGCTCACAACCTTATTTCACTCCATGGGTGACTGGGAAGACATGAGAGCATTGCCCATTATCCAGAACACAGGCAAATATGCCATCATGAACTTAATGTACAATACTGATGAACTTCTCCAGGCAGCCAAATTTTGACATAATTTTCTGTAAGCCCTCATGACTAACAGTGTCAAAAGCCTTGGTCAGATCTACAAATGTTGTGTACAGGCCAAATTCTTCTCCTGGAATTTACCCTGGAGTTGTCAAGCAGCAAATACCATATCGACTGTTCCTCAGCCCTTTCTGAAGCCACACTGGCTCTCAGGTATATGCCCATCTTCCAGGTGAAGGATCAGCCTATTATGGAGGACTCTAGCAAGAATTTTGCCAGCAATGACTAAGAGAGAGAGAGAGATTTCCCTGTGATTGTCACAGGACAATTTATGCCCTTTATCCTTACAGAGATGGACCATGGAGACATCCTTGAACTCCTGGGGGATAACTTCCTCTTACATGGAAAATTTAAGTCAGCTTTTGTATAGACAATGATCCCCCTACCTTGTAAATATCAGCAGGAATAGAATCAGGACCAGGTGCTTTGTAACATGAAAGGAACTTAATGACGCTCAAAACCTCTTCTTCAGGTAGAAGTTCAGCTAAGGAGGGATTGACTTCAACAGGAGGTAAATGGTCAATGGCCTCAGCATTGATGGATGATGATCTGTTGAAAACACTGTGGAAGTGTTCAGCCCATCTCTCCAGGATCATGTCCTTATCACTAATCAATGTGGCTCCATCAGCACTGAGTTATTGTGAAATACCATAGGTTTTTAGTCCAGAAATAGCTTTCAAGTCATCATAAAAGCATTTTGGATTATTAGTATCAGCATAAAACTGAATTTCTTCTGCCTTCTTACTGAGCCAGGAAACCTACATCTCTCTAAGCTTTGCTTGTATTTGCTTTTGTTGGAATTAAATGCTGCTTTTTTAGAGGTGGATGAACTATTCTGCTGGTAAATCCTGTGGAGTTCTCATTTTTCATTTAGCAGCATCTGAATTTCCCCATCATTTTCACCAAACCAGTTGTGGTATTTGAAAGTGTTCTCACCCAGATGAGCAAGTGCAGTACTGTACACCAAATCTCTGAAAGCTGTCCACTCTTTTTCCGCCCCACTGTTACCAACTGTGAGTTGGCTCAATCTTCCCTCCAAGTCATCAACAAACAATTCACTCTCAGAGAAGAGCTCTAATTTGTTGACACTAATTCTTCTGGTAGTCATTTTGCCTTAGGGGGCAGCACTTTTGATGAATGTGAATATTTAGCTTGGAAAGGATAAATCCAGCACTCTGTACCACACATTGCCTTTGTCACTCTCACATCTTGTCTGTTTCTTCTCCTTACAATCACATAGTCTATTAGATGCCAATGTTTGCTGCAAGGGTCCATCCATAAACACATATTGTGTTTAGGTAAGCAGAAGATGGCGTTGGTGATGAGAAATTCATGTGATACACAAGTCTTCTGCAGTAAATGACCATTGTTGCTGTTTCCAAGTCCACTCCTCCCTAGAACTCCCTACCAAGTGTGGTAGTCTGAGCCTACTCTAGCATTACAGTCACCCAGAATTACAAACTTGCTCTCTTTTGACAATAAGGGTCTCTAGGTCTTCATAAAATTTTTCTTTAACTTCATCAGGGTTTGTCATGCTGGGAGCATAGACACTGATGATGGTGGCATGGCATTTTCCTGTGAGTGGCAATCACATTGTCATGAGCCTGTCATTCACTCCTTTTGACAGACATACATACATACCAGCTTGCTGACTAGTTAGTTTTGATTGCAAAACCTATGCTAGCTTCACAGTGCTACCCTTCATGGCTCCCACTCCAGAAAAAGGTGTATTCAGTTCCAACTTCAGTAACCTGACCTTCATTTGCCAACTTTGTTTCACTCAGGGCTGCTTTTTGGATGTAATACCTCTTGAGTTCTCTTGCAACAAGAGCAGTTCTTCTTTCAGATCTACTGGATTTTATGTTGTCAATTAGTGTGCACATGTTCCATGTGCCAATGGTGAGTGGAATCATCTTTGCAGATGTTTTTGTACTTTTTGTACATTTTTTTGTATTTCTACCACATAGTGGGATTCCCTGCTTACCACAGAAATCAGGCCAAGGTTGGGTAAGCAGATAATTTTTAAGACACCTTTTCTAGCCCCCTTCCTCACACTGGAAGGTGAACAGTGTGATCCCTAAAAGGCTTCTCAGACACCCAGGGGGCTGCTGAGTCCCACTGCTGCTTCCAGTGAGAAACAACCCTATGGCCTGGGCCACCTGTTTGCAGGGTTATGACTACAGCTCCCAGTGTGTTCAAACCTCTTGCCTCATCACTTTCCTGTCACCACAGGACTTTGTGGCATAATAGTGAAATGGTACAGGTAATGTCTTTTGATTCATGCATAAATTGGGTTTAAGTGAGGCAGAGTTTCAGGAAGTCATCAGCCTTACTCTCTCCTCCAGAGTCATCATAGTCCAGTGACAGAACAGACTCAAGACAGCTGGTGATGGTTCAAGATGCAGTGGATGACTTGGACATCTTTGGCATCTAATTAATCTCTAAGTGCTACATATTTCCTGCTTCATCTGCCTTCATGGCCATTGGAACAAATTGTTCTCATTTGCCCATTCCACGAGAGGAAATCTTCCCATACTTGGGGTAGACACCTACCTACCTCACCAATGGGTTTGGGAACCCTTGGTTACCCTCAACCTGGCTTGGCCTGTCTGCTGAAATAGTTTGCCGGGGTGTGGTCACTGCGTGTATGCTGCAGCTTCTTGGAGTCATAGGTGAGAGTTAGGTGGAACAGGTGGACATCAAAGGTGGAAAGAGCCCCCAAAGGGGATTGACAGCCATCACACCAAAGGTAGTGATCTTCCCTGAACACATCCTAGACACCAATAAAATAAATGGAAAATAATCAAGAGAGGAAAGACACTAGAATTAAGAATTCAAGATAGAGAAAGCCTTCCTGTAGAAGGTAGAAATTGAACAAAGGAAGGAAGGAAGGAAGGAAGGAAGCCAAGAGGTGGAGATGAGGAGAATGAGCATCCAGGCATGCAGACAGAGAAAATGCCTGGAGAGTTAGGAGATGGAGTAACTTATTTGAGTAACATCAAGGAGGTCAATGACACTGTACTGAAGAATATTTGTGGGTGACTTCCCAAAGGAATCAATCTGGGAGGGGAAGAACCTCAGAGTTTCTGGTCAGAACAGAATTGCTATTTACACTCTCTCTAAGCCATCAAAGCCCAAACAATGAGCAAGTGAGGCTTGAATTCAGACCTATTATTGACTAATCAGTGAGAGTCAGAGTGATCTGAATTTAAAGGCATAGTCAAGTAGCTCTATTTGAATCCCAACGGGCTTTATCAAAGCCTGGTTTATCAGAGCTATATTTGAAGACATTATGAATGAAAACTACATTAGACAAAAAAAAATTAGTTACTTCATTTTTTAATTGATAAATAAATAGGGAAGAAAAAAATTCTAGTCCTTGATAACCATTTAATATCATTTTTGGAGTGCCAGAGACTGAACTAATCAACCAGAAGAAGACCCTGGACCTAACAGCTTCTTTGCTCTCTGAAGTAAACTCAGAAAATGTCTCTTCCTACGTCAACAAGGCCAAAGGGAACTGACTTAAGACCATTCTTTCCTATGTTTATAACCATTAAGGAGGAGACCCTTAACTACTTAGACACTATTTCTTATCTTAATATTTTATGCAAACATATTATGTTGTTGCATGTTAATGGTAAAGAAAACACAGATATCCTGGGTCATAACTTCAATTGATACTTTGTCCTCTTCTTACTCTATTTACCATCTATTCACTTAAGAAAATTCCTTTCTCATAATGTGGTTAAAAATATATGGAGATCATAAATTTCAGTGACATGAGGACTTTGAATTAGGATTGTTCTAAAACATATTAAAGGCTGATCATTCTTGTGTCACACAGTCAGAACTTAGGTTTTGGCTCCTGGTACAAAAAAGCTCTCTAGCTTAGACAAGCTTTAAGGAAATAAACAATATGACTTTACATATCACCTAGCCTGTTTACCTCCTTTAACCAAACTTTCAGGTCGATACCCCAAGTTGCCAGGTTATTTTGTGAAGTATAAGCAGTCACATGTGATCTTGTAAAGAATCCAGAGATTGCCTTCTCCAGTTGTCTGAAATCTTATAAGCCACAAAAAAAGTGTTTCCACAGGGGTTAGTAAAGATATGGAGAGAGAAGGAAGAGGGAAAGAAGGAAAACCAATAACACTTACCGGGAAAATTGTTAGGCAATAAAAAATTGAATGACTTGTAAAAATGTGGGAAGGGAAAAAGAACAGAATCAGCTTTCAGAAATTCTTTTACTCCATTCTTAATTAGGCCCTGGGAAACAAACCAAGAAAAGGAATGAAATATATGATCCCTTTTTGGGTAGGAGTGCAGTGTTGGAGATCTCACGGGGGAAGTAGTTAAAACCTCTGAGAATTCTGGGATTTGGAGTTATTCTCAAAATGCTGCACAGGAAAATACTGGGAACTAACAGGGGAGAATGATAAAACCCCAGAGATGGCTTAAACTAGTCTTTCAGGAGTTTCAGGAAAAAGATTGAGAAACCAACACTGTTTATGTTAGAAGGGAAGGAGTTGGAATTGAGCATGTCACCAGGGCAACCAAGGTCTTCATCTACCCCAGGGAGATCCTTTATCCTGGGGTCATCTCCAGTTATCCTGAAGAATATCTAGTCACTGGATTCAGATAGCTCTGGAGGAGAAGTGAGGTTGGTGACCTGCACAGAACAGAGTCAAGTGCAAGTCATGTCATTATTTCTCTGATGGCATGGTCTTCTTTGGTAGTGAAGGATGAACACATTCTATCATTTAAAAACTGGGACAATTCACTCTATTATCTCATGTAGTTTTCATTCATCATTTCTTGAAATATAGCTCTGGTAAACCAGGCTTTGATAAAGTCCATTGGGATTCAAATTGAGCTACTTGACTATACCTTTAAATCCAAATCACTCTGGCTCTCACTGATTGGTCAATAATAGGTCCAGCCCAGGCCTCTCTTGCTCATTGTTTGGGTTTTGATGGCTCAGAATGAGTGCAAATAGCAATTGTTTCTGTTCTGGGCAGAAAATCTGAGGGTCTTCCCCTCCTAAACTGATTCTTTTGAGAAGTCTCACACACACACACAAACACACACACACACACACACACACACACACATGCACATATGCACATACAGGTATTCTGCAATCCAGTATCATTGGCCTCCTGATTGTTTCTCAAACAAAACATTGCATCTCCTCACTCTCCTGGCATTTTCTCTGACTGTCTTCATGTCTGGGTACTCACTCTCAACTCCACCTCCTGGTTTTCCTGACTTCCTTCAAGTATCAGTTCAAACTATTGCCTTCTACAGGAAACCTTTCTCTTACCTCCTTAATCCTAGTGCCTTCCCTGTATTGATTATTTCCCATTTATTATGGTTAAAGTTTAATGTGCATAATTATTTATATGTTGTTTCCCTTCTGAGGCAGAAAATGTTGGAAGAAAGATGAGAAATTTCAGAGGTGGAATTAAGAGAACTTTGATGTTCCCTCTTGAGAATGAAGGGAGGGAAAAAAATCAAAGACCAAAACAGTTTCACACACATGGGAAAAGAAAGTTTGGGAGGAGGCAGGGACTTTGAGGGGAAAAATGTCCATTTAAGTTTTAGGAATGTCAAGTGATCAGTCATCAGCATATAATTTTCAGTCAACAAGTGCAAGAAAGAGCCTGATTCCTGGCTTTAGGGGGCCAAGTTCTCCTGGGAATAAATTCAGTCTGCTCGAGAGCCCACAGCCAGAGCCCTTTAATGGAAGAAGAAGAAGAAGAGAAACAATAGACCTGATTCTGGGCCAGAAAGCTGAGGATGCCCTCAGCTCTGGGCTCCCAGGAGTACTGAGTTCAGACCCTTTCCCATAAATGGATATCAGGCTCTTTCTTCTCATCTATTGGGCTTTAACCCCCTACTCCCAGGAGGCTCAGGGGAAAGCACTTAAAGCTTCAGTTTAGCTCATGTCTAGGGTCTCCCCAGAAGGAAGTACAGAGGGAATTAGTATAAAATGTAGATCACTGTAGGATTGCCATTTGTTTCTTCCACACAAAAGAAATACTTAAAAAACTGGGATTAAAAAATCCCAGGTATGTGTTGGCAAAGATTTAAAACATTAAAAGTAACCCGTAACTCCAATTTTATTCTCTTAGGAGCTTGACATTTAAATGAACTCTTTCACTTTTCCTTTGACTCTGCACTGTCCAAACAATTCCCTCAAGGCTCCTGTCTTCTGGTAAGTCTGCCAAGGTTTGACCTCATCCTACTATTGTTCTAATCTTCTGGGAGCCAGATGTAGCTCCAGAAAACTCTTTCTATTACCAGTCAGCTCCAACTCAGGGCCCCAGGACCTATCAAAGACCCATCTCAGGACCATGACTGGTCAGTTTTGCTCAAGGATAGAAACATGAAGAAGAAGAAGGAACCCAAGAACCAGTCTCATGCTCTCCTAGGCAACTAATGCTGTCCCATGTGAACAGTTACCATTGCTGCCAAGGTCACTGGGTTTAGAAGATGTCCTTCTCATCCTTTCATGAGAATTCCCCAAAAGAGAGAGTTCTCAGTGGAAGTTCTCTCCTTTTAAAGTCTATTGAAAGGGTTGTTGTTCCTGGCTCAGTGACCAGTCCTCTTTGAAGCATCCCTTTGACTCTATTGCCAACACAAGGGCCATGGGATTGCTGCATCATTCCAAAACATTGAGTCCCTCAAACCCATGTCCCAGGAGTTTCTGAGTGCACTCAGCTCCCCAAGTTTCAGTGGGGTCTCCTTTAGCCAGAGTAGATCATAAGAGGCCCCTGATTATTTCCAATAATGTCATTCTACTTTTGTAATGCACTCCTTGGGTGACTCATGCTCAATTTATAGCATCAATCACATCAATTGGCTCTCCAGAGGAGCAGTTGTTTCCAAAGGCAGCAAGATAGTGTAGTGAATGGAATATTGGGCCTGAAGTCAAGAACACATGGGTTGAAATCCAGCCTCAGATGATTACTAGCTATGGGACCCTGAACAAGTTACTTGACCACTATAGGCTTTGGTTTTCTCAACTATAAAACAGGGATAACAATGATCCATCTACCTTCCAGGGTGATGTGGGGTCAAATGAGATAATATTTGTAAAGCACTTAGTACAGCATCGGCCTACCAAGTACCCATTATGCACTTATTTGCTGCTTTTATTCTTTCAATTTCAGGATTCTAATGGTAACTTTGTGGGTTTGAATGAGCAGCTCATCTTGTCACTGACTCTCCACTCCCTCTTACCACAAGACCTGATCTCCACGCTGCTTACTTCCTCAGTCCAGCTAGTTATGGCCAGGCACATACCAGGCATTACTTTATCAAAGAACAAAAACAGGAAACAGAGAGTCGGAGGAAATTTATCTACTCAAAGAATAATCCATGGCACCATAGGCCTCCAGTCCAAGTTCCTTTTAGAAACTGTCCCTAGTAACAGCCTTGTACAACCATTCTCTTTCCTGACTCTCACTTTTCCCTTCACAATAGCCTTTGGCTCCAGCTCATCCCCTCTTTTACATCAGGACTGCTAACAGTCCAGCCTCCATGTGAAGATGGCTCCCACCCCTCCGGATCCAGATAGTGTTCTAGCCCCGCCTATTAGCCCTATCTTCTTATCTGCCTTTATGCAATGGGCTCCTAACATTTCAAACTCACTGCCTTGGCTTTCTGTACTTTATTTTGATTTTCATTTTAGGCAGAACCCAGAATCTATCCCAACTCCAGGAGACCTCCTTTACATGCTAAGGTAGGCAATGTCAGAAATACCATATGTGACCTTCCATAAGTCTCCTTCTGTCTTTTGGCTGTTTCTTCTTTGTTAAAATGTGTAGATTGGGTGAATTTGCAGTGAGATGGAGTGGTGGAGTTGGGAGGTTAGACTTGAATGTCCCCAAGGTCTCATCCCTCTTTGTGACTCCACAATATTATGATTTCCCACTCCCTCCATTGCCCACACCCTACAATACCTTACCAGAGATTGATGGCTTGAGAGGGGATTTCCTGGGAGGTCCCTAGGGTCTGTTGTGGGAAGAGGGCATGAATTTTTAGTAGAGGAATACCAGGGAGTGAAGCAAAGATGGATTGCATTGTAATCAAGAAGACTTGGGCTCATATTCCACTGGTGACACTAACGCTATTATTACAGGAAAATCCCTTAAACTCTTTGATACTCAGTTTGTTCATCTTTAAAATGGAGGTAGTAAAACTTATAGTACCTACTTCTCAGAATTCTTATGAGATTTATTTGAAATGGTGTCTGTAAAATGTTTTGCAATTTTCAAATTGTGATGCAAACAGTATTTCACTCTTGTTATTCGAGAGAAAGGAGTGGCTATTAAATTCTTGTCTTTGTGAGACCCAAGACAACACAATATGAGATATTTCCAAATGCACATAAAATAAGAACTCTGACCAGGTCATCAATGGAACCAGTAACACTTTAGATTTCTGAAGGGACAAGAGGCCTCAGGACCAAAACTGGGCTAAAGTAATTTGAGAGTTGAAGGCACTTTAGAACCAGGGGGATTAAGGGAACTCAGGGAATGAGGGACAAAAATAATTCAGGTACAGAGGCACAGTCAAGTTTCTGAAAGTTCAGAGCAAGAAAGAAAGGAAAATGAGACTGGAAAGAACCCTAGAGAGGAAACTATTAAGTAAGACTTGGGAATAATCAGCCCAGTAGCAAATTGGTAGTTGCAATACCAGTCATACATAGTCCCCACAACAATCCTAAGAAGTGTTTTCATTATTCCCATTTTACAGTGGTGGAACAGAGGCAGAAAACACAATAAACAGCCAGATTGACTTGGGTTTAAAGGCATAGTCAAGTAGTACTATTTGAATCCCAATAGGTTTTATCAAGTCCTGGTTTATCAGAGCTATATTTCAAGAAATCATAATTGGAAACTACATGAAACAAAAGAGTTAATTGTGACAGATTTTTAAAAAGACAGAATAAATAAATAAATTAAATAAATAAAAAAGGCAACTCTCAAAACTTCAAGATAACTTGTGAAATATAGGCAATCAAAAGCACTTGTAAGGATATTGCTCTCCCCATGGATAGAGGGAAAAAAGGAAAATAGGGGAGGCAGAAGAGAAGGAAGTAGGAAATAGCATTACTCAAATGGAATTGCTCAGTTGGATCCCCAAAGTGTTAACTAGTACTACTCACAGACTGTTGTTGTCCCTTCATTCTCAAAGAGAACCAGTGTCATCAGGAGGGTGTGTCATCACTAGAAAATGAATTGGACTTAAGTGAGGCAGACCTATGCAAGCCATCTGCCTTACTGTCTCCTCTAGAGTCAAAGGAGTCCACTGGCAAGATATTAGTTAGTACAGTATAAAATGGCCCTCACCTTCTCAAGGAGTATAGTCACCAAAGAGAAGAAAAGTTAGCCAGGATGGTTGGGTCAAGGGAGGGGTTTCTGAGGATGTGTGTTGGTAGGCAGTAAAGAAGGAGAATAGACAGAGTGAGTTTGAAGGTAAATGAGAGAGTGGATGTTAAGATCAATCGGCTGAACCCAGAATGAGATCACTTGTGCATGTAGAAAAGTTTTCCTTTGCAAGGAAAAGCAGTGGAGATGGTGGCAGAAGGTATCTGAGTGGTATGAAATGAGGAGGAGTGAAAAGAGAGCTATACATGAAAGACTTCAAATTCTTTCAGTAAAATATGAGTCAATGTCCTCAGCTAGGAAGGTGGAAGAAGCAGGGAGTCTTGGGAGGTTTGAAGATGAATTAGAATGTTTGGAAGAGCCACCATGGAGAGTAGGATAGTGAGTTGATATGGGAGTTATGAAAGGATTGTCTTGCTTATGGCCCAGTGGAAGTTATATAACATAAATTTGTAGTGAACCTAGTCAGCAGTTTCATCAATTTCTCCAGCTTCCTTCAGCAGCCCTGTGTAGTAGACAAGGAAACAAAGTGTGAGAGGGATCCAAGGCTGAGTTATGGAAGGGCAAGATTTACAAGAGAATGAGGGGGTAAGGGACTCAGGAGAGGAGGATGATGTAGATTTAAACCAGTTCACCAAGAGGTAAAGATGGAGAAAGGAAGAGAGTGATTGCCTGGGAGATAACTGAGGGACTGAGAGACTCAGAATTATGATGTGGATGAAGAACACGGTTAGGGGTTGCAAGGCAGAAGGAAAGATGAAATGATAATAAATTATGATTAGATAAGGAAATTTCAAAGCTCATAAGCACAAAAATGGTACATCTGTGGAAGTGGCAAGATTAAGGGCATAATTTTTTTTTGTGGATAGCTTAAATTAGGTAGAGGAGTAACTAGTCAGGGGAATTGATAAGTTGAAGAACTAGAAGTTTAGGGTGTCTGATGAGCTATGTATATAAGTTGAAATCTCCTAGTGTAAAGGCAGGAGTTGAGGAGAGACTGTGAGTCAAGTACTGAACTCCTGAAGTAAAAGTGGGAGTGTCCTGGAGTTCTATAGACAATAACTACCAGAAATAATTGGAAGGGAGATGTAGATTGAGTGAACCTTAAAGGAGGAGAGATTACTGAGTGCTAGTAGTAGAGAGAAAATGTGGAGACAGCAATGGGGAGCAACGAGTATTGCAGCTCCTTCATCTTAATCAGTGAGGTGGAGAAATATGGCCAGGGAGATTCTGTTACCAAGAGAAAGCCAGTTCTCAGTGAGGGTCAAAAAAATGGAAGGAGTGCCATAACATAATATATGTCCACAAAATATTAAGGTAAGGAAAAATCTCATTATTCAAGACAGTGTCTTGGGTTAAGGGTCTCATCATTAATGTTCTTAAAAAAAAATGATGCTTTTAAATCAGCCCCATCTGACCTTGTTGACATAGGAAGAGATATTCTCTGAGTAAACTTAGAGAACACAGAAAGGAGCATCTGTTAGGTCAAAAGCTTTTTCTTCTGGCTGATTAATTCGGGCTCTGGCCACTTTGGGGGTTCAAATGATTTTAAATGATTGTCATTAACGACTTTCTCAGTAACTGCTCTTGGTTTCCTTTACCTCTTCTTTCTCCTCCATGTCTTCACTACCCCATATGAAGCCACTTTTTGCTGCTTCTCAGACTTCGGACAATTGGAGAAAACAGTCTCTGGAGTCCTTACAATCTAAAAGGTTTACAAAGAGTATGATTCTGCCAATTTATGAACCAAGTGAGAGAAATTATTATTGCCCTCTTGTACTAATAACCAATTACTATTGGGGACATTCAGGATGTTTTCCCTTCCTGTTTCCTCATTCTCTTCTAGGTTAAATCAGCCACTGAAGAATAGGGCTGATACTGAGATTGGATTTAACATTCTCCTCAATCCTGTTCAGACCCCACCCAACAGGGGAAGCCCATTTTATTCTACTAGGCTTGGGTGGGGGAGAGTAGATCCTCTAGTCTAGCTGACTGGGGGATGAGGGTAACCTGAGAGTAAGAATGATATAATCAAAGTCACATTCCCCTAGCTCCTCATTAGAATAGGTCCCCTTTTCATCATCATATTGATTTTTCTCATTAATTGTTAATTACTCAGAGTTGATTGCTATCTGTGGAGAACACCCATTTTCCAAGGCCATGTAAGCATCAATAGGCTGCTATGATCCATCTTTGGTCTGAGATGGCCAAATGACCTTCATTTTCTTAGTCATTTGCTAGACATAATCAATAAAATTATTAATTACCCAGAAATTATGACTCTCATATTTTTTATGCATTATATGAAAATGAGGAAACAGGTTTGTGCAGATTTCTGATGAGACAAGACTTTGAATCCTGTCTCCTGATAGTATATGGTCACTCCTGATTAGGCCCATATGTTACAACATAGGAGAAAATAAAGGTGTTTTTCTACTGTGGGAGAGTATAAACAGCATATTGCACCACAGTTTCAGGAGTAACCAAATCCAAGGGGTTAGACCAGTGTGGAAAAAGCTCTGGTCTGAAGTCAAGAAAATTAGTCCTAAGTAGGCCTGGGAGAAAACACATTGGAAAGATATGTTCTAGGTAAGATGTTGATTTGTCTTATTCCTCTTCTCCAGCTGACACCACCTATTTGTGTAGAGGAGAGATTCTAATTCCATTTCTTTCTCACTATTGTGTTAGGTTCCAATGCCAATTTTTAGGTTTCAAAAGAAAGAGAAAAAGAAAGGAGAGATAGCAATCTCCCAGGTTCTAATGACCTAGCACACCCACACAAACACACACATGCACATACACATGTATACACACACACACACACACACACACACACACCTTACCACCACCACCATCACCACCACTACCACCACCACCATACCATTATTATATTGATGGGAAGGAGGAAGTCCCAAAGACTAGAAGTTCCCAAGCTAATTTGACTAAGGAATGTTTTTGGTTTTCAAATACATTGACAGAACCCATAATTTTAATCAGTATGTTTCATGGAACATGCCATGGAATTACAGAAGCACAGTGGGAGACTGAGACTAAATTTGGCAGTCAAAAAGGTTAGGTGATTTATGTGATTTTGATGTGGGAAGTGACTGATATTATTCTCATGTGGGAAACTACTGAATTTTTTTGACATATACATGAATTTAGTGGCTAATAAATTAATAGGAAAATTGTCTCAGGTATCAACATTATCGCTTGGATCTCCCCCTCATAAGGTACTATAGAACACAGTTAAGGAAATCAGACCCTGAGAATAGCATGGTTCAAAAGGAGTTGGGTGGTGCAGCATGGAGCTGGAGTCAGAAAGTTCACTTTTTGCCTCAGACACAGGCTGTAACACTAGCCCAGTCCTTTAACCTTTCAACCTCAATTTTGCTCATATGTAAAATAAGGTTAACCACAGCACATACTATATAGGATTATTGCTGAGGATCAAGTGAGAACAATTCAATTCAACAAAAATTTGTTAAGCACCGTCTACGTCCCAAGCACTGGGTTAAGCACTAGGGAGGCAATGGATGAAAGAAAGAAGGAAGGAGAGGAAGGGAAGGAGAAGAGAAGGAAAAAGAAGAAAGGAAGAGAGTGAGGAAGGGAAGGATGGAGAGAGGAAGGGAGCAATGATGGAAAGAAAGAAGTAAGGGAGGAGGAAAGGAAGATGGAAGGAAGGGGGAGAGAAAGATGGAGGAAGGAGAAGAAGGAGGAAATTAAAGAAGAAAGAAAGGGAGAAGGGGAATGAAGGTAAAGAAGGAAGGAAGAAAGAGAGAAGGAAGTAAAGGAGGGAGGGAGAGAAGGAAGGAGGGAGGAATAGAGGAAGGTGGGAGGGAAGGAGGGAGGGAAGAAAGGAGGGATGAAGGGAGGGAGAGAGTGAGGAAGGAATTTATTTTATTTTCAATATACGTATATTTGTACATTGCTGTTTGGAAATTGTCTCCCCATTAGACTGTGAGCTCCTTGAGAGCACAGATTGTCTTTTGCCTTTTTTCTATTCCCTTCACTTAACACAATGCCTGGCACAAAATAGGCACTGAATAAATGTTTATTGACTGACTGGCTGAATCCCCACAATACACAAAGCAGCACCTCTTCACACCTGCCGCACTAATACATTCCTTGTAGATCCCTCTGTATAGTCTAACTTTGTTCTCAATAGATAGGCTCTGTCCTGAGGTTGATAGGCAGTTTCTGGAATTTGAAGGGAGGTATCTGTGGGTAAGGAATGGGTACAAGGAATGGAAGAGGGAGCATCAGCGGATAGAGAGAGAAAGGAATGGGGTTAGTAGTTGGTAGCTTGGAGTGTATGACCATGGCCCCTGTTCTTCTTATGTTCAGCCAGATTTTCATCCTTCTCCCTGAGCAAGGCCAAGGATGCCCCTCTCCTCAGGAAGGATGTCCTTTTAATTGACCTTCTTTTACTTGAAGAAGGGGAGAGGATTCCAAAAGACAAACATGGAATGCCTTTTCCTGTGCCAGGACAGAGTATATAGATCAGATTCTCCTGAGCTGGTATGTTATGTTTCAGGTGAGGAAGAGACCATTCCAATGGATCCCCAATTGGGAAATATGATAAGGAACATCACTGGCTTGTGGACAATGTCATGTTTATGTTGTATAGCTTTCCTTCGCACCCGTAGAGGTAAGTATGAATGAAAGTCAGGGCAGGGAATTCCTCTTGAGCCCTATGAGACAATTTGAGCAGGGAAGTTGCAGGGATATGAGCACTTGGTGCTTCCACCTTTCTTCTAACCCATTAACCCAACAAGAGCACCAGTAACACCTATAATAAACGCCCTTTGGGGATTTCTGTGGTGCTTTGCTCATAAGATAATGCAGAAAGAAAAGTTACAGGGGTACAAGACATATCTCAGTCTCAGAGCTCCTGTTTCCTCAGGGGTCTATGACTGGAGCTAAGGAACTATCTCTGAGTACCTTCTATCCCTGTGGCTGGTAGACTCTATCCTCTTCTGTTCTCTGTATGAGAAAACATGGATTGAAAGAAGTGGTAATAAGCTGTCTTTCGGGACTAAAAGAGATTCACATCTCTCCATTTCAGTATCTTTTCTCTTCAGCAGGAGAGTTGGGTCAGTGGTCATCTTCTATGAGACAGATTTAGTTGGAGAAAACTCCTACTCCTACTCCTTTGGGAGCTCCTGAGCCCTTCAGTCAGAGTTAATAGTTCAGAGGTTAGGGGAGACTCTGAGTGGTTATGTCCTTGACCCTTCTTATCCTTTTTCAGAAAGTCTTCAGAAACATGACTTTTGGTGGCAGCTGTGTGGGATCCTGACAGTGACTTTTTCAATAGAAGTGGGTGTTGGTATTTGCTATTTGTGGGCCTGGCACAGTTGTCAAGGTAATGTTGACCTGGGGCAGGGATGGGAAGAAGGCAATTGGACAATATTAAAAGACAGTCCTTATGAACTATTCACTGGGTGTCAACTCTTTGCCCTCATTCTGTTCTTACTCCAATCTCTGGACAGTCCTGACCCCAAGAATCCCTCTTTCCCTTCCAAAGATGGAAGTGGAGGGGTGGGGCCAAGATGGTGGAGGAAAACCAGGAATGAACCTGAGCTCTACCATAAATTCCTTCAGATTCCTTTAAAAGGTGAATCTGAACAAATTTTGGAGTGGCAGAATCCACTAGGAGACAGTGTGGCAGATTTCTAGGCCAGGACAGCCCAGAAGGTCAATAGGAAGGATCTGTTACATGAGGCTGGGGGAGCACAGAGTGCACAGGCTGCACAAGGGCAGATTCTGCCATAGGAAAGGGGAATGGGAAAGGCTTTGGGTGGACTGAAGTAGAGGCAGCAATGTCGATTCTCAAACATATCAGCACAGAACAGGAGTCCAGCAGAAATGAATGAAAAAGAAATACAGGTCCCCTAGTAACAGCAGCAGCCACTCCTGAGACTATCAGCCCACAGATTAGATGTTTGAAAGTCACCTGTCTAAATGTTTGGGAGCCAAGATGGCAGAGTAAATGTAAATGTTCTCATCCTATCCTTGTTGACCTTGAAAAACCCAGAGAATATTTCCCCAGGAAACATCCTGCAATATTGGAATCAGCAGAAAGGGCACAGCAGTCTCTCAGCTTGGGAGGATAGGGGGATCAATGAGAAAAGTACATCTTGCTGTGGCTGAAGGGGATCAGTGCAGGGGTAGAGACATTCCAGCAAGTCTGAAGTTAGCCCACCAAGAGGAGATTCTGAGCTCAAAGGAGGGAGGAGCCCATAAGCACCAACACCAGGATCCCAGGAATGCCTTAGCACAGCCAAGGTAATTGAATAAACACCAGTGTTAATGGGAGTTTACCAGCTGCTGAACCTGCCTGTGCTTTAGCTCAGCCCTAAGGAGGGAAGAGACCTCCCTTGGCTAGACCATCCCTCTCCCACCTAAGACCAATAACTTTAGTATAATTCAGAAAAACTTCACCTGGTCTCAGCCTTGGCACACACTAGCCAGCTCAGCACCAGGTCAGCTTTACCATAATATAATTTCTAGCTGAAAGAACCACAGGCCACAACACACAAAGCCAGAAACCAGGCCCCATACTCCCAGCATAAGAAACATTGGACAGAGCCCCCTGTTTCCCAGAAGCAAAGATCCAATTTAAAAGCTAGAGAAAAGGCAATCACCATGGGCAACAATCAACTCAGAAAGCAAAGACCATAGAATCTCACAATGGGAACCGATAAGAACAAAATAAGAATGCAGAAGAGGGCAGCACTGACAATATCCTCACATCAGAAACCTCAAAAGGGAATATGAACTGGTCTCAAGCCCAAAAAGCATTCTTGGAAGAGCTCAAGAAGGATTTTAAAAGCCAAATTAGAGATGTAGGAGAAAATTGGCCAAAGATTGACAAAATGATTGGCACAATTAATAAAAAAAAAAAGAATTCAATGAAAAGATCAGTTCCCTTAAAAGTAAAATTGGTCAAATGGATAAGGAAGCATAAAACCTAACTGGGAAAATCGGACAAATGGAAAAGTAAGTACAAAAGCTAACTGGAAGAAAACAATTTATTAATAATTAGAATTTGGCAAGCAGAAGTTAATGATTTTGTGAGACATCAAGAATCAGTCGAGCAAAATCTAAAATATAAGAAAATGTAAAGTATCTCCTTGGAAAAACAACTGACCTGGAAAATGGATCCAGGAGATAAAACCTGAGAATTATTGGTCTACCAGAAGTCTATGACGAAAAAAGAGCCTGAATAATATTTTTCAAGAAATCATCAAGGAAAACTTCTCTGAGGTCCTAGATCCAGAGGGCAAAACAGTCATTGAAAGAATCCACCGATCACCTTTTAAAAGAGATCTCAAATTGAAAAAGTCAAGGAATATTGTTCACAGATCTCAGAACTTTCAAGTCAGGAAGAAACAATTCAAATATCAAGGAACAACAGTCAGGATTGCACAGGACCTTGTAGTTTCTACATTAAAAGATTGGAGGGATTTTCTGTAAGGCAAAGAAGCTTGGACTACAAACAAGGTTCAATTATATAGCAAAACTTAGCATAATCTTTCAGGCAAGGAGATAGACGTTCAATGAAATAAGGGATTTCCAGACCTTCCTGATGAAAAAGTCAGAGGTCAATAGAAAATTTGGTCTTCAAATACAAGACTCAAGAGAGGCATAAAAAGGTAAACAGAAGTAAAAGAAACTTCTTATTCAATATTGGAAAACTATTTACATCCCTATATAGGAGAAAGATACTTGATAATCTAGAGAACTGCATATTTACTACGACATTTAAAAGGGATGTACATAAACAGAGGGAGTGGGTATAAATTAACTGATTGAAGACGTAAAACATAATTAAAGGGTGCAAAGGGATTGTCATGGGAGAAGAGTAAAGGAGAAGGTAGAAAAAGGTTAATTACATCACAGGAAGAGGCATAAAAACTAATTATACTTGAGGGAAAGAGGGGAGGGAGATGAGCCTTGTTTGAGCTTTATTCTTATCTGACTTGGTTCAAGGAGGGAACAACATACTTGGTTAAGAATAGAAATCTAACTTGCCCTACAGGCATTAGAAGGAGAAGGGGGAAAGAAAATGGAGGGAGGATTAAAGGGAAAGAAGACCTGGTAAGGGAAAAGGGAAATAAAAGGGAGGGAGGACTGATAGAAGGGAAGAAAGATTGAGGGAGGCAGTGTTCAAAAGCAAAGCTCTTGTGAGGAGGGGAAGGGAGAAAGGAGAAATGAAAGTATACATGGGGGAACAGGCATAAGATGGAGAGAAAAATACAAATATTAATCATAACAGTGCTTGTGAATGAGATGAAGTCTCCCATAAAATGGAGGTAAACAGCATAATGGATTAAAAACCATGATCCTACAATATGTTGTTTACAAGAAACACATGTGAAACAGGGGTACTCACAAAGGGAAAAGGTTGGAGCAGAAAATATTATGCTTCAGCTGATGCAAAAGAAAACAGGGGTAACAATCTTACTCTCATACAAAGCAAAAGCAAAAATGTATCTAATCAAAATATATAAGGAAGAAAACCATAACCTGCTAAAAGCCACCATAGAAAATTAAATAGTATCATTACAAAACATATATGCACCAAGTGGTATAGCATCCAAATTCTTTTTTTTTAAACTTCTATTTATTTAGTTTTAGATTTCAACGCTCATTTCCACAAAATTTTGAGTTCCAATTTTCCTCCCCATCTCTCCCCTTCCCCCACCCCACAGAATCTTGTATTCTGATTACTCCTTCCTCCAATGTGCTCTTCCTTCTGTCACACCCCACCCTTCCCTTAACCACATCTTCTATCTTTTCTTGTAGGGCAAGATACATTTCTATACCCCATTACCTGTATTTCTTATTTCCCAGTTATATACAATAACAATTCTCAACATTCATTTCTAAAACTTTGAATTCAAACTTCTCTCCCTTCCTCCCTCCCCACCCACCTCCTCCCTTTTCTCCTCCATTGAAAAAGATTTTTCTCATCTCTTTTCTGAGTGATAATTTGCCCCATTCCATTTCTCCCTGTCTCTTTCCAATATATTCCTCTCTCACCCCTTAACTTTATTTTTGATAGATATCCCTTCTGAATCAACTCAACCTTTGCTCTCTGTCTCTCTGTGTGTATACGTGTGTGTGTGTGTGTGTGTGTGTGTGTGTGTGTGTATAATCCCTCCACCTACCAAAATACTGAGAAAAGTTTCAAGAGAAATAAATATTCTCTTACTATGTAAGAATGTAAACAGTTCAGGTGTAATGTTGGAGAAGATGTGGAAGAGATGGAACACTAATTCATTGTTGCTGGAGTTGTGAAGTGATCCAACTATTCTGAAGAGTAATTTGGAACTATGCCCAAGAGGCTATAAAAGTGAAGCTAGCCTTGACCCAGCAATGTTGCTTTTAGGACTGTATAGCAAAGAGATCATAAAAATGGGAAAAGGACCCACATGTACAAGAATATTTATAGCAGCTCTTTCTGTGGTGGCCAAGAACTGGAGATTAAGGAAATGCCCATCAACTGGGTAATGGCTGAACAAGTCGTGGTACATGAATGGAAAAAAACTATGGTGCTATAAGAAATGATGAACAGGAAGACTTTCAGGGAGGCCTGGAAGGACTTTTATGAACTGATGCTGAGTGAAAGGAGCAGAACCAGGAGAACATCATACACAGTAACAGCCACAGTATACAAGTATTGATTTTGATAGACTTATCCCTTCACAGCAATGCAAAAACCTAAAACATTTCCAAAGGGCTCCTGATGCAAAATAACATCCACATCCAGAGAAAGAACTATGGAATCAGAATGCAGAATGAAGCAAACTATTTTCTCTTATCTTATAGTTTATTTTCTTTTGGTTTTCCTCATGGTTTCTCCATTCATTTTAAATCTTCTGTGCAACATGACTAATATGGAAATGATTTAATAAGAATGTATGTGTAGAACCCGTATAAGACTGCATGCCATCTCAGAGAGGGAGATGGGAGGGAGGGGGAGAAAACTTAAAACATATGGAAGTGATTGTTGCAAATTTCCAAGAAATAAATTAATAAAAATTAATAATAACAATACAAAAGACAGGTGTGACTCACCCCAGGTTGCCACAGTAGTACACTGATTTCTCTTCTCCACATGTGAAGTGGTCCAGAGATTTCTTGAGGAATTTGGGTGTGGAGAGTGTGGAGGATTCCTGAGAATGGAACAGGTTGTGACTGCTAATCCAGAGGTGGTGGGAGAAAGCCAGGCATGCACTATAACTGAGGGTAGGAGAGACAAGTGGCTCCAGCCCTTTTGGAGGGCAGCACTGGGAAGGGAATCTACATAGTCTACCTTGGACAGGTTTCTGGAACGTAACAAGCTTTGTTCTTCTCTCCAGGGTTTATTCTCAAGGAGGACTGGCTGAACTGGTTTACTTGGAGCCTCCTGTTGATCATCATCATACTCATGAGAATGATAACTTGGAGACGTATAACTCGATACTTTTTCTTCTTTCCTATGATAATGCTTCTTTCAATGAATTTTGTTAATATTGAGAGCATCATCTTTCTGCTGCCTGTAGTAAGGATGATTTTATTTTATTATCTTTTTTAACATTTTTATTTAAAGTTTTGAGTTCCAAATTCTAGCCCTCTCTCCTTGCCTCCCCCATCCCTGAGACTGTGACGGGTTGTACATGTGCAATTATGTAAAACATTTCCATTTTGTACAATTTTGTTCAATAAGATTAGGATAAAAGAAAAAATAAAAGAAAGTGAAAAATACCATGCTTCAGTTTGTATTCAATCAATATCAGTTCTTTCTCTCGAGGCACATAGTATGCTTCATCATTAGTCCTTTCAGATTTTCTTGGATTATTGTATTGCAGAGAATAGCAGTCATTCACAATCTAACGACATTTTTAACCTATTTTCAACCTCTCCTCACAAAATAGTGATCCAAGTAAATGGGGTTTCTCTGGTAGACAGACTGACATACAGAAAATGGCCTGCCTGCCCTGGGGAAGGAGTTAAGGATTATTCAGGACTTAATCTGGAGGGTCACTGATGCTCAGTTTGGGAGGGTATGGGAGGAATGGTCACAAGGGGTAGGCTAACAAAGATGAAGTCAGGAAAAGGGATGGCCCAAGGAAGAAGGTAGACCAGGAGGCTTAGGATTTGACTTGGAAGTACCTAAGGAAAATGCTATAGTCTGTAACAAAAATTTCTCTTTTTTCTCTATCTGTGATATGGTTGGGGTTGCTGGGAACATGAAATATTAGAGTACAAGGCAGCATCTACCTGGAATGAACTCATGACTCAAACCATCTTCCAATCAAGTATCAAGGTTTATTGCAGTGCCAATAGGAGCAGGAACGGTTCCTAGTGAACATGCAACTTAATGGAAGGGAGACTGATGCTTATATACAAAAAGGATAGTGAAAGGAACATGGATGCAATTAAGGAATGGCAAGCAGTCTGGATTAGACTATATGCAACACTGAAAGGGATATCAAGTAAGCTAATTATATAATCTAGGTGGACTTGGGTGGGCCAGTGGCCTTGGGCAGAGGCAACAGTGATCTGGGCCCCTGAAATCTATGGGAAAGTTTAGGGAGTTGGTTACTTTCAAAGACATGGTCTTTTCCTTTTAGGGGTCCAGATTCCATCACCTCATCATTTCTACTCTCTCTCTCCATCTTTTTTCTTTCTCTCCCTCTACCTTCTTTCTTTTCTTTTTTCCTGATCACTCTTGTGGGAAACAAAAAAAGGCATTCAGTTTCCAGAGGATTAAAACTCCTCCCAGCTTTGAGTGATAGCAGCTAATCAGAGTGTGACCTAGCAGAAACAGGCTCCAGATCAGTTAAAAGGTCAGAAACTTGTGTGAATACTTGATGAGCTGTCTGAAGGGGAGCCTATCAGAGAGGAGAATGTTGGGGGAAGGGGGCTGCCTCTAGCCAATGAAGAGTGAGGTGGGAGATTCGAATTTGCAACAGTATTGAAAAACTTGCGTTGTTCTGAATAATTGTAGCAATACCTTAGCAGCTACAGACTGGGAATTAATGCAAAAAATTAATAAAAGCTTTCCTGATTTTACAACAAGTATTGTTCTTTGTTTAAGGTGAGCCTTCTTTCTATGTAAAACTAGAACTAGCAACCAACTACCAGGACAGCGCCCCTCATTCCTATGTCCTTCCCAGGAAAGGGAGGGGTGTTGCTTCCCACTTTCTATGCTTTCTCCTTTCTAGTGCCAGATGGTCCACAACTTCACCATTCCTCCATCTCCTGATGCTTCATGATACTCATGCAAAAGGGAAGAGGAGACTTCACCTCTCTACCTCTATCTCAAGGAAACTGCTAGCCTCGGAATTCATGCTTCTGTCACCAATCTATATCAACAATGCATAGAAGTGACTATACCCTAGACTTGAACTCCAACAATATACACATGATATCCATGGGCAAAGGGGTGCCAAGAGAGAAAGAAAAGACCCTTAGGATCCCAGACTGGAACATGGAGGATGCTGGTATTCTATTATAATACAGTAGGTAGGAAGCGGGTAGGGTTTAAAAGGTAATGAGTTCAGTTGTGCATATGTTAAGTTTAAACTGTCTGGTGTGGGGAAAGGGAAGGGTTATCTATTAAGTCCTTCCTATGTGCCAAGTCTTGTGCTAAGTATCTTACAAATATCACCTCATTTGATCCTCATAACAAGTCTGCAATGTAGGTACTATTGTCTTCACTGAATACTTCCTTAAAGACCAAGCCTTTAAACTCAAAACACTGACTCACATAGACTGACCAACAATAAGACCCAGTACAAACTTCACTTGCTCATTGTTTGGGCCCTGCTGGCTCAGAGTGAGTATAAGTAGCAATTATTTCTGTTTTGGTCAGAACTCCTGTGGTTCTTCTCCCTCCCACTATGATTTTTTTTTTTAACAAGGTAAAGCCTCATTGTTTACCTAGTCCTAATCACTGAATGGGCATTGCCTCAGTCAAACTGAGACCTGGGAAAGTCCTTAACTTAAAAAGGTCAAAGTTCTCCACTGCACCAGGAGCCATTTCCAGTCATCCAGATTCATATCTTGCCACTGGACTCAGATGGCTCTGTAGGAAAGAGTGAGACCAATGACTTTGCACAGTTCTGCCTCACTTAAATGAAATTCACTTGCAAGTCATGGCATCACCTTCCTGATGTCCCGGGAAGGACAAACAACAATAACCTAACAATTTTCTATGCAAATACTCTTGGTTTCCTTCCTTTGCCTCGTCTTTCTCTCTTGAATTCTTTATTACCCATATGGAACCACTTTTTTGCTGCTTCTAAGATTTCAGACAATTAGAGAAGACAGTCTCGGGACTCATGATTTAGGAAGCTTACAAGGCTGTGTGACTGCTTATATTTCACAAGATATCTTGGTGTTTGGGGACTTGACTTTTTGTCTTCTTCCCCATTCATTTATTCTACATTTTTCTTTTTAAACAGAGATAA